>CM076569.1:814328328-815016358 GCA_034641835.2 Pinus albicaulis | reverse complement strand
CTATGTTGTTGTTTCCTTCGAAATATTGAAGGCGACTAACGCTGCAAGACACAACCGTACTGTTCCAAGTGCCTTTCTATCGAGAATGTTCCATTTCGCGTTTGTCATGGCCGCCGGCTTCTTTGTTTTTCTGCTCAATGGTAGGTACAGATCTTTCTGATACAGATAATCTTCCATCTGCATCTTCCACAGTGGGAAGTTTTGGTCGTTAAATTTCTTGACCCTAAACTTACCATCGTCTGCCATTGCTCCCACTCGAACCAGGAACCCTTATTTCCTGCTAGTTTATCAGCCAAATATACCTTCGGCTCTGATACCAGTTGTTAGAAAATTATATATTATGGAGCAATGCAACATATAAAATATGCGGAAAATACAAGCACACAAAACACATAAAACCAGAGAGACACAGATATACGTGGTTCACCCAGTTTGGGCTACGTCCACCCCGAACAACCAGTCCTTCCTTTCTATTATCCAGCAAAAATGAAGAGACAAAACCTACAACAGATTTGCTGTAATATCCTCTGTTCTCTCTCATAGTCTCCCTCTTTGTTTCTCACTCCGAGAATACACACATAATGCACAGCCGCAATACAATTCCCTCATATATACAAGGGGGTTGCCTTCTAGGGCAAAAAACCCTAATCTGAACATAACTTCTACCATCAGATCATTTGCCTAATGAACGGCCCAGATTGAATAGAAATTACTATACTTTTACAAGGCAATTTTACATCTGTTTTTAGCTTCAGGGGGCTCCGAAAAGCGCTGCCACCCCCCCTGGACCCCCCACGGTAGCGATTAATTACAGCCGGCGTTGCCGCCTCTTTTAAGGTACAGGGGTCCAATGCTGTGATACAAAGTAAACAAGATAATAAAGCTCCACACCCAACATTTAATAGTCCAATGCTTTCCATTCCTATGGGAGTTGCTGATGTTGTACTAGGAGTACAATGGTTACAATCTTTGGGGACGGTAGCTTTTAAATTTCAAGAAATTTTCTTGAAATTTTTTTCAGAAGGAAAGGAAGTCAAATTATGGGGTATTGCATGGAATCCGAGAAAGATAATAAGCTCTAATTTCATTAAAAAGATTCTAAAGAAAGAACAACGAGGTGTAATTCCACAATTATGCTCACTAGAAGTCCCAACATCAAAATCATCTATTTCTGCAGATCTCCAAAAAGTCTTGGACAATAATTCCAAGGTGTTTGAAACTCCCAAAGGACTCCCACCTATTCGTGATCATGATCATGCTATTCATTTGATTCTAGTAATTTTTCCTCCAAACATCAGGCCTTATAGATATCCTTATGTCCAAAAGAGCGAAATTGAACATATGATTGCAGAAATGTTAGAGGCAGGTATAATTCAACCTAGTCAAATTTCTTTCTCTTCTCTTGTAGTACTGGTACAAAAGAAGGATGGATCATGGTGCATGTCTCCAGATTACAGGGAGCTCAATAAGCTCACCATTAAAGATAAATTTCCCATTCCTATGATTGATGAATTACATGGAGAAATTTATTTTACCAAGTTGGATCTTCATTCAGGATATCATCAAATTAGAATGAAGACTAAAGATATTCCAAAAACAACATTTCGAACTCATGAGGGTCATTATGAATTTTGGTCATGCCTTTTGGCCTTACCAATGCACCTTCTACATTTCAAGGGTTGATGAATTCCATTTTCAAACCCTTCCTTAGAAAATTTGTGCTAGTATTTTTTGATGATATACTAATCTACAACAGGTCTTGGAAGGATCATGTTGAACATGTTGACAGGTGCTCAAACTATTGCAGGAGAAACAATTATATGCAAAAACATCCAAATGTTTCTTTGGAGTACAAGAGGTGGAATATCTGGGTCATATTGTATCTCACGAGGGTGTTAAAGCAGACCCTAACAAAATTAAAGCCATTAAGGAATGGAAAGTCCCCACAACCATAAATCAGTTGCGAGGATTTCTCGGGTTAACAGGGTATTATCGCAAGTTTGTTAAGAATTATGGGAGAATAGCAGCACCTCTAACAACATTATTGAAGAATGATGCATTTTCATGGACTCCTGAAGCAACTAAGGCCTTTGAACGTCTTAAAGAGGCAATGTGCCTAGCACCGGTCTTAGCTACACCAGACTTCACAAAAACCTTTATTGTGGAATGTGATGCCTCAGGAAATGGAATTGGTGCAGTTTTAATGCAGGAAGGAAGACCCATTGCTTTTGAAAGTCGTCCAATCAAAGGGAAGTATTTACAGAAACCTATTTATGAGAAGGAAATGTTAGCAATACTGCATGCACTAAAGAAATGGCGAACTTACCTAATGGGAAGATACTTCAAGGTAAAAACTGATCATGATAGTCTTAAACACTTTTTGGAACAAAGACTATCTTCAGAAGAGCAGCAAAAATGGGTCACAAAGATGTTGGGTTATGACTTGGAAATAATCTACAAAAAAGGAAAGCTTAATGTTGTTGCAGATGCACTCTCAAGAAAGAATGAAGAGGTGGAAGCATTGCTTTGTGCCATTTCTATTATCCAACCAGATTGGATAACCGAAGCAAGATATGAATGGAAGAAGGACAAAGATGTATGGACACTCATTCAAAAGTTGCAGCAAGATCCTAGTACATCTGATACATTTAGTTGGAAAATGATTCCTTATGGTACAAATATCGCTTATATCTTTGTAAGAATTCCCAACTAAAACAAAATATTCTTCTGGAATTGCACACTTCTCCTTTAGGAGGACACTCAGGATTTTTAAAAACTTACCACAGGGTGAAGAAAGAATTTTTTTGGGATGGCCTTAAATCCGATATTCAAAAGTTTGTGGCGGAATGTTTGGTTTGCCAGCAGAATAAAGTGGAAACAATTAAGACCCCAGGACTTCTACAACCTTTATCCATTCCAAGTCAACGTTGGGAGGACATTTCAATGGATTTTATCACAGGTTTACCTAAGTCCGAAGGAAAGAGTGTCATCATGGTGGTAGTTGATAGACTTACCAAGTATGCACACTTTGTGCATTATCTCATCCATTTAAAGCAAGTACAGTTGCTACTACATTTATGGACAGAATTCAAAAGCTACATGGAAGCCCAAGGGTTATTGTGAGCGACATAGATCCCATTTTTACTAGAAATTTTTGGACGGAGTTATTTTCTTGTTTGGGTACTCAATTAGCTCATAGCTCATCTTATCATCCTCAATCTGATGGTCAAACCGAGATAGTAAATAAATTTTTGGAAGGATATCTTCGTTGTTTTGTATCTGATAAACAAACACAATGGGTCAAGTGGTTACCTCTTGCTAAATGGTGGTATAACACTTCCTTCCATACTGCAGCAAAAATGACCCCATTTATGGCACTTTATGGATATCATCCATCTTCCATCATATCATATTTAAGAGAAAATTTGAAGGTTCAAGCAGTGGAATATTGTAGAAATTATATACAATATGCATGTATATATCTAGATTCTCCTGATCTAACAATATTTATCTTCTTTCTAAATGCAGAATCATTCCACTGTTAATCTTTTGCGGAAATTTAAATCAATTGCAAACACATAAAGTAATAAAAACAATCACACATAACATAGTTGTTTAACGGGAAAGCCTGAAACTGAAAACCCCAACTATCATATATTATGTATTATGGAGATCATGTAACAATCTCATACAAATATTAGTACATCAAGCTCTTAGTACAATCAATCGTCACACACTAATCAGAAGAAATCTGAAAATCCATGCATTGATTTCTTACCACTTGATAGCCTGCCTCCACTGCGCAATCCCTACTGAAGAATAGCTCTGAATGAATTCGAATTACCCTTGCCTTGACTGCACAATCCTCATTGGAAACTCCAATGTGTCTGTGGTGCAATCAATGCATCACTATAGTCACAACAGAGAGTCCATCTTGCCCCTTCACCTGTCTCTCCACTGGGTCTCCACTAGAACTGACATGCACTGTAGTTAACTATTGTATTGTTTAGTTGATTAATGAGTTATTATTTGTGAATTAATTAACTAATCAATTCACTTCACTCTCACTAGTATATCATTTAGTTAGACTAGATACAACTAGCTCAACTGAGTTAAACTGAATAACAACTCCATGAACTACTCTTCTAACTCTGTCATAACATTACCACTTTAGTTCTAAGTCCTCCCTGCATAAAACACCAGCAAACCCTAGGAATTGTGTAATTCCTTCAGCCCACTGATTTTCCAAATCTGTCACTGAAATTAAGTGCTCCAAGAGAATAAGTTGATGTTTATTATCAGATTATTATTAAGAGCTAATAATAATCGACACTTCTATTTTTAGATCGACGATCTATAAATAGACTTCGCCCAATATTTTAAAAATATAATTTCATCTATTTTTCCAACTTGACCAACCATCCACAAATAGCATTCTGCAACTTTTGAAATATGATCACCATGTCTAAAAATAGACATAGTCTAAAAATAGACTTACACCTAAAAATAGCCTACGGGCCCACTTAGTGAAGGTCATTAGGGGAATTTTGAGGTCTAAAATTGGCCTCCTAAGGAAATTATAAAATAATAGTGGAAATAATAAAAGAATATTAGATTACATCATCAAGTTTTAGAGGGAAAAATGAATAAATAATAATAAAATAATAATAACTACTTTTTCAACTCGTATTTTCAACTTATCCCCCTAAGTTTTTACTCAAATTTCGAGCAGAAACACTCGTTGGATGCATAATTTAATTCCTCATCCAAGGAGTACCCATGTTGCATACTTTCGATAGACCCTACTACACAAAAAATGAGAAATACATGAAAAAACGTGATTGCAATCACGTTTTTTCATGTATTTCTCATTTTTTGTGTAGTAGGGTCTATCGAAAGTATGCAACATGGGTACTCCTTGGATGAGGAATTAAATTATTCCTCCAATGAGTGTTTCCGCTTGAAATTTGAGTAAAAAATTAGGGGAATAAGTTGAAAATACGAGTTGAAAAAGTAGTTTTATTATTTTATTATTTTTTATTATTTTTACTTTTTCCTCCAAAAATGGTGAATCATCCCCCATGGTTTACATAATCATCTTGAATCTTATTGGTTCTTATAAATTTTATTTTGTTTGTACATTTTTCTTAGGAGGCCCATTTTAGACCTCAAAATTACCCTAATGCGACTCATTTTCACTAAGCTCATCATCTTGTTGAATCTCAACACTCCCTCTCAACAAGATAGGGATTATCCTTCACCCCGATCCTGCCTCTATGGTATTCAAATTTTCTCCTGGTGAGCACCTTCACCAGAATATCTGCATCCTGATCTTCCGTAGGAATGTACTGAAGCAACATGATCTTCCGCTGCACACAATCTCTAATATGATGATACCAGATATCAATATGTTTAGATCTATCATGAAAGACAAGATTAATCGAGAGTTTAATGAAACTCTGATTATCACAATGTATCACTGTAGGATATAAATGTGAACCGAAAAAATCGACCAGGATCTTCCTCATCCAGATAGCCTCATGTAGCTTGACTTGCTGCCATGTATTCTACTTTTGCTAAACTGAGTGCCACGGATCTTTGTTTCCTGCTGTATCAAGAAACTGTCATAGATCTGATACTGAAAATCCCTCCTGATGTGCTCTTTTTGTCTGTTGGGCTACCTGCCCAATCTGAATCCGTGAAGCCATACAACTTCACCTCATCCATTTTTCTGTACCATAGATGTGCCCGTGAGATACCTTGGGACATGCTTTCCTGCCTTCCAAAAGAGCTTGGTAGGCTTAACCATTGCTTGTGAAATTTGGTTCACGGCATAGCATATGTTCGGTCTTGTATTAAATAAATACATGATCGAACCCACCAAATGTCAATAAACATTGGCATCCTCTACCTCTACCGATGTAGCATCCTCTTTCCTCCAATTTCCTGGAAGAGGAGCGTTGATAGGCTTGTAGCCTTGCATGTGAAACTTCTCAAGTATCTCCCAGGCATACTTTCCTTGAGACACAAACAGTTCACCTTCCTGCTACCATATTTCCAATCCAAGGAAATAATGAAGTAGGCCCAAATCCTTCATCTCAAACTCCTTTGCAAGATATGCCTTGCATGAGTGTATCAACTACAAATCACCTATTAGTATTAAATCATCAAAATAAAGAACAATGATTAAAAGATTACCCTCTACCACAATTTGGTACGGTTTGCATCCACCTCATTCTTGGTGAAGCCATGTCCAGTGAAATAGTTGTCGATCCGTGTGTACCAAACACAAGGTCCTTGTTTCAGCCCATACAACGCTCTTTTGAGCCTGCACACATGTGACTCGCTGCTAAAAATCTCAAATCATTCAGGCTGCTCAATGTACACCTCTTCCTAAATGATCCCATTAAGGAACGAAGTCTTCACATCCATATGATGAATGTGCCAACCCATCTGCGCTGAGAGAGAAAGGATGGTCCTTATGGAAGAATACCGTGCGACAGGTGCAAAGGTTTCTTCAGAATCAATCCCCTTGATCTATGAGAAGCCTCAGGCAACAAATCTTGCCTTATACTTCTCGATGGTCCCATCAGTAGCTTGATTTACCTTGTAGATCCATCTTGATTGTACAACTGATTTTCCCACCGACCTTGGAACAATCTCCCAAGCACTGTTTTTGACAATGGAGTCATACTCCCCCACCATGGAATCTACCCATGTGGGCTCCTGCACTTCTTATTCAAAATAAGATGGCTCTGTCACGATACACTTGCTCATAAGAGCCATGTATCTAGTAAATCAGTCAGGTGACTGTCTATATCTGCGCTGTGATGTAGGGACTCCTACATTCTATGTCGCATCAAGCTTCAGTCTCTCAGCTTCTGTGGTATGCTTTCTACCTTGTCTGATGTCTGGTTTTGCATGAGTGGACTCCTCCACTCCATGAATCTCGTCCTATGGTTGATCCACATCTAGAGGCTCATATTTTGGAAAAAGAAGTTCCCCCTCTGCATGCAAGTGTAGCTCCCTCTCAAGCGACAACTTCATGGCTTTCACCTCATTTAATTTTATATCCCATCACACCACATTCATCCGACTATCTGGCAAAGACACACGATAATTATGGGGTGTTTCTGTGTACCCCAAAAATATCCCAACTTCTGCAGTCGGCTCCAGCTTCTTCCTGGCATCCTTTGTCACATTAATGTAAACAGATGAGCCAAAAAACTTCAAATGATAAATATCAGGCTTCTTACCAGTAAAATCTTCTTCAAGTGTACTCATGCCAAGTACTCTATAAGGACAACGGTTTTGCACATAAACCGTAGTGTTGCATGCTTCCGCCCACAAGTGCATTGGTAGGCCCTGGTCATGCAGCATCGCTCGTGAAGCACCCATGATCATTCTATTCTTCCTCGCCATGATCCCATTCTACTGTGGGTTATGAGGCACTATGAGTTCTCTTTGAATTCCTTCTTTGCTACAGAATTCTTTGAATTCGCCCGAGATATATTCACCACCATTATCACTCCGTAGATCTTTCACTTGCTTCCCCGACTCATTCTCCACCAATGCTTTAAACTCACGGAACTTTGAGAATGTTTCGCTCTTCTTCTGCATGAAGAAGATCCAACATATACGAGAATAGTTATAAAAAAATATAACATAATACCTGTGTTTTGTTGTTGAAGCAACCGAGAAAGGTCTACACACGTCTGTGTGAATTCTCTCCAGGATCACCGAAGCACGATTCTCCTTCTCATGAAAGGTGGTCTTCACAAACGTACCCATATTTCATCCCTTGCACTGATATGACTGTGCATGAGTACCCTTGGGAAGTCCAGTAGAAATCTACTGCAAAATCTTCAAAGTGCCATGGTGAAGATGGCCCAATCTCCTATGCCATAGTTCGCCATCATCCTGGCTCACCACTTCTTCTACTTTTCCCATCATTGCAACACAACCATCTACCTATAGCTTGTAGAGATTCTTAACTTGAATCCCTATCCTCTTGGTTTGACCTGTTGTTTTATGTCGCAGGAAAGATTTTCCATCGCTAAAAACAACATCATAACCTTTGTCTTCCAACATTGCAACCGAGACCAAGTTCTTCTTCAGACCTGGAACATGCAAAGACGCACCACTATCAAGATACCACACTGATCCCATATAGCTTGAAACCAAGCATGCGATCAAAGAGAAATCAAGTTCAAATTGCGAGGCTAAGGCCTCTCCAGCTGTAGCTCCAACAGGCTTCTTATTCTTCTTCTTCTGTGGGCAGTTAGTGGCAAAATGCCCATGTTCATGACAATGAAAACACTTCGCCTTGGATAAATCCTACTTCTTTCCTTTAGCTTTGAATTTTGAAGGAAATTTCTTCCCCTTCCCTTTCCTTGCATTGGCAACGAAAGTAGAATTCTCTTCATATTCATTCTTCGATGAAGATCCATCCCTGGTACTTCGCCTTATCTCCTCCTGCACAAGATCCGACCAAAGTCACTCCCATCCCGACAGTTTCTCTCGTCCATCAACAAAGTCTTCGTAGCTATGCCAGCTCTTCAGAAGCCCAAGGAGAGCCAAGCTCACCAAGTCTTCATCATTAACAGTAATCCCTACACTTCCCAATTCATCCGTACAGTGGACAAACTTCGTGAGATATTTTGGAATACTTTCGCCCTTCTCCATTTTTATTTTTCTGAGCTTATCTTTCAGTTCCAACTTCCTCTGGTCGCTACTACTTTGGAACAAATCTGTCAAAGCCTTCCACATTTCAAATGGAGTGGCTTTCCCATGAAGGCTAGACACAATATGGTCCTTCAAACCTTCCAACAGAATTCTTCTTGTCTTTGCTATCTTCCTTTTCCATGCATCAAGTAATGCAGCATTGCTAGATCCTTGCTTAGGAACATTGCTATCGATGAACTCCTTCAGTCCATTATCCTCCAGCACCGCCTCCATCCTATCCTTCCAGGCTATGTAATTCAAGCTCCCATCAAGTTCATACTCCAATCGCAACCCATTGAAAGACATTTCAATGTATACTCAACTGTCGCACCAAGAATTTTATCAAGCAAATTCGAATTTTCCACCAGCACAAACTCAACAATTCTTCACAATTGCAATGTTCAAGATTTAAAACTACTCTGATAACATGTAGAAATTATATACAAGATGCATGTATATATCCATATTCTCCTGATCTAACAATATTTATCTTCTTTCTAAATACAAAATCCTTCCACTATTAATCTTTCGCGTAATTTTAAATGAATTGCAAACACATGAAGTAATAAAAACAATCACACATAACATAGTTGTTTAACGGGAAAGCCTGAAGCTGAAAGGCCCAAATATCATATATTATGTATTATGGAGATCATGTAACAATATCATACAAAGCTTAGTACATCAAGCTCTCAGTACAATCAATTGTCACACACTAATCAGAAGAAATATGCAAATCCATGCACTGATTTCTTGCCACCTAATAGCCTGCCTCCACTGCGCAATCCCTGTTGAAGAATAGCTTTGAATAAATTCGAATTACCCTTGCATTGATTGTGCAATCCTCATTAGAAACTCCAATGTGTGTTTGGTGCAATCAATGCATCACTATAGTCAGAACAGATAGTCCATCTTTCCCTTTCACCTATCTCTCCACTGGGTCTCCACTAGAACTGACATCCACTGTAGTTAACTGCTGTATTGTGTAGTAATTTATAGGGTAAGTTCAGTAGATCAAGAGCCAAAGGTCACCGCTCACAAACAGATCACAAATCAGTACACCATTATAATCATGTGGTTAAAACCCTCAAAGAGGGAAAACGTCCATGCCCTGAGCCAACGTGACCACTTCAGGGAATTTATTAATATAAAAAGAAAAGTTACATATGTTTCTGTCATAAACGGTTATCGGAAAAATGACCCTCCATGCTCTTTAAATAGAGATCATGGACCAATCGGGTGCTAAGCCATGGATCAAGTGTCGTTAATACTGAGGTGAGAGATAACCTTTGGATCACTACAAATCGTGACCATCGAATTATAAGTTACAAATGTACATGGTAAAGAAACACACTTTACCTAACTCTACACTAGACTAAGTTATTCTTAACTATTTCCTCTATGTTGGAATATCCTAACATACCCCCTTAAGAAAAACTTGGGATAGGATTGAAGGATTTACAAAGGTGACACAAAAGGAGCCTATTTATTATGTGTCGAAATATCCTAACATCCCCCCTTAAGAACAAATTGGGATAGGATTGAAGGATTTACAAAAGTGACACAATACGAGAAGGAAGGAGGCATTAGAGCCTATCCCTCCTTAACGACAACTTTCCTAAACTCCAATCATGGATCGAAGTTTGGTAAACTTCGCTTCTGTGAGAGCTTTTGTAAAGATATTGGCTACTTGATCATTGGTTGGACAATACTGCACTTCAAGAACATGATCATGAATGAGCTTTCTGATGAAGTGTATGTGGAGTTCAATGTGTTTCATATGCTGATGCTGAACTAGATCTTTACATAGCTGAATGGCACTCTGATTATCACACCAAAGTGTAGTTGGATGTTGCTAATGGAGACCAAATTCAAACAGGATCTGATGAAGCCACATGGCTTCCTTGTTGGCTTCAACTACACCACGATACTCTTCTTCTGCTGAAGAAAGAGAGATGGCACTTTGTTTCTTACAAGACCAAGTAATAGGTCCTAAACCAAGAGTGAATACATAGCCTGCAGTAGACTTTCGATCATCAGGGTCACCGGCCCAATTAGAATCAGTGAAACCGATCAACAATGGAGATGCTCCTACACTGTAATGAATCCTGAACTGGACTTTACCTCGAATATATTGAAGTATTCTTTTAGCTTCTTTCCAGTGAATTTCATGAGGTTGGTGCATAAACCGAGCGACAAGACCAACGGAAAAGGAAAGGTCAGGACGAGTATGGGTTAAATACAAAAGTTTACCAACAAGTTGACGATATAAGGTAGCATCAAATTCAGGGGTAGTACAAGTGACTGAAAGCTTGACTCCAAAATGGAAGGGAGAAGGGGCTGGCTTATAGTCTTCCATGTGAAAGTGGTGTAGAAGATCACAGATATACTTGGACTGAGAGAGGGTAATGCCTTCCTTGGATTGCAAGACTTGAAGACCAAGGAAATAACGCAAGTGTCGTAATTCTGTAATTTAAAACTTCTTCTTGAGTCTAGACTTCACATAGTTTATATGGTTTGGATCACTACTAGTAAGGATCAGATCATCAACATAAATAACAAGGATGGTTAAGGACTTACTCACTTTCTTGGTGTAGACAGTGTTGTGAGAATGACACCTAGAAAAGCCATTATCTAAGAGAAATCTATCCATTTTGGCATACCAAGCCCAAGGAGCTTGTTTGAGACCATAGAGAGACTTCCTAAGGAGACAAACAAGGCTGGAGTCTTTTTGGATAAAGCCAGGGGGTTGTTCCATGTAAATTTCTTCATGTAAATCTCCATGTAAGAAGGAAGATTTAACATCCATCTGATGGACTTCCCATTTAAAGGAAGTAGCAAGGGAAAGAACAAGGCAGATAGAATTCATTTTGGCAACAGGGGATAAGGTTTCAGTATAGTCAATGCCTTCAATTTTTGAAAATCCTTTAGCAACAAGATGAGCTTTATGTCTATCCACTTTTCCATCTGGTCCAAACTTGGTTTTGTAAACCCATCTGCATCTGACAAGTTTTCTTCCTTTTGGAAGAGGAAAAAGATCCCAAGTATCGTTTTCCAATAAGGAACGATACTCTTCATTCATAGCTTCTTCCCAATCTAGATGACCAGAGGCTTCTTCAAAGGTTTCTGGATCAGGTTTTTTCGGAACTTGAGCCAATAAGGAAGAAGCGCTTTCAAACTGAGAACGTGTACGTCGTCGATCGGCAGGGTCACCTGCAAGAGAACCTGCTGCATCCCGAGTAGAGCAGACCCATCTTGGAATCGATGGAGTATAAAGAACAATTTCACAAGGTGGAGGAGGATTTTCATCCTGGCTGTCATCATCTCAACTAGAAGGAATGCTATTAAAAATAGAAGAGAGAGAGAGATTTGGCACATATGCCTAATCAGGCTCGCGGGCCAAAGGTGGCACACTTGTTGAACTAGGCTCGTAAGCCGATATATTTTCATCAAATTTTACATCTCTTCTAATGATAATATTTTTGGATTTTGGTTGTAGAAGTCTATATACTTTGACATCTTCAAAATATCCAACAAAAATAAATTTCTCACTCTTAGGTTCTAAGGCTTTATGTTTTGCATCTGGAATATGGGCCCAAGCATCACTTCCAAAAACACGAAAGTGACTTACATCTGGTTTGATTGAGCTCCAAGCTTCTTCTGGAGTTATATTCTTTAAAACCTTAGTAGGAGTGCTATTTACTATGTAATTTGCATAGACAATGGCTTATGCCCAGAAATTGAGACCAAGTCCTTTAGATTGAAGCATACAATTAGTATGTTACAATTGAATGCCATGCTCAGTGTAGAAGTTGATAAATTTGTTGTTAACATGTTCTCCTCCATTGTCTGATCTTAACTTAAGAATTTGATGTCTAGATTGTTTCTCAATAAAGGCCTTAAAGGCCAAGAACATTTTAAAAACTTCACTCTTGAGTTTTAAGAAATATACCCAAGTGCATCTAGAAAAATCATCAATGAAAGTTAAGAAGTACTTGCCACCAGAGAAAGAAACAACAGGAAGTGGACCACATAAATCACTGTGCACAAGTTGCAAAGGGGCTGAAGCGTGCCAAGAGGCACGTTTGTCAAAACTATCCCGATGATTTTTTTCTGAGTACACATTCGGAGAAAACACCATCTCGACAAGATACCATAGGAAGACCCGTCACCATATTTTCCTTGCATAGAGTTTGAAGTGAGCGATAGTTTAAGTGACCAAATCGCTCATGCCAAAGTTTTCTTACATCATGATTAAAAAAATGGAGGGAAGAGAGGATGACCCAAAGTTGTCAAACTTATACAACCTTGTGGAATCATCAGCAATGCCAGTAGCTAAAATATGTTTAGGATCTTTGAGGTCCTTGATTACAACATCATGAGGTGAGAATTCTATTATTTTCCCTTCACCTGAATGATTTATCTAATAAACAGATAGAAGGTTGCATGACAAGGTAGGAACACATAGTACATCATTAAACTGACCATTATCTAGATGAATGGTTCCATATCCTACAACACTAAGAGATCTATCATCACCAACATAAATGTGTTTGGTCTTACAATCATTTAAAGAAGAAAACATGAATTTATTTTTAGCCATGTGGTAAAAAGCACCAAAATCAATGAGCCAGTCATGAGAAGGAGAATAAGAAGATAAATTTAATGCATAACGAGATCTTGATGCTTGACAACCACAAGCAGAAAGTGCCATGCCTGAAGATGAAGGTGAAGAGTGCTCCAAATTTATGTTGTGCTTCTTCATTGCCGCTTCTAAGGCTTCCATCTTCTTAAAAAATTTGGAATCTATATGGCCATCCCGAGTGCAAAAGTTGCAATGTCTATCTGTCTTCTTCCCTTTGTTTTGATTTTCCTTATTATTTTGGTGATTTGATTTTTCAGTTTGCAGCTGAAATTACTTGGGACCCTTGTTTAGTTTAGAAACATACTTTTTAGGATACTGCTTCTTGGGATTCTTTTGATATGGTTGTTGTTGGGCTACTAAGGCTTTCTTAGGAGCGTTTCCAGCAGTGATAAGACCAAGGTGTAAATTTTTTTCTTGTTCTCTTATCAAAGAATCACAAAAGGAATCAAAAGAGGGATTCTTGTAGGTGGTTCTAGAAGAGATGATGGCTTCTCTAGTGGAATGGAAGGTAGAAACAAATACAGAGTATGCAGGGCCAAGCTTAGCAAGAATGCAATAGATGAGGCTACCATCTTCCATTTTGACCTTACAACCTTCTAAAAGAAGTCTAAGGGTCTTAAATTTGGACAAAAAGTCTTCAATAGAGGAGAAATTATTAGGGTCCAAAGTAAGCAACTCATTTTCAAGCTGGTGGGCCCTGATTTGATTTTGAATGCCAAAAACATTATTTAGCTTTTCTAGGGCTTTATCAGGGGTGTCAATGTCAAGGATGTGAAATCGAAGATCTTGAGCAATGGACATTCCTATCAACCATCGTGCTTGATCTGTTTATTTTCCCATTTAGGAACATTAACATCATCGGAAGGTTTATTTTCTTGACCTGTGGCTATTCTATAAAGCCCTTTACTTCTAAGTATATCTACCATGTGAGGTAGCCATTGGAAATAATTGGTGTTGTTAAGAATAATCGGGCATGCAATTTCCATTATTTTAAAACAATTGAAGCCAAGAAAAGCTAAAACTAACTGCTCCAATGGAAATATCTCGAAAAATTAGGCCGTTCAAAAAAAAATAGCTCGAAAAATGGCTTCCGGATGAAGAAGTTATGCCTTTTGAAAAGAGTTGTAGATGCCGAATAGTGATGGGAACGGGATGAAGTGCGGCCTTTTAAAAAAAAAATCCGCCCCTTTGAACAAAAACATTTTACAAAAGAAGCTTGAGAAGGAGACTTGAACCCAAGACCTCTATTCTCATAAACTAACCCCTCACCAAATGAGATAGTAAAAGAATCACGTTATTGTATGAAAGAAGGAAGGGTTTTTTTTTTTTTTACTCTTCGGTGTGCGTGCCTTTTCCTGCACAAAAAAACAAAAAAATCGAGAAAAAAAAAATGAAATGCAGAGCCTTAAGGCAGAATGTTGGATTTTCAATTAGCCTTACCGACAACTATCACTTTTTTACTAATTCTAATTTCTTGAGATCGCACAAAGACGCAGGGAAAGAGCATACGTAGCAAAAAAAATCCCTTTTCTTGTTTTTGATTTGCTGAGATCACACGGAGCACACAATAAAGAGCATACATAGAGAAGAGGGTATAGATCCAGCAAATGAATAAAACCTTAATAACGAAAAAAATAGAAAAAAAAAACCTAAATAAGCAGAACTATTAACAAATATAACTGCAAAATGGATGCTTTATACCTCTAGATCTAAACTGACATAACTTGGGTAGCCGAAAACTTTTTTGCAAGAAACGAAAGGCTTTCCTCACTGTAATAGACACTCCGGACACAACTGAGCAGTTCTCCAAGCCTAAAAATTTCAGAAATATTAGATCTACAAAACGTCATTCACATGCAGTTAAAACGGATTCGAATTTTGATCAACAACAGACACGACCCTCAAAATAGCTTTGATACCATGTAGGAATTTACATGGTAATTTCCGTAGATCAAGAACCAAAGGTCACCGCTCACAAACAGGTCAAAAATTAGTACACCAGTATAATCACATGGGCTAAACCCTCAAAGATGGAAACAGTCGATGCCCTGAGCCAACACGGCCACTTCAGGGAATTTATTAATATAAAAAGAAAAGTTACATATGTTTCTCTCATAAACAGTTACCAGAAAAATGACCCTCCATGCTCTTTAAATAGAGATCATGGACCAATCGGGTGTTAAGCCATAGATCAAGTGCCGTTAATACCGAGGTGAGAGATAACCATTGGATCACTGCAAATTGTGATTGTCAGATTATAAGTTACAAATGTACATGGTAAAGTAACGCACTTTACCTAACTCTACACTAGACTATGTTATTCTTAACTATTTCCTATGTGTCGGAAAATCCTAACATATTGTTCATTTCATTAATGAATTATTATTTGTGAATTAATTCACTCCACTCTCACTAGTGTATCATTCATTTAGACTAGATACAACTAGCTCAACTGCGTTTAACTCCATTAACTGAGTTAAACTGAATAACAACTCCATGAACTACTATTCCATCTCTGTCATAACTTTTCCACTTCAGTTATAACTGAGTCCTCCATGCATGAACCACCAGTAAACCCTAGGAATTGCATAATTCTTTCAGCCCACTGATTTTCCAAATCTGTACACTGAAATTAAGTGTTCCAAGAGAATAAGTTGATTTTTATTGTCAGATTATTATTAAGAGATAATAACAATCGACACTTCTATTTTTAGATCAAATATCTATAAATAGACTTCGCCCAATATTCTAAAAATAGAATTTCATCTATTTTTCGAAATTGACCAACCATCCACAAATAGCATCCTGCAACTTCTGAAATATGATTAGCATGTCTAAAAATAAACATAGTCTAAAAATAGGCTTAGACCTAAAAATAGCCTGCGGGCCCACTTAGTGAAGGCGACTCATTTTCACTAAGCTCATCATCTTTTTGAATCTCAACAAAGATAACATCGAGCATCAACAAGAAGTTCTATAACTCTTAAAGAATAACCTAAATTTGGCACAAAATTGAATGAAACAACAGGAAGATCAACATCGCAGCAAGAGAAGTTTTGATGTAGGAGACTAGGTATTTTTATGGCTACAACCATACAAACAAATGTCCCTCAAGCAAGCTAGGAAGGATAATAAATTATCGCCAAAGTACTGTGGTCCTTACAAGGTGTTGCAAAAGATTGGTACTATGGCATACAAATTGGAGCTTCCTAATTCTTCACGAGTGCATCCAGTTTTCCATGTTTCATGCTTAAAGAAGGTTATAGGTGAAAATATTCCAGTTCAAACAATATTTCCAGAACTTGATGAGGAAGGAAAAATCATATTGGAACCTGAAGCGGTCACGGAAACAAGCACTCGACAACTACGGAATCGATCAATTTCAGAGTATCTCATCAAGTGGAAGAACTTACCCACTGAAGATTCTACATGGGAGGATGAGAATTTTATACAGAAGCACCCAGAGCTACTCAAGCATTGAGGACAACACTCTTTTGAAGGAGAGGGGCATGTTAGGTCCCTATATTACTAGTATAGTCCCTTATTATTGTTAGTGTAACCCCCTTATTTTTATTATTATACCCCTAAAACCCCCATATTATTATTATTTTGGCCTTAAATTATTATTGTTAGGTCGGCTAGGATTACATTATGGCCCCACTAGGATTACATTGTGGCCCCATGGACTCCTATATATAGAAAGAAGGTTTTGTAATTTGTATCATCGAAGAATTTTTCATTCATGTAATGTATTGGAGGTTGCCCCCTCGAAGTGGCTTATTTCTAAGTTGATATCTCTGTTCTTCTATTTTTGGAGCTGGTTTCACAACAGACAACCATTCAAACTTTCATTTCCAAATAAGAACCAGACAAGAACAACATTTTTCGAAACAGACTTACAACAAAGATACACCATACGAGGAAAGCATACAAGGAGAGGTCCCAGAACGACAAACCCCGTAGGGTTATGAAACAGTTACATACATATTGATACAATACGAGGGTTTTACCATGTCTTCAAGACTGAAGCACATTCGAATAATGCAAAAAAGGGTTACAAATTCTTATATCAAATTACAGAATGGTGAAACCCTCCTAGGGTTTTCAAGACCTAACGAAAATCAAAGGTGATAGTCGTAACGGGAAAAGACCCTACCCATTTTTTACACAAAATAAATTGTGGGTTCGTTGACAGCCGAAGCCTCCCAGTAGCAGACCAACAACCAAAACAAAACAATGACTTAGAAATTGTTGTGAAGAAGCGTCAGATGAATAACACTAAATAGAATTTAAGAGAAGTTTCGTATTAATACTTACTAGGAGCCAGACCAGAAAGAAAGGTGGAAATGATAAGCAAGAATAGAGCACTGTTACAGTTAGTTTCTTGAAGAATTTCATCTTCTCACGAAGGAGCCAAGAGGTCAGTAGAAAGAACAATAAAAACTGTAAAGTATAAATAGAACAAGAGCTTACCAGTATATGAATAACCCGTGTTGCCAGGAGCGAAGCCAAGAGACTGTCGACGAGCAGAAAGCCATTACAACTAGTTACTCATAGAATTGAGAAAGACTAAGCCAAAGTCGAAAGATAAAAGACAATGAGTAGTTTACCAACAAATGTAACTTAAAAGGACAAAAAACCTCATCATAGAAAGGAGCCAAGATCACCTTGTAGAGATGTAGAAGCTTCACGATTTTACAACAGTCACAGAGTAGATGTACCAACGCGTTCTATGAGAATAAATGTCTCACACTCAGAGAAGCAGACCATTTCACACAGACAGCGAAGTCATACCAACTACCAGAGACCAGGGTTCGAAACCCTTGACAAATCTCTTGCTCAGAAAATTGCGACAAACAACAAATGACAAATAACCAAGTGGATAAAAAAAACGTATTGTTTTTAGCCGAAGTAATAATCCTATGGTCTTACCCACGATCATATGCGAGAATTCACCTCGGGAGGAGTAAATGCAGGTGAGAATTAAATTGAGTTAATAACATTATAGTTGTTGTGTTAAGTTAACCGTATTATATTAAATAACATTGAATTCTGTGTCCTCGAAACAGTCCCCACCAATCTACTACCTCGTTACGCACTGTAGATATTCCCTTACCCATTTGTGCACACTTACCCACCGCTTGGAGCAGATGAGACTGTTGATTCCTGCAACTATTTAGCTTCCCCTCTTCTTCAGAGCCCCAGAGCTCGTCCTCTTCTTCAAATCCCTATCAAGTGGTGAATTACTCCTTTATGGAGAAGGCACCACATGCCACATGTTTTTAGTGGAGAAAACAAGTGTCTCGCCTTGCATACAGTGAAATATCTATGCATATAGTGAAAATATATGTTTTCAATTTTAAGCATAAAATGTTTATGATTAATGTTAGCATTAGTTAAGTAAATCTCAAACTTTGTGTATCATTTTTTACTTATCCCAAGTTTTTCTACATTTTGCCTCAATATGAGGCCAATAAGACCTCTAAAATTCTTATCGATTGAAATAATGGCAGAGTGAAGTTCATCGGCCAAGTAAAAGGTGCTTCAACTAATTTATAGAATATAAGTCCATAACATTAGGTTAATTAGTTTTGATTTCGTGCAAAATTAATGAAAAGGAAGAAAAGTAATTACAATAGCCCCTGCAGCCCCTGAGGGGCAGGGAGTAATAAGAATAACATAATATGGGTTGGGAATATGATATCGTGTGATTTTTAATTATATACCAACTACCCTTTATAATGTAGTGTTAGAAGTATTGATCTATTTTTGACAATTATTATATAAGTCCATAACATTAGGTTAATTAGTTTTGATTTCGTGCAAAATTAATGAAAAGGAAGAAAAGTAATTACAATAGCCCCTGCAGCCCCTGAGGGGCAGGGAGTAATAAGAATAACATAATATGGGTTGGGAATATGATATCGTGTGATTTTTAATTATATACCAACTACCCTTTATAATGTAGTGTTAGAAGTATTGATCTATTTTTGACAATTATTTCATATTTAGGTGATCATATGTTTACGACATTATTACTATCATATTAATGGTTTTTTTTTTTTAATTCATTATACAAAATTAGTAATTAAACAGATGTTTAATAAATTATATATATGCCAAGTAAGTAAATATTTAAGAAACATATATATTTAATGAGTTATAAAAGTTAATTAATGGAAATAATTATATGCATGTGTATATATTTAGTCATTTGGATAATCTTATGAATGATCACACTATTTTGAAAGATTTATATGTAAGAGTGACATATATGAATGTAGGTTATATAAAAATGAGAAAGAGTAATTTTAATTTTATGTAGTCATATTTTAATTTGGAAGATATTGAGACATTATGACTAATGTTGGATAAAGATGTTGAATTAATTAAAAATGCAAAAATAATTAAAGCTTCTAAATTTCAAATAGATAAATCAAAATTTTAGTGAACAAATTGATATAGAATAAATAATTCTAAACTTTCAATTAAAATATGTATTTTTAAAATTGTTCATGTAAATAGTTTTTATTATTTAATTTTGTTTTTATTTACTTTTAGATAATAAATATTACAATTTTTTTTGTTGGTTGGTTGTTTATAGCTAACTCAAATAAAATAGTTGAAGTTGGGAGTGTCTTGACAATATATAAATTAATGGTTAATTCAAATCCACGTTATATATATATATATATATATATATATATATATATATATATATATATATATATATATATATATATATATATATAAAAGTAATAATATTATTTATAAAGTTTCTATGGAATGTTTTAACATTATACTTATTATCTTTGGCCCCATGAAGTTCTTGATTAAAATATTTAATATGCATCATCTAATAAAAAGGTATTATAGAGGAATCTAAATTAAGGACTCAATGTCCAAATCTCTAAATCTATAATATCAAGATATGGGTTATACAAGGTAAAATATACAAAACCTATAGGGATGCATTTAGACATTGTAATTATTAGAAACTATTAAATTGGTAGTCTTATTGATTATGTTAATATTTTTGATATATGTAATATTTTTTTTTTCTCTCTTTTTTCTTGATTTTATATTATAAATTAAAATGGTTGTCTAAATAATTTATAAATTGAATATAGAGCTCACTATACATATACTTCTAAGGATACAAGGAAATAAACAAATAGTTCTTGAAGATAGAGCATGCATCAAAGATGTAGTGGTGTGCTTGTTGAAAGATAAACAATAATAATAGGCTCAATGGAGATTGTTTCTACTTGAAACATGATAAGCTCATGAAACTCTTAAATGAACAATGCAATCTAACAAAACAGAGCACAACTACAAACTTCAAGTGATATATCAATTGAAACAAAGTCTACTAACACTACTGAAAACACTACCAATATGATTCCATGGTGCAATTTCATTGACACAACATATTTTGAATTTGCATTAATAAAGATGGTTAATTAACCTAGTGAGTTTTGCAACAAGTTTAGATGTGAAGCTTAGAAGTGATTTCTTCTTCCGGAAATGACAGGTATTAAATGAAGAAGTTGTTGAGACACTCTTTCCCCTAAGATAATGTAGCTTATTAAGGTCACTTACTAAATTTGGTTGTCAAAAGCCATCTCTTCTAGGTTAAATGTTCTAACACCTTTCTTATTGACACACAAATGACTCTACACATGTCAAGACTATTTGCATGAAATGGCCCGTCCCAATCACTCTTTGCAAGAAATGATCCTTACGAACCAAGTCACATTCAATTGTGTTACATTGATAGAATGTGCTTTAAAGCACTAACTTCTCCTCATTTAACAATATTAGTTAGATGTGAAAGCCTTTTGATTTTCTATTCACCTCTCTTGAATTAACATTTAGACACCTTATTTTGTATTTCTTCTCTCATGAATTTTCATTACAAAAACCTATACAAATTACATAATTTAATATGAAAAATGAATCCATATATAAGAATACAAGAATACTTGATATTTAATAAATTCATTAAATCCTCTAAATCTAGGGAAACAAATAATTTAAACAAACTTGAAAACCATGCAAACATCCCATGATATAATTTAAACATTTTAAATGCATGAAATCCTCTAAATCTAGGAAAAAAAAAAAAAAAACTTGAAAACCATGCAAATATCCCATAATATAATGAACTAGTATGTTTACCTTGAATTTATTTTTTCTATTAAACATTATTTGAACTAATGGTGTTTAAGGTTGAGTTTATTTCTTTTATTAAATATTATTTTCCATATGATTTTCATGACATATATAAATATAAAAATTATATTTAATATTTATAAAATTTTAATATAATTAATTGAAAAGAAAATTAGAAAACAAAATAAAATTGAAAACTAGAGCGTATACATTTTTTTTGGATATTACATTAAACTATAATAATGTATTATTCATATGGAAGTTATATATCATTAAGAAGCACATGGTTACAAGTAGCTCAGACTATGACCATAAGAGATATTATTTAGGTTGCTTTGATTTTAGAATAGCTTAGACTATGACCATAAGAGATATTATTTAGGTTGTTTTGATTTTAGAATAACTTAGACTATGACCATAAAAGATATTATTTAGATTGTAATTACCTTTTTTATTTTGAAATAAAATTTCTAATTATTTTTAATTAGTTAAAAGTTAATTTTTATAATATAAAGATATTAAAACATTAAAATTTAAAATTACTTCAAAAATAAAATAATTTTAATTATATAATATTCATTATAATAAATTTTAAAAGAAAATTATATATTTTTAAATAAATAAAATATTATAATTAAATGAAAATCTCTTCCCAATTCAAAAATTACATTTGAAAATGACTAGCATCTCATTTAAAAAAACAATGAAAATAACCTATTCACACCTAAAATTAATATAATAAGGAATGTTTTAAAAAATAACAGCTAACGAATTTATCTATCAATTATCAATGAAGTTTTGAATCACTGCCAAAAAACCAAAAGACTTGGTCTACTCCTACTTCCATAATTTTGTGGACAAGTAATTTTTAGTTGGAATTGGGTCAATTTGTTTATAAAAAATTTAATCATATAAGTGTTTAAATGGTGGAAATGGATTTAGCACCATCAAAAACTTCTAAAACATCTAAAAATGACAGAGATACCTCATATTTCTCTAAATTTCTGCTCAATTTTAATCAAAATCTTTACCAGAATTTCCACTATTTTCCAGATAAAATTACAACCTCATTAAACTACTCTAAACCAAAATAAATAAACTAAAATCTTACCAAAATTTCTACTACATTCCAAATAAAATTACAACCTCATTACACTACTCTAAACCAAACTAAACAAAAATAAACAACTACTAAATCAAACCAGGCAACTATATTCAAATTAAAAAGTCAAAATAAAAAATTCATAAATTACAACATATCCACACGCAACTGCTTCTGACCATGGACATGATAAGCTTCAAAATAGCAGGCTTCTTGAAGCAATACATCCCGCACATAATTTCCCAACCTAGAAAGAGAGAAATAGTTATGGTGAAACATAATTCCATGAAAGTCAAGCAAGGATAGTCACAGTTGGAATCACCACAAGGGGAATCAATCCACCAGTATTATTTACTATTATTTGTTATTTCGATCATATTACTATTCGGTCTTTCTATTGACCAAATTCTATTGACCTTTATTATTTGGGTTCCTTATCAATCTTAATGGATAAAAAGTAATGTAATCAAGTTATAGAAAACATAGTTATCTTATTTTTTTTTATGAAAAACAATTAAATTTGAAAATGCTAACAACTATTTATTTTTGTTGAAAAATTTACTACAAATATTCGTACTAGTCTAGTCTTTGTTGCTTTACAGAGATCATACAGTCTAGGCTCCTGACCTGGCATGCATCACTAAGAAAATGAACAAAAGCTATTGCTGGACAGCTCCTCTCAGTACGTCCACACAACACCCATCCTAAATATTTACCCCACAAGCCCCACAAGCCTTCGTACAGAGAAAAAAAAATCAGCAAAATTTCAGTACTAAAACTTTACAAATATTGGATCAATTGGGAATGCACAATACGAGGGAAGTAGCCAATAAAGTCTTTGCCACTTCTTATAATAATGCTGTTGCCACTTCTCATAATAATGCAGTGACGTGGAGTGACGTTCGATGTTGTTGTGTTTATATATATTTTGTATTCAAAATATCTTTTTCCGCTTTGACTGGTGAATCTTGCAATCAGGCAAGGTCCAGTGCACGTATAAATTAAGGGAAGAATTGCCCTACAACTATTCATCGCTATCCAAATAAGGAAAACCAGCAGAAAATGCAGAATACATGGAAAAATCATCACCCTTCTAACCATTACAGAGCCCATCTCCTTCATCTAATCTTTGACGAAAAAATTAGACAAAATTTAATCCATATCTATAAAATAAAACCTTTGAAATAGAACAAAGACGGCCTATTAAAATACAAAAAATAGCCAAAGTCAGCTATCTCCTATGTTTATCTCTGATCTTCTCCCTTAGATACTCCAACCAATTTTATATGTTTTCTATTCAATTACAATTGTTTTTCCTATTCAATTATATCCAGTTTTAAGTTGAAAAATTGGTAGAAAATCCTTACAATGAGGAACCCATGAATTCATTATCATGGAATTGGTGTTGTGGTATTTACTTAAATTAAGCATATACATATATCTTCAATTAAATCCAGTTTTAAGTTGAAAATTTGGTAGAAAATCCTTACAATGAGGAGCCCATGAACTCATTATCATGGATTTAGTGTTGGGGTATTTCCTTAAATTAAGCATATACATCTATCTTCAATTAAATCCAGTTTTAAGTTGAAAAATGGGTAGAAAATCCTTACATTGAGGAGCCCATGAAGTCATTATCATGGAATTAGTGTTGTGGTATTTAAGCATATACATATATATTCAGGTATTGTTATGGCTGGGTTTTGACCGGTAGGTATATACATATATCTTGAGGTATTGTTATGGCTGGGTTTTGACTGGTACCTTTCAACTTATCAATCAATCAAATTAGTTGAAGCCTCTTACAATTAAAAAAAAAAAATTATTCAATTTTGCCTTAAACCTCACTGAAGCCAGATTTCAACTTTTGATTCCATAATAACAAACCTCTTTTGCATCACTATCACTATGAATATGACCCAGCAATCTAGCAACAGTGATTACAACCAGAACCCAGAATGCATTCTTTATTCTTCCATGGCTATAAAGAACCAAAAAGCCCCATTCTACTGCATCATTATCACCAAAATCAAGAAGAGGAGGAGACTCTTCATGGCTAGAATTGAAAATGGCGGCCATAACGATCAACATGGCAAGTTCCATTTTGTGCTGATACATGGTGCGGGCCATGGAGCTTGGTGCTGGTACAAGCTCATCCATCTTCTGCAAAACTCTGGGCATAAGGTCACTGCTATGGATCTCACAGCATCAGGCCTGAACACAGTGGATCCTGATTCAATCACTTCCTTTGAGGATTATGACAGCCCTCTGATGAACATACTCTCAAAAGTACCTCTCTCTCAGAAGGTCTGTGATCACCATGGATTGAGTTGCCTTTGCAATGTAAATTGTGAAGTTATTTGGTATATTTATCCCTTGTTTGTTTGTAGGTTGTGCTGGTTGGCCATAGTGCTGGAGGACTAAGCTTGACACATGCAATCCATGTATTTGGCCATAAGATTGCTGTTGCAGTTTATGTTGCTGCCACCATGCTGTCTCATGGGTTTTGTACAGACCTAGATGTCCAGCAGGTTGTTGACCTTATGAATCCAAAGCAATTACTGTTATTTAATGTTGTGATGATCATTTTAATGTTGTTTTGTATGAAACTGTGTCTAAGCATAAGAAACATCTATGCATATTTTTAATACTATATTTGCAGTTTTTGCTATTTGCAAAATTCAAATTGAATTGAATGGTAAAAAATCTCGAAACATGTTTCATATGCTTACACCCAGTTTTATATATGTTTGTATTTCTTTGTTTGGATAAGGGAAATGAAAAAAATTCAATTCAATTCAATCTGTGCAGGGAACTCCAGGCCTGTTAAACGAATATGAATTCTACCATGGCCTTGGATCAGAACACCCACCAACAAGCGCAATGGTACGCAGAGAATTGCAACAAGAAATTCTATATCAACTCAGCCCACCTGAGGTATAAAATCTATCGGAATAGCACAACAAAATAACTCCCTAATTTCACTGTTAATTAAGGCCTGTGGTTTTTCTGAAAAAATATAACCCATCTGAATTTTTGCAGTTTTCAATCATTACCCTGTGATTTCCACCAAAACCCAACTATATATATATATATGCCACTTGAAACCCAATAACTATTTTTTTCATTAATATTGAAGTGGGTATATTTAAATTACAGAATGCTGCTCTGGCCTCACTGCTGATAAGACCAACACCATTGCTACCAATCCAGACGGCTACTTTCACTGCAATCTCAGAAGAATTTGAGAAGGTTCCAAGAGTTTATATAAAGACTTTACAGGACAGAGTTTTACAGTTGGATAAACAGGAAGCCATGATCAAGATGTGGCCTCCTGATAAGGTCTTTAGCTTGGATACTGACCATAGCCCTTTCTTTTCATCCCCTCTGGAGCTCCATGGACACCTGCTTCAAATTGCCCAGCTGTTTGCAGGTTGAAGATGTTCCAATTACAATTGTTGTATTGCATCTTTGGTGATATACACCATCGTGTCTTGTTGTTGATAGATGTACATATTTCCATTCAATGTTATTGATCATCTGCAAAATCTTTGTACTCTCTTTGTACTCTTTAAAATGGGTGAAGTGTTCACTAGAAACTTTGGGTCTTTAGAATTGAATACACAGGATTCCAGAAGCTCTAGTAACTGTTCCTGTTTATACAAGTTGGTTGGTCAAATAACGATGGACTTTTATACTTCAATGGTTTCTAGATATAGTTATGATTATAAACTAACATAGATTTATCTTATGTCAGCATACGAGCTCAAATTTATTTAGATGTAAATTTAATTTAGAGTTAAAAGATCATATGTATTTTTTTATTGTTCAAATTATATTTTTAAAAATTATAGAGTTTACAAAATAAGTGTATTCAGCCATTTTATAATAGCCGACATTAAACAGTTTTTTTTTATTAATATATTTTTTATTTTACATTAGTATTAATTTATATTAAAATATTTTATTCATAATTCACATGAGATATTTTATTTTATATAACATTCAAATATTTTCTTTTAACATTTTTTTAATTTTATTTAGATATGTGAAATTGATAATATTTTTGAAAATATAAAGTTTAAACATCTTACCCATATATTTTTTTTACTTCTTATTACTTTAAGGTCTTTAAAACTTTTTCCATTTTCCTACCAAAAATATGTTGATTTTAACATTTAATTTCACTTAATTTTATCTTAATTTTAACAAGTTTTAGATTATATTTTGTTATTTTAAAAAAAAAATTATTGTTAAAATTAATCCAAGACATAGTTATATTCGATATTTAGAATTTAATTTTAATTGAGATCATTTTTATTCATTTAAAATGTGATTGATTTTATTTATATATATATATATATTCCACGTAGGCATAGATGATTCAAGAGCAGAATGAACAAGACTTCTATGAGTATTATCACATACCCAGAATTGAGGTAGCCGGGTTTTCATAACTCATTATAGAATATTGATAGATTCTTACTTATCAAACTTCATATAATATAGTGACATATATAGTAAATGACTACAACATGTAATTTTCAATATTTTAAAAAGTAAAAGTTGACCATTTTTTTGGGAAAAAAATATTCTCATGCAAATTTTGTATATCTAAATTAATTTAATTTTAATAATATTAATTAAAAATTTAAAAAAATAATACATATATATAATTTAACTTAATGTTTTAATTAAAAAATTAATTAAACGTTAATTTGGCTTTTTTATCTCTTTTCTATAAATAAATAGTTTATCTTAAAACTGCGGTGAAGAGTCTTAAAATTAAGATTAAAACATTGGATACATATTAGGCTTCACTCTATATTAAAAAAAGTTATTTTACATACATAAAGATCAAACCATAGCTTCCTTGAAGCTATTCACCTTGGTTGATAAAAATAATACAATAGAAATTTACTTAAGAGATTTTGTTTTCAAAAAAGTTAAGTTATTTAAAAATAAATGTAGTTTTCTTTTGAATTTGTGTCTACACAAAAATAATAATAATATGAAAAAGTTAATAATAAAGCGTACAAGTTACTGTGTGTCGTGTGTTAGGGGAAGAAACATACTAAAAAATCTAGTGAGTTTAGGGCCATGTGCTACGGGAAGAGACATACTAAAAAAAAGTGTAAGTTATTTAAGAATAGATGTAGTGACGGGTTTGAGTAAAATTTTTTTAAGAATAGATGTAGTGATGGGTTTGAGTTTCTAAATACTTAAAATAAGTGTGTCTAAAAAGTTAAATTTTGAAATTTCAAACTAAATTATCATCAAATAATGTTACATATAGATACATCTAGTATTGTCTCAGGATAAGTAAACTAACTTGGACACACGGTCACTTGGTTTAGAGAATATCTCAACCACACACTAATCTAGGAAACATCTATTGTCTCAGGATAGGTAAAATAACTTTGACACACAATCACTTGGTTTAGAGAATATCTAACCACACACCAATTTAGGAAACATCTAGATCTCAACAACTCTCACTTGGTTTAGAGAATATCTCAACCACACACCAATTTAGGAAACATCTAGATCTCAAAAACTCTTAAACATTAGAAACATACTCCTTTACATAGACAAGTAAGAATTTAATGTATAACACTGTAAAGTTGCATATAAGAGTGTATACATATTTTCTTGGATATGATGTTAAACTATAATAAAATAGTATAAGATCAAAGTTACAGATGATTAAGAACCACAATGATTGCATTAGCATGAGCTTCAACTATGATCACAAGAGATCTTATTTAGGTTGTAATTAGCTTTTGATTATAGAAGAAAACTTATAATTATTTTTACATTCAAAATTATTTAAAAACATAATAATTTTAATTATATAATATTAATTCATCATTATCTTATATATATATATATATATATATATATATATATAATTAACAAATTATTAAAAAAAAAACCAAAATTAATCTATTCACTTCTAAAAGTAATATAATTTGCTCTTAAAAATATAATATAGTGGGGAATGTTTTAAAAAATAGCAACAAAACTATGATACCTATTTGTCTATAATCAAAGAAGTTGATGAAGCCTCGAAGCACCAAAATGAGAAATTACCACTTAATCATGCTCTTTCATTCAACGCACTATATTGAAGTTAAAATTGGAAATTCATAAATTGCAACCTACCAATCTGCAACTCTTTCTAGCCATGGCCATCACTGTAATTCATTGAATCTTATGGGGGACATGATAGGCTTCAAGAGAGCCAACTTCTTTGCACCACATCCTGTACATAGTTTCCCGACCTATAAACAAAATCCCAACAAAGTTAGGCGAAGCTAGGGTGAAACTAAGGTACCTTCGTATCAGTTGGACTCACTACAAGGGGAAGCAATCCACCACCATTTGGCCTTTGTATCGGATTACAGTTTAGATTTTAGTTCTTTAGATTGGTCTTAATGTTAAATGAAAAAAAGGATTTATTCTTAGTTCTTTAGATCGGTCCTTGTTTTCAGTTACAAAACTAGTCTAAATCTCTACAATGAGAAGTCCATGAACTCATTATCATGAAGTTAGTGTAATATATATATATGTAGTAAGTATATATATAATAACTAAGAAATAGTTTGCATGAATTCCAACGGTAAGAGCAAGTCCCTCTCTCCCCTTGTATCTATTGGAGATATTATTATACACTCAGTTAGATCACTTAGCTAGACTAGCGAAGGCCAATTGTGCATGGCAACCTCAGTTTTATCACCTACAGTTGCACCTTGGTTTACTCATTCCGAGATGGCACATGACATTTTCATGCATTAGCTTACTAAGACTTAGTGGTAGATTAGTTTAGTGTTCATGATTGTATCTCCGGATATCTTTAGATCACTACTATGACACATATTTAGCCTAGTAGAGTATGATTGTGTATATTTTTACTCATTCAAATTAATTCATTTTTAATTATTTTCTCCATTCTTGCTCTGTCCTTCATTCTCTCGCAAGTTTGTTCATTGTTTTGCAAATCTAGATCTTTGTGTTTCAAAATCTCACATGGTATCAGAGCACATGGATTTGTAATCAGTGCACAAGCATTTTTTATTTGCAGGTTCAGAAGATTGAAGAAACAAAAAAGAATGGAGTCTGAATTGGAGTTTCCACAATCAACAATTCTTACTCCATATAATTACTTCGAATGGAAGCCAAAGATTCTGCTTCATCTCAGAAGAAGAGGATTATTTCGAGTAACCATGAAAACAAAATTTGAATCAACATCGGCAGTGGAGAAATCAAGATATTTCAATCGCATGGACGAGGCCTTCGACATCTTATGTTTATCTATCTCCCTAGTACTGATATTTCATGTTGAATCATGTTCAACTCCAAATGAAGTGTGGAAAAATTTGGAAGGATTGTTTGGAAAACAAGATGCAATGCAAGGTCACATTCTTAAAAATGAGTTAAATTCATTAGATCCAAGCAATTTGAGAACATTCAAGATTTCTTCACAAGGTATAAAGCCTTGTTGCTTCAACTGAAAGGATGCAGGATCGAAAAATCCAAGAAATAAAGTCAGTTGATTCTTTACATTTTATCAAAACTTGGTCCAAAGTATGCAGTATTCGTGTCTACATTCCACACAATAAGATCTACAACCAGTGCAGCTTGGAAAATTCCCTCATTAGATTATTTTATTTAGTCTTTGATGCATGAGCAATATAATCTCATAAAAATGGGCACACTTAAAAATTCCAAAGCGCATGCACTTACTGTTCATGAAAAAGGAAAGGAAAATTCCAAATACCGCTGAAAGGAAAAGGGAAGAAGGATCCCGATCCAAGAAAGGGAGGAAATCCCAAACCCCATAAAATTATTTCCACTGTGGTTTTCACCCTGAATCTGCATACATGAAGAAGACTATAGATCTTATGGCACATACACTCCAACAACAAAATCTTGGAGACCATATTATTGAGAATGCCAAGAGGAAGTCTAGAGAAAAAGCACCAGAACCAAGAGGAAATTCACATGCATTGATTGCAATAAAATTCTCCTAAACATGAATGGATCATCGATTCAGGATCTTCACATCACATTGAAGTGAAAAAATATGCTCTTACCTCCTTGAAATCCTACTCTGGTCCTCCAATTCTCATGGGAGATGACTCTCCAGTCGAAGCCATTGGTCAAGGGAGAGTAGTTCTTAAAAATGGAAGCTTCGTGAATGTTGTACACATTCCGAAACTTTCTGTAAATCTTCTCTCACTCTATCAGATGACTCATACAAGGAAAGGAAAGAAGGCTGAATTTACTCCAGATTCTGTGACCATATTTGATATAGTAGACAACTCCATGGTTGTTGTAGGTGAGGTAAATCATCAAACTAGATTGTACACACTTTCTGAATTTGTTTCTAAATCTGATTCCACATTGCTACTAACATAAGCAAATGATGAGAGTATACTTTAGCAGAAAATATTTGGCCATTTGAATTTCAGATACATGCAGCAACTTAGCAAATAAGGGATGGTGAAAGGGCTTCCAGACATTCAGTTTTTTGATGGAGTTTGTCAAGGATGTGCTCTCGGCAAGCATCCGTCAGAAAAAATTGAAAAAGGACATGCATGGCAAGCCTCCTCTCATTTGGTGCTTGTCCGCAATGAACTCATTGGTATTTTTCCGAATCCTTCCATTAGCAAGGAAAAATATGTGCTCACATTCGTCGATGACTACACGAGACTCACATGGGTCTACTTTCTCAAGCAAAAATCTAAAGTTTTTTCTCATCTCACAGTCTTCAAAGCACATGCGGAGAAGAAATCTGGTAAGATGATCAAGATCATCCACACATATAATGGAGTGGATTTTGTAAACAATAATGTGCAACATCTTTGTGATGAAGCTGGCATTCATTTGCACCACACAGTTCCATACACTCCGTAGAAAAACAGGGTAGTTGAGAGGAAGAATTGTTGTTTGAAAGAGATGTCCAATTATATGTTACATGCAAGGTCTCTTCCTTCAAGATTATGGACTAAAGAAATAAATTGTGGATGTTACACAAAAAACATATCTTCTCACATATCTATTAAAGGGAAAACTCCATTTGAAGCCTAAAGTGGCATGCAACCAGAAGTAACACATTTCCACATCTTCAGATCAAGTGCAAGGGCTCGCATTCCTTCAGAAAAGGGGAAGTCCATGGAGCCTCAAAGCACCGCATGCATCTTTGTGGGCTATCCTGAAGATGTAAAGGGATATATATTATTGGATCTATCAATAGACAAGCTATTTATTGAGTGAAGTGTCAAGTTTGAGGAAATTCTAGTGCATGCACCATTGGAGCCACATGCAAATCCCTTTTTTCCTCTACCTCCAGCATGCATTAGTAATGACGAGTCGACTCATTCAGACCATGGTTCAAATCTGAGTTCAGAATCTGGTTTGGAAGAATATGAGCATGAAACTTCTAGCAATGACTCAATATCCCCTGTGCAAAATTAGAGGACAAGGAGCTTAGGAGATATATATGCACATACCACCCTACATGCAGCATATGAATTTGTGGGGTATCCAATAGATTCGAGGAGGACGAGGTCACAGTTCTAGCAGCCTCATGCACTCACCGCTACCGAGCCAGTGATGCCTATGCATTGCTACATGAATCTAGATTCAGATACGCAAACCAATGCAAAGGCTGTGGGGAATCCCTTTTGGGATGCTTCCATGCAGGAGGAGTATAACTCTCTCCTTGAGAACAAGACTTGGGATTTGGTTCTGCTTCCTTCAGACAGGAAGCTTATTAAATGCAAATGGGTCTACAGGACCAAGAAGGCAGTAGATGGATAGGTGAGCAGGTATAAGGAAAGATTGGTTTCCAAAGGGTTTCATTAGATCCACGGGATAGACTATGATGAGACCTTTTCTCCTATAACAAATATGGATTCCATCTGATTGGCCCTTTCCATTGTAGCATCGAGGGGGTGGGAAGTTCACCAGATGGATGTGAAGAATGCATTTCTTCATGGAAATCTCTCAGAGGATATTTACATGGCACAGCCTTAGGGATTTATACAAGACTCATCATTAGTATGCCGACCGAAAAAGTCACTCTATGGCCTCAAGATAGCTTCTAGAGCATGGTACGCAAAGATTGATGCATTTTTTCTTTCTCAACATTCTCTTATATGTAAATCAGATCCGAATGTCTACATGTTGAGAACCTATGACTCTTTGTTGATCCTAGTTTTGTATGTTGATGAACTCCTAATCACAAGCAGTTCGACCTCCACAATTGCTGCGGTCAAAGATATTTTGCATGAGAGGTTTTCTACATCATACATGGTTTCACTGCATTATTTCCTTAGTCTCGAGGTTAGTCATGATGCTTCAGGCATCAAGATTTCTCAGACTAAGTATGTAATGGATCTCTTGGTTAGATTCCACATGAACGACTACAAGCCTGCGGCCACACCTTTATTGTCTGGGGTACATATTTAGGATGGTTGGGATACACCAGTGGTGGATAGTTCTTTGTATCGAAAGCTTGTGGGGAGCCTTCTGTATCTCACCCACACTCGACTAGATCTCTCATATGCAGTAGGGGCGATTTCCAGGTACATGCAGGAGCCACATGAGCTACACTAGAAGGCTTCCAAGCGAATTCTCGGATATGTTCAAGGCACCACTAGTTATGGGATCCACTGTGAAGCAAGTTGTGCATTGGATATCATGGGCTTCACAAATTTTGATTGGGTTGGCGATTTCATAGATCGCAAGTCCACTTTTGGGTACCTGCTTAGTTTGGGTTCTGGTCCTATTTATTGGTCGAGTAAAAAGGAGTCGGCTATTTCTCTATCTGTAGTGCCTCTCATTTAACAGTGTAATTTTTTTTTTGATACATCTATACATTGTTTCTTGTCACCCTTAGACGAGACTTTTTTAGTATTTAATTTATAATTCCTCATTCCATAATACTAACATCTCTTGTTTTTTTTTTCCAATTAATTTCTAGTTATATAATAAGGCCCTTTTTTATATTTCTATTTGATAATTATTGGTTCTAATTCACATAAGGCCCTTTTTATATTTCCACTTAATATACATATGTTTCTACCTAGATGTGAAATGAAGTCCCTACATATATATGTTTCCACATAGATATGTTTCTACATATGTATAAATTTTAAATAAACATTTGGTTCATAGCCTCTTTTTTTTCGTTCTCTTTTCTCAAGGCTCCTTAACCTTTATAATTTATAATTCATATATGGTTTATATAATTTATTTAAATTACAATTTGGTTTTAATTTATACACCTTTATTTAATCCACGTCTACCCCATAATATAACTCTAAAGTGATACATATTTATTAATTTCCACAAGATTTACAATTTATACGCATGATTCAACTTTCACTTACCTTGAAAATCTACGTCCACTTCACCTAATCCATTATTATGACTCAATGATACACTTAATTCGAGTTTACAGTTGCTGTGAAATGGTGCTGGAAACTGACAATAATAAATGAGGTTTTTTCCTTGATTTTTACACGATAGTTCAGTGGGTAAGTATACGATTCCCAAATCGTTCCTCGAGCCACATAAACAACCATATTTTATTACTCACTGCTACGGATCTGACCGTCATTTTTAATTCCCTCACCAGCATTTGTACATTTGCGTTTAATATCAATAGATATTTTTCAAATCTCCAAACTGTATCCTTAATATGAGGGAGACCCGGTGGATGGCTGCCAAGTGAAAGGTTGGAAACGTTAAAATCTTGTGTTGTAATATTCACCATCTCTCGGTTCATTATTCCGCAAGGAAATTTTGTCTCTGTATTTCTCTCCTGTTGATGGAAGAGGGATTTCTTCAGTTGCGCTGGTTCCCGCTTCACGCGCCAGCCTACTAAGTCACAGGTAAGCGTATCACATGGTTCTATCGCTCCATAAAAATCATTTTTATCATTTAAAATTTCAATTGATTTCATGTTAATAGTGTGGTCTAATGAAATCCTCAGCTTCCTCTTAGTAAATTTAAAACTTGTTTACTAATTAATAATGATGCTTGTGAATCAATTCTGAGTTCAATTCATTTTATTTACTCCATCTGAATAAGTTTACTTATACTCTATATTTCGATTTATTTCACCATTTATGTGATTTTTTCGATGTTGTCCCGAATAGAAATTTTAACTCACCTTTCGTATGATTTCTCCTACCATTTCGATTTACATGGTTATTATGTGAGTGATGTCTCAGTACTTAAGATTTCTGTTTGTATTGGAGAGCTTTCTCCATTTTAACTTTGAAATTCCACATAGCTTACCTTTCAAATTTTTTTCTCGTTTTGTTACAAGACTGGCTTTCACTGTTTCCATAGATGCATGAGTCGATGGAGTTTGGGGAGAGCCCATAGCTTTTCATCGTGTCATTTATCTCCTAGCCTCGTAAGGAATCCTATATAATTACTCTATAACACATCAAGTTATACTAATTTGGTTCTCCAGATCTGGGTTAATATCTTGCACCAAATCGACTTAGTGAAGAAATTCGTCCAAGTTTTTTTCAGGTGAAGACTACGTTTAACGTTCTCTTTGTTTTTCATTTTCTTCATTTTTTTCATTTTTTTTTCCTATCATTTATCTTCTGTGCTAATTTATTCTCACAAAGGTTTTTTTCCATCATTCTGGATTTTCAGCTGAATACATGCTTTGCCGAGATTTTGTGAGGCAACTAAATCTTTCATTTCGTTTTCAAGATTCGTTTAAACTATTCAAGCTCCTAATTCTAGGTTTCTAATCCATAATTTTTCTGATTTCAGGTAATCTCCCTCTCCACCTTGTTAAGTTTAGTTGTGATTTAAATTTCGGCATCGAAATTTAACTTATGGTTTTCGCATATGTATGTATGTACATGTCGGTATACATATTCCCTCTTCTACCTTCAGCCTTTGCTCGAATTTTTCTGAATAATTTTCAAGGTTAATAGATGCCTTAGGATTTTTCAGTAATTAGTTCTTCTGCCCAGCTTATATTGTAATAATTGAAACTTAACTTCCTTCTCGAAGCTTCTCCGAAAAACACGACTGTGGAATAAAATCGATCTACTTCCATTTGCATAATTGTGAAATTTTATTCACGGACTATTTAATACTCAAGCTGGTTTCCTATGCTGTTACAACAGTATATTATATTCTAGTAGAAAATTTTAGAACTTTTAACTCCTTTTTATATTTCTGTGTTTGAAATTTATATATTTGCCTCTACGATACAATTATAAGAATTCTCACTTTCTTGCATATAATACTCGGTTGAGGTTTATATTAAATTTTCTATCTCCATATACAGGGTTATAATAGAACCCCTTTGTGTATTGTTGGAAAAAATAACCTTAGCTTAAACTGAAATTGCATGTCAATTATTTAAATTTTTCTCATTTTCATTTCATTCAGAAGAAAGATACAGAGCTTTTTCCACAAAAATAAAATTGTGATTTTTTTGACTAAGTCTCACTGAATACGTTGCATAATAATTCTACTATTTTAGGAATATTGCTTCTGTGATCCATAATTTGTGAAAAAAATCTTTCGGTAAAAATCACATCCAAATAAATTTGGTCGACGTGTTTTGAACCAGCCAGTGTGGTTCATCATCAGGACTTGATGAAAAATCTGATCAGGAAACCCAATTAAATAGATACGAGAAGCTCCAACTAGCCGTTGAAAGAAAACGGCTAGTTTGACTATTATTTTCCCAATAATTAATACAACAAAATTTCTAATTCTGTTTCAAATTATTGTTATATAGTAACCTAGTACTTAGAAACCAATTTTATAACAATACTATAATTCATGATAGAGTATAACTACTGAAAATATCATGAAATCATATGTAACATTTAACTGTTTGAAATACTTATGCTTTCTGTTCAACATATGGGTTTAATTTATATATGTTAATGTTGATTTTATGTTTACTGTCTTACTTCACAGGCTCTTTTCTACCGTATTAAGGTTGCTTGTTTTAAAGTCAACTTTCTTGACACTAGATTTCTTACTAATCATTATCATAGCAGAAAAATAAATAAAATAGATCAGCATTCTTTTGCAGATAAAATTTTGTATTTTTCAAGTCAATGTAGTGCTCTCATATATATAGATATATAACTAACACAGGAAGAATATTAGAATATATCATCACCTAACAGTAATATGTTTTCTGAGAGATACTGATCTCCAGATTTAAATTATTGATTGGTTTAGACATTCTGGTAGATGGATCTCATCAGAACTAAGCCATACTACCATACAGATATGAAGTATCTCTACTTCATTTAAGTCTATTAAATGTATGGGTATCACAATTTTTTTTCAGCATACAATAATTTAAGTTACTCATTAAAATAACACTGTAAGTTAACCATGAGCACTATCAATGAAATAATAAATTAGTTTAGTGATAGGTGCATACCAATTTAGATGACTAGTCCTCCCAGCCGTAGAGTTTTATCTCCTTAACTCACCCCCGAGCTGAGATCCCCTACTTCCAGTAACAAACAACCCTCTATCTGTCCTGGAACAACTTACTTAAGTAGTGCTTTCCCGAAGCGTGTTTCTAATTTCTACATCCAAAAATTCCAAGATGATTTATTCCTATTTTTTCCCAGGCTTACCTCAATGAGGTACTTTAAAGTTGTTTTTCCGCTTTTACAACTTTTCTTCCACTTCCCAACTACTTTCCTCTTCATGGGGGGAAATTAGATTTTTTCTCTCCCAATCTAATTTAGTAATATTCCTTTCAAGTTTTTTCTGAAAGGTTTTAGGAAAGTCTAACCTTATCCATATCCTCATGGATCAAGGTTTAGGATCTCCATCTCAATCTAGTCATGTTGCACACATAATTATTCTATTTCTATTTATTAATAAATATTTAAATAAATCCACACATTGTTTCTCCATTGGTGTCCACTTACTCTTTGGATCTGTTCAAATGTCATATTAAAAAGCATAGAAATTTGGGGTGTTACACATTCCCCCTCAAAAAAACAAACACCGCCCTCGGTGTTGACAAAATAACTTTAACCAGTTCATTGTGAAAACAGTGATGGGTACTTTTCCATCATCTCAGTTTCTCTTTCCCAAGTAGCTTCTTTAGCAGTAAAGTGCTTTCATTGCACTTTTAATCTCGTTATTTTCTGATTCCTTAGTTCAATTTCTTCTTGCTCCAAGATTTGAAATGGCTCGGGAAGGAATTCCCCTTCTGGTTCCTTTTGAATCACATTCCAATCAATAACATGAGTAGAATCATGTACATACTTTTTCAATAAAGACACATGAAACACATCATGAACTTTAACATGCATGGGTAAGGCCAGTTTGTAAGCCACTGGTCCCACTCTTTCTAGTATTTCAAACGGTCCTCAGTATCTAGGAGCTAATTTTGCACAACTACCAATGTACAAAGTTCTCTTCTTAGGCTTAATTCGCAGATATACATGATCACCCACACTGAACTCTCGGTGTACTCTCTTCTTGTCTTCATAGCTTTTCTACCGATCTTGAACTGTCTTAATATTTGTTTGAATTTGTTTGACAACTCTTTCCATTTCCTGCAAATTGTCTAGCCCAAGCAATAATTTATCTTCAGGTTGGCTCCAACTTAAAGGAGTGTGACACTTCCTTCCATAAAGTGCTTCAAATGGAATCATTTTTATGGAAGTTTGATAGATGTTATTATAGGAAAATTCCCCTAAATGTATATAGTCTTCCCATTTAAATGGCCTATCCTTAACATACATCCTTAGAAAATCTTCTAGAATTTGATTTTTTCTCTCAGTTTGACCATCTGTTTGAAGGTGATATGCAGTACTAAAGTTTAATTTAGTACCCATGCCCCCAAACAAACTTTTCCAAAAGGTTGCAGTGAACTTGGCATCTCTATGAGAAATAATCATTTTAGGGACCCCATGTATTCTTACGATCTCTTTCATAAACACATTTTCTACTTGGGCTGTTCGAAAGGTAGATTTAATACGTATGAAATGTGCAGCCTTCATCAAAGTGTCTACCACTACCATCACCGAGTCATGCTGATATTTGGTTCTTGGTAACCCAGTTATAAAGTCCATAGAAATAGTTTCCCATTTCCATTCTGCAATTGGTAAAGGATTTAGCAGTACAGCTGGATGCTGATGTTCAACTTTTACCAATTGACATTTCATGCATATGGCTAGGTAGCTTGCTACATCTCTTTTCTTTCCGGGCCAAAACAACTTCTTTTTCAAAGCTGTGAGTAATTTCTAATATCTAGGATGTCTAGAATAAGGTTGTTTATGATATTCATCCATAATTTCCTTTTTCAAAGAGTCTACATTGGGGATGTACAGTATCAATCCCTTCTAATTTTGTGTATACCCTTTTAGTTCCTTTTTCAACATTTGAATTTGCAATTTTTCATAGCTTGGATCTTGATCTACTACCTTTTAACTAATCCTTCTAAGTCGAAGTTTAGACTACTCCCAATGTTGCTTATGGTTTGACAAGAATTTCTGCTTAGGGCATCAGAAATTTTGCTTTCTTTTCCTTTGATATGTCTTATTTCCATATCAAATTCACTCAAAAAGGACAACCATCTGGCTTGTCTCGCATTCAAATTTGTTTGAGTGAAGAAATACTTTAGGCTGATCTGATCTATCATCAAAATAAATTTCTTTCCTAGAAGATAGTGTCGCCACATCTTGAGTGCATGAATTACAACAGCTAACTCCAGATCATACACACTGTAGTTCTGTTCATGTTTCTTAAGTTTTCTAGATTCATAAGCAATAACAGAATTTTCTTGCAATAATACTCCCCCTAATCCCTCTCCACATACATCAGTGCATACTACAAACTCCTTATCGGGATCTGTAATCTTCAGAATAGGTGTTGTAGTAAGTTTTAATTTTAGTTGTTCAAAGTTGTTCTGGCATTTTTCTGTCCATTCAAATTTTGTACCTTTCCTTTGCAATGAAGTTATGGGATAAGCTAAAGCATAAAATCTTTCTACAAACCTTCTGTAGTACCCCGCAATCCCCATAAATGATCTTAGCTATGATACATCAATAGGTACAGGCCAATCTTTAATGGACTTTATCTTCTCAGGGTCGACAACCAATCCTTGTTCTGAAATTATATGCCCCAAATATTAAATTTTATCCTTATAAAATTCACATTTGCTAAACTTGGCATACAACTGATTCTCCTTAAGAGTCTGCAACACGATTCTAAGGTGTTCTCGATGATCTGTCTCACTTTTTGAATAGACTAAAATGTCGTCAATAAATACCAGTACAAATTTATCTAAGTATTTATTCAAGACACTATTCATTAAGCACATAAAAGTGGCAGGTGCATTGGTCAACCCGAATGGTAGGACTACATATTCATAGTGTCCATACCGGGTTCGAAATGTTGTTTTGCTGATATCTTCTTCTTTGATTCTCAACTGGTGATAACCCATCCTTAAATCAATCTTGGAAAACACAGAGGCTCCCCTAACTTGATCAAATAGGTCTTCTATTCGAGGTAATGGATACCTGTTCTTTATATTCAGCTTATTTAGTTGACGATAGTCAATGCACATTCAGAAGGTACCATCCTTATTTTTCACAAACAGCATCGGTGCTCCCCAAGGAGATACACTCGGTCTGATGTATCCTTTGTTCAATAATTATGGTAATTGAATTTTTAACTCCATTAACTCAGGGGGGGCTCATTCAGTAAGGGGCTCTAGAAACTGGAGTTACCCCAGGCACTAAATCAATTGTAAAATCGATTTCTCTCTTGGGGGGGAGATAAGGAATCTCATCCGGAAATACTTCTTTGAATTATCTGATTATTGGTAAAGTGTCTAACAAACTCTTCTCTGGTTTCTGTTCTAATTCTTCAACATGTACAACATATACTTGATACCCCATTTCTAGCAGTTCTTTTTAATTGAAGGGCTGAGATCTACCTCATAGAGATAGGTTTCGGTTTCCCTTTTAGTATGAATGGTTTTCCCTCTATATCAATGCAGTGTAATGTTTTATCCCAACAATTCATCATGGCCTTTTTCTTTTCTAACCAATCCATTCCTATCAGTATATCATAGGAACTTAATGGAAAAATTTTTAAATTCACTTCTGTCTGATAATCATTAAATTTAATGTCTGTTTGAGGTAATTTATGAGTTACCTTGCATTTTGTGCCAGTGGCTAACTAGACCAACCAGGATTTCTGGAACTTCTCTGTTTTGAGTTTACATTTCTCTACAACTAGAGGACTAATATAACTCAAAGATGCACCCGGATTTATTAAAACTGTAACAGATTGGTCAATGATCATACGTTCCATCTCAACCATTGTAGACTGATGTTCTACTTGCTGGCTTTCTAAGGCTGCACTGATAGTGGGAATGTTCCTTGCTACGTCATTTACTGTAGTGGCTTCTCGTAATACTTGCACTGTCTGAATATTTCGATGTGGACAGTCCCTTAATAAATGAGGCTCTCCACAACCCCAACACTTCAAGGGCTCCCGCATTTTAAAATTTCCTTCCTTCTTATTATTCCCATCTACTGGTTTTGAACTAGTTTGAGATTGAGCAGTTTGATTTTCACTGATTCTGCTAAATTTCTTTTGTTGATGGTTCCTACCAAAATTCTTCAAATAAGCTGGTTTTTGTTTCTTTCCTCTAAATTCACCTTTATTTGACCATCTCTTTCCTTGATCAGTCTTACCCCTAAACTTTTGGTAGCATAATTTGGCTTTCCTCACAACTTCGTCCATTGTTTTTGGATTATTGAACTCTATTTTCTCCTTGTACACCGTAGGCAAACAATTCAGAAATCTCTGTACCTTTGCCTTCTCCTCTAGGATATAAGGAACATATCGTAGCAGATTTGTGAACTTGGTGACAAACTCATCTATGGTGAGTTGTCCCAATCTGAGTTCATGAAACTCTTTTGCCTTGTCATCATAGTAGCGTTCATTCAAATATCGATTTTTGAAATTGACTTGAAAATCTTCCCAAGTCACTATTTTTTCATCAATGGTGTGAACCATTTTTGTTTCCTCCCACCACAAGGTAGCCTTACCTTGCAACTGGTAAATAGCCAATCTGGCTCTTAAATTACTTTCATATTAATAGACTTGAAAATACTTTATCATGCTCAGCAGCCATGCCTCAGCATCTTCCTCCTTTTCTCCATCATAGGAGGGAGGTTTTATTTTCCAGAATTCACCCTGTAATTCATTCTTTTTTCTTGACTACTGTTTAGTGGTGTCATCTTCCTCAGACTCATCTAAGGAATTGACTCTTCCTTTTCTCTTTCTTCCGGAACCTTCACCTTCGTGGCTGTTACGTGAAGTCATTTCTCTGATGAGTTTTTCTTTCTCCTCATTGGCCAAAGATAGCCTGTCGTTATGGCTCTTAAGCTGTGCCATTTATCGTCGCATCCTATGCAACATAGCCATTAACGGAGCATTTGGATCTGACATGTTTTCTCCACCACCCAGATCTACATACAACTCATCCCCTTCAGTCATGGTTCGCAATTGTACCTTTACACACTGTTCATGATTCAAATAAAAACATTTAATACAACTTAAAATTTATAATATTTTATAGTAGTATATCGTTTCTGCGTGAGAACATAAATTGCCCAGTATTTTTCCAAAATATTTGATACCATTTGTAGTGCCTCTCATTTAACAGTGTATTTTTTTTTTCATACATCTATATATTGTTTCTTTTCACCCTCAGATGAGACTTTGTTAGTATTTAATTTATAATTCCTCATTCCATAATACTAACATCTCTTGTTTTTTTTTTTTTTCAATTAATTTCTAGTTATATAATAAGGCCATTTTTTTATATTTCTATTTGATAATTATTGGTTCTAACTCACATAAGGCCCTTTTTGTATTTCCACTTAATATACATATGTTTCTACCAAGATTTGAAATGAAGTCCCTACATATATATGTTGCCACATAGATATGTTTCTACATATGTATAAATTTTAAATAAACATATGGTTCATAGCCCCTTTTTTTTCGTTCTCTTTTCTCAAGGCTCCTTAACCTTTATAATTTATAATTCATATACAGTTTATATAATTTATTTAATTTACAATTTGGTTTTAATTTATACACCTTTATTTAATCCACGTCTACCCCATAATATAACTCTAAAGTGATACATATTTATTAATTTCCATGAGATTTACAATTTATACGCATGATTCAACTTTCACTTACCTTAAAATCTACGTCCACTTCACCTAATCTATTATTATGACTCAATGATACACTTAATTCGAGTTTATGGTTTTTGTGAAATGGTGCTGGCAACTGACAATAATAAATGAGGTTTTTTCCTCGATTTTTACATGATAGTTCGGTGGGTAAGGATACGATTCCCAAATCATTCCTCGAACCACATAAGCAACCATATTTTATTACTCACTGCTACAGATCTAACCATCATTTTTAATTCCCTCACCAGCATTTGTACATTTTCGTTTAATAACAATAGATAATTTTCAAATCTCCAGACTGTATCCTTGATATGAGGGAGAACCGGTAGATGGTTGCGAAGTGTAAGGTTGGAAACAAATTAGGGTTTTCCATTTTCCGGTTCTATTAAATTACTATGTTGTAATATTCACCATTTCTCGGTTCAATATTCCGCAACGAAATCTTGTCTCTATATTTCTATCCTGTAGATGGAAGAGGGATTTATTCAGTTGTGTTGGTTCCCGCTTCATGCACCAGCCTACTATGTCACAAGTAAGCATATCACATGGTTCTATTACTCCATAAAAATCCTTTTTATCATTTAAAATTTCAATTGATTTCCTGTTAATAGTGTGGTCTAATGAAACCCTCGGCATCGTCTTATTAAATTTAAAACTTGTTTCATAATTAATAATGATGTTGGCGAATAAATTCTGATTTCGATTCATTTTATTTACTCCATTTGAATAATTTTACTTATAGTCTGTATTTCGATTTATTTCACCTTTTATGTGATTTTTTCGATGTTGTTCGAACCCGAATAGAAATTTTAACTCACCTTTCGTATGATTTCTCCTACCATTTCGATTTACATGGTTATTATGCGAGTGATGTATCAGTACTTAATATTTTGGTTTGTATTGGAGAGCTTTCTCCATTTTAAATTTGACATTCCACATAGCTTACCTTTCAAATTTTTTTTTTCCGTTTTGTTACGAGACTGGCTTTCACTGTTTCCATAGATGCATGAGTCGATGGAGTTTAGGGAGAGCCCACAAATTTTCATCGTGTGATTTCTCTCTCGACCTCGTAAGGAATCCTATATAATTACTATATAACACATCAAGTTATACTAATTTGGTTCTCCCGAGCTAGGTTAATCTTCTGCACCAAATCGACTTAGTGAAGAAATTCATCCAAGTTTTTTTCAGGTGAAGACTACGTTTAATGTTCTCGTTGTTTTTCATTTTCTTCATTTTTTTCCTTTTTTCCCCCTGTCATTTATCTTTTGTGTTAATGTATTCTCACAATGGTATTTTTCCATCATTCTGGATTTTCAACAGAATACATGCTTTGCCAAGATTTTGTGAGGTAATTAAATCTTTCATTTCATTTTTGAGATTTGTTTAAACTATTCAAGCTCCTAATTCTGGGTTTCTAATCCATAATTTTTCCGATTTCGGGTAATATCCCTCTCGACCTTGTTAAGTTCAGTTGTGATTTAAAGTTTGGCATCGCAATTTCACTTATGGTTTTCGCATATGTATGTATGTACAGGTCGATAAACATATTTCCTTTGCTACCTTCAGCCTTCACTGGAATTGTTCTGAATAATTTTCAAGATTAATAGATGCCTTAGGCTTTTTCAGTAATTAGTTCTTCTGGCCAGTTTATATTTTAATAATTGAAACTTAACTTCCTTCTCGAATTTTCTCCGAAAAAGAGGACTGTGGAATAAAATCGATTTACTTTCGTTTGCATAATTGTGAAATTTTATTCACAGACTATTTAATACTCAGGTTGGTTTCCTATGTTGTTACAACAATATACTATATTCTGGTAGCAAATTTTAGAACTTTTAACTCCTTTTTATATTTCTGTGTATGAAATTTATATATTTGCCTCTATTGTACAATTATAAGAATTCTCACCTTCTTGCATATAATACACTGTTGAGGTTTATATTAAATTTTCTATCTCCATATACAGGGTTATAATAGAAACCCTTTGTGTATTGTTGGAAAAAGTAACCCTAGCTTAAGTTGAAATTGCATGTCAATTATTTAAAATTTTCTCGTTTTCATTTCATTCAGAAGCAAGATACAAAGCTTTTTCCACAGAAATAAAATTGTGATTTTTCTCACTAAGTCTCACTGAATACGTTGTGTTGTTTAATCTTTAACATTAGTCATTGGTGTATTAAAAGGTTGACAAGTCAGGCATTAAGCTTTGTATCAAAGGGCGAAATACTTCAAAAGTGGGTCGAAAGGAGACAAAGCAACGAAGGCCACGTGCGTTAAAGCCAAAGGTGGAATCAACACGGAAAGAATGGAGTATAAAGCCAAAAAGCTAACAGAAATATAAAAAGCAATGGAATGCTACACTAAGCGCAAAACCTATGAATTAAAAGAAATTGCCGCCGCGTGAAAACGCACACGAGGGAAATTCCGAGGGGGTCGAGCAGCGAGGGAGGAAAGAGACCCATACCCCCGCGAAATTGTGACAGCGTGGCATGGTGGGGACCCGAAGTAAAGGGGATGACCTGGCAGAGCTAACGCGCGGGACCCAGGAATTACTATGCTATGTTTAGAATCTGCCTTGTGGGAAATATATTCAAGAATCGTCGGTTCTATATGGTAAAAAGGTAAGGTAAAGTCCTTTAGGTTAACTGGTACTGAGGCCCGTACCAGTATTAAACCCGGCACGAGGCGCCCACCTGCACTCTGACACACCCAATCCTTATGCGCAGTGTGCCTCACTATCAGTGTCCTTAGGACACTTACCTTCATTAGATTTACCCATCCGTCGTTTTACCTCAAATTACCCAGTCCAGAGATAACATTTCCTTCGTATTTCACTCCAGTAAAAAGTCGCAGGTTCCCATCTACAACATATACCAAGTAGGAAAGAGCGCTTGGTCTACCCAATCATTGTCAGAGTTCCCTGCGTCGCTTTCCCGAGTAGATTTACCTTCCGTTCAGGTACTCCGTCATTCATACTCCCTCTGTTTTCCTTTCGCTTTTTCAAATTCTTGAATGTCAGCCATGTGAAGGGGAACGCCCAAGAAGAATGAACCAGAGACCCCCCAGGTTCGTGAATCCAGGAACCCACCCGGGTTCGACCCTCTCATCGACCTACAAGCTGGTATCTGTGACCCTAAATACCCATTTGACATCCGCAGCATTAAGCCCGTGCTTTTCAGTCGTCATGTTAAGAACACAGACCGTTATCGGGTAGTCGTGTCTGGCCTGTACCACCAAATTTCCCCTCAAGTTCACTCTGTAGTTGATTTTATCTCTTGGCTCAGAGATGTTTTCGACGAGCATCAAGGCACCTTCACCTCTCCTCAGGAGAACAAAGTCTTTTCCCTTTCCCTCGATATTATCAAACAGGCCCTCCGCTTTCCTACCAGCGACGCATATATCAGTTTTAGAGAAGCAGCTTTGGTCGCCCAGTTCATCAAACAGGCACGACAGGCCCGGAAAACCTTCATCTCCTTTATAACCGGCAACCAGGTTACTTCTCTTCCCGCCATAGAGCCTTTTCCATTAATCTTTTTCGTAGAGGAAGTTCGGCCCATTCTCTCTCTGATAGCTGGCCTTTTAGGGGTGGGAAGTCTTGAAGAAATTTCCATGGTGTGCGTCCATCTCTTATGGCTCATGTCCCAGAAGGGGATAGTATTAGATATTCCTGGTTTCCTCGCCACTGCCATTCGAACCCAATTCCAGGAGCTTCTAGAAACCAGTCAGTTCCATTTCTGTTCAATGGTTTTCTATCTCTTCTTGTACCAGCACGCCAATAAATTCGAGGGTTTGGGGTTAGACAAAGTATATCTTGAGAATTCCCAACCCCGACCAGTTTTCGACTGGAATTTCTCCGTGCGTCAATTACCTAAGGGAGAGGGTTATTCCAGTTTTGTGAATAGTTTCATGTCTATTGCCTATACCATTATTCATGACTCGCCTTCCCCTAGGGTCTTTCCAGAAATGAAAAGCTGGTTGCAAGCCGGAAAATCCCAGAGCACTGGAGATTGGTTTCTATTCGATGACTACACCAAAATTCGGGTCTATGGAGCCGAAGTTTCACCTTACCGGCTGCCAGTGTTTCCTGTTCGTCGAGTTTATGCGCTCGAATACATCCGGCAGGCCCTCAAGGCCGATCATCTCCATTTTGTTCCTGCCAAGAAGGGTTACATCCTAAGGCTTCCCATCGAAATCGGCCCCTTTGTGGTGAACTCAAGACATGCCCTCCCAATTGTTGAGACAATGTTGCAAGGTCTAGACCTAAGGCTGGGAAAAAGTTGGGCTTACGACCCCCGAGAAATTATCTCAAATAAAAGAAAAAGGAACAAGTCTGCGCCTTATATGCATGAGCCAAGGCCATTCATGGAATGGAGGGCTAATCTCGAAATTTGGCCTTTGGTTTCGCAGATGGAAACAGATTCATCTGCTACAGGGGAGGAGCAGAATTTCAATAAAGACACAGGTGGAGAAGAAGCAGGCACATCAGGAGCAGTCCCCCCTCATAAAAAGCAAAAAACAGCCTCCAGCGAGGCAGAAGTCATAGGAGAGGAACAACTGTTGGAACCCTTCACAGTATACGGCCAATTGGATAAAGGCAAGGCCGGGATAAAGGTGCTAAGAGATAGTACCACTTCTTCTGACTTCACAGAGGTCACACAGGCCATCATAGAGCATACCTTTCCAAGGGCATGTTGGATATGTGTTATATTATTTCCACGATTAGCCCCACATGCTGTATGTTGCGTCGGGCGTAGCTGGGGGGTCACGAGGGGCGAAGCAGTCCACACCGTTGGGGTCCGGGGCGGATCCGCCCATGGTTTTGTGCATGGTTTTGCACATGGTTTTGGGGTTCGATGGTTTTCGGCCCCTGGTATTTTGTAGATCCGGTCAAGGGAACTACGGTTATTTTCTAATCCAGGGTTAATGGATTGGGGTTTATGTATGCTTCGGCATGTATATATATGTGTTGTAACACTAAAAGGAATATAATGAAAAATCAAGCCGGTCGTCCCGATTTGGGATCCAGGGGAAAATCTCTGTGTTTATCTGTTTTATGTTTTATGCTCTTGCTATTGTTTATTTTCTGTTATAAGAATCGTGTGTAGATATTTTTGTTCAGGGTTAAAACCTACATTTGGTATCAGAGTTGTTTTGGCTTCAAGGGGACGCCTTTGTTGTTGAGGGTTTTTTGCTCGGGCCTGTGGTAGACCTTGTTCAGTGGGAGATCTGCGGGATCGATTCTTGCGGTGAAAGAAGATGGCGAGCGGCGAAAAGATAGAGATCGAGAAATTTAATGGTCAGAGTTTTGAGTTGTGGAAGCTCAAGATGGAGGATCTGCTGGTGGATAAAGATCAGTGGATCGCGGTAGATCCATGTACTAAACCAACGGCAATGTCAGATGAAGACTGGAAGAAACTGGATCGGAAGGCTAAGAGCACAATACGGTTGTGTGTCTCAGATTCAGTATTGTTGAATGTATCTGGGGAAGCTACGACGAAGAATTTGTGGGAAAAACTTGGGACTTTGTACTAATCTAAGTCTCTGGTGAATAAGTTGTTCCTGCGGAAAAAGTTGTATAACCCGAGGATGAAGGATGGAGACTCCTGAACTCGATGACACAGCATCCGAATGCCTTCAATACCGTTGGTAAGTCAATCGTCATCTGTTGATATTTGTACCCCATATGAAGATAAGTGCATCACTTGTTGTGCTCCTCTACCGTGCACTGGACAATCAAGCTATTGCAATAGGTAGCAATACAACTACCTTGAATTTTGATGACATTGTCTCAGCCTTGCTGTCGGAGGAAATGAGACGGAGAAATATGGAGGGTCAAAATGGAGATGCCTTATCCGTACGAGGAAGGTCCCAGAATAGAAACAAGAATAAGGTTTCGAGTGGGAGATCTAAATCTAGAGGGAGATCTAAATCTCCTGGAAAGTTTGTAAAGGTGTGCTGGAAATGCGGAAAGGAAGGGCACTACAAAAAGGACTGTAGATCTAAAGCTCCCGAGAAAGGAAAGGGATCTGATGATGCTCCTTCTGCAGAGGCAAAAACCACCTTGGATGAAGGTGGGGATGTGTATTTGGCTTCTTCTTCAAACACACATGTAGATCATGAGTCATGGTTGATTGACTCAGGTGCATCCTTTCACTTCACTCCCCATCGGGAGTGGTTCTGCGAGTATGAGAAATATGATGGTGGTGATGTCTTCCTAGGGGATGATAGGAAGGCCAGAATCGTCAGACATGGAAAGGTCAAATTGAAGCTGCAAGGTGGAAGGATTAGAACACTTCCCGGTGTTCTGCATATTCCTACATTGGCCAGAAATCTGATTTCTGTAAGCAAGATGGATGATGCAGGTGTAAAAACAGTGTTCGAGAAAGATGCCTGCAAGATGGTTCGGGAGCACTGGTATTAATGCGGGGATTTCAGACTAGAACTCTGTACAAGCTACAAGGTAGCACTGTTACTGAGGGGTGTAACAATTCTATGGTTCCTGAAAGTGGAGCGGAAAGCCTAGCTGTCTCTGGAGAAAATACCATGCTATGACATCAAAGGCTTGGACATATTGGAGAGTGTATTATGTTTCATTCATAGATGACTTCTCAAGGAACACATGGATATATTTCTTGAGGAAGAAATCTGAAGTCTTTGACAAATTTAAAGAATTTAAGGCTCTGGTGGAAAACCAGACAGAGAAGAAGATAAAGGCATTGAGGACAGATAATGGTGGGGAGTTTTGCAAGAAGGAATTTGAAGAGTTCTGTAAGAAGTGTGGTATAGCACGGCAGAAGACTGCTCCATACACACCTCAGCAAAATGGAGTTGCAGAAAGAATGAACAGAACACTGATGGAAAAGGCAAGAAGCATGCTCAGTGGTACCGGGTTAGGACAAGAATTCTGGGCAGAGGCAGTGGAGACTGCATGTTACTTAGTTAACGGATCACCTTCATCAGCGTTGGAGGATAAGACCCCACATGAGGTATGGACTGGTAAGAAACCCTCTCTTTCACATCTAAGGGTATTTGGATGTGATGCATATGTACATGTTCCAAAGGAGAAAAGGACCAAGTTAGATAATAAATCTGAAAGGTGCATCTTTATTGGGTATAAGGATGGTTTAAAAGGTTACAAGCTTTGGAACCCGAAAACAAGGAAGGTTGTGTACAACCGAGATGTGGTGTTTAGAGAGGTGAAAGATGTTGTTAAACATGAAATCATACCAAAGGAACCTGAGAAGATAGAGTTTGAGCTAAAGGAGGATGAATCAGACTCTACAACAGAAGAAGACTCGGAAGATGAAGAGCCACAAACTCCAGCTTTGAGAAGATCAGTTCGGGAAAGAAGGCAACCAGAAAGGTATAGTCCATCTGCTTTCTGTTCAGGTTTTGCCTTAACTATAACTGATGATGAACCCAGAACTGTCAGGGAGGCAGTAGATTCAAAGGATGGAAAACTCTGGAAGGAGGCCATGGCTGATGAAATGGCATCCTTGCACAAAAGCGATGCATGGGATCTGGTGGAGTTGCCGGCTGGAAGGAAGCCCATTGGGAGCAAATGGGTGTTTAAGAAGAAGATGAATGTAGAAGGCAAGGTGGAGAAATACAAAGCTCGGTTGGTACCGAAAGGTTATTCCCAGGTGCCGGGAATTGATTTTGGTGATATTTTTTTCTCCTGTTGCCAAAGTTACTTCTATTAGATTACTTTTATCTGTTGCTGCTGCATTTGATTTTGAGATAGAACAGATGGATGTGAAGACAACATTTCTTCACGGGGATCTAGAAGAGGAGATCTACATGAAGCAACATGAAGGCTTTATGGTGAAGGGTAAGAAATAACTGGTATGCAGGTTGAAGAAGTCTCTGTATGGGTTAAAACAGTCACCAAGGATGTGGTATCAAAAATTTGATACCTATATACGGGGACTTGGCTTCACCAGAAGCAAGGAGGATCATTGTGTTTATTTCAAATTAATTGGTGACCGTGTTATTTATTTGGTCTTGTATGTGGATGATATGTTGTTGATTGGAAATGACAAAGAAATTATCCCAGATTTGAAGACCCAACTATTCTCCAAATTCGACATGAAGGATCTTGGTGCTGCAAAATATATTTTGGGCATGGAAATTAAGAGAGATCGAGCAAAGAGGAAGCTTTGGTTAAACCAGAGGAAGTATGTCGAGACTATATTGCAGAGGTTCAATATGCAGGATAGTAAACCGGTGAATGTTCCTATTCCTGTAGGTGTAAAGCTGTCTGATGAACAGTGTCCCAAGACACAAGAAGAAGAGGAGTATATGTCCCATGTTCCATATGCAAGTGCGGTGGGTAGCTTGATGTATGCAATGGTCTGTACTAGACCAGACATTGCACATGCAGTGGGAGTATTGAGCAGGTTTATGTCAAACCCAGGGAAGGAGCATTGGACAGTAGTGAAGCGGGTTTTCAGATATTTACGTGGCACTAGTGATTATGGCTTGTGCTACCGGGGAAGACCAGGATTGGAAAGAATGTTGGACATTCGTGGTTTTGTTGATGCAGACTGGGCTGGAGATCTGGACCAAAGAAGATCTACAAGTGGGTATGTGTTTAGCCTATTTGGAGGCACAGTCAGTTGGATGAGTAAAAGACAATCTGTAGTGGCTCTTTCAACTACAGAGGCAGAATACATAGCAGCCACTCATGCAAGCAAGGAAGTAGTTTGGTTGCAAAGATTGTGTTCAAGTATGGGGTTGGTACAGCAAGCTATAAGGATAGACTGTGATAGCCAAAGTGCAATTTTCTTGGCTAAGAACCCTGCTTATCATTCAAAGACAAAGCACATTGATGTTCAATATCACTTTGTTAGAGATATAGTTGAGGCTAAAAGGGTGTTGCTGGTAAAGGTGGACACTTTGAAGAATGTTGCAGATGCATTGACGAAGTCTGTGAGCACTCAGAAGTTCTCTTGGTGTAGAGAAACAATGGGTGTTGAAGAATTAGCCCAATGACTAAGCTTTCCTGGCTAAGAACCCTGCTTATCATTCAAAGACAAAGCACATTTATGTTCAATATCACTTTGTTAGAGATATGGTTGAGGCTAAAAGGGTGTTGCTGGTAAAGGTGGACACTTTGAAGAATGTTGCAGATGCATTGACGAAGTCTGTGAGCACTCAGAAGTTCTCTTGGTGTAGAGAAATAATGGGTGTTGAAGAATTAGCCCAATGACTAAGCTCTCCTGTGGCCCCCTGTGGAAAGAAAACAACAAGTGGGAGAATGTTGGGTATGTGTTATATTCTTTCCACGACTAGCCCCACGCGCTATACATTCGTCGGAGTGCGACGGGGGGGATCACAAGAGGCCCCACTATTGGGGTCTGGGGCAGCGCCCCGGCGAAAATTTTTTTGGTGTGCGGACCCACTCATAGGCGGACCCACCCATGTTTTATGCATGATTTTGCACATGGTTTTGGGGTACGATGGTTTTTGGCCCCTGGTATTTTGTAGATCTGGTCAAGGGAACTACGGTTATGTTCTAATCTAGGGTTATTGGATTGGGGTTTATGTATGCTTCGGCATGTATATATATTTGTTGTAACACTAAAAGGAATATAATGAAAAATCAAGCTAGTCGTCCCAATTTGGGATCCAGGGGAAAATCTATGTGTTTATCTGTTTTATGTTTTATGCTTTCTCTATTGCTTATTTTCTGTTATAACATTCGAGTGTAGATAATTTCTGTTCAGGGTTAAAACCTACACCAAGTGACAACATTGTTGGCCTTTGTGACAAGGCTCCTGTCATCTCATAGGTCCATTATTTTACATTCCACATGTCAAAGCCATCGATCATAATGCTGCTATATATGGGAGATTCCTTCCAAAGTGGAAGTACCCCCTGATCCTCCAAGGTTAAGGAGTAGCCCCTTTGCACCATGATAGTGCCATCTCCTACTCCTGCAACATCATGCAAAGTATGGGGAAAAGTCAGCTCATACTCTCTCAAGAACAACCAAAGCAACAACAACTCTTGTTGCCTCCCCACACCATCACCATATAAACTATGGAGAAACAACATGATGGTTGACATGAAAGATATCACATCAACCCAATATACCCAAACTCCTTGCTTCCATATGATGTAAGTGCCATGCCAGGTTCCATCCACCAACCTACTCTTTGAAATAGAATGTTTCATATGATGACCAAACTCTTTCAAGAGTAACCGATGCAGTCTTGCCTCCTGCTGCTCGGTGTCATAAATATGCAAGTGGCCTCCCAACCTCTTGCTCATCAACATCTCCCATTCAAACAGTGGTGAGTTTCCATCATCCTGCTCAAAATTGGCATCCCTCCACTTGAGAATACCATCCTCCCAAATCATATTTCTATCTTTGCATTTCATGGGGTGTTGAAATGCAATCTCCTGGAGATCTCCAAATGAAGGCCACTCATCAATGACCAAGTTGACCCCGTAAGGATCCAAATGAGTGGTAGGAAAGAAATTCTCATCAAAATGTGAGGCACTCATCAAGAATTACCCATCATAATAATGGAAGATGTCATCCCTCATAATATTCCCTCCATCAATCCTCTTCCTATCCTCTGCTATGCATGTAGAAAGGTCATTGGAGTGCTCCAATAATGGTCGGGCCCCCAACTCATCACTGTTGCTCAATGACATTGTTTTTGATCTCCATAAAGGTGCATTTGTTGTCTCAAGATCATGCTCAGTGTTGAACACATGATTCTTCATTACATGGTTTAGGAAAATGCTCATCCCATCCTCCAATATTCTACAATCCAACCCCAAGAGTTCTGTGCATCTCAACAATGATACACTAGGATGACTATATACCTCCTCCTTGAAAAAATCAAGGTTGCTCAGCGCAGTGATAGTTTGTTGCTCCAAATCAGCAACGTACTTTGACCCTAGGTCATGCAATGGTACATTCCCACAATCCTCCATATGATGTGCTGAAGTAACAGAAAATGGAAACATGTGCATACCTTGCTAAAGCTTGGGAACATCTTGTACTGCTACAAGGGTTCCTCCTTTCGGTGTGATCGCTTCCCCAAATACTAATGATGATGGCTGCATCAACATTGGTACAAGTCTCCTCCCCGTCATGCATCTCCAGAATAGTGCATGGGATCCCAAATGTCAAGTGATCAAGACCACTTGGCAAAGATGCAATGGTTCTTTCTTCTGATGCAAGTGCTCCTGCAGCAAGTGGTGGTGAAGGCTCCTTCTCCTCTGATTTCTTCTTGTCAAACTTATTGAACAACCTTTGAGTAAAATATTCATATGCAGTCACTTTTTCATGACTCAAATGGCTGAACCACAAATTGTTTGCTTCACCCTCCAAGTGCAGCGCTGCAATCTCAATAGCTTCTTTCTCTACTACTGGATGTAGAAGGAAATATGCATCCAAATTCCTCCCAAAAGCCATTTTTGTGCATGTGGATGACCCACCAAATGTAGACAATAGAAATCTATTGCCCTCTTTTCTTCTATTGCTACAAGGTCTCCTTTCTTCTTTGAGCTGAATGAATTGTGGGAGAGTTAGATTCTCCCTGAAAGCTATAGGTTGAGACTTATATTCTGCAAGATACTCACTTAGAATCTCATGATCTAAGTGTTCTCTATATTTATGCCTCTTGTCTTCAAAATAAAAGGGAATAGCATGTTTCTTTGGAGCTTTATGCAATACCAAATCTTCTTTTTTCTAATAGGAAGTACATGGACCTTCCTCATCTTGAAACCCCAATGTGGTTTCAGTTATTTTCTCCATTTTTCTTTGCTTGACCTCCTTGGTGAGGTCCTTCTTAGATCTGAAAAGAGATGAGATGAAACTCATTCTTTCCATAATTCTGATCTCTTTCTCCTTATTCTTATTCTTCCAATAGCATAATGGCTGAGATCCACAGGCTAAGCCAAGATTATGCTCTGATACCACTGTAATATTCCCAAATGGGAAAAGCAGCAATATAGCTCATAAAATGAAAGCAGCAACAAATATTTAACACATGTAACCATGAGGCCAATATGGATTCATAACATTATCTATTAGAGCAGCAAATCAATACAAAATAGTGAGGCATGAATCATATACAATGATGAAACAAGCCTCCCATAAGCAATCACTCCCAAATATGAACTGTTGTTACAATACAAAATGCCAGAGAGAAAGTACAACACAGTCATATTAAGCATAACTACAACTGGAGATGATACAATGATATAAAAATATTTATATAGGCCCCAATAGAGACTAAAGATATAGATCTGGGCACTAGATCAGCTTTCCAAGACAACCCAAGAGGGTTTCCGGAAAATGCACACAATGTGCCAATGTAAGCTGCAACCCTAGGGCTGAAGGTATGCTGAAACAATAGAAATGAAAAGATATGGATGAAGCTGATGTATAAAACTAAATATCTTCTCCAATATATCCTTCGGATGAAAGAATGGCTCCCCCACTGAAGAGATCACCTCCCAAAACAACCATTGCAACTACCCCTGGAACTCCTCCCTAAAATAACGCAGGCCTGGATTGAAATTGCACTGTCGAGGATAAATTCTCCTTAGCATACTGTTAAATGTGTCAATAAAGCTCAAGGGGCTTCTTTACAGGCCTTCCAATGGATGGAAACCTTCCTCCACTACAAAAATAGCTCTGAAGACACCCAAAATGATCCTCCACTACTGCACCCTGCAACACAACCCAATATTCTACAGAAACAGTGTTGTAGCTGAAGACTGAAGACTGAAGCCTGGCCCTAAGATTTAGTGTGGAAATGAAGTAAAATGCTCCTCCAAGAGGCCTCTCAAGGAAAGATATGGGATTCCCACTCGAGAACACCCCGTGCTAAACAACAATGCAAACTCAACTAAACAACTAAAGAATGCCAAAAGTCTAAACAGACCATATACAAAATAATAAGCTAAAACATGACCCCATATGGCTGCCATCCTCTTCCTTATAAACATTGTGAGCCTTCTCACCTTGGTTCCCACTCATTAGGGTTTCCGCCATCATGCAATCAATCTCCCTCCAAAACTGCGTTGTCCCATCATTAATGCCACTCCTTCCATAACAACGTTGTTTGATTTGGTCAAAGTTGACCTATTCAACATGCTCCAGCCCTTTTCCACACCTAAGGGTCTTCAATCCAACTTCTGGATGACCTCCATTCACACTAGGAGTGTCTTTTATTCCTAATAAGGAGATTTATGGGTCTACATACCCTCTTATTCCTCTATCTAAGAGCAAAATCAAAATTTAATATTACAATCAGTTGTATGCTAATTTAGGAATATATATATATAGATATACATGATCAACTCAACAATAAAATAGCCAATACTATGTCATCTTATACTCGATTGCACAATGGATTGGAAGATTTGGTACGTGTGCACAAAGTGCCATTTATAGGTGTAATTGGGGAAATGAGGTATAGGGATACTATCAAGCAATATTTAAAGGAATTTTGGACCACTTTAGACAAGCGACTATCCAAAATGACTTAGATGTGACTAAATACATTGTTCTACAATATGTAGTTCAACCAGTCAAATTACGTATGAAGCTAGTAATGTTGTGAAACAATGTACAATCATGATCCAAAACCATATATCTAGACACTTTGGAGGACAAGATGAGATACAATCTAGACTTATCACAAAGAGTTGAAGGCATATCAACGAAGTATAGAGCTTGGTATCAATACATTACTACATAAATTCATGTGAAATTATAGTTTCCACAAACATGAATGAAAATATGTTTATTTTGTTTTTATGAATTTTGTAACAATTTTTTGAAATGTAATTTTGTAATTTAAAATGATGAAAATTGTAAAAAATATGTGGAATCCAAAAAGCCACATGTGGAATGAAAATTCGCTAGGATGTCAAAATCTCATAGGGAAGCTCAAGAGTCATGAGGGAGCTCAAGATTCACATGGGAGGGAAAAGTTCACCTCATGTGACATAGTAAAGGGGTAGTCATTATGCAAGTCCAACTCCCATGGTATAGTTATGGGAACATAAACTATTATTTTAAACTTCTTGTTTTTTCTTCCTTTGTACGCTTATAAAAAAACTAATTATTTCCACCTTTCACATCTGACACATGGGAGTCTTCCATAGGAACATATGTCAGTCAGGTGCATGGAATGGTCGGGGCTAGTCTAACTTTCCCGACGCATTCTCGCTTCTCTCGATCCAAACCCTCATATCTAAAATTATCAGATTCATTCTTACAACTAAGCAAGATAAAATTTCTCATCACATCCCAAATTTCTACCTTTGACTTTGTTTGGTACCTAACCTCCTGTGGTCTTGCTCGTTGTCCTTCAACATAGTCGGAGTCGACTCTCTTCTCTTGCATCGGTATTTTTCCACAACAGTCCCAAACTCTGACCTTTGACTTGAGCTAAATCACCTAACTTGGAAAGGGATCCATTTCATACCAACCACTGCGCTATGAAATCTCAACTACCAGTCTTGGGCCACCACATGTAGGGCTTACCTTTCCAAGATAGGATACATTTTAGGAAATCTACGCTATAAGGTTAGAGCACTCTTCTTTGCGTCGCATCAAAGTGGATCTTTGCCTATCATGAATCAACTAAGGGATACATTCCTTTCCATCTACAAGGAATTAAAGGAAGGAATTTATGGTCATCATGGAAATAGGTCTCAACTCTACATTGATCATGTTGGGTCAGTTTCATCGACCATGGATTTGCTTTAGAGGTTTTGAAAAACTCCAGATTGATGTTAATTCTTGGCACCAGTAGTAATGGTTGAGTAATAATTTCTGTGGTGATACCCCACCTGATATTTTGTGTTATATTCCTTATTTTTTCAGACCCCTCCTAATTTTCCCAAACTTAGACAGGGAGTTCCAGGTATGGAGGCTTAGGTGCTCCAATGGCCATTATCCCTCACAAGTTTTGCATGAACTACTGAAGGGTTTCCACCTTTCTTACCACATGTCATGAGTGCCAAGATCTTCCTTAGGGCTACAAGCGACTCCATGGTGGTGTGTAAGATCATCCAGTGTCCATTTGGAAACGTGAAGACACTAATAGCGGATATGTACAGGTCTTGTTCCGGTGTGTTCCCACCTTCATAATGTGTGACTGCCTAACCTACGCAGTGGCTGACAGGTCTTGATTCGGTGTGTTCGCCTAATAATATCCACTACGCAGAATTTCGTTGTTTCAGGTTGAGGAGAGTAGTAACCATCTCCATGTCTACCTATATAGACAAGCTTTAGCCTTATTATTATTAGTGGCGCTGCATGAGTTGGCCGCATACAAGTATAGACAATTTCATCCCTGAGATGGCGTTAAATGCAAGGACACCACGGGTTCCCCCTGAAGGTAAATAGCCCTAAAGGTTGCTCCCTGGATGTATGTACTTTCTAGTCTATTGAGCATGCAAGGTTAACTAATCCTTCTTGCAAGGGCCTCAGGCTACCCTCACACTTAGAAAAATAAATAACTCCTTCATCACCGACATGACATGCTATGTATAGTAGCACAGGTTCGAGGCCAAGACATTACGAGTGAACACAAACACTCAGACCCCTTCCATACAGGAAATCAACATGTAACCTTTTACATTAATGAAAAGGTATCTGAGTGATCTATTTCCCTTTAAAGTTTTGTCCAGACTCCTAGGCGTTCACTACATCCTATAACGTGACCTATTATTTCTTTGTATTTAATCATGTGTTGTTTTCAGTAAAGTTAAGCATGTCATTTAGAATGACATTCAGTTCAAAGTAACAACTTATTCTTTATTATCATGTGGTTCATTATACTTTTAGTTCATTAGATGATCTATTATCAACACAAACAAATCATTTACACAACACCCTGCTTCCATCTCGGAAGCCTATGCTTATTTCATTTATTAATTAGTGTTAATCATTTAAATAAGCAACACAAACACCACTAAGTCTAACATTCCCTTTATTGTCATATTTCATAGGGATGAAACCACACATTTAAGAAATAATCAACAATGATGGAGACCCAAGTCCAAAACAATTATAGTCAGAATGCACTATATTTAATCGACAGATAAACAAGTATAAATATGTACTTATCTTCGAATTTGCAAGGAAAATGAGTATGGGACAAGGACTCTCCACCCAACCATAAAAAATTGCAGTCACATTTATTTGTTGTTATCAGCCCCAAGCCAGATTCCAGAGTCTAAGGGGGGAATTATTTCTCTAGGGATTTATCACTAACTACCAACAAAAAAATAGGGACTCTAGAGGACCTCCTTCCTCAATCCCACCAACTGGATGCTACCTCTTTTTTAGCGTAGAGGGTCTAGAGGTGCTCTACCTCTTTGTACACACAGTGCTTCACCCCCTTATAGGAAGTCCAAAATCCATTATAACGACAATTTTCATTCATACATTCTCTTTTTGCTTCTTCAGGATGGCCTCTTCCCAAGTTGTTAAATGGCTACCGAGTCTACTATCTCAACCCACATCCTCCAAGGGACCCAAGTTGTTGTAGGGCTCCATAGATTCCATCCCAACCAATAACCTCCATGGACCCAAGATGTTACAGGGCTCCAAAGACCTTTGTCTAAACCCAAAACCTATAGGGACCAAAGATTTTACAGGGCTCCAAGGATACTATATCAACCCACATACTCCAAGAACCCCAAGATGTTACAAGGCTCCAAAGACTAGAAACTCGACCCACAACCTCCAGGGACCCAAGAACCAATCTCCTTCTCTTCTCTTCTCCTTGTGTTATTTGTTAATTAGTCTCTCTAAGCACCAGATCCAGTTCCTTCTTCATGTGCCTCTCACATGCACGAGTTTCCTCCTCCCCCTCCCTTATTTTTTTCCTGTCTCCTATATTTATGCATCCTCATGCTGGCTGCCTTGGAATTTGCAGTATTTCTTGCTGGACTTTTCGTCCTCTTTTTCTTGTTACTGCTTCTCAAGCAACATGGGTTGTGTAATTTCTATTGCAACTCACTGAATTAAGATAGTTGGTTCATTAAATTCATGCACCAACAACCTTTAATGGTTGTCCAAGAAATTCAGGTTTCACTCTATGCATAAGAAATCATAATATCCCAAACAAGTCATTGCCTTCCCCAACTCTAGAATCTGTGTCCCTTGGCTCAACTCCCTTTTTTCTTATTTTATATATCTATAACGTATTTACAACACATTTTATAAGGAACTGGTGGGCGGGGTTATCACAGTTCCCTCCCCCTTACAGGAACACAACCCTCGATGTTCTTTCACCCATAAGAAATATCAACATTTTTTTTTGTGAATGTAACACATACTATTTCATGGAGCATTGTAAAAAAAAAATCTATACAATATTTACAGTCATATACACACTTGCTTCAATCAACAAAGAAGAAGGGAAATTTTTCCTTCATGGCAACAACCATTTCCCACATTGCCTCCTCTGGCCCAAAGTACTTCCACTACACCTTGAATTTTTCTATGACTTGACATTGAAGCATGACACTCCTTCGGTCTAGAATACACATTGGTTATGGCTGGAAATATCCTTTTGGTTCCAATTATAGCACAACCCAATAAATCACATGATCAGAGTTTGGTACATATCTATTAAGTAACGAAACATGGAAAACATCATGAAATCTACTTAATAAAGGTAAGGAAAATTTATACGCCATTGTTCCAATCCTCTTAAGGATTTCAAATTCCCCACAATACCACGGTGCCAACTTGGAACATGTTAACTTTTAGGTAAGCATGTTCCCCAACCTTGAACTCTTTGTGCACCCTATGTTGATTTGCATATATTTTCTACCTATATTTTTCCACCTTCCAATTATTCTTTATGATCTGAACTCGTTGTTCCATACCTTTCAGCATATCAGGTCCTACATGGACCCTGTTAAATGGATCACTCCAATTGATAGGATTATTCCAACTCCTACCATACAATGCCTCAAATGGGATCAAATTTATGGACTCTTGGTATCCATTATTATATGAAAATTCCAGAAGTGGAAGATATTCTTCCCACTTCTTGGGTTGATGCATCGCATATATCCTTAACATGTCCTCAAGGATTTAGTAAATCCTCTCTGTTTTCCCTCTGTTTGTGGATGATATTTCGTGCTAAATGAAAATTATGTTCCAAATCCTGCAAATAGGTCCTTCCAGAACTTGGAAGTGAATCTGGCATCTCTATCTACAACTATTTACTTGGGGATGCCAGGTAGCCTTACAATTTCCTTTATGAAGCTTTTTGTAATGCCACTAGTAGAGATAGTGGAGTTAACTATCACAAAATGAGCTACCTTTCTCAGCTTATCCACCACTACCATAATTGCATAATTACGCTTAGAAATTTTGGGTAATCCTGTGATGAAGTCAATAAAAATTACCTCCCACTTCCATTCCAGAATGGGGATAGGCTATAGAAACCCTATCGGATGCTTGCACTCAACTTTTTCTTATTGGAATTATATGCATCTTGCCACTAAATCAACCACTTCCGTTTTCAAATTCAACCAATAATGGGAGTTTTTAATGGATATAAGGGTATTTTGATACCCCAGATGGTTTGAATAAGGCATAACATGGAATTATTTCATTATCAGTATTTTCATTTCATCACTGTTAGGCACATAAATTTTGCCTTTGAACTTGATTAAGCCGTGTAACATCCCTGGTGAAATTCCATGTAAAATGTAATACAGGTAAAAATAATAACCACAGTTGATGGAACACATATTCCAAGATGAATGTTGGTAAAAGCATCCCAGAGGGTGTTCATTTTGGTTTATTATGGCTAATGAAATGGCAAAGGTTTTGGAAGGGAAAGAGGCATTATTTGGCACATTTGTTGATGAAAATTATGGAAAATAGGAGAAAAAGAAGGTGAAAGGTCACATGTTGCATGTGAGGAGGAAAATGAAGGAAAATAATGGAAAATGAATAAAATAGAGGCCTCGTTGATAAAAAGGATTATGAGGAGAAGTTGGCAAGATTTTTCTACCTTTTGTCAGTGCATTTTTTGGAGATCTCTCATTATTATCTCTCTCTCTCTCTCTCTCTCTCTCTCTCTCTCTCTCTCTCTCTCTCTCACCCTTGGACACTTAGAGTTTCTTGGAGAATTTTGGCATTGGACCAAGAAAGACAAGAAAGCGGGAAGAAGGAGGAAGCAAGCAAGGAGCAGGAATCAAGCAACTACAACATGATTCTTAGTAGGTATCGATTTGCATGTGTGTATTTTCGTGCTAGATTTGACATGCATGGTATTGCATGTGATTATTTGTTGTCTTAGCATGGGTTTTACCAGATGTGACAATGTATTCATCCTAGCCTTTCCATTTTTGGATAGTCATGGTGTTGTGGTGCTCTCATGTTTTGGTTTAGCTAGATTACCAGATGGATTCAAGGATGAGTGAGGTGGATCTTTGGATGATTATAGAATTGATTCATTTTTTGCCTCGGTTTAGGGCCTAGTGACCCCTGATTCAGACGGACTATGGGTTCTGGTAAAGCCTGAGAGGTGGTGGTTTAATCTCCATTTAGGCATAGGAATATCAGGTTTTGGATTGCGGTAAATCCTAGAGAGTATGTCTCAGTTTAGGGCCTAGTGACCCCTAATTCAGACTGTGGGTTGCAGTAAATCCCGAGAGACTAGGAGAGAGGAAAATTCCTCACGGTTTAGGCAGAGAGAATCTAGTGATGTCCATGCTTGTGTTGGCCTAGTGATTGGGTGTAGATAAAATTAAAGCCTAGTTTATGGTTGACGAGGGTGAGGTGGCTTAGCTTCTGGATGCACTGGTTGGGTTTTTCAATTTGAGTCCCACATTCATGGTTGGAATATGGAATGGGGGTGATTGGCTGAATATATATTTAGCTAAGCCAATCTATGGTCAGGTGGAATGTGGAAGTCCCATCTCTAGTTGGTTTTTGTACTCATTAATGATAATCTCATTCATTTGGTATTTGGTATGCAAATTTACTAGTTATTATGTGGATTTCGTTGATGATATATCCATGGTATTTTTGTTGCTATTATGTTGGTTATAATCTTATATTTTATCAGGGATGATGTATGGCTCTATCTATGTTTTTGCTTGTAAATGAATATAAAATGTATCTATGTTCAAATATATAGTATTTAAGCTTATGATGTAAGGGATAAATTATTCTTAGTGATTCTCAGATAAGTATTATACCCCCATGTTTAATTATGCTCCTTACACATGCAGATGTAATGTTTGTGACATGTTTGACGAAATTCCTGTCATGGTTGGGTGGGGTCGGATGAGTTCCCGATGATGTGATTGCTTCCATGTATTTTTTTTAATGTTATCTATCCTCTCCTGAAGTTACAAGAAGTTTTGGGCAATGATCCAGGCTCATGGGCTAAAAATGTGGCACAAATCCCGGAGTTGCAGGCACATAAATGACATTTTGGGGCCTTAGCCACTACCTTGACAAGGAAATCTTGTGGCTAAGGGTATATAACCATTCCCTTTCCATTACATTCCCGTGGTTAAGCCTCAAATGGGTTAAAAAATAGTTTCCCCTAAGGGAAAAGGGCCCTGGAAGGTTGGGTTACCTCCTAGGGATGTTAATGATGCACTCTAAGGTTTGTTTGTCATGTTTCTGTCGGTTCCACTTCCTTAAATTAATCTAGGATGTTGAATCTCATATTAGTAGCCTCTCATCACATGTTTACCCTGGTTTTCCGGTTACTTGGGTAGATGTGGAAAGAGGGTGTTATAGAGTGGTATCAGAGTATGGTTCAACCCTTGGACTAGATGGCCGATGTGTGGTTCATGCATTTATGTTGGTTGCATATGTGTTTAGTATGCTTGTGGGATATATGTGCTCGTTGCATCCGTGTTGGTTTGGCCATGGTGGTAGTGGTGTCGCCATGGAAGTGTTGATGGTGTTGTTTTCAACATGTTTTCATGATTGTATGACTTCTTATTTGTGGTTCTTTCTTATGCGTTGTCTGTGAACGCTTTATTACATGTTGCTACGTGCTGTGTATGCATTTCTTATTTATATAGGTCACATATTGGTCATGCTTGTGTGTTGACCATGTATGCTTTCTTATGTGATCTGATATGTGGGACATGCAATGGTCTTTCATGATTGGTTATACACGTCAAGGGGGTGCATATGGTGAACATTGTGTTGGTTTGGTGAAGTTTGTTGTGCATAAGGTCATTGTATGCAATTAGATCATCATGGTGATATTTGTATGTTATGATGCTAATGTGTTGGCTAAGATAGTGCAGGAGATGCAGATCATTAAAGTAACATTGTGATAATGGACTTTAGGGTAACAAAAAATTGTAATACAAGTTTGTATGATTGGCGTGCATGTATGTGATTCATGGTTGTTGTAAGAATTAGGGTTACTTATGTGTTTGGCATTCTATTGTTAGTATGGTTACATGTATGATAAATTCTGGTTGATTAGTGTAGTCATATGCATTATGGTTATGTGTATGCCTCTCATTCTATTGATGTTATGATAGATGTTAGTTGACTTGTGTGGTCATACATACATGCGTTGGTTAGTCAGACATGTTATTAACTTGATGATTAGGTTACATGTTGTTGATGAGAATGATATATAGCTTGGTGTTATAAGTTAGTTAACTTGATGATTAGGGTTACTACATTAATATTTTGATGTTATGTGTATCATGATAGTTTGGATTGGCCTATGCAATTTGTTATGGTTATGAAATTCAAGTATGAGTCAACATATTTGTGCCATAGTGTTGTACTAATCTAGACTGTTTGTGCATATGTGATCGTTATGAATGAATGGAATTTTTCTATGAGTATATGGTGTGAGCATGTTATCTAGTTACTATTATGGATATCATGACTTTATTTAGGTTGATTTGATGTGTTTTGAAGTAATAATGTGCTAATCTATATTGATTTGTGCAGACAATACAACCTCCCCTGAGATGCATTAAGGTATGAGTTTTCTTATGTCGTCTACTTTTTGCTTGAATTTTTTATTATGTTGTATATTTGGTGTTTGATTGTTGGTTTCTATTATGTCATCTATTTATTGTTGAATGTTTGATTAGTTTCATGATATGAGAATGCATTTATAATATTTCATGAAGAAATGATTTGGTTTTAAGATGGTTGTACTAACGCAATATGTGCTGAGGAAACTCATATGTACTTGTGTGTAAGTAGGTGATAGTTGTAGTATTATGTATTATGACTGATGAGTGGGAGTTGATTGTTGATTATGACATGGTTTTTATTCTTGGTAAAATTTGATTTCGAATTGATAGATATGTTGTTTTTATGTTTGGTACATATGGTTGACATGCGTTTTTTAGTTGCACGTCAACGAGATTGGCACAATAAGGTAAGGTAAATATCATGTAGTATGTTTATTTATGCACTGACAATTATGTATTTATGGAACTATGATGCAATGGATTGCATGGAAAATGAGACGACTCACTACTATTCTCGAACAACTTTATCAGTACTTTCCACATTGCGAATGAAGTTTCTTTTTTGTGGATATTTGAGACAATGTGATCTCGTACTCCCTAAAAGATTATTCTCATTGCCTTGGCTACATATTTCTTCCACTGAGCAAGGTTTCATGCATCAGATGCTTGTGGTTTTGCAACATCTTTCTTGATGTATTCTAGCAACCCATTGTCATCCAATACTGCCTCCATGCGATGAAATTAGAGTTTCCTTCCAAGGTGTTAGCCACGTATAAAAAATTGTCATATAAAATGGTGGCTAAATATTTTTTAGCCTTCAAGAGACCGTTTCCTTTGAAAACTTATCATCTTTTGAAGTCTTATGATGATAATTACCCTTTGAATTAATCTTCACTGTTGTTTCACTATTAATCCTAAAGTACCTGTTGTTTGCCAAAAGAGAAAAAACTGTTCATAAGGCTCCATTTTACATCATTTCATTATTCCTTTCAATCACAAAGAATTCCATTTTTTTAACCTCATTCCCTTCCATAAAATCCCTCAAAATACCTTCATCTTAACCTATAAATCATTCTAAATCCATTTTAAACCTCATATTTCCCTCTATTTGGTTTAAAAATCCCTCCTCTCACCTATCAGAACCCTTACTTGTCTTCTAAAACCTTTTTTTTTTGGCCTAAAAATCACTCTTCTGCACTATATAAGTCTTAGGCCCTTGAGGGCTTATTTCTGTTGATTAGCGGTTGTCATTGATGTCAACCCAAGCAGCACCAGGGGCTAACCCAATATTGAATGGGAAGTTTCACCTACCAAATTAATATATTCTGGGCCAATAATTTTTTTGATGGTTTCTACTTGTCGAGATGTTTCCGTTGATATATGGCATGCCATGTAATTCTTCACGGTCTGAGAGATATTCATGTTTGAAGTTTGTACCCCAGTTAGTGGGCTAAAACCCCATGGGGTTGGGGCATAGGTCATTCAAAAGTAATAATTAATATTTTTTATGCTCCTAAAATCCCTCCCACATTCACTTGTTGAAGCCCTCCTCAACTTAAGCATTCATATAAATTGTGATCTTCATTTCCTCCTTATGCAAGGGATTCGGCCATCTGAAAAAGGTCATCTTGTAAGTTTCGCTCTAAATTTTTTTCTACGAAGGCTCAGAAGCTGATATTTTTATGAGGTGAAGCTAAAATCCTACGGAAGTTGCAGTAAAAATTTTAGATCAAGTTGCACAACATTTTTGGAGATATGATCTGTGGAAGTAAGGGTTTTTGCAGGATCTTGAAATTCATCTCAAAGAAGTGACCTTGGTAAAATCATCATAACTCTCTCTCTCTGAGTATCGGATTGGAATTCCGTAAAAATTAGAAGATATTGCATAGTCTGTAGTTTTATCTCTATCAATTTCAAAGCAAAATGAAGAAACAGTGACACGTGACATTCCGTACAAGTGCGCTCTGCTTAAAAAGTCCATAATTAGGGCAGTGTGAGAAATTGGGTATAACTCTTTCTTGAAGAATCAAAATTGGGTCAGACCTATGGCATTGGAAAGACAACTCGGAGGACTACTACAAGACCGAAAATCAGATATTGAAGATTTGAAATAACAGAGATACACCAGATCCAATATTGAGCTCCTAGAAGGCAGAACAAAGTTAGATCATGTGTTGTCAAGGGTTGCAAAGGACCAGACTTTCTACGGTAGAAAAGCAAAGAAAGGTGCAGTAGAGGGTAGCATGACAAGAGCAGCATCCAAGGTGCATAATAGCAGCAAGAATTTCATCATATGAAGTCTTCAAGTGGGCAGCACTGCATACAATCAATGTAAAGGTATCATTGTACCTAGTCATTGTAAATACATTATTGTACAAATTGTACTAGTATCTATCTACCAAGGGTTGAAGAGGCAGCGTTGGGAGGTCTAGGATCATCATTAGGTGTTTGTGTCAAAGTTGGGGTTATGGTCTAGTATATCTTCTTCCTCTACATCATTCTATATCATTGTAAAGTGGACCATTTTCCCTGGTACGAGAGTCCATTTGTTTTTTATTCTTCTATAGGGTGGTAGGGTGGTGCTAGGGTCAGTTGTAGCTCATTGGGTGTTGGGGCATCCGTTCAGTTGAATACTGAAGAATCTCAGGCGTTGGAGCGTCCATCCAGTGGGAGTTGGAGAAGAATGCTTTTCTAGATTCTAGGAAGTTGGAGCTTTATTTTCAATTGGAGTTGAAAATAATTATTAGAAAAGCATTAGGTGGTTTTTGTCCCGGAGTGGGTTTCCACCTTAAAAACTGTGTGCATTTGTGTTCCTCTTGTTTGCTGCTATCATTGTACAAACACTTATAATAATTGAAGATTAACTAATGCTCTAATTGAAAGAAATATTGATTCACCCCCCCTCTCAGTATTTCCAACAACTGGTATCAGAGCTTGGTTCCTTCAATAGCAGTTTAACAGCTGGAAGGAGGTCATGGAGTATACCAAGAATGGTGTACCTCTATTCAATGAAAATAATTATGCACTTTGGAAAGGAAGAATGGAGGTCTATCTCTTGGCGCAAGGTTATGAAGTATGGGACACTGTTCAAAATGGATTTACATCAATCGCAGATGAACAAGGTAAGAAGAATTTGGTAAATGATGCAAAAGCAAAGAATATTATTATCAGTGGACTTATTGAATCTGCTTATCATAAGGTGTTGGGTTGTAAAACCACCAAAAATGTATGGGACAAGCTTGAGAATATATATGCAGGTGACTTAAATGTCAAAGAAGCAAAGCTTCAAATCTATAGAGCAAAATTTGAGCAACTCAGAATGAAAGAAGATTGAAACATTGATGCATAATTTCAATAAATGGATGAAATAACCAATACTATGGAAGTATTAGGAGAGCCAGTTGACGAGAAGACTATTATACAGAAAATTCTTAGAACGTTACCAGGGAGATTCAACTCAAAGGTATCGGTCTTAGAATACAGTGCAAATCTGGACAAACTCAAAAAAGAGGAATTACATGGAGTTCTCATAGCATATGAAATGAGACTTGATGAAGAAGATGGTACTTCACATCTAGAAACTGCGTTCGTTGCATCTAAGAAAACCAATAAGGATAAACAACCTTCAATTGAAAAGACATGCACCTGCAAGTGTGAAGAAAAGGGAGATGATGAAGAAGGTCTTTAAGATGAATAATATGCTTACTTCACGAGAAAACTACAAATTGGTAAGGGACAATTCAAAGGTAAACTTTCATTGATATGTTTCAGCTGTAATGAGGTTGGGCATTTTGCAGCAAAATGTCCAAACAAAAGTAATGGCAACTCAAAAAGAAAGAAAGGCTTTAATAAATTCAACAAGCAAGGATCCAAAAGGAAATTTCTCTATAAAGAAGATAGCTCATCATCCGATGAAGACAATGATAGTGAAGAAGAAGCCAATGAGAGAGTATTGTTTATGGCCAAGCACAATAAACCCAAGCAAAATAAGCAAGAGGTATCAAACAATGAAGAAGAAGGATGGACCATAGACAAATTTTATGAGGAAGCAATCAAGCTTATAAAAGATCTCAAGGCGGAGAAGATCTGTTCCAAAACTCTTGAAGAAAAAGTTCAAGGTCTCAAAATTGAAGTTGAAGAACACAAATGCATTGAAGAGTCACTTCAAAAGAAGTTGGAAGAAAGCAACCAAGAAAGGGAAGAATTAGAAGCTGAAGTAGTCTCACCACATGAGGAAGTGAAGAAAGGAAAAACTATCCAGAACTATGCCAACAGCTCAAGGGAATTGGAAGAACTCATCAACAATCAACAATCTTACAACGAAAAAACTGGCATCGGTTGCAAAGAAGAAGAAGCAGGACCTTCTACAAAAAAATACAATGAACCTATGAGATCTGACATGCATGTAGACTTCATTGGACAAGATTCGCAAGAACAACCTTGGAAGACAATTCCTCAATGAAAATTTCCATCCAGGTACCAACATATTTTTTATGGCTACTGTTATTCATGTGGAAAATTTGGTCATAAAGATGTAGAATGTCGATCGTATCTCTAGAATCCTAATACAATTCCAGAGATCTTTCAAATAAGAACTCTGTGGCTCAACTAAACATCAATAGATTTGAACATTTAAGAAATAATATTGAATGTTACAAATGTTGAAACTTTGGACACATAGCCAAAGACTGCAGACTTGAAAATCCTCCAGAAGAATCTTCGAAGCCACAGAACGAACGAACATGGAAGAAGAAGAAGAACAATAATTGTGCTCTCACTTTCAAGGCTCAAAAGAACAAAGATGGGTGGTATGTTGATAGCAGTTGCTCAATGCATATGACCGGAGATAGAAATAAAGTTGTATTCTCCTCAAAGAGAAGAAGATGGAAACCTATTCCTGGAAATGATGGATCTTCAAATGTTATAGGATCAGGGTATTGTCACTTCAAGCAAATAGCTTCAGAATGACAATGATCTAATGGGAGCTATAAAAACATGAATCACCCTTCATTGTATTTGACAAACTTTTTAACTAACACACAATACTATTCAACTCCACGAAATGTGAAATCAGGAAAGGCGTGTATGGTGAAATTGTGGCTACAGCAAATCGAGCTCCAAACGATATATATGTTCTGGATGAAGCAACTAAAGCATGTCTAATAGCTAAAGAGGATGATACAATAATTGGTAGCAATGATGATCGACTAAGTAAGAATTTTTCTACAAAGGTGCAAATTGATTTCGAAATGTCTTTACTTGGTTGCAAATTGAGCATAGATGACTCATCTAAGGATGTGGATCAAAGGTTGTACAGATCTATGATTAGTAGTCTTCTATATGTAACAGCCTCCCGACCAGATGTTATGCAAGCAGTTGGACAAGTAGCAAGATTCTAAGCAGCACCAAAAGAATCACATATCAAATATTCGCCAGCATTGGAATATCTTCGCCAGAAGCTTGGGATTCTCCCAAGTTCTCATTAGATTTTCCTTTTTCAGAATATAAAGGGGGAGTGGAAGTGTGTACAAGTCTGCAGGACGGTTGTGTGTCAGCACGAGTGGAAGTGTGTACAGGTCTGTAGGATGGTTGTGTTTCACGGGGAGTTACCCTTTGCCGTTGATGTCAAAGTGGGAGAGAATGTTGTAGGAAGAGGTGTCATGATCGCAGGGGGAGTACTTATGTTGCCATCAATGCCAAAGGGGGAGATTATTGATTACTGGTTGTCATTGATGTCAACCCAAGCAGCACCAGCGGCTAACCAATATTGAATGGGAAGTTTTACCTACCAGATTAATATATTCTAGGTCAATAATTCGTTTGATGGTTTCTACTTTTCGAGATGTTTCCGTTGATATATGGCACGCCATGTAATTCTTCACGATTTGAGAGATATTCATGTTTGAAGTTTGTACCCCAGTTAGTGGGCTAAAACCCCATGGGGTTGGGGCATGGGTCATTGAAAATTAATAATTAATATTTTTTATGCTCCTAAAATCCCTCCCACATTCACTTGTTGAAGCCCCTCTCAACTTAAGCATTCATATAAATTGTGATCTTCATTTCCTCCTTATGCAAGGGATTCGGCCATCTGAAACAGGTCATCTTGGCAGTTTCGCTCTAAATTTTTTTCTACAAAGGCTCAATAGCTGAAATTTTCATGAGGCAAAGCTGTAATCCTGAGGAAGCTGTAGTAAAAATTTTAGATCAAGTTGCGCAATATTTTTAGAGATATGATCTGTGGAAGTAAGGGTTTTTGCAGGCTCTTGAAATTCATCTCAAAGAAGTGACCTTCGTAAAATTGTCATAACTCTCTCTCTCTGAGTATCAGATTGGAATTCCATAAAAAGTGGTAGATAGTTCACAGTATGTAGTTTTAGATCTATCAATTTTAGAGGAAAATGAAGAAACAGTGACACGTGGCATGCCGTACAAGTGCGCTCTACTGAAACAGTCCATAATTAGGGCAGTGTGAGAAATTGGGTATAAATCTCTCTTGAAGAATCCAAATTGGGTCAGACCTATGGCATTGGAAAGAAGACTTAGAGGAATACTATAGGACCGAAAATCAAATATTGAAGATCTGAACTAACAGAGATACACCAGATCCAATATCGAGCTCCTAGAAGGCAAAAAAAAGCTAGATCATGTGTTGTCAAGGGTTGCAAAGGACCAGACTTTCTACGACAGAAAAGCAAAGCAAGGTGCAGCAAAGGGTAGCATGACAAGAGAAGCATCCAAGGTGCATAACAGCAGTAAGAAGTTCATCATATGAAGTCTTCAAGTGGGCAGCACTGCATACAATCATTGTAAAGGTATCATTGTACCTAGTCATTGTAAATACATTATTGTACAAATTGTACTAGTATCTATCTACCAAGGGTTGAAGAGGCAATGTTGGGAGGTCTAGGATCATCATTAGGTGTTAGTGTCAAATTTGGGGTTATGGTCTAGTATATCCTCTTCTTCTACATCATTCTATATCATTGTAAAGTGGACCATTTTCCCTGGTACGGGAGTCCATTCATTTTTTATTCTTCTATAGGGTGGTAGGGTGGTGCTAGGGTGAGTTGTAGCTCATTGGGTGTTGGGGCATCTGTTCAGCTGGGACTACCAAAGCAATCTCGGGCATTGAGCCGTCCATCCAGCGGGGATCTGTAGAAGAATGCTTTTATAGATTCTAGGAAGTTGGAGCTTTATTTTCAATTGGAGTTGAAAAGAATTATTAGAAAAGCATTACGTGGTTTTTGTCCCGGAGTGGGTTTCCACCTTAAAAACTATGTGCATTTGTGTTCCTCTTGTTTGCTGCTATCATTGTACAAACATTGATAATAATTAAAGATTAACTAATGCTCTAATTGAAATAAATATTGATTCACCCCCCTCTCAGTATTTCCAACAATTTCCTTTAAGCCCTTTTCCTCATATAACCTTAGCCCTGCATTTGGGCGCTTAAATACATAAAATCCCCTTCAAAAAACCTTGCCTTATTATATTTTTCCATTTCCCGATGTTGTGGTTCAAAATGAATCTGCACCGTTGATCTAAACAGATCAACGGCCATCGGGTCACTTCTCCTTCCCCTCATTTCATCTGTCGTCCCTTTTCCATTTCAAAACTCCACCCCTTTATTAAATCCTGACCGTTCGTTTCGGAGATCCTACGATCAGGAATTAAGCCGATAAACCCGACTCCTTTGGGACCTACCTCCCACCTCATAAAGCACCTGTTCACTCGCACACTGCCACCTGTCTTCTACCAGAACCCCCACTCGTGCACCTTTCATATCGCATTCTTTTCGCATCGTTGGATCTGGGTCCTCTGATCCAATGGTTGACAATGCGTATCGCAAAATATTTGCGCCTAGAGTTTCACGTTTAAAAATTTTGCAAAATAGGTGGCATTGAAAATCCACGTGTATACCGATGTATCATATCGCACTCCATCCGAAAAATACCACCTACCCCCCAAATGCAATGCGAAAATCGCTGCTGGTTTTCCGAAGCCACCCTTCTCCAAATTTCATGCCAAATTCAAAATGAACCTGGTTAGCTATTTCTGCCAGGATTTCTTCCTCCGCCGCTACATTTCATCCATCCTCAAGCATTTTCATCGCCTCCATTTAACCTCTGAAGTGCAGTTTACCACATCCTCAGGGTTTCTTAATGATTTGTTATGTTTTGCAGGGTTTTAATGGTGGTTGTTCTGTGAAATTCCACAGTCACAAACAGGTGACAGTACGGGCCCAGGGTGATGATTCTGAGGCTTAAATCAACGAAGAAAAGGAACTGCGAGGTTTGAAATCCACGTTTAAATCATTTGGAGCATGATCCAGGGTTTAATAGAAACCCTCCAATAGCAGAAAACCATCTGTGAAAACAGAAAACGACAAAGGGTATCAGAATCAGGAAATTAATGTTAAAAGGTGATTAAATCCAAAGCTTTAAGATCAGATTTTTAATCCACCGAATAAAGATATAAAGACAGTGTTAAAGAATGAAGACCCGAAGATGAAGATCAAGGCTAATTAAGCCTAAACACGGACCAAAAGAAAATTAAAAAGTGTTTTAAGAGAAAACAAAGAGTTATATCAGTCGAAGGAAGCCTCCACTGCCACATCAGAGGCCATTTATCCTCTTCAGCTACCAAAGTGCCACCTGCAGCCTCAATAAATCAAAGGAAGGCATAGTAATTTCCTTAGTCAGTGATATTTTTTGTTAAAGACAACCAGAGTTATTTCCAGCCTATCTGAAAGAGTTTAAAGTCAACAAAATCTTCCAAGTAGCTAAGAATTAAATGAAAACCAATTAATACAGGGAAAAGATCAGAAATATTCTCTATTGAGCTTCTCAAATACAGAGAGGCATTAACTTGTATTAATTGAACTTAGAGACCTTTTCTTTCATCCCACCTCCTCTTTCTTCTATAAATACTTCTGAAGAAGATGAGATGTTGTTGGTTGTTGGACTTTGATGTAATACTTGCTGCTCAAAAATTTCTGCATGTAAATAGTTCTTAGAGGCTGTTGAAGCTTTGTTTGTAATAAAAGAAATTAGGCTGAGAAGAGAAGTTGTTGCTGTACTGAAACATTGGACTTGAAGTATGTAACTGGATTGACATCAATATACAAGCTGATTCATGGGATCGTGGTCTATACCATTGGTGATGTGCCTCTCATTGTACTTGTTTGCCTTCTTATGTTTTCCACAAAATTGTTCATTTTTCTCTGATAAAGAATAGCAAATATGGAGCTAGGATTTACTCTTAAAAGTACCCTACTTTCACTGATAAGCTTTATCTTTATTTTTTCCTCCAGTTGTGTATTTAAGAATGATTTAATACAGTCCAAACAGTCAAGGAATGTTGGTGAGCCCATGTCTTACTGTCTAAACTTTAAACATTGTTCTTGAATGATATTTTCATTACATGCTAAGTAGAGTTAAAGTAGAAAAGGTTATGGTTTTCCCTGTCTTCTAGTTCTTTATCCAAAGGTTGTTTGAAAGTTTCCCTAAGAGTATGCTAAAAGCAGGCTTTGATTTTAATGTATCTGACCTGATCTTAAGCTGCACTTTGTTTTCTTATCTGTTTTCATCCCTTCTGAAAGTAGTCTAGTGAGATTACTGGATTGTTGTCTGATAAGATAGCTTTAATACAAGCTTGTCCAAAGAAGTCTATGGTTAGCCCTATCCTTTGGTTGGTTTCAAACAGTCACTTAAAAAGGCTTTTCTTGTATGGTAAGTTGATAAATCCTTATTGAAATTATTGGCTTTTTTCCACTTTCACAACACTTTTAATGTTCCATTTTATCATTGAATCTAAAGAGATCCTTTGTTATAGATGGCTTGCCCCATGGACCACTCTTGAAAATTGTTGTACAATTAAAACCTTTTATGACTCCATAGCCCAATGGATTAAGTGTTGTTTCATACCTATCCTATCAGATGAACCTTGTTTTGATTATTCACACCTTCACCCCTCTGAAACCCTTTCATTTTCAGGACTTTCCACTCAATTAAAAATCACACCCAACCAAACAAACAAAAACCCTTGTTCTTAATAACTAGCTTAGTATCATATTAAAACCTTAAAAGATCAACCAATCTTTGCACTTATAGAGAGATCCCTCTCTGGATTCAGGAAGGCTAGATCCTAGAATCCCAAAGTGGTTCAAATGTAGGCTCTGCAGTGTTTAGTCTTGCCACTCTACTAAATTACAGAGACACCAACATTTCTGGCGACCATACTGGGGACTTCCTAAAGTAATAGATAAATTCACAACTCAGATAATCCCATTTTTAACAAATGAAACAAGTGTCTGTCTAGAGTGGTTTTGATTGTTGATGGTGAACAACTTTCAAGCCTTGAAATCAAGTAAAAATCCTTCACCTAGTGACTCCATTGAACATTAGTAGGCCTGCTGATTTTCCTTGGTTTTCCAAAGACTCCACTGGGGAGAATTCTGAGCGAATTACATTTTATACATCTCTGAGACCTCAGAAGACCCATAAATCATTAGATTGGTTTCATAATAAACATGGTGGTGGAACCATAAAACATTTTACCTCCATAAAAGCTAAAAATTTTCCACCTGGCGACTCCACACTCTACAACTCCCAAAAGACCAAATGACTCCACTGGTAGAAGACCCTGAACTGATTGAACAAATACAGTGACCTCTTATCCAATTTACAAAATGATTCCAAGAATACAACGAAGATATGCCCCAATGAGTAGAGAACATATCCCTGGGTTTCCACATAAGATGCCCCAGGTATTATGGGATGTTAACCTTCCTATTTTTCAGGGTGAAAAGTTTGATAACTCATTGTTACATCTTATCAAATTTCACATACATGTATGGAGGTTAAAATTTGAATGGCATGAGGACTGCCTAATGAAATTGTTCATGTTAACTTTAGAAGGAAAAGCTAGGGATTGGTATGAATGGTTGAAATCTGGTAATTTGTTTTCTTTAAAAGACCTTGAATATGTGTTTTATGAGAACTATAAAGGAAACACTACATCATTATCATGGGGTGAAATACATTATGATCCATCACACAACATCACCCAACACATTATAGACAAGGATGAGGATTTGGAAGAAATACATCCTAAAGATCTTTTAACAACCATTCATGAGTTTAATATCTTATGGAAAATTTATAAGAATATAGATGAATCAGTTGAGGAAGAAATCGACCAAGAAATAAAGGACATTCCTCAAGATATTTCTGAAAACCCAAATAATGATTCATCATCCCTTATATTTGAGGCTGAAGAAGACATCCAGCCTCAAAATCAGTCTTCACAAGAGAAAGAGGGCAGTTGTATTTTTGTTTATGCTGAAAGAGAAATCTCTCCTTTGACAGAAGAAGAAATTGATCAAATACTAAACAAACAGCCAGCCTCTGAGCCTTCATTTGAAAAAGATAATCATTGACATAGTGCCTATCCCACAGAACAACCAAATGGCACTCAAGACAAAGAGGATAGTAGGGAAATTCAGGGTAAAACTGAAAATAGTCCTCTTTGGAGTATGAATTTTGATGGGTCATGTAGTAAAACTAGTACAGGTGCAGGAATATCACTTTATAATACAGAAAACAATATTCTAAAGCCTATTCATATAAATTGAATTTTCAATGCACAAATAACATCTTAGAGTATGAAACAATTCTTTTAGGGCTACACTTATTGAAGAAATTAGGAGCCCAAAGGATAACAGTTCATGGAAATGCAGAATTGGTAATTAGGCAAGTGAACGAAGAATGCATGGTTAAACATCCCAAACTTAGAGCCTATAAGGATGATGCCATGGATTTGTTAAATTCTTTTAAAGAATTCCAACTTACCCTTGTTCCTAAAGACCAAAACAGTTTTTCCAGTGGATTAGCCCTTGTTGCTAGTACATGTCTGAGACCTTGGGAAAGCAAACAATATACAATTAAAGAAAAATTCAGACCAACTGTCCCAAACAATGAAAATTACTGGCAAGTCTTTGGGGAAGAGAAACAAATAGAATATTTTCTTGTTGAGGACATATTATCTTTTCAAGAGAAATCCTTTCCCGTTGTTGATATCAATTTGTCATCCAAAGAACCTAAATTCACACTAAAAGAAAGCATAGATTTAGAGAAAGAAGAAACTTCACTGGTTGTTTATTTTCAGGTTAAGAATGATGATGCTTCCAAGGAACATGCTGAGGGTGCAGTCCTCAAAACTGATATCTTAGAGGCAGACAATCTACCATTCACAGAGGACCAAAAAGAAGAGAATTCTCATCTTTTCTTTGTTGATCCTATGGAAGAGTGTGTGGAGGCCCCAATTGGCTCAAATTCTCAAGCATGGATCCTTTGCAGGAGCCAAAGACATAAAACGTTGTCACCTCCTATGATAGCCTTGATTTTAAAGATTAAGATTCAATATGTACTGTGGTTACCTCTGACTATTAGCTAGTTTCTGTATTCCTTTTTGTCACTACTCAACTGGCTACATTGGCATTATTGTACCATATAAAGCAGCAGAGATTTTAAAGTTAGATTAGGTTAGATAGGAATGTCAATAAATCTTAGCTTTGAGCATTTAGTTAGTTGTTGATTTCTGCATTCAAAGTTAGAAAAATAGAAAAACAAAAACAATAGAAGAAGAAAAGAGGGCAGATAAAACAAGAAAGGTACATCCCCAAACCAAAAAATAAAAATAAAATATGAAAGTGTGCAAGCTCAAATTCCACTACCACAAGAAACACTTTCTATTCAATCATACAGTCCAATCATGATTGGATAAGTTTAAATTTACTGCTGATAGGTTAGTGAATTAGATCAGCCAAACAACACAATCTTGGCTTATCAGTAAGGTAGATTAGGATAGAAAAATGAAGGTTCAAACAAGCTCAAAACTTGAACCTATGAGAGAGAAAACCTAGTTCAAACAAAATTCAAAATTAGAGTTGAAGAATAATGAAGGATGTTTTTAAAATTTCAGATCTTAAGCCTTCATTGTTTTGTTTTAAATTTTCTGCAAATTTTAGTCTATGTGCAGCTTGTTTTTATGCCATAGACCACAGCAAGTCAGACTGCTTAATCCTGGCTTGGCTGTTTTTAAATTTCTATTTTAGAAAATAGAGAATAAAGATCTGTCAGACATCCTAATCCTGACAGATAGTAGTTAGGTAGAGAAACTTATGAGTTAAATTGCTTAATCTGAACCCATGGAGAAATAAGAGTAGACTTAGACTAGTTTTATGTTTTCAATAAAAGAATAAAATGATTGATGAAAATGTTTGCAAGTCCAAATGCACCTGCTGAAGAAAAAATGTTAGGAAGTAGGTTGCGAAGGTAGATGTTTGAATAATACTTTTCTGCTGATATATCAAGTTCTAATCATCTTTGTTAGCAGCTGATAAAAGAGATTATCAAGTGCAAGGCACTAGTCAACTTCCAGAGAAAATTGTCTGAAGTTATTGACACCTTCAAGAAGATGCCATCCCCACATGGAGCCACTATTAGCCACCTATAAAATTTGGTCATATCAAATGGTGGCTAAATCTTTTTTAGCCTTCAAGAGACAGTTTCCTTTGAAAAATTATCATCTTTTGAAGTCTTATGATGATAATTACCCTTTGAATTAATCTTCACTGTTGTTTCACTATTAATCCTAAAGTACCCGTTGTTTGCCAAAAGAGAAAAAATTGTTCATAAGGCTCCATTTTCCATCATTTGATTCTTCCTTTCAATAAAAAAGAATTCCATTTTTTTACCCTCATTCGCTTCCATAAAATCCCTCAAAATACCTTCATTTTAACCTCTAAATCATCTTAAATCCCTTTTAAACCTCATATTCCCTCTATTTGGTTTAAAAATCCTTCCTCTCACCTATTGAAACCCTTACTTGGCTTCTAAAACCTTTTTTTTTGGCCTAAAAATCACTCTTCTGCACTATATAAGTCTTAGGCCCCTGAGGGCTTATTTCCTTTAAGCCTTTTTCCTCATATAACCTTAGCCCTGCATTCGGGCACTTAAATACATAAAATCCCCTTCAAAAAACCTTGCCTTCTTCTATTTTTCCATTTCCCGACATTGTGGTTCAAAATGAATCTGGACTGTTGATCTAAACAGATCAACGACCATCGAGTCACTTCTCCTTCCCCTCATTTCATCTGTCGTCCCTTTTCCATTTCAAAACTCCATCCCTTTATTAGATCCTGATCGTTCGTTTCAGAGATCCTACGATCAGGACTTAACCCAATAAAATCGACTCCTTTGGGACCTACCTCCCACCTCATAAAGCACCTGTCCACTCGTGCACTGCCACCTGTCTTCCACTAGAACCCTCGCTCGCACACCTTTCATATCGCATTCTTTCCGCATCGTTGGATCTGGGTCCTCCGATCGAACGGTTGACGATGCGTATCGCAAAATCTTTGCGCCTAGAGTTTAACGTTTAAAATTTTTGTGAAATAGGTGGTATTGAAAATCCACGTGTCGATCGATGTATCGTATCGCACTCCATCCACAAAATACCGCCTACACCCTAAATTCAATGCGAAAACTGTTGCTGGTTTTTCAAAACCACATTTCTCCAAATGTCGTGCCAAATTAAAAAATGAAGATGGTTAGTTGTTTCTGCCAGAATTTTTTCCTCCGCCGTTGCATTTCATCCATCCTAAAAAAATTTCATCGCCTCCATTTAACCTCTGAAGCGCAGTTTACCACATCCACAGGGTTTCTTAACGATTTGTTATGTTTTGCAGGGTTTTAATGGTGGTTTTTCTGCGAAATTCCACAGTCACAATCAGGTGACAATACGAGACCAGGGTGACGATTCCGAGGCTTAAATCAACGAAGACAAGGAACTGCGAGGTTTGAAATCCACATTTAAATCATCTGGAGCATGATCCAGGGTTTAATAGAAAACGACAAAGGGTATCAGAATCAGGAAATTAATGTTAAAAGGTGATTAAAGCCAAAGCTTGAAGATCAGAGTTTTAATCCACCGAATAAAGATATAAAGACAGTGTTAAATAATGAAGACCCGAAGACGAAGATCAAGGCTAATTAAGCCTAAAAACCGACCAAAAGAAAATTAAAAAGTGTTTTAAGAAAAAACAAAGAGTTATATTAGTCGAAGGAAGCCTCCACTGCCACATCAGAGGTCATTTATCCTCTTCAGCTACCAAAGTGTCACCTGCGACCTCAATAAATCAAAGGAAGGCATAGTAATTGCCTTAGTCAGTGATATTTTTTGTTAAAGACAGCCAGAGATATTTCCAGCCTGTCTAAAAGAGTTTAAAGTCAACAAAATCTGCCAAGTAGCTAAAAATTAAATGAAACCAATTAATACATGGAAAACATCAGAAATTTTCTCTATTGAGCTTCTCAAAGACATAGAGGCATTAACTTGTATTAATTGAACTTAGAGACCTTTTCTTTCATCCCACCTCCTCTTTCTTCTATAAATACTTCTGAAGACGATGAGATGTTGTTGGTTGTTGGACTTTGATGCAATACTTGTTGCTCGAAACTTTTTGCATGTAAATAGTTCTCAGAGGCTGTTGAAGCTCTGTTTGTAATCAAAGAAGTTAGGCTGAGAAGAGAAGTTGTTGTTGTACTGAAACATTGGACTTGAAGTATGTAACTGGATTGACATCAATATACAAGTTGATTCATGGGATCCTGGTCTATACCATTAGTGATGTGCCTCTCATTGTACTTGTTTTCCTTATTATGTTTTCCATAAAATTGTCCATTTTTCTCTGATAAAGAACATACAATATAGAGCTAGGATTTACTCTTAAAAGTACACTACTCTCACTGATAAGCTTTATCTTTATGTTTTTCTCCAATTGTGTATTTAAGAATGATTTAATACAATCCAAACAGTCAAGGAATGTTGGTGAGCCCATGTATTACTGTCTAAACTCTAAACATTGTTCTTGAATGATATTTTCATTACATGCTAACTAGAGTTAAGCTAGAAAAGTTTATGGTTTGCCCTGTCTTCTAGTTCTTTCTCCAAAGGTTGTTTGAAAGTTTCCCTAAGAGTATGCTAAAAGCAGGCTTTGATTTTAATGCATCTGACCTGATCTTAAGCTGCATTTTGTTTTCTTATCTGTTTTCATCCCTTCTGAAAGTAGTCTAGTGAGATTACTGGATTGTTGTCTGATAAGTTAGCTTTAATACAAGCTTGTCCAAATAAATCTATGGTTAGCCCTATCCTTTAGTTGGTTTCAAACAGTTGCTTAAAAAGGCTTTTCTTGTATGGTAAGTTGATAAATCCTCATTGAAATTATTGGCTTTTTCCACTTTCACAACACTTTTAATGTTCCATTCCATCATTGAATCTAAAGAGATCCTTTTTTATAGATGACTTGCCCCATGGACCACTCTTGAAAACTGTTGTACAATTAAAACCTTTTATGACTCCATAGCCCAATGGATTAAATGTTGTTTCATGCCTATCCTATCAGCTGAACCTTGTTTTGATTATTCACACCTTCACCCCTTTGAAACCCTTTCATTTTCAGGACTTTCCACTTAATTAAAAATCACACCCAACCAAACAAACAAAAACCCTTGTTCTTAATAACTAGCCTAATATCATATTAAAAGCTTAAAAGATAAATCAATCTTTGCACTTATAGAGAGATACCTCTATGGATTCAGGAAGGCTAGATCCTAGAATCCCAAAGTGGTTCAAATGTAGGCTCTGTAGCGTTTATTCTTGCCATTGTACTAAATTACAGAGACACTAACACAAGGCATACTCTAGCCTCAAACTGTTTAAGGTCATGTTCTCAAAGATCCTGCTACATTGAAATTCAAAATTGAATCTCCCAAGAAACAACTTCGAAATTCCTCATTTAGTTTGAATCATATTGTAACAACCTTGGTGAAAATTCCATGTAATACAAGTTAAAAATAATAACCACAGTTGATGGGACACTTACTCCAAGTTGAATGTTGGGAAAAACATCATAGTGGGTGTTCCTTTGGTTTATTATGGCTAAGAAAATTAGAAAAGGCTTTGGAAAGGAAAAAGTGACATTTTTGGTACATTTATTTATGAAAATAATGGAAATTAGGAGAAAAAGGAGGTGAAAGGTCACAGGTTGCATGTGAAGAGGAAATTGAAAGAAAATAATGGAAAATGAAGAAAATAGAGGCCTCATTAATAAAAAGGCTTATGAAGATCAGTTGGTACCTTTTTTTCAGTTCAGTTTTGGAGCTCTCTCATTATTCTCTCTCTCTCTCTCTCTCGTTTTTGGACACTTAGAGCTCTTGGAACACTTTGGCATTGGATCAAGAAAGGAAAAGAAAGCAATAGGAATGAAGGAGCAAGCAAGGAAGAGAAGGATCAAGCAACTACGATAGGATTCTTTGCAGGTATTGATTTGCGTGTGTGATTTACTTGCTAGATTTGGAATGAATAGTATTTCATGTGGTTATTTTCTATTATGGCATGGGTTTTTCCAAGTGTGACCGTGTTTTCATCCTATTCTTTCCATTTCTGGGTGGCCTTGATAAGATGGGTTCTCATGCTTTGTTTGAGCTACATTATCAGATTGATTCTAAGCTGAGTGAGGTGGATCTTCGAATTGGAAGACACATGGAATAATGATATTTGAACCATATTGTGGATCAATATAAAGCCACTGGCCTAGTGACCTAATAAACTAATTGTGGGTTTTTATAAATCTAGGATCATGTGCCTCGGTGGGCCTAGGAATCCTTGCTAGTGAATGGCAGGATATACGGTAAATCCAAGAGGTGGATTTCTCACATTTGGTCCTAGTAGTCCCAAGATGGGATGTATGGTAAAGACTGGAGTGTGGGTCATATTGTAGGGCCTAGTGATACCTGGATCAGACTATGGATTACGTTAAAGCCTGAGAGACTAGGAGTCAATAAAATTCCTTACAGTGTAGGTGAGGAAATCTCATAGCATCTATGCTTATTTGGTTATTTTTGGTTGGTTATGAGTCCCACATTTATGCTTGGAATATGGCACGAGGGTGATTGGATGAAGAACAATTTTTCTTAGCCAATCTATGGTTGGGTAGAACGTGGTAGTCCCATCCCCGGTTGGTTTTTACATTCATTAATGAGAAGTTCATTTCCTTAGCATTTGATGGGTAAATGTATTGGTTTATATGTGAATCATATGGATGATATATCCATGATATTTTGTTGTTATTTTTCTAGTTATGAGCATGTATTCTCACAATGATGATGTATGGCTCTCCTCATGTTTTATTTGTAAATTAATAAACAATGTATCTATGACCTAATATATGATATTGCAACTAATGATGTAAGGGAACAATGATTCTTAGCAATTCTTAGATAAGTATGAGACCCCTATGTTCAAATTTGTTATTTAGGAATGTAGATTACATATTTGCGACATGTTTGACGAAATGCATGTCATGGCTAGTAGGGGTCGAGTGAAGTCCTTATTCGAGTATTTTCTTTTTCACCATTGTTTCACTATTATATTTCATGTTTGAGATTTTCATTTAATTCTAGGTAGAGACCTAGGGTACGGGCCTAAAAAAGTGTCTCAAAACTTGGGGACGCTGGCACAGGTATGTGGGAAAAATTTGTTAGACACATGCTTGCATACTCTATGGGAGATTCTAGAGCCTCCCAGATGTACCCTTGTCTATACTATGGGAGCGTCTAGGGTTTTGAACTCCTAAAACCTTAGTGGGACCCAAGGGTTAGTTTCCTAAGTGGTTGGGATGACTCCTAGGAGTCTTGTTGCTAGTGTGGAAGGTATGTAGGATACGTTTTTGTTGGTTCCACTTCCTTAAGGTCACTTAGAAGGTTGAATATAATCATAGTAACTCTTCATCACATGTTTACCCTGATTGGACGATTACTTGGGTAGATGTGGGATGAGGGTGTTACATAGTAGTATCATAGACAGGTTCACCCCTTGGACTGGATGGGTGTTGTTTGTTGGTCATGCATTCATGTCGGTTGCATGTGTGTTAATCATCCTTATGGTATATGTGTTGGCTGCATATGCATGGTGGCGATCATGGTTGAAGTGATGTCGCCATGTGAAATGGATTTGGTTGTTAGGAAGTGTGTCGACATGACTAGATATTCTTGGTTACATGTTGTTAAATGATGCTACATGTATCTTCCTTGTATGCTTGGTTACATGTTGCTACCTATTGCTACAAGTATTGTATGTTTGTTATTGATTACATGTGTTGCCTATGTTTACGCTTGTGTATTGTCCATGTTATGCTTGTGTATTGTCCATGTGTACGCTTGTGTATCGTCTATGTTTATGATTTTGTATTGTCCACGTACATTGGTATGGTTGATGTCGTCATGCATGAGGTCATAGTATGTGTAGTGATATAGTCATGCAATGATGACTAGACTCTATCTAGAATTATGTTATGTGTTGGTACACTTACTTGTTATATGTTCATGTCTTGTTATGATTATGTTTTCACATGTATCACATTGATTTGGATGATCTTGCAGATGAGGTATCCTCCCTAAATTATACTAAGGTACGTTGGTTTATTATGATTTGGTTTAGCTGACATATTATTCCTTGCAGGAAAGAGATCAAAATGAATAGAAATATGGTAGACTACTAAGACTCTCCCTATCAATCAAATGAGAAACGTGGTGGTCACTCTTTGATTTGGAATACACATTAAGAATCTTGAAGGAAGAAATAAGGAGTTGTAAGGCAGACAATGATAGGATCATACAGGCACAAGAAAAACAAAAAGAGGTTAATGCAATACTTCTTCAGAGTTTGTCTGAATTGCAGCGGCAAGGGCAACTTCATATCAACCATGGAAAGGAGAAAAAAATGGGTCATATGGAAATAGGTCTCCTAGTAGACATAGGTCGAATAGAGCTGATGCAGTGAGAGATGGTAGGGTGTTGGACACTCCTGATAGGAGGGGTGATGAGTATAGGTACTATTCTAGTACAGGTTCACATAGACATCATGATTTTCATTGTTATCATGCTTATAGGAGGACTGACAGGGGATACTTTCCAGATGAATTTAAGAAATAAAAGCCACATACTTTTGATGGGGACTTGAAGAAACTAGAATATGCAAAGGCTTGGATACTTGGGATGAACATATTCTTTGAGTTGCATGAGTAAATATATAATCTGAAGGCCAAAAGTTCTATCTTCAACCTGGAAGGTAAAGAAAACAATTGGTGGGAATATGTGAAGCGGGTCAGAGACATCAGGACAAAGGACTTGAGTTGGCATGAGTTCATGAGGCTTTTTAGGAAGAAGTAATTATCAGAAAGGTACTACAAAAATAAGGCCAAAGAATTTTATGAGATAAAAATGCGGTTAATGGCATATGAAGAGTACACGACTAATTTCATGGAGCTATTGAGGTATGTACCATATCTTAAAGATGAGAAGACTAAAGTTGAACTATTTTTTCAGTGGTTTTCCATTAGCATTTAGAGATCGGGATGAGTATGATGAGACTCGGTCACTTGAGGAAGTCATTGGGAAATTGAAGCATTTATATGAAGAATCAAATCATAAGAATGAATCTCTACAAGGATGCAAAGGGAAATACAAAGTTAAAGGTAAATGGAAGTTGAAAAGAGAAACGCCTCAAAATTTAGAGGAGAAAGAAAGTGTGGTTCCACAAAATAATTTTAATGCAGCTAGACAGGGACATGGATCACAACAACAACATAGAGGTAATGGTACTGGATAGTTGGAGTGTTGGACATGCGGTGAGGAAAACCTTAGGAGAAAATGTGCATAGAATCACGGTGGTAGGCCACAAATTTACAGTGCACAAGAGGCATATACTGTTGGGGATGTTGGGCAGAGCATACCTCGTATTTATGCAGCCATGGAAAACAGGCAGGCAGAGCACCAGGAATCTATCATTGAGATGGATGGTAAGCTTTGTGATCAAGTTATTTCTGTTTTTATTGAAAATGGATCTAATTATAGCTATTATAGTCTTGACCTGGTGGATAAGTGTGGCTTGAATAAAGAAATTCATGCAGAATATTGGTTAGTGCAGTTGGATACAAGTACAAAGAAAAGAGTTCACCATTGGGTAAGAACTTGTGTATTTGAGTTAAATGGTATATCTACAACATTTCACTTGAACATATTTCCATTGGGATCATATAATATGCTATTGCATATGTATTAGCTATACCTTCACAGGACCAAGGTGGATTGTTATGACAAATCGATTGAATGCTTGGATGAGAATGGGGAACCAAGAGTCTTACAGGGAAAGAATAAAGCCACATCAGTTAGGATGGTGAAAACCATGCAGGCCAAGCGTAGTTGCAGGAAAGGGTGTGTTTTGTTCATAGTACATATTTCTAGTGACAAAGGTAAGGAAGGTGAGGATGAAAATGTTTTGAGCACATACCCAGTTCTACAACAGTTTCAGGATGTATTTCCTGCAAAGATTTTAGAGTTTCCACCTCACATAGAGGTAGAATTTTATATTGAGTTGGTACTAGGGTAAACTCCAACAACAAAACAAAATTACAGGATGAGCACACCAGAGTTGGTAGAATTAAATTTGTAGCTGAAACATATGCTTGAAAAAGGATGCATTAGGCCAAGTGTATCACCATGGGGCACATCGATATTGTTTACGAAGAAGAAGGAAGGTTCTCTCACATTGTGCATTGATGACATGCAATTGAACAAAGTGACCATAAAGAATAGGTATATGTTTTCAAGGATTGATGACTTGTTTGATCAGTTCAAGGGAGCAACAATTTTCTCTAAAATTGACTTGAGATTAGGATACCATTAGGTATGCATCAAAGAAGAGGACATCTACAAGACATAATTCAAGACCAGGTATGGGAATTATGACTTTTTTGTACTTCATTTTGGTTTGACTAATGCCCTATCTACATTTATGTGTTTTATGAACAATGTGTTGCGTATTTATTTGGACAAGTTTGTTATTGCGTTCATTGATGACATATTGGCATATTCTAAAAATGAGGAAGAGCACGCTGAGCACTTGGAAGTAGTGTTGAGATTGTTGAGAGAGCATCAATTGTATGTTAAGCTTGGCAAATGCAGTTTCTTCTAGACTGAGGTACATTACTTGGGACATGTTGTCTCCAAGGTGGGCATTACAGTAGATCCAAAAAGATAAGGGCCATCATGGAGTGGGTAGCTCCTAGAAATGTAGATGATGTGAGATCCTTCATGGGGTTGTCATGTTATTATAGGAGGTTCATTAGGAACTTCTCATAGATTTCTTATCATATTACATCATTGCAGAGGAAAGGTAATAAGTTTTATTAGACAGAGGAGTGTGAGGCAAGTTTTGAGTAGATTAAGAAGTTGTTGAAATATGATCCAGTGTTAAAGATTGCACGACTAGACAAGGAATTTTTGGTATGTCCATATTCTAGCAAGAGAGGACTTCGTGGGGTCATTATGGAGGATTTACATGTGGTATGCTATGATTCACGAGAACTAAATGAGCACGAGCAGAACCACCTGAAATATGATCTTGAGGTACCAAAAACCATACATGCATTGAAGATGTGGAGACACTATCTTCTCAGCAAGAGGTTTGTACTGATGAGTGATTATATTGGGTTGAGATAATTGTTTGACAAGCCAAATATGAACTCCAGGCAAGCTAGATGGTTGGCCACAATCAATGAGTTTGACTTCAAGATCGGGTACATCAAGGGTAAGGAGAACAAGGTCATGAAGGATCTCAATAGGTGGGTACAGGTAAATCACATAGCAGCTATGAGCTCCTATGGGACAAATTTACACGATAGGATTTTGCAGGTAGGTCGGCAGGATGACACGTATGTGGAGAGTGTGCACAGGTTGTAGTAGAGTACAGGTAGTGGTACATGTACAAGAATAGGTACAGGTACAAATACAAGTATAGGTGCAGGTGTACAGGGTGTGGACTACCATCTCACGACATATGGCTTGGACAGATTTAGATACGTGATATATGTTTCAGATAACATTGAGCTCAAGAACGTGATCTTGAGGGAGTTTCATGAAAAAAAATATTCGGGTCACCCAGGCTATCAAAATACATTTATTGCAGTGAAGAGGTTCTATTATTGGCCAAATCTAAAGAAGGATGTTGCAAAGTTTGTAGCTAGGTGTTTGGATTGTCAAATAGTTAAGGTAGAATGTAGGCATCCAGGTGGAATACTACAACTGATTATGATTCCAGAGTGGAAATGGGAGGTCATTTCTATGGATTTCATCACTGGTTTTCCCAGGAAAACTAGACAACATGATTCGATCATTGTTGTTGTGGACAGGTTGACAGAGGCTTCACATTTCATTCCAGTGAAGACTACATATTCTGCTATCGATGTGGCACATGTGTTCATATTGCATGGTTTTCCAAAGAATATTGTGTCATACGGGGATTCAAAGTTCACTTCCAAGTTTTGGAAGGATTTTTTTGTAGGTTTGGGCACTCAGTTGGCCTTCAACATAGCTTATCATTCGCAGGCAGGTGGACAGAAAAAGAGGGTCAATAGGATTTTAGAGGATATGTTGAGGATGTATGTGATGCATCAACATCAAAAGTGGGAAGAGTACCTTCCATTAGTAGAGTTCTCCTACAACAGCAGGTACTTGAAATCATTGAGGATGAGTCTATTTGAGGCATTGTATGGGCGCAGTTGCAACACTCCCATCTTTTGGAGTGATCTGGTTAACATGGTATTAATTGGACCAGACATGTTGGCTGAAATGTAACAGGAAATGTTGGTGATCAAGAATAATTTGAAAGAAGCGCAGGATAAGCAGAAGAGTTATTTAGAATGGAACACGTTTTTTAAGGAGTTTCGAGTTAGGGAATAGGTGTACTTATGCATCAATCCAAATAAGAGCTCCTTATGGATTGGATCACATTCCATGCTGGCAACCCAGTTTTGTGTACCTTTCAAGATTATTGAGAGGATTGGACCAGTAGCCTATCGACTTGCACTGCCTTCCACATTGAAAGTCCATGACGTTTTTCATATATCATTGGTTAAGAAGAAATTTAAAGATTTATATCATGTGATTGATTGGTCTATATTGCAGGTGGAGCCAGATGGAGAATTCTAGTTGGAGCCCTAGTGTATATTGCAGAAAAAGGTGCTCATGCTGTGGAATCGAGCAATAGAGAAAGTTAAAGTGCAATTGAAGCTACATGGGAGATGACGAATCAAATGCGAGCTATGTATCCTTCCTTGTTTTCCGGTTGAGGCAAAGATGTTTTGGTATGATGTTGGTATATGTTTGGCATATGTTTTGGTGATGTTTTGATGTGATGTTAGGGTATAGTTACATATGTGTATAGATGTAAATACTGCCATGAGATATGTTATAAAGATCCAATAAGCGAAATGGGTGTCATGTCATTGTAGTCGTGGTGTTGTTATGTTAGTTTTCTTTTCAACAGGGTGATCATTGTGAATACTACATCGAGCTATGTTATAAAGAACTATGACGAGTATGCTTTCTTTCCAATAGTTTTGCTGATGTATATGTGTTATTTAACACCGAGGACTCTATCCCCCAAGGAGAAGGGTTTTGTAACATCCCTAGTGAAAATTCCATGTAATAAAAGTTAAAAATAATAACTACGGTTGATGGGATATTTATTCCAAGGTGAATGTTGGGAAAAAAATCCTAGTGGGTGCTCATTTGGTTTATTTTGGCTAAGGAAATTGGCAAAGATTTTGGAAAGGAAAAATAACATTTTTGGCATATTTATTTATGAAAATAAACGAAATTAGGAGAAAATGGAGGTGAAAAATCATAGGTTGCATGTGAGGAGGAAAATGAAGTCAAATAATGGAAAATGAAGAAAATAGAGGCCTCGTTAATAACAAGGCTTCTAAGGATCTGTTGGTACCTTTTTGTCAGTTCATTTTTGGAGCTCTCTCATTACTCTTTCTCTCTCTCTCTCTCTCTCTTGCTCTCTCTATTAGACACTTATATTTCTTGGAACACTTTGGCGTTGGATTAAGAAAGGAAAATAAAGCAAGAGGAATCAAGGAGCAAGCAAGGAAGAACATGATCAAGCAGCTACAACATGATTCTTTGCATGTATTGATTTGCATGTGTGATTTCCTTGTTATATTTGGAATGCATGGTATTGCACGAGGTTATTTTATATCATGGCATGGGTTTTTCCAGGTGTGACATTGTTTTCAGCCTAGCCTTGCCATTTCTAGATAGCCTTTATGAGATGGGTTCTCATGCTTTGGTTCAGCTGAATTCTCAGATGGATTCGAAGCTCAGTGAGGTGGATCTCTGAGATGACAAACACATGGCCTAATGATCCCTGAACCAAACTATGGATCATGATAAATCCACTGGCCTAGTGACCCCTAAACCAGATTGTGGGTTGCGGTAACTGCAGGATTGTGTGCCTTGGTGGGCCTAGGAATACTTGTTAGTGAAAGGAAATATATACGGTAAAGCAAAGAGTTGTATTTCTCTTCTTTGGGCCTAGTATTCCATGGATGGGATGTACGATAACGCCTAGAGAGTGCTTCTCAATGTAGGGCCTAGTGATCCATGGATAAAACTATGGATTACGGTAAATCCTGAGAGACTAGGAGGCAATAAAACTCCTCACTGTGTAGGTGGAGAACCCCGGTAGCATCCATGCTTGTTTTGTTATTTTTAGTTGGTTATGAGTCCCACATTCATTCTTGGAATATGGAATGAGGGTGAATGGATGAAGAGATATTTGGCTCAGCCAATCTATGGTCGAGTGGAATGTGGTAGTCCCATCCCTGGTTGGTTTTTACGTTAATTAATGAGAATTTCATTTCCTTGGAATTTGATGTGTAAAAGTACTAATTTATATGTGGATCCTATGGCTAATGTATCCATGATATTTTTGTTGTTATTTTTTTGGTTATGAGCATGTATTCTGACATTGATGATGTATGGTTCTCCTCATGTTTTATTTGTAAATAATAAACAATATATTTATGACCTAATGGATGATACTGCATCTAATGATGTAAGGGAACAATGCTTCTAAATGATTCTCAGATAAGTATGAGACCCTTATGTTCATATTTCTTATTTAAACCTGTAGATTACATATTTGCGACATGTTTGATGAAATTCCTATGATGGCTAGTAGGGGTCCTGTCAAGTCCTTATTCCATTGTTTGCTTTTGCACCATTGTTTCGCTATTATATTTCATGTTAGAGAGTTTCATTGAATTCTGGGTAATGACCTGGGCTTTAGGCCTAAAAAAGTGGCTCAAAACCCAGGGACGCTGGCATAGGTCCGTGGGAAAAAGTCCCTGGACGCATGCTTGCATACTCTCTCGGAGCGTCTAGAGCCTCCTAGATGCACTCATGCCTATACTCTGGGAGCATATGGGGGTTTGAAGGCCTAAAACCTCAGTGGGACCAAGGGGTTAGTTGAATTAGTGGTTGGGATGGCTCCTATGATTCTTGTTGCTGACGTGGAAGGTTTGTATGATGTGTTTCTGTCGGTTCCACTTCCTAAGGTCACTTAGGAGGTTGAATCTCATCATAGTAACTCTTCATCACATGTTTACCCCGGTTGGTCGAGTACTTGGGCAGATGTGGCATGAGGGTGTTACACCTGCTCTGATACCATGCATAAAACTATGATGTAGATTTTCAATTGCTTATGAAATTTTAATTGAAATCACAAGACACAAACATACTCTACTACTCTCTGGAATTCAATTCAAAATTTAGAACATTAATCACAAACATGCAATGATATATAAGACACATTCACATAGTATCTTTTCTGGGGGAAAGGAATTGCTAAAAACCCCAATGACTGCTTGCATTAATATGATGAATAAAGATGTATTACAATTTATTTTCTCAACTGAGCACAACTACAAGTGAATAACCTATATCTCTGCACATTGAGAAGCTCTAATCCAAACTTAGTCAATTTCTACCTTTACTTGAACCCATATTTCCTTGCGCAATTCCTTGAGAAATTAGGCCCCTATTATTTAGTAAATCCCTCAAATTGATTGTGAAATTCCCAAGGCTAATCATCTGACTACCTAAAACATGTGTACACTCAAGACTAGTCTACAATTGATGTTACAGTGCCTTGGAATTTCCACCATAGCTGGGGGACTCAAGTTCTCTGCATGGATTAACTATTTTGGGTTGATTTATTAGTTAATTGGATGATCACTAAGTTTTACTAAAGTTCCACTTCATAACTGACCTTCCACAGGTTCCTCCAATGGTTAGAACAAGTTTAACTGGGAAAAAAAAAAAAAAAAACTTGACCTTGATTGTTATGAATTAGCAATCACACATGCTTAACTGAACTCTAACTACTCTAAATTGAATTCATTGATCTAACTGAGTGAAAATAGCCATGTCACCTTGGTTAATTGCATCCAAGTTTTCGAATAATGTGGAAATTCAAATTTTCTCAATTTAATCAAGGAAAAATAAAATTGAGAATTTCTCGTTGCATTTTTCAACACTTGCTGCTCCAACAATGATCAGACTTGGCTTGGAGGCTTCCTTCTTGCAACTGAAGTTTCCCTCCTACAAATCACTGATCTAGGGCATGGAATCTAACCCATTGGTTTCCCTACTTCCTTCAAGGATAAGCCCTCAGGCCTCCGAGGTATCTATCCTCTAATAGTCATGTTGTCCTTACCTAGGGACTCTCCTTAGGGCTTGAAGCAATACACTGTAGTCCTCCAACTTTCTGCACTTTGTCTGCTCCACAAATTTTCCTTCTTGAACTACTTCCTGCATTGCATCTTACACTATTCACAAATTCTTTGTGAAAAGTTATCATTGCCCACTTGTCATGATTTTGCCTACTATAAAATGTTACACCTAGGGATCACAAATTTGCCCTTTTATATATTTGAAACAACTCCTTCATTTTTCGATCTAGGGCTTTCCCTACCTCTATGACACACAATTTGTGGCAATCATTCTTCTTAGGGCCTGCAAATATACCCAAATACAAGTACTTCTTGACTGGTCTAGGGAAACAAAAAATATTCCCTATCACTTGTGATTTGATCCTCAAATCACACAGATCTAGGGTACCAAAATCCATTATTTCTCATGAATAATGAACATTCCTTCTTTACTGTCATCATTACCTTAATTTTTCCCACTAGCCTTCATCTTAGGACAACCCACCACACAGTCCTAATTCTTATTATTCTTCCATAAATTTGAACAATGTCTTGCCCCCTATTTCTCTGTGAAATTTCTGTGTACAATTGCAGCCCTTATGCCTGAAGCATACCACACATGGATGTCTCATTATAAGGGTTTTGACCTCGATATTTTGGAAAAAACTAGGCCATTTTAGGACTGAACCCTCAACATGATTTAGGCATCAAGGATATCCCTCACATAGTCAATGCTTGATTGATCTAGGGCTTATATATCTTCCAATGTCTCAAAACCCTTGAGACAACACATCACTTTAGTCATTTTCTCGTTATTTTTCTCGTTTGTTGTCCCTATTCCTCACGCCACATTCTCATTCAGTTCTTCCATAAATTTGCACTCCTGTATAGATATTTGGTTGCCCTAATCTCACATCACAACCACATAAATTTTCCCTTAGATTTGTGTCCTTATCTCTAGCTCATGATATAATTTCTAAGGGTCTTGACCCTTTCTTCCATCACAATCTGAGTGCATCCAAAACTACATCTTAGGGCAATTACTCGAGGTCCATAGCACCATGGAATTAGCCCTTCTTAGGCCCCAACATTTGCATAGAAAGAGCCTCCTCTTCTTGTGCATTTCTACCTTCCTTGAGGAGATAATGACATGGAGAACCTTCCTCACCACTTTGAGAAACCTCAACCTTCTTTCTAGTCTTATACCTGCCCTTCTAAGCTATCACGCATCATCCATTAGGTCCTTGTGGCTCTTGAGGTACTCAAACCTCTTCTTAGGGCATGATTATAGGAGATAAGCCATCCTTTCGATGTGTCTTCTATTGATCTACCACTTTCTTTCTTATAGTTTCTCTTCGGAAATGTATATCTCTCTCTAGGTGTTCTTCATGCCTAACAAAATTTTAATTTTACAGTAATTACCCCAAATAAATTAAGGCAAGTATTTAATTCACTTAATTAAAACCCCATCATGGTTGCATTAGGTTGCCTTGGCTCATTTTAGGGTTCACTTGCAACGATTGATAAATAAGAATTATTTTGCTAGATTTCACACTGATACTTTGGGATATAGATTATTATTTCATTAATAATATCGATTAATTTATTATCAGTGAGCCTATTTACAATGTTCTTTGAAAATATCTATCTGAGAAAGAAATTCCCACAAATTCAAAGAGATAAGTGATGATTAGGTGTCATGTTAAATTGGAATTTTTAATTCCTATGATTTGTTGATGATTCAACATATTAGATGAAGATATTTCATACACATCATCAATTATCCTTGTTAATCCTTAGCTTCTTGAATATAATCACACTCGCTAGAAGTTATTCCGTTGCTAAGTAGTAGTTCTAATGCATTCAACCTTTGCTCCATATGCCACCTAGTGGTTGACTGATAGTTTGACCACGCCATCGTAGTCATCTATTGATATTTTTCTTGTGCCAAATGGGCGGAACACCATGCAGGAGTGTTTCGACACATGCCCATATGCATGAGCCGACCTATTTACTTTGGAAGCCATTCAAATATTGGATGTAGCTACATATTGCCACTAAAGCTATGGAATTTTCCTGTTTCCATAATCTTTGCAAATTAAATCAATTTTATAAAGAAAAAAATATAGAATAATAAAGATATTGGAATTTTTACCTTTTCATGATTTTTTCACTCATATGGACATTATTCATGCAAAATATTGTAAGAATATCCAAGAACAAGGAAATTATGAGGATTTCTACAAAGTATACATGTAAAACTACAATAGTAATCTATAAAAAATGTACTAATTCTTTGGCCCAATGGGAATATCACCACCTTGAATTATCATGATACTTTACCTCGTCATTATTTCCTAAGACCGATCTTAAATCTAATCCCATGCTTGGAAGGTTACATCCCAAAATATATAAAGAGCTAGTTACAAAATTCTCGCATGCCTTATTGTGTTATACAAGGTCACCTAGTGTCTATCCATAACAAAATTTATAGCCCTCATTAATATGTTATGGTATGAGAAAATGTTCCTTTTTTTCATTTACAATTAAGGATCTAGATTTCTTCTCAATTCCTTTGATGGTCATTAAATATTCTTGTTGATTTTTTTCTCTTAGCACATGGAAGTGACAACTTAATCCCTTATATGCTTGAGATGAAGTTTGATTCTTTTTATAATTGCCTTTAATTTTACTTCGCTTGGGATATATATTTTTAATGAAGTGGGAGATAATAATTTTAGAATCCTTAACTATGATTATATTTTAAATATTCAAAGCCTTATATTTAAATATACCTTGTAGGAGGCCATACACTTACACTTCTCCTTGACTTTTTATTGCCACTGTTAAACCCGAAGAAAAATATACTTCTACTTGTCAACTAGGGCATAAGATTACTCCCCTTCTTCTTCCACCCCTTAATTAACTCTACAATTAGGTATAGATACAATACCTTAATTTCATATACGGAGCTAAGTTGACATGGATACCACATGAATTCTACATTATGTAAATGATAAATGCAACACAAGGGATACTAGGAATTTTGGGAGATTGAGGGAGTTCAAATCACCATTTGTTCATGGAGTAAACCCTATTTTTTTTTTTAAAGCAATGAGCATAATTTAAAAATCAAAACCTTACTTTGGGCAAGCCATAACTAGTTTTGAACCAAAATTATATCAAATTGCATCAAACCATATCTAAAATCACGCACACTCATGTGCACACACACACACACACACACACAAACAACATGTTTCCAAACCTTGGACATAAAATATGTAAATAGTACTAATCTATATACCGAGTTAAACCTACAATATTAACTATGGTGTATAAACATTAATTAAATAGAGAAAACAAATAAGTTAATATAAGAAAACCAATCTAGATGGAACTTAAGGACTGTAATTGTTAGTGGTTTCAAATTTTGGCTCCATTAAAATTGGCTAACACTATCTCTAATGACATTTATATTTTATGTAAGTAACAGTACAATTAGGTATAGATATAATATCTTAATTTAATTTATGGAGCTAAGTTGACATGGATACCATATCAATTCTACATTATCTAAATATTATATGGAGCACAAGGGATACTATAAAATTTAGGGATATTATAGGAGTTCAAATCACCATTTGTTCATGGAGTAAAACCTAAAACAATTTATGATTGGCTAGAAGCATAAATTAAAAATTAGAACCGGGCTTTGAGCTAACCATATATATAACCAACTTTGAACCAAAACTACATTGAATCACATGAAACCATATTTTAGAAAACTATGTAAAATCTCACACGCACATACACACATATCGTGATTCCAAGCCATTATAAACAAAACATGTAAAGTTTACTCATGTTTATACCAAGTTAAACCTACAATATTAACTATCGTGTATAAAAATCATATAAATAAAGAAAATAGAGAACTTAATATAATAAAGGTAGATTAGATGGAACTTAAGGACTTTAAATGTCACTAGCTTCAAAGTTTAACTCCATTAAGATTGGCCTAAGCTATACCTAATGGTGTTTCTATTTAATGTGTTAGTCACTCACCACAACACAAGTATACACAGTTTATGTTGTAATATTTCCATGTACGTAGTAGAAATTGCATTATAAATTACCTTCACATTTGAATATAATGCTCGAAAAAGTCAAATTTGATTTCACCAGAGACATTTTAGGATGAAGGAATGATGAGCTAGGGTTTTTAGCAATTAGCTCAATAGTTAGGGTTTTGGAATGGTGCCATCTTATGGAGGGGGACTAACCCCCTCATACCACAATCCAGTGGCGAGAGGAGGCTCATATTGGAACTCATGCAGACCCCACAATTCCAATATAGAGATAAATTTGATAGTGATTCAAAAAATTATATCATGAATAACTCTTATTTGTTGGCTAAGGTTATCAATCGACACAATATAGGAAAGGAATCAGGGAAATAGAAGAAACTTAGACTCTTACATGCAACTAGTGGCAAAGGTTCTAAATTTTGAAATAACTTTAGCCAAAATTCCTAAGAAAATCCAATATATGCAACACCACATTTTGATTAAGACATTATTAGGTATTTGGCCTATAGAGTGAGCTTTAGTCTAGTTGATGTGGAAAAACTTACAACCAAAATGATATGTCAAGTTGAAACGAGAATATAAGGGGTTCTTCATTGTAATGTTTAACAATTTGGAAGATAGAAAAATAATATTATAGAATGGCTGATATTTCTTTAACTCAATTGGGCCTTATTTACATATTTCGAAGGAAATATTTAGTTCATACAAAGAGGATTTTTCACTAGCTCTAATATAGATTTGATTATATTCATTTCCTCAAGATTTTTTGGACCCATAAACTATGGAAGACATTGGAAATAGCCTAGGGTCATATACAATGTGTTTAGAGGAAATGAAGTCAGGAAGATATACCTCATATGCATGGATTTACGTAGACATGAATATATTACAGTTGATACTAGCAAGAATTTTCCATAGTTAGTAATATAATATTTGGGATAAATGAATAAATTATGAAAACATCTTGTTTATAGGTAGAAAGTTCCACGTGCAATGCCATTTATTTAGGAAATATCCTTTGAATACCTTACAATAGGCCTCAAAACCTCATTAAAAGAAGGATCAAGATGGATTTGAATATGTCTCCAACAGAAAAATAACCAACACAAGGTATTTTGGGAAAAAATCGATGGATATGGTGAAGTGAAATAACATATATGAAGCTATTTAAAATTTGGAAGAGAACCAAGTTAATAATGAAGAAGGAAAAATGTGGGAGCATCAAAACTAGAATCATAATTTATGGAGCAATCAATAAATTCTTACTCAAAAAAGTGGAGGGAATTAGAAAGAAAACAAAAAGAACTCATGGGATGTGGAGATGTTATATGAGCATGATTAACCTACAAACATTGAAGAGTCAGAGGAAATAAAGCTAGAAACGTTACCTCCACGATCACTCGTAGCACCCTTAAAAAAAATTAGCACACAACAAAAATTCTAGACAAGGAGGTGGAATTGATATCGAAAGCATACATTAAATCTCCATGAAAATTTCACCAACAATCTACACGTTATACAATCCATGAATATTCTTCTTGAGAAGTTAAAAATGAATAACAACAAGGAAAACATAAAGGCCAATAGGGAAGAGAAAAAAAGAGCTAGAAAATATAACAAATAATCTATACAACATATAGGAGAAAAATTGGTGAACTCTGGTTAGATAAATCTAATGACAAAATCCTAACTTACTACCCCCTAAAATAAAATAAAAAAGTGATCTCATGGAATATAAGAGGTCCAAATGTATTTTCAAGCACAAAATCCTCAAAGATAAAATTAGCATAGAGAAACCAATAATTGTTATGCTTTAAGAAACTGATTGCATGGATGAAAAAATCTCCAAAATTTCAATTGTCTAAAAAAATTGTCAACATATTGCAGTGGATGCTAGGGGAGAACTAGGGGGACTAACAATCATATGTGACCCAAAGGACATCACTCTTTCATATTTGACAACTATGCAAAGAACATTAACATGTAAGTTTTGAAAGGGTACGTCAGAAAAAATTGGACATATTACTAATGTTTATGGTCCCGCATATACTTTTTGGGGGGATCTACTTTTGAGAATCCTACAAAAAAATTATGATCATAAGGGGAAGGTTTTTAGATAATTGAGGGGGACTTTAATTTAATAAAATCTTTGTAAAAAATAGAAGGGAGATATTTGCATATTAGAACAAGTTTCCTCCATCTTTAAGGATTTTATCTAAAAACTCAAATTGGTATATATGGAGACGAAAAATGGAGTTTATACCTGGAATAATAAAATAGGAGGAAATGCTCAAATGGCTTTGTGCATAGATTGATTTTTATTGTCAGAATCCCTAGTCATCACATGCATGTTAATTAAAGCTTCAATTTTTCTAAGTTTTGGATTAGATCTTTTGCTTATATGTTTAACTATTAATTGAAAAGGTAGTTGAACCAAAATACCATTTAGATTTGAATATTTTTTTGCAATACACCATTAATTTAAAGAAAATATATAGAAATTGTGGAATGGAGCTCCAAAAATTAGAGGAATGATCATGCAAAACTTCTAGCAGTGTCTAGAGTATCCAAAGAAATGAAAAAATATTAGGAATAAAATAATGGTGGAAGGGAAATCATAAGTGATGGAAAAATAAATAAATAGAAATTCAAGAACTACTAAAAGAAAGACACAATCGAGAGAAAATATTATGGAAATAAAATTACAAATTCTAATGGTTAAAAGAAGGGGAAATAAATACCAAGTTCTTCCATAAATCTATGGTCTAGTATAAGCAACATAACATTATTCCTTGCATCAAATATCCAAAAGGGAACATGTTATAGAATCATCAAGATAGAAAAGAAAAACTAGTCTCCTTCATAAGAAACTACTCATAGAGCCACTCTTGGATCAATTACCAATGATATAGAAAATCACTCGAAATATTCTTGCTCTAGTCACTCATGAAAAAATAATTGTCTGTCATGGTGAAATATCTCCAGTGGAGGTTGAGAAAATAGTGATGGGAATGCAGAAGGATAAGTCTCCAATACTGGATGGATTCACAACATATTTTTTTTTAAACATGCTGGCCAGTCATAGGAAAGGATGTGTGGAAACTAGTTGAGAATTCAAGAAGGACACACTCATTTTATTTCGCTTTGGATATTACTTCCTTAACTCTTCTTGTTCCTAAAGACAACAAAGGTGAAAACCCATATTCTTATAGACCCATTGCATTATGCATTCTATTTACAAAGTAATTTCTAAAGTCATTGAAAATAAGCTCAAGCTGATGATTCTTAAGCTCATATGTTTTAATAAAACATGCCATGTTGAAGGAACATAGATATTAGATATTATTTCGATTAGCTCATGAACTTATTCTATCTTTAAATGTTACCAAAAAAACTTGAATGCTTATCAAGCTATATTTTTCTAAGGCCTTTGACCACATAAGCTGTCAATATATGTATTACCTTCTCACTGCCTTTGGGTTCATAGAGAAATGGATCCACTGGGTTCTTGCTCTTATCTCAAAAGCTTTCTTCTCAATCCTTATTAATTGGTATCCTTCGGCCATTTTCATCCCTTTTAGAGGCATAATACAAGGGGATCCTATCGCTCCCTTTTTATTAACAAGTCATAATTAACAAATATTGACAATTGCTTCCATGATTCATTTTATGGGAGAATTAGACAGAACGTAGCAGGATAATTTTAAAAACAACTCATAATTTGAAGAAGATGCTTGGGGTAAATTTATTAAAGACACTAGGGAAACTATTTTGTCTTGCAATTGGTCCCCGTAAGATTCAATTTTCAACTACCAGGAAGTCATAATTCTTCAATCATTAAATATTACTCACTCTTTGCAAATACCCTCTTGAGTTCCCTCTTTTGAAATGCAACATTCCTTCTAAATGGTGTCTCACTCTTCTTGGAGGAATAAGAATAAACTTTGATGGTGCCTCTAAGGCAAACATAGTATACCTATCTAAGTAAGAGATTTCACGGATGCTATAGGAGTTATGCTAAATATTTTTGCAAGATTGATAGGCACAGGAAATAACAAGTCTATAGAGCTATATGTGTTGCAAAGGGTTGAAGGTAGATATGTTGATTTTCTATGACACTTAACAATCAGGTTTGGGTATTAGAATATCTAACAAAGACTCACTCAAATTTGACATCAAACTTCTTTTCACAATAGAATCTACTCAGATAAGTGAATAAACTATTGCACATGATAATTTTTAACTTTTTAGAGCCTTCTTCAATATATTACAATGTAGAATACAACAATATTATGGCTCTCATACCAGGGATGTTGGACCTTACATACAACCCTGATACAAGAACACAACTAGGGCTTGATGTCAGTCACCTTCACAACCAATGTACCCTTAACAAGAAAACAATTGACCTACTTGCTGACGGTGGCCACACATAACCCTTTCAATCCACGTGCATTGATTACATGTGTTGGGTTCTATTTCCTCCCAATATAAAACACATCAATCTACCTCCATCACTGTACGTAGCTCCTTTAGGTCATTTATCTTAGGCTCAACACAATATCCCCTCTATTTTTTCCTTATTCCATCAAGGATGTCGACTCATAAGGTTTTTGACTGCCATTCTTTTTGCTCCAATAATGATCAGACTTAGGGCTTGGAGGCTTCCATCTTACCATTGAAGTTTCCCTCATGCAACTCACTAATATAAGGCATGTAATCTCGGCCACTGGCTGCCCTGCTACCTTCAATGGTCAAACCTCAAGGCTTAAAGGTAACTGCCCTCTAATAGTCATATTGTCCTTCTCCAGGGACTGTCCTTAGGGATTGAATCAATCCATTGCACTTCTCCAACTTTCTGCACTTTGGCTACTCCACACATTTTATTTCTTGCACTGTTCACAACTTCCTTTGTGAACAATGTTCACTGTGGACTTATCATGATTTTTGTTGCTCCAGAATGTTGCATCTAGGGCTTAGACATCTCCCCTTTCAGATCTCTGAAACATCTATTGTATTTTCCAATCGAGGGCTTGCACAACCTGCCCTGCCTCTGTGACACACAAGTTGTTACAATCACTCTTCTTTGGGCCTGCAAACCTGGCCAAATATAGTCACTTTTGAACGATATAAAGAAAAAAATAAATAACCCTTATGTTGATATTTTCGGGTAGCATCAAATGTGCTCTAGCTCCCAAAGTTTTTGGAGGAGCTGGAGTATATGAGATCTCCAAGACCCAGAAAGGGTTTATAAGAATCCCATCATGTTTAAGAGATATTCAAATAATTAATCTTTTTAATTAAGGACCCTAAGTCTAACTTAGGAAAATTAAAAGATTAAAGTGAATTAAATTAAACAAGTGATGAGAATGACTTAAGTGACATGGATCAAGCAAATTCTAATCTTAGCCGTCGATTAGATATTAGATCACAGTCATTGGTTTCCCAATGAGAAAAGTATAAGTTAAGGGCTTGGGGTTAGTTGGAGTACACACACAGTGGCAGAGCATTGAAGCTAAGCTAAGATTCTAGGGCGTGGTTTGCTAAGAAATTCAAAAGTGTTTTAGTTGCAGTGAGAGGTAGTATTGGCAAGGGGGATGGTTTAATCCAAGGCCAAGAGTACAACGAGGGTAGAGAAGCAACATTCAAGACCACTACAAAGGTAGCTAGGTGCTATGTAGTCTAGCCAGAGCCCGACAGTGGCAACACAGAGGTAGCAAGAGCCATACAGGGCTAATGGAGGCCCAATTATGGTAGCACAAGCCCTTCTAGGGTGACGCATTCCCTTCCTAAGCATCACAGAGGCTAACACAGGTCATTTAGGCTGACGCAGATGGCTTTAGAGCAGCGTTGGGGTTTCCAGAGGGCCAGAAAGGGTTGTATTTCTGTAAATCCCCTTTGAGGGTGAGAATCAACCACATTTTATGTCTCCAAGGATAGAGGTATTGCTGCCGTTATTTATTTCTCTGTTGGGAAAACCAGTTTTGGTGCCCAGGATTTTTATACTTAGATTCTCCATAATAATGAAAACCGTCCAGAGCTAGCTGCAACAGATTTCCCGCATTGGGTATTTCCAGGGAAATTTGTCTAGAAAATTTGTGTGTCACTTTGTCTACGATCATGTTATTCAATATTAGATCTGTATGTGTAGGTTGTTATACGTATTTGCTTCGATGTTGTTTCTGAATATTTAGAATAATAACTTGTAACTTTAATTAAGTAGGAGAAGTAAATCGAGAATTAACAGTAAGATTTGTTAGGTTAAGAACTTTTCACATGGTATCAAAGCGATTGCAGATCCAGCTGGATCTCTAGCAAATTGGCTGAAGAAATTTATGCTGCAGAAAGCAACTAAAGCGACAGAGAATCCGGAGAGGGCAGTGCAACACCATAAGGACGTAGAGGCAACAAGAGCCATGCAGAGGGAAACACAATCCTATCTGGGTGACACAAATATAACACATTATCTTCTAGAGGGACACAGGAGCAGTTTGCGTTGCGCAGTCGCTACGTAGAGGCTGCACTGAGCCAATCTTCTCATGCAGAGGCCAGCTGGGGTGACACAATCTAGATTTGATTGTTGTGCAAAGTTGTCGTGTACCGGAAGCAGAGCTTCAGATCTTCAACAGTTTCTGGTGGGATGGAGATTTTGCTGGTGCAGAATCGTTCCTAAGCTAAGTTGAGAAAGAGCGGGTGGAGAACAACTGCTCAGTAGATTTCTCGCTAAAATAAATCTGAGGATCAATCGTAGGGTGATCGAAGAGAGCTAATTCATTATTTTTGGCAGATTTCCAAGGAGGAAATTAGTTGTCAGAGGGAGCAGAGGGTGCCTTTCTCGCCAAGAAACCTAGATCTGAGTTTCTATAAGCAGAAGTGGGGAAAGGAAGATCTGTTCCGACAAATTTATGAGTAGATGGCACCACATGGACTGCGTGATCAGGATAGGTTGGACAACTTATCCAAATTTGCTATATGGAAGGCCATAATCTTGATAGTCCTAGAGGCATACGGCTTGAGGGAGCATGTATAAAAATTCTTGGCAACACTAACATATGATCTTCTCCTAGTGAAGCATACTGAAGCAGCGAAACATGCCAAGCGCTTCATCATGGACAGGGTTAAATATCATGTGGTACCACACATAGCTGAGAAGAACACAACTAATGAGATGTGGAAAGCGTTAACCACACTGTATCAAGGGAAATTTGTCTAGAGAAAGATGCTTATGGAGAACCAGCTGAGGTTATTCATGATGACCAAGGGAGAGGAAATCGATCCTTTCCTCTTCAGGTTGTAGTCGATTCAGGATCATCTAACTGCCATTGGGGTCAAGGTGGAGGATGATGTCATGGTGTGGACTGCTCTAAATGCAGTCACAGAGGATTGGGAAACATTTGTCCAAAGAATTTTGGGCGGAGTGGACCTTCCTAACTGGGACGATATTTGGGCTATCCTCTGACAAGAGGAGATCCGCCGAATGACGAAGAGGCAGACCAACACCGGTTCGAGTAAGGTAAAGAAGGAGGAAAAGGAAGATGCAACCCTGGCATTGAAGAAACAATAAGGGAAAAATAAGTGTGATCTGTCTAATATAAAATGTTTCCAATGTGGCGAACTTTGACACTTTGCCAACAATTGTCCTCAAAGGAATAAGGACAAGGAAGCTTCTAGTTCGAAGGCTACAGTAGCAGATGATGGCTCTGAGATTATGTAGCCGTGAGCGCTCATGAACCACGAAGGTGGGGCGATATTGATCTCTAGAGGAGCTACAAAGTGGTGGCAGGATCCTTGAGTAGCCCAAATCTTGGATCACATCCATGTTATGGGAGCCTTAAGACAATAGCAAGGAATGACTGGAGCAGTGGGTGCAAAGATTACGGATGAAGAAAAGGTAGAGGCTGATACGATCGAGAGGGAGCAATGCAGTGCAAAATTGGCAACAACGTAGAGGCAACAATGCAGAGGTTGCGTAAATGAGGCATGCTTACGCAGTGCAATGTTGTAGCAGCACAGTGGCTTCAAGAGGACAACGCAAAGCAAAAACTTATGGAAATTCAGCGATGATATGTAGCCCAAATGACTTGTTTGTAATTTGGGCAGGGGTCCTTTAGTTGCTTACTCTTAGCAACTGAGTTGCAGTGCAGTAGTTGGTAGCACGATGCAGCAATTTGAGAGGGAGCTGCAGTACGAATGTAATAGTGACAGTGACAGAGTCATGGGCAGTAGTACAAAGAGTAGCAACATCGTATTAATGAGGGGTGGCCATGCAGCGGGCTAAGCATCAGCACGGAGACCGATGTCAGAGACCAGAGCAATACTTCAGGCTGAAGTATAGTGCTAGAGCACATTCCTCACTAAGAGGGAGTGTTGAGATTCTGGGGTAGCATCGGATGTGCTCTAGCTCCCAAATTTTGTGGAGGAGTTGGAGTACATGAGATCTCCAAGACCCAGAAAGAGTTTAGAATAATTCCATCAGGTTTAAGATATATTAAAATAATTAGTCTTTTTAATTAAGGACCCTAAGCCTAACTTAGGAAAATTAAAAGATTAAAGTGAATTAAGTTAAACATGTGATGAGAATGACTTAAGTGGTGCGGATCAAGCAACTTCTAATATTAGCCATCGATTAGAGAATAGATCATGATCATTGGTTTCCCAACGAGAAAAGTACAAGAGAAGGGATTGGGGTCAGTTGGAGTACACAGACATTGGTGGAGCACTGAAGCTAAGCTGAAACTCTAGGGCGTGGTTTGCTGAGAATTTTAGAAGTGTTTCAGTTGCAACAAGGGGTAGTATTGGCGAGGGCGATGGCTCTATCCTAGGCCAAGAATAAAATGAGGGTAGAGAAGCAGCATTCCAGATCAACGCAGAGGCAGCCAGGTCCTATGCAGTCCAGCCAGAGCCCAGTACGGGCAACATAGAGGCAGCAAGAGCCATGCAGGGCTGACACATGCCAAGTTAGGGAAGTGCAGGGGTAGCGTAAGCCCTTCTTGAGCAGTGCAGAGGCTGACGCAGGATAGTGAGGATGATATAGAGGGCTTCAAAGCACTGATGGGGTTTGGAGAGGGCCAGAAAAGGCCACAGTCCTATAAATTCCATTTGAGGGTGTGAATTGGCCACTTTTTCTATCTTCGAGGATAGAGGTATTGCTGCCATTATTTATTTCTCTGTCGGGTAAACCAATTTTGGTGCCCAGGGTTGTTATACTTAGATTCTACATGATAATGAAAACCCTTCAGAGCTAGCTGCGCCAATTTTCCCGCATTGGGTTTTTCTGGGGACATTTGTCTAGAAAATCTCCGTGTCACTTTGTCAATGAGCATGTTATTCAGTTTTAGATATGTATGTGTAGGTTGTTATATGTATTTACTTCGATGTTGTTTCTGAATATTTAGAATAATAACTTGTAAATTTAATCAAGTAGGAGAAGTAATCAAGAATTAACAGTAATATTTCTTAGGTTAAGAATATTTCACACCTCACACTTGTGATTTGATCCTCAAATCACACAGATCTAGGGCACCAAAAACCATTGTTGCTCATGATATTTACTGTCATCATTACCTCGACTCTATCTACCATCCTTCATCTCAGGACAACCCAACACACATTCCTAATCCTTAGTTCTCTTCCATCAATCTGAATAAGGTCTCACCACCTATTTCTCTTTGAAATATTTGTCTACAATTGCAACCCCTATTCCTAAACCATGCCACACATGGATGTCTCGTTGTAAGGGTTTTGACCTTCATATTGTGCATAAAACTAGGTCGCTTTAGGACTCAGCCTTCATTGCGATCTAGGCATCAAGGATAACACTTGCCCAACCAATGCTTGACAGATGTAGGGCTTTTATATTTTCTGTTATCTCAAAACCCTTGGGACGACCCATTACTTAGGTCATTATCTCCTTTCTTCTTCTCATTCGTTGGACATATTCTTCATGCCACATTCTCATTCACTTTTTCCCTTAGTTCACATTCCTATACAGATCTTTGGTTGCCTTAATCTCATATCACAACCATAAAAAATTGGCCTTAGATCTACGACCTTATCACTAGGTCATGATATGATTTCTAAGGGTCTCGACCATTTCTTCCATCACAATTTGAGCGCATCCAAAATGAGATCTTGGGGCAATGACTTGAGGTCTGTAGCACCACATAATTACCCCTTCCTAGGCCTCAACCTTTACATAGAAAGAGCCTACTCTTCTTAATAGATTTGCCTTCCTAGAGGAAAGAATGACATGGAGAACCTTCCCCATTACTATGAACAACTTCAACCTTCTTTCTAGTCTTGGATATTCCCTTCTATTCTCTCACACGTCCTCCATTAGGTGTTTGCGACTCATGAGGTACTCAGACCTCTTCCTAGGGCATGATTACATGATATAAGACATCCTTTTAATGTGTCTTCTAGTGATCTACCACTTCCTTTCTTATAGTTTTTTCTTGGGAAACACTTAACCCTCTCTAGGGTCTTCTTCAAGCCCAACAGGCTTGTCCTTTAACAATAATAACCCCAACTAAATTAAGGTAGGGGTTTCTTTCAGTTAATTAAAATACCATCGTAGTTGGCTTAAGTTACCTTAACTCCTTTTAGGGTTCTCCACTTGCTACGATCAATAAATAATAATTATTTTGCTAGATTTCACACCTACAGCTTGGGTACAAAACCTCAACGCTTGGGGTTCTTCACCCACAAACCCTTTTGTGGTGAAAACTCACACAAACCCAACTCCTAGGTTTGTGGAAGACCTCCCAAGCTACACAATTCAACAAGATACTCAAAATGGATACTACAATTTAATGATAGAAATGGATAAAAAAATTATCATAAGAATGGTTAAAAAAATTCAAAATGGATTCCTTCCTTCCAAAGTGTTGAAGTATTGGATATTGGAGGGAGGCTTGGAAAGGATTTACACCATCCTTACGAAAATACTAGCCTCTACTTTGTCTCATGTGAGAAGATTGGAGAGTATATTCTCTTATAGATAAGAAAAGTAGGGACGTTTGTTGGATGATGGCTCACTTGATTCATTACGGAACAAAGTCAATTAGGAACCTATCAAGATGTAATGTTTGTAATTTGGTACATTGGGCTATATCTTCGAATGACTATAATAAGCGAACATTCCTCTCTAAGAAATAGTGATGTTTGTCTTCATAACAAGGAAAAGAAAAATAAGTCAATTATCAATAAATAACAAGGAAAACCATCAGTCGATGATGTTTTTGAATGCAATCTTAGTCATTACCATTACTCAAGGAAAACCGTACCACCTAAGGCCAAACTTTCATTATTGTCACATGTATCTAGGTCGATGATGTTTTTGAATGCAATCTTAGTCATTACCATTACTGAAGGAAAACCATACCACCTAAGGGAAAACTTTCATTATTGTCACATGTATCTAGGTTGTGTACTGTAAATTTGTGTCCTTACATTCTCGGAAGGGGAGCGAAACATTCCCGGAGGGTAAGCTTCCAAGGTTTTGAACTGTAAATCTATTTCCTTACATTCTCGAAAGGTGATCTTTCATTGAGTGAGAGTAAATATTAGGTCTTACACCAATGCCAAAAGGTATTTTCAACCTAATTAATATTAATAAGAAAGATACTATCATGTATTTCCATCATCATAATAGTTAAAAATAGTAAGATCATGTGCCTTCAAACAACATTTAACCTCAATCCCATAAATAAAGTAAATAGTATCCTTCATTACATTTGATTTTTTATCCATAAAACTTTATGAATTTATACCATCTTCATCAAAGCTAAGGTAGGTGGATAATGTGCTTTTAAGAACATCTAATATTAATCATAAAAATAAAATAAAATAAATACCATTTTTTATAATTTTCTTTTATAAAATATTTTGCAAATCTAATCTAAAAAATAACTAGAAATATTTAAAAATAATATATTATTTAAAAACTTAAAATTGAAATTATTAATAAAATTAAATTTAAGTATTAAAAATAATAATAAAAAAAGTGATTTATACAATTAAATGGTTATACCATGAATAGTTGTCCCTTTCAAAATTTTTCAAAAAGGTAATCATGATCTTACTTTGCCAACGTGTATACGTGCATAACGGTACTAGGCTAGGCCAGCCTGTAGCTGGATGAATTTCAGTTTTTTTTTCAAGTAAAATTGCATATAATGGTTAGTAAAATTGCATCTGTTTGTTTTTCCTGTCTCGTGTTAAGCATGACCATGTGCAGCTTATCGTGTTGTGAATTTTTCCATTGTTTTAGTGTTTTCTATTTTTCTGTTTTGTTTTCTTCTAATTTTGATTTTTATTTTCGAGGATAAAGATTGTTTTGGTTTGTAGGGTTGATGAGGATTTCTCTTGGGTTTTGATATGTGAGAGTTGAGAGGAAAAGGGAGGATGAAATTTTCAATAAAAACCACATATAATGATTGCTTGATAGTACTAGACCACACATTTCCCTAACACATGACTTGAAAACGCACAAGACTCGAAAACACACACTTTCACCAAAACTATTCTCATGCACACCCATGGCAAGGGTAAACATTCATTATTGCTAAATGTATATATGTATCTAGGCTTTTGACTATAAATTTTTTTCTTTACCAAGAAAGGCAGCCAAGGTGGTGAACCTTTAAGATTTTAGAGTATAAATCTATTTTCTCACATTCTTCGAATTGAGATTTCACTCAATTAAAAACAACATTAGATTTTGAATTATTTAAACTAGATTAATAAAATTAAATTTAAATATTAAAAATACATAATAAAAAAATTAATTTATACACTTAAATGATTATACCATCAATAATTATCCCTTTCAAAAAAAAAAAAGCATTCCCCATCCTAATTACTTTTTGCCACCCTAAGTGTATAATCACCTAACGGTACTATACGAAGCCAGCCTGTCCCGAAACGGATTTGAAGTTTTCAATAATGGCGGTGCTTCCATGCCATTAAATTGGATTGTATGGCAGAGAAGCGGCAGAGGAGCGGCAGCGGAGCTGCATTGGGGAGTGGAAATTTTTTGGTGTTTGTTTTTCTCTTTAGTGTCAAGCATGGCCATGCGCAGTTGCTCTCTTGTATTGCTGTGTTGTGATCTTTTTCATTGTTCTGGTGTTTTATATTTTCTATTTTTTCTGTTTTGTTTTTTGTTTTTTTTTTCGATTTCGATTTGTGAAGATGAAGACTGTTTTGGTTTGGAGGGTGGGTTGAAGAATTTTCTTGGGTTTTGATTTGTGAGAGTTGGGAGGATATGAATGTATGATGAAATTAGCAGCAGATTGAAGGAAGAGGTATTCAGGTATTCATTCTTTTATTTTCTTTTTATCATGTTTGATTCTGTAATAATTCATGTATTTTGTAATAATTCATTCTGCATTCTATTTCAGGGGCAGAGTTCCCGGGCTAGAGGAGAAGTAGGGGCAAAGTTTCCTGGAGGAGAAGCAGAGACAGAGTTTCCGGGCCAGAGAAAACGCAGAGGCTGGAGGAGATGCAGGGGCAGAGGTATATCTATTTTAAAATGACTCTGTGTTTGTTTTTCAGTTTCTTAGTTCCTTTTAAGGATATAGGAAATTATCCCTCACCACCAATAGCATTTGAACCACAAACATCAGGTTGGTTGGGTTGAGAGACGATCCGGTCGGTTCATTTTCTGAAGCAAACCACTGTAGCAACAACCAGTGCCATTGATGTTGCTTCTCTAGTAGCTACCGTCGAACTCTTTCTTAGGTATCAGGGATATCGGCAATGTGGTAGTGATCTGGCATTACTGGGAGTTATATTCCCAATAATTTCTTCTTGCAATAATTTCTAGAACCCTTTCTCTGATTTCTTCTTCGAATAACTTATTATCATTTTTTAATGTTTATATTCTTGATCTGAATTTTTTTGCCATTTAAGTTTTCTCTCTTCTTCATGGAATAATTCATTATCATTTTTTAATGTTTATATTTTTGGTCTGACTTGACCTTTTTTTTCTTTTTTGTCATTTAAGCTTTCTGTTTTCTTCTAGGAATAATTCATTATCATTATTATCTTGATGATGAATTACAGTTGGTAGTTCGAAAGGCGTCGGTTCCAAAAATTCTTTATGTGATTTCCCAAAAAATTTATAATTAAAATAAGTTTATATTCTTGGTTTCAGATTTTCTCATTGTTTTCTTCTTGGAATAATTCATTAATATGTTTTAATGTTTCTATTTTTGGTTGGACATTTTGTCATTTAAGCTATGGTTGTTTTCTTCTTGGCATAGCTCATTATCATTTTCTAACTTCTTGGGTCATGCTTTATCTACTTCTTTCCTCCACTTTGCAAGGGTTGGTGGAGAGATGATGCTTTAGGTACCACCAGCACCATATATTGATGCAGGTGTTAGCAGGGGTGGGTTGAGGGACGATCCTGTCGAACCCTTTCTTTTCTGAAGCAACAACCAGTGCCATTAGCAGCTACGCTCGAACTCTTTCTTAGGTATCAGCTACCCTCGAACTCTTTCTTAGGTATCAGGGATATTGGCAGTGTGGTAGTTGGCATTACTGAGAGTTATATTCCCAATAATTTCTGGAACCCTTTCTCTGATTTCTTCTTGGAATAACTCGTTATCATTTTTTAATGTTTATATTCTTGATCTGATTTTTTTTTTGTCATTGAAGTTCTCTCTTTTCTTCCAAGAAAATTCATTATCATTTTTTAATGTTCATATTTTTGGACTTTTTTTTCATTTAAGTTTTCTCTGTTTTCTGGGAATAATTCATTATCTTTTTCAATATAGGTTTATATTCTTTGTTTGACTTTTTGTCATTTAAGCTTTCTCTGTTTTCTTCTTTGAATAATTCATTATCATGTTTTAATGTTTTTATTTTTGGTTAGACATTATGTTTTTATTTTTGGTTAGACATTTTGTCATTTAAGCGATAGTTGTTTTCTTCTTGGAATAGCGCATTTTGTCATTTAAGCTATACCTCTGTTTTCTTCTTGGAATAGCTCATTATCATTTTTAATGTTTATAATTTTGGTCTGACTTTTTGTCATTAAGCTTTCTCTGATTTTTTTTGGAATAATTTATCATCACTTTTTAATATTTCACTTTTCTTGGTTTGACTTTTTATATATATATATATATATATATATATATATAGTCATTTAGGCTTTCTATGTCTAATTCTTGCAGTAATTCATTATATTTTTTATTTAGCCAACCAAACACTCTTTAATGTCATATTATGATATCTGAACCGAAGCTCGAATCTCGATTGATTATATTGTGTATGAAAGGGTAGTCGAGGTTCTATTCTAGATAATATATTATTACCTACTCTGATATTTATTACCCAAAGTTGTCATAGTAGATCACGTCGAGAGCGCTCAACCTATCCTGGCATAGTCCTACCATGTTTTAATAAGTTCTGTTCTAATGGCTTATCGTCAACTTATCATTTGATATCCTCTCTCCAAACCAATAAACAACCACAAACATTGAGGTTGCTTCTCTAGTAGCTACTCTTGCTTCTTTAGTAGCTGGTATTATTGGATGAAGATGGGCTTGGTTTTATGTTACTATGACAATATAAATGGAATTACAGGATTCCAATGGTAGCTTAAGTCATTTAATAAGACTCTTTTTTCCAGCTTTTCTGTTTGCTACTCTTGCTTTTTTAGTAGCTGGTATTATTGTATGAATATGGGCTTGGTTTTATGTTACTATGGCAATATAAATGGAATTACAGGTTGGAAACCTTAAGTCATTTAATAAGACTTTTTTTCTCCAGTTTTGCTAGTGAAATGGTAGTATGGTCTTTACTTAGATTAATAAAGCGCAAATAAAATCAATATCATATAATGAGTTAGGGTGGTAAGTCTATATTGATATTATTGATTAATTTACCATGGTAGTTAATATAAATCCTAGTTTAAAAACAAAATTAAATAAACTTATAAATAGGTATATGATAAATGAATCTATGTTTAAATTGAACATAGAGTTTCTCTAATGAAAAATAAACATGTGGTTATGGTACACAAACTTCTTTTCCATCTCATCTCTAACCCAATCACAAACCAACCTAGAAACTTCTTTTCCATCTCATCTCTAACCCAATCAACCCAATCTCAAACAGATGAATCCAAATTAAGTCATAATTGGATCAAATCTCTAACCCAATCACAAACATCTGAATCCAAATTACGTTATAATTGGATCAAGAAGCAAGCAGCTCATAATCTTCACCTCGAATTTCTGGAACCACATCTCTCTGGATGTATCTGTTTGGACCAATCGCAACAACTACTTGTCCACAGCCATTGATGTTTGCTTCCCTAGTAGCTACGGGTTTGGTTTTATGTTACTCTCGCAAATATAAATGGAATTACCGGTTATGGAAGCTTAAGCCATTTAGTAGGACTTTTTTTCCAGATTTGATAGTGAAATCTTAATATGGTAGTTTTTTTTTTTTAATGAGTAACCGGATAAAGAAAGTGCAATATGGTAATTTCTTTAAAGAGTAATTAGATAAAAAAAGTGCATATAATATGAATTCATTAATTTATTATGGATGTTAGTGTAAAGTTTAGTTCAAGTGAATAAATAAATAAATAATAAAGTGAACTTATAAATAGGTATGACTATATATTCATCTAAGTTTAAATTGTTGTTTTTAGTTGTCGCATGAAATCTACAAAATCTTCTGTTTGTTAACTATTTTTTATTCCAATTTCATTTTAGGTGATATAAAATTTAGTGAGTTTATAAAAATGTTTTATTATGAATATGATTTTTTTTTTTGGTCATGCAGTAAAATAATAGAAGACATTGATTCAGAAATACAAGGAGGATGAAAACTGATATTAAAGAAGTATAAGGAGATAGAATCTTATGTTAAAATAGAAATAGATAAATAAATATGTAAGCTTATTTTGTATAATTTTATTTTATTTGATTGTAATTTTATTTTATTTTATTTTGTATAATTTTATGTTTATTAAAATTTTTAAGACTGTATATTAAGAAAATTGGTATTTATTTTTGAGGGGAAGAGTTTTCTTCTTCCTTTAAGCCCTCATCAAACCATGGCCATGGCTATTGGTGAGGATTGTTGTTTTTTTTGAATTTATAAATTTATGACTTGTATTATGTAATGTGGTAGTCTAAAAAACATACAGAATAACTCAGAAATTTTGGTAAGACTCTGAAATTTTTTGGCAAAGATTTATCAGAATCTTGTTTATAGTTGTTAAACTTCAGTATTTTGAGTGCTCTAAGGGTTTTTGATAGCACTGAATCCATTTTCACTATAAAAAATGCAATTCAAACACTCCAACTACTTAATTTTTTAATTATTTTTACCAAATTTCGGCAAAAAAAACTGCCGTGCAACTAAGACAACTCCTTTATTATATACTCTCTGACAATAAAAACAAACAACATATTATATTCTCTCACAATAAATGCAAGGAGCATATTATATTATGGAAACCATAAAAGTTTGACAGTTCCAAAGAGGCTAAGAGCGGCCAATACATAGGCGTTGAACAAACTTGGGAAATCGATATATATATATATATATATATCAAGTCCTGGCATTTTTTAGCGTTTTTGTCCTCTTTTTCAGATTGCTGTATGGCTCTGTGTGTTTGGCTGTATGGTTTGAGTCTGTATGGCTGTGTGTTTCGCTGTATGGTTTGAGTCTGAGTCAGTGAGTATATGTCTGTGGTTTGAGTCTGGGTCGGTCTGTAGACCGTGTGAGTCAAAGTCAGCCAGTAATGACCAGCGTCTGTCATCTTAGGGTCAAATTAATAATTTAGCCAGAGAGCTCCCACTTCAATAGGAAATTCTCAATTAATTGAGCAACCTTGTTAGGGTTATGCATACTGTCCAATCTGAAATATTACACCCCTATCTGAAACATTAGCAAGCAGCAACAGGGACCCAGTTTTGGATGTTTCACCCTTTATGTTTTATATGTGATTCGATAGGCAGGCAGCAGCAACAGGGTCGTTTATGTTTTGTATACTATTATTTTTGTTTTAAGAAAACTAAATCTGTGGTCTATAAATTATCTTATTCATATCTATTATCCTTGTTTTAAGAAAACTAAATCTCTGATCTATAAATTAAACTCCAATCTTATTGGCATTATTTCACATATGCTCGTTTAGGTCTGAATTTCTGGTCCATGTGATCAGCACGCCATTTTCTTTCTTTAAATTATCTTATTCATATCTATTATCCTTGTTTTAAGAAAAGTAAATCTCTGGTCTATAAATTATTTTATTCATATCTATTATCGTTGTTTTAATAAACTAAATCTCTGGTCTTTAAATTGTCTTATTCATATCCCTTATCCTTGTTTTATTAAAACTAAATCATTTGTTTATAAATTATCTTATATATTTAATTATTTGAAATAATTGTATATGCATGTTTGTAATGTTGAAAACTTTTTATGTATTTATGTTTGTATTTTGAATTGAAATTGTGTGTTGTGTGTTTGCTTATTTGAAATTATAAAATGTATGTTTGGTTAAATTTTCCACATTGCGTATTTCTTTATTTGAAATTATATAAGTAATGAGTGCCAATGGTTTTGACAATGCATATCTATGCTTGTATTTTGAATTGAAATTGTATAATGTGTGTTTGTTTGACTTTGGAAATGTTTTAAGTATTTATGCTTGTATTTTGAATTGAAATTGTATATTGTGTGTTTGCTTATTTGAATTTGTAAAGTGTATGTTTGGTAAATTTTCTACATTGTGTGTTTCCTTATTTGAAATTGCATAAGTAATGTGTGTCAATGGTTTTGACAATGCATATTTGTATTTTGACTTGAAATTGTATGATGTGTGTTTGTCAAACTTTGAAAATGTTTTAAGTATTTATGTTTGCATTTTGAATTGAAATTGTATATTGTGTGTTAGCTTATTTGAAATTGTATAAGTGTATGTTTGGTTAAATTTCCACATTGTGTGTTTCCTTGTTTGAAATTGCATAAGTAATGTGCGCTAATGGTTTTGACAATGCTTGTGTTTTTGTATTTTGACTTGAAATTGTATATTGTATGCTTGTTTATTTGAACTTGTATTTTTTATGTTTATGGGAGAGTAGTTGAATGAGCATTTGTATATGTTTTGGAATTGGAAACCAAACTGAAATTGTAATGTGTGTTTGTCATATTAAATTGTGATGTAATGAATTTTGTTGTGTAAATTTGAATGTGAATATATAGTGTAGTTTTTAGTTTGTATATTGTGTTTTTACTTATTTAAAATTGCATGCCCATATTTGAGTGTTTGCTTTTGCATTGACTTGAAATTGTATCCTTCGTGTGTGTGTTTATTTAAAAATTGTTGAAAATCCTATGTTTGCTTGTTTTGAATTTGTCTTTTGAAAATTTATTTAATTTAAGGTTGGCTTTATCAATTTTTTTTTTTTTTTTTTTAAATGTATGCTTGTGTGTAATTTTAAATTCTAAATAAAATTTGAATTGTAATGTGCTTGGTGTATTTATTTGTAATTGTGATGAATTGTATTGTGTATTAAATGCAGATATGCCTAGATTCATATTCCATTGTATTTGAATTTCTATATGTATGTTTGTTTTTTAATATGTTTGTGTGTATCAAGTGTTTTGTCAATGTTTAGTTATGTATATTGATTTGAAATTGTATATGAATTTGTAATGCTAATCTTCGTTGTGTTGATTTGTAATTGTGAATAATTTTATTGTGTATTGAATGTAGATTTTCTTAGATTAATATTCCATTGTATTTGAATTTTTATATATATGTTTTTTTTATCTGAAATAGTTTATGATGTGTATGAAGTTTTTTTATCAATCTTTGGTTTTGTATGTTGACTCGAAGTCGTGTATGAATTTGTTGTGTTTACTTGAATATTAATTTGAAATTATGTTTATTTCTCTAGGTAATGAATTCTAGTATAAATTTAGATATGTATTCACTTATGTTTTATTTTTTTAACTTATTAAGATGTAGCATTTATTCTTATTATGTTGAATTTTAATTATAAGGAAATTGTTTTTCTTTTTTTCTTTTTTCTTGTGTTTTTAATTTTAAGAATGTAATTCTTTAAAACATATTTTTGTATTTATATAATTATAAAAAATGTAAATTAATAAATAATTGTAGTATTAAATGAAATATTATTTTATTATATATTACTTTTAGATTTTCAATTTTCTTAACTAGTTTTGACTATTTTTTTTATATGATTTTTATTGCATTTTGGCATTTACCATTTAAAAGTCATAATCTAATTTTAACACTTACAATAATACGCACACATTTTATTATAAATCATCTTAACTTATTCTTAAGAAAAATAAAGAATATTATTGATAACTATTTTTATAAACATTATAATAATAATATGATTAATTATAAAATGTTTTCCTAATTTATCCTTATCAATACTAGTGTTTTCAAAATATCCATTAATATTATTTATTAACATAAATCAATATAATTAAATCAATTTGGCAATGTTTATATGTTGAAAACCCCATATCAACAATGCACATAAGTTTTTGGGGTACATAAGCTTAAAATATCAAAGCAAAGAGGAGCTTTTTCATTGTTCATGGAAATTAATATAATAAATATGTAAACATACACATAATAAATAATTACGTCCTAGGCGTTATCTTTGCTAGAGTGGGGTGAGCAAACACTGTTCACCCCACCCAATCAAAACTTGTTCTCATCGCTCTTCTATCAAGTAAAAAGTCGAAAAATGTAAATGCCTTCTTCGTCCTCATGTCTACTTCGTCCTTCCGTCTAGTCCAAGGATGGTAAAAGCTTTTGACGTCGGGATCCTCCTCCCCACAATGTTGCGTGCAAACAATGTTTAATTGAAACATACAAGTGGACACATCGCAAAGCGCCCCCCCTACAACTCTGGTCTTCAACTCGTCTCGATATAACAATATCTCTGACCTTGTCTCCCTCGCTGGGGATGCTAGTGGCCACAACCAAAACATAGACACCACCTAACGGGGGATGGGCATGATAGAAGAGTTTGAGTGCCCGACAACTGCATATCGCAGCTTATCCTCTTAAGTCAAAATCTCGCCCTCAAATCCTACGGCGAAACCATTGAATGGCTATTCACAAAATATTGGATCTCTGCAATACGGCCTCAACTGAGCACAACAACCAATCCCACTTTCCCCTTCACAAATGAGAGCTTCAATGACGCATATCTTAGTCTAGATAATGACAACAACTCAACTTTCCCCATAGACTTTTCCCTTCACAGTTATGATCATCACTATAATTTTGCAGGATTGTACGAACATGACAATCTTATGGAGGCATTCTTCAATGAAAATCCAAATTCAGTGCATTCTTCCCCATATGTCCTTTATCTTCTAACTTCTTGAACTGGAGGTTCTGCAAAACAGTTGCAACACACTCCATATCCCCCATAGCAAACTGCCATACAACCAAATTCAATGAACTTTTAGTCATGTTGCCCTGAGGCAGGAATGGCAGCAGGTGATGGATAAGTTTTGTTACTTCAGAGCGCTACTCAATCTATGGATCAGCATGGATGGACATCAACAAGATGAATTAATGCTCACTTGTAAAAGCAACCAATATGCTGGCCGACTACAGAGTTGCCATCACCAATGTTAATGCCAAATGCAATCATTCTACTTTCAGATCGAGAGGAATGGTTAATATTGAGGAGGTTACAACCTCCTCAAGTTATTAAGTAGTCAATAGATCGGAGGATGATTTATCAGAGGATATGCATAATCTCAACGAGTGCATCGTTTCCATGCTTAAAACAGTAGCCAATGCCCTGTTAGTAGAGTTGTCGAGGTCATCTCTTCACGGACGAGGTAATAATCGAGTGCTTGTGGGGCATTGTTCCTCTCTCCGGAGTTTGTTTGAAAGGGTCAGGAATGGCAACAGCAGGTGTAAAACATCTCGTTGTGTATTGCATGATTTAGAAAATGTAGATGTTTTGGTGAGAAAGTTGTATGATATTCTATTGACCCAGAAGTAGCAATAGGTGATAAAGGATCATGGAGAGGTGAAAGAGTTAGTGGACGCACTGAAGAAATGTGTGGCAGATTTTGATGAAGGTATTGTTGCACTTGACAGTAAAGTCAAGCAATTGTATAATGCTCTCATGAGAATTCGAGAGAAATTGTTGGACAATATAACATACTCTCTTTGATCTGCACAACTCATTAAAGCCAATATACAAAGGGTTTTGTTTTCTTCAAAAAATTGCAGAGAGAGGATCCTCTGCCGATTTTTGTAATTATAGTTGAGCTGTTGTTGGCCCTTGGAACAAGAAGTCTTGATGTAAAACATTACTGATATAATTTCAATATCACAATTATAATTTCTCGGATGACTTGATCTAATTCAAATTGTAGACAGACTAGCTATGTTTCTCTTATTTACTTCTTGTTTTTATATACACTAGATTAGTCACCAATGTTAAAAGAATGAAAATTGTGGAGCCCTTCGATATTATTGAATAGTTAAATAACAATGTTAAAAGATGGAGCCATTTTCAAATAAATTCTGACAATTATGTTAGTGTAACTTTCCTTTTCAATTTAATCTCCTATTACATTATTTGAAATATATATAGAAACTAAAATTTCCATGTATTTCACTTTATTATTGTTTTCCACATTCCCCACTTCCTACGTTTAATTTGCACTTTTCCGTGCAAATGCTAGTAGATATTTCTTAACAATAGAAGCTAATATTACATAAATCATAACAATTTTAGCTTATGACATTTCAAACTAATGAAAATGATTTGAACACAACATTACTCAATAAGACTAGTACAACGACATTAATAAATACCTATATCAATGAGATACACAACCACATTAATAAATTTTATGGTAAAGATATACATCTACTGTTAATCATAATATTCATATTCATATTCATATTGATAAATATATAATAATAAAAATAATAACAATATTACAAAAATAACTATTATAATAAAAATATTATTATTATTATAAGCAATAACAATTATTAATTTATTAAAAAAATATTAATCATATTAAATGTTAAATATTGTTAAATTATTAAATTTTGTTAATTATTATTAAAATAATTTTAAATAGCTATTGTTACTACTATTTAATTATTATTATTGATAGTTAACTTTACTACAATTATTAGTTAATATTATTATTATTTAAATTTAATATCAATATTTATTAGCAATTATTTGTTAATAACATTAATAACATAATATCATAATTAATTAATTAATAATAGCTAATTAATAGTATCATTATTTAAATTTAATATAATTATTGATTATTTCAATAATATAATTTTTTTTTTTTGGTAATTGAGGGTAAACTATATTGATTCGAAATAAAACATTACATATGCTACAGGTTGGGTTGGTAAGCTGCGCTTAACCAATCCTAGCCTTTGTTGCTTTCATAGTTTCATATGTATGGGGCTGTCTCCTTGGAGGAAACTATCCCTGAAATAACGTCAGACGGAAGATTACAAAATGTGCCATGGCACCTGTGAAAGTAAAGGTTCTATGAAAATAGTTGAAATAACAGAAAACTAAAAAAAGCTGAAAAACCACGCAGTCATGGTGCATTTGCATCATCGTATGTGTCAGGAGCTTCTTCCTCGATACGGCATGCATACTTCTACGGTATGGCCTCCTCTTCAGTAGCAGGTCGGCACGGAGGCCTAGAGGCAGCTGTGCAGAAGATGCGAGCAATCGGGTACTCAACATTTGGTACCCGTGTCCAAGTGCCCTCGAGTCCATGATCAAAACATCGGTGTCTTCCCCCTGTGCCTCCTGAACTAGAAGAGGCTCAGTTTTGCGAGGCCTGGGGTGCTCCTGGTGTGCAATGGTAGATTTCCGTGGTCCGCTTCTGCCTCTACGTTTCATGAGTAGGGGCTTCCTTTGCCTGTTCATGCGCAGGGCTCTGAGGGGCATCCCAGGCATGAATTCCCGAAGAGGAGCCCTCAAAGGACTCCAAACGGTTATCGGGCCCTCGTTGGTAGCGTTAGGGGAACACACCTCGTTGGCCCCCTCTGATTGTTCTTTGGTGCAGTCTCGTAGCCATGGTATGTTGAAGCAGAGGGTAGGTGGGGAGTTGAGAGATATGGAGAAGAGGCTTAGACCAGAGACAATGAATGCGCAATATGGAGTTGTTGGGTAGGGTGGTGTGCAGGTGGAGATTCCACAGCCAGGGGAGCTTGGTGACGAGAACGCACAGTTTGGATAAACTAGCAAGGCAAAGGGAACTGAGGTGAGGCGCGCATTCAGAGAGATGGGCTACCGAGAGGGATCTATGCAACGCGGCTCTGGGGAGGGAGCTATGCAGCCGGTAGGGCTCGAAGGTGGGTTGAAACTGAAACAACGAAGCCAAAAGGAGCAGACTTTGAGTAACACTATACAGAAGGGTGTCTCCTTTTGTGGGCTTATGGCACAAGTGTAGATGCTGTGCATTATTATGGCACGCTCGTAGGTGCATGATGTAACAGTTTTCATGTGGGAGCATGTGCTTCGAGTGATGGCATAGTGTCATATCCATTCGGGAGCTCATTCAAATGATTGCAACTAAGAGGGACCACCCAGGGTGGTTGCTGGCTCTGCATATCTTCTTGATGCCTTGCCTTCGTCACGTCATGCGAATTATTGTAGAGAAGTGGATTCACTTCAAGTGAGGCCTTGCGTTGCAAATCTTCATCATCTCGAACCAACTGAGAGGAACCACCTAGGGTGGTTGCTGGCTTTGCATATCTTCTTGATGCCTTGCCTCCGTCACCTCATGCGAATTATTGTAGAGAAGTGGATCCACTTCAAGTGAGGGCCTGCGTTGCAGATCTTCATCATCTCAAACGTGGGAGGGACTGCGTCCATACGTGCTTCCCATGTCACCTGCATCCGGGGTCATTAATATTATTATTAAATTCACTATCATTATTAATTAATAATAAATAATAATATCATTAATAATTAATAAATATTAATAATAATTAATTAATTCATTTAATTAAATAATGATAATAAACAATTAATAATATTAATTAACAATTAACAATTAATACATTTTACTTATATATATATATATATATATATATATATATATATATATATATATATATATATATATATATTTTCTATCTACTAAATAATGATATTAATTAATAGTATTTAATTAATTAATTAACTAATATTATTTAATAATAATAATACTAAAAACACAAGAAAAAAATATTGAACGAAAGGGATTAATAATATAAACGTGAGGTATGTAAATTCTATGATAAATATTATAAACTTTAAAATAATTATGGTTGACCATGGTTGATTTTCTTATTGAGACAATCTTTGTCACAATGGGACATTGAAACACGGTTCACCATGGTCCACCATGATTGATTTTCATATGGAGACAATCTTTGTCACAACGTGGGAACATACTTTATTTTCATATTAAGAAAATATCTCACAATGTGACGTTGGACCATGGTTGAACCATGAACCCAAGGGGTTTATATTAAACCTAATTATTTGTTGTGTTGATTTGTAATTGTAGTGAATTATATTCTGTGCATTGAATGTATATTTTCATAGGCCATATTCCATTTTATTTGCATTTGAATACATATGTTTGTTTATTCAACACTGTTTATGTATGCGTGAAGTATTTTGTCAATTATTTTTTTAAGTCTATTGATTTGAAGTTGTGTGTGAATTTGTAATGTGTATATTTGTTGTGTTGATTTGAATATTAATTGAAAGTTATGTTTTTGTGTTAATTTCTATTCATGTTTTTTTTTTAATGTTTTTTTGTGTATTTACATATGTGTGTGTTTTTTTTTAAACATATTAGGATGTAGTATTTACCCTTATTATGTTGAATTTTAATTATAACTAAATTGTTCTTTTTCATTTGTGTGTGTTTGACTTAAACCATATAGTTATTTAAAATATATTTTGTATTTATGTAATTAAAATTTTTAAAATAAATAATCACAATATCATATGAAATATGATTTTATAAAATATTATATATTATTTTATATTTTTCAAATTATATATATATATATAAAGTATATATATATATATATATATATATATATATATATATATATATATATATAATGATTTTTATATATTTTATGTTATACATGGAATTGATTCTAAGACTTCTATGTATACATTCAATATATTGAACCTTATATTGTATCAAGTGATTAATAAATAGCAGATGTAGTGAAGAATGTTGTGCTTAAACCATGTAGTCATAATGATGTAGTTTTTTTAAGCACAACATTCTTCACTACATCTACTATTTATTAATCACTTATACAATATAAGGTTCAATATATCAAATGTATACATAGAAGTCTTAGAATCAATTCCATGTATAACACTCGTATACCATGTATAATTATTCTTCGCGTTTAAAACAACAAATAAGAAAAAAAAAAAAAAAACAACAATCAACACATTTTAATGTATAATGACATTACCCAATTTAGGGTGGATGGGTGAACATTAGATGGGTGATGGGTGAGGGTTAGATGGTTGATGGGTCAGTATTAGATGGGTGAGTGTTAGATGTGAGATATTAATTTTGAGATGTGAGATCTTTTTTTAAATTGAAATTTTTTATATTGTAATTTTGTTTTTTATTAATAAAATTACAAACAATATTTTATATAAAAGAAAGTATAATGATTGCATGATCATCTTTAAATTTAATTAATAACCCGATAAAAAAATAATATTTCTAATATAGCAAGATTTTTAATCATAAATATTTACCATGCATATTATTAACTTCTAAATAGACTTTTTTACAATACCATGGGTCAATAGCTAGAAGAGAAAGATAAAGAGCACCCAAAAGAGAAAGAGGGGGAGCGAGAAAGAGGGGGGAGGGGGAGGGGGAATCATAATACCATGGGCCATCTAGGCTTTTGATTATTATGTTATAAATCTAGGATTTTAATTATTATGTTACAATACCATGGCCATTGGCTTATTAATACCACATGCTCATAATACCATGGGCCATCTAGGCTTTTGATTATTATGTTATAAATCTAGGATTTTAATTATTATGTTACAATACCATGGCCATTGGCTTATTAATACCACATGCCCAAAAACCATAACTTATTTCAAAATCAAAATATTTTACAAATATTTTATTTTAATTTAATTTTATAACATTTTTTAATTAAATCTAAAATAAAATAGGTTATAATTACTTTAGAGGTATATCTAAACCCACCAACCTCCCATAGATATTAAATTGAGGTTTTAATAAATTAAAAATGAGAATACTTTTATATGTACAAATGTGAAATTTAAATAATATAGATAATATTATAAAGAACAAGGATAGATTCATTTTAGCCAAAAATTCAAGCAAAGAGAGAAATAAAAGTGTCTAACAATGATATAGGAAACATAGTGCATGGTTCTTTTAAGTTTTTTATTATGTATTTTCTTTGACATGATTAATATTATCTTTCCAATAATTCTTAAGGGTTTTGTATATTTTGGTTTAAAGAATATTATAGGTAACCACAAACCTACTTTTAAGCCTTAGGATCTAGCCTTCCTAATGCTCAGAGAGGGCTCTTTTTATATGATTTATCTTTGTTGATTTTATTTAATTTTAGACTAGTTATGTAGGATTACTTGGGGTTTTGATTTTGGATTTGATTTAGTGGTGGAATCACTAGTTCAGATGGATAGATGTTGGTATGTATTCCATTGGGCTAATGGAGTCAAAGTGTCAAGCAACAGGACATAATCAAGGTCAAAAGGAAATGTTCACAGGCAAGATAGTTGGGTCAATTCAGATCTTCAGGCTGGATGGTGAAATGGTTTTGATCGGGATGAAAGAGCGTTAAGGATTCTCAGATTAGGATAATGAGTGAAAAGACAAAGGTCAATTGAAACTAGGGAAAAATTAAGAATTCCCTAATCTGGATATCAGAAGAAAACATGTAAATGATAAAAAGTTCAAGACAGAGTGCAATTAAACATATTTTGTAATAACATTCCTATTATATCATGTAGATTAAGCAAACATATAAGCATGTGAAAAACATAAGAAATTGACAAAGAGCAAGTGAAAATATTTCACTAAAGTGGCTCAACACATGAATCCTGTAATATGATGCTTTATTGCTTGATCCAGTGAGCTGACTTGAAAATGGTACAAAGAACCCTCAAGTTTCAACTCAATACAACTATAGAAATGTTTAAGAATTCATCCACACTCAATACTTTAAAATGTGAAGTACTTATACAAAAACTCTTACAAAATATCCTAAAACAAACTTAGGAATTATTTATGGAAAAATAAATATCTTCTTGCAAGAAGATAGAGACAACTACCTAGCTAATGCAAGTTGTCCCTGCTATTATTGAATTTGCTGTTTGCTGTCCTTAATTTGTTGCTGATTTATATCTTTGCTGTTTTCTCAACGAAGGTTGTTTGTTAGGCAGTTGAGTGCCCTTTACGCTGTTAATCTTTCACTCTGATTTATCATTTCTGATTTGACTTTAACTCTGATACATTTTAACTATCTCTGTTTTAACTTGAAACTATCACTGCTGTTTTTAACCTTTTAACTGCTCTGTTTATTGTTTTATCTTCACAGTAAATCAATAAACTTTTCCCAGTCTTCTGTATTTGGTAATTTGATCTTCACCATCCTTCTATATATTTTGAAAATGTAGGCTTGTTGAAAAATAGGTGTTTTACCTCATGTTGCAGGTAAAAAATAATTTCAAAATTCTTGTAGAGAACTTTCCCTACTGGAATTCCTTGTGAAGAAGGAAGGTTAGCTTGATCCTTGGCTACTTCTCTCATTTTCTTATCATAATCCTCTTGTTTCATCAATTTGTCATGAATAGCCAGAGGATTTGGAAGACCTTTCTGCCTCAGAATGTCAAACTTCATCATAAATCTAGTTATGGCAACTTCCAAGTTCTGACATTTTTCTTCTAGCTGAATCATTAAATTCCTTTTTGAAATTACCTTCCTGACTTCAAGAATGGTATATGTTCTATCACTAATCCCAATCTCTTCTGGTTCTTGCTTTTTCTTAGAATTGAGAATTTAATGATTTCATTAGCTTCTTCAGGTTTCTTACCAAGTTCTTCTTTTATCTCATGGATGGCTTCTCTTGTAGCTTTGATGAGATCTTTTTGTTCATAAATAACTTGGATTGATGGCCAAATATCATTGACAGATTCAATGATATTGGCCCATAACTGCTGCTTGGATTGTGCCATTGGTTCTTTCAGTGTTAGATCTTTTTCTAACTTCTTCAATTTTTTTGTTAACCTGTTTTCTTTATGTTCTTCATTCTTGTGCATAATCTGAGCAATATTATTTTCATCCTCCATACTTTTAAGCTATTCTTTAAGTCTGTTGATTTCATTTGTCTGAATAGACATTTCCTGCATTGCTTTTACTAACTTACTTGCCTCATCAGTAGGCTGTGCTGCTGTTGTAGATGACTCTGCTGCTGAAGTTGTTGCTGAGGTGACAAGAAGTGTTGTAGTCATTGGGATTGTCGGGGCCAATGATTCTGCTAGTGTAGAAGGCACAACTGTCGTGACTACATGAATTACAGTGATAGGAATTTCTTTTCTGGCCTTTTTCTCCTAGACCAACTTGTCCATTTCATTCTCCATTTCTTTTATTTGGGTAGTTAATTGAAGGATGAAATTCATCATTTCATCTTTTCGGCTTTTACTTTATAGAATTTATTTAGCTTGAAGATTTTCTATAGGAGGCAATTTGAGTTGCTTTCTTAATGCATCAATGTCTGCATTCTTCTTTTTTATCAGTTCTTCTGCAATTTTGACATTATTAGGATCATATCCTACTTCAATTACCAAATCCTCTAGAGATTTTATTCTAGTCTTTAGCTTGTGAAGATGCCTTTTCTAATTTGAGTTGATCTTTGATGTTCCCAAGAGTGTTTTGCAGCTTATGTACACTCATGGCCTTGGTGGTCATTGTAGAATATATCATTTCCCCTGCCTGGTTATGAAACTCAATTTGGTCCAAAGGATGAATATCCTTGGCCATGAATTCAAAATCTATCTTTTTGTAATCAGAAGATGATTTAGGAGTTTGAACTGTGGGTTGAAGAAATGTCATCTTCATCTTTTTATTCATATAATCAAAGGAAGAAAGTAGTTTGTTCTGGCTGCTAGGAATCCCTTTTAGATATTGAGAATATATCTCAGTCTTGATTTCCTCATTTCTGGTCTTGATTTCCTTGTATCTTTCTTTAATATCCATCTCTTTCTCTGTTGGTTTGTTGGATGATGACACTTCAACACTGTGTTGTTTCTAAATCATTCGAGTGTTTGAAGTTGAAGGCTGGTGTGTTTCTTTAGAAACTGCAGGAGGAGCATTGTCTTTTACTACTGTATAGTATCAATTACTTCAATTGTTTCCACTTCTTCATTTACAAGATTTAATTTTGGCTTCTTCCTGTACATCAATTTAAACTTGGTTTCAGTGGTAGTTTCTGTAGTCTATGATCCTTCTTCTATGATTCTTTTTGACTTTCTATCTTCTTGGGCTAGAGTATGCAATATTTGACTAGTATCACCTTGCTTCTTCGCTTCTATCAAAGTGTTCTCCAACCATTCAGACTGGTTGGAGTATTTCTCAATGTCTGGCTTCTTCTCATGTACATAAGGAGTTAATTTACATTTAACTCTCAATTTTCTTATTACTCCTAGAGGATCATAATGCCATTGAAAGCTATGACTGAACTTAAACTACTGCAAATATTTTTCTACCTGTGGACCTGCATCTCTACTGTTACAAATAAAAAGGCCAATCTGATTCTTAATCTTAAATTTTGTCTTCTTTTTGGCTACCAAGAAATTGATTCCATCATAATTAAGGATTTGCCTGATATACTCAAGGGAATATAACCTCATAGGGAGGTATTTGGGCAATTTATATGGAAGAAGATTAGATCCTAATTTCTGTATGGTTTTGATACAAGTACCAATTCTTGTCTTACCGTTCTCTGACAATTACAAGACCTTTTTAATTTCCTCACTGATTCTTGGCTGATTGCTGCTGTTCAGCGTGTCGACCATAGGATGAATGAAAGAATCAATGAATTCTATGTAAGTGGACTGTGTGGAGTCTTTTATGATAATTGGAGTCCAAAATATAACTGACCATGGGTTACCTTCAACATCAAGCTTTTGAAGGTTGATGGAAAATTTCTCAGACTGAAAGTACAAAAACATGTGGGATAGGACTGAGGAATGCTTTAAGACACCTTCTTCAGGCATTTTGACCAACTGTTCATGAATATTATCAGCAAGGCACTGGGAGAAATTGAAAATGGCAGCAAGAGGCTGACCAAGTGTGAAAGTAGACAGGAAACTCAGGATTGAAGCATCAACATGCTCATCAGTAAAATAACACAAAATGCAGGACAAGATTGTGATAATGTGTCTGGTTCTCTCAGAAAATATTGCAGATGGGTAAGGAGGATTTGTCTTGGGAGTTTCTACAGATGAAGGCATGAAGGTTTGGAATATCTGGAACCTCTTGGGGAAGTCTAGATTCAGATATAGCTGTGTAAGGTTCTCAATGGAAAAAGGGGTTTCATCTGGCCTAGGTTGGATTTGCAACATTTTGGTTGATTGACATAGCTGTGATAGTGAATAGAATTTATTTTTCAGGGGTAATTAGGGCTCTTTGGTAAGGGAAATAGCAAGATTGAAAGAGTCTAATCACTTTTGGGCACTGGAAAGTCTGTGGGAGAACATACTTTGGAAAATTAGATTCCCAAATAAAAACCTCATCTGCTTGATCAATGGATTTGTTATGGCTGTAGCAGTGGAGCTCAAGAAGATTAAATTCAGTGACTATGTCATTAATCTTAAAGCGTCTCTTTGCTAAAGGATTGGGTTCCACATATACAACTGGAGGTTGTAGAGGATTTACAGTTACAATACTTTTGGAAGCCATTGTTTGTTTGATTTTACTCAATTGATTAATCTTTGACTTAGAAAAAACCGATTTAGGCCTTTAGGAGCACCTCAGAAAGCTAATCACAGTTTGCAGATTGATTTAGGATGAAATAGGGGCTTATCTATGGTCTGCAATGGTTCAATTGATCAAATTTTCAACCACTGTGATTAAAAAACCCTTAGGACCTCAAAATTCTGTGAAAAAGAAGACTAGGGTCTACAGAAAAGGATTAGAAGACAATAGGGCTTTCTTCAAGTATGCAGGGGCTTTTAAATGATTCAATTACTTATTACTTTCTCTTTAGATTAAGTACAAGGACGAATACTTAGATAAAATGAATATTTTTAAGTTTGCAGAGGGTTTATGAGGCAACAGAGGTTCTCTGAGGCTTTAGGGGTCTTTATAGTTCTTTGGATGAATTATGCACTGGTTGTAGCAACAAATGGTGTTTATTTCTGGTAATCAAAGCTTAAAATGAGGTCGGCAACAATTCTTTAGGTCGGCAATGTGCCTTCTGCGCGAATGATAATCGCAAGTGGTAAAAAATGCTGCAAAGGGTGGTTATATGGGTTTTTAATCAACAATGATTAAAACATTAAATGCATGGTTCAAATTCTAATGGGCAGGGTGGTTTCCGCAACGAGCAAGAATACAACCTAGTGGTTTTCACATTTGCCAAAGGTGGTAGGCGGTAAAGTTTCTGGCGATGCGATCGAATAGAATAGCGCGACGTAGCCAGGAGCGGGGCTCCGAAAACCACGCATTTTGCAAGGTATGAGGAATGCTAAAGATCAGATGCTTGGGGATGCGAAAAGGCTTATCAGTCATCATATATGATGGGTGTCGATCTGATGGTTGGGAGAATGAAAATGAGTGTTGGGGATTAGATAGGCGTGGGGCCCGAGTTTAAACCAATGCGATATGTTATATGCATGTAAACTATGTTCTTTAATGTAGATGGTTGGGGTTTAATACATAGCCAATGGGGTTCGAGAAAGTGGGACCTATGTACAAGTGGGGATTAATATAATAATATTTATATATTAATTAATATAAGGGTTGGGACTTTATAATAAGAAATTAATATATACGGGGTATATGTATATAAAGGGAGCTAATATATTAAAGTTAAATGTTAATAATGTACACTAAGATGTCGAATAAGTGCGGGATTTAAAATACACTAAGGATAGTGTTAAAATTTAATATCACGGTGGGATTTTCATAATGGGGCCCAATATCAATATTTTAAACTTGAAAACTTAGGATAAGTGTATTTTAAGGGGTATTATGAATGAAATGGAAATTAATCAAGGGGTTTTACTTTTCCAAAGGAAAATATGTATTTTAACTTAGGAAAAGAGATTTTTTGTAGGGGAAAAATAGTGACGTAAGGGAAAAGAATAAAAATGAACAGGAATAGGTATTTTTACAAGGGAAATGATTTTGAAGGGAAATTAGTAAATATGAAATGACCAATTTCTGTTATCCATGCCTTATGAAAATTGCTTTTGCCTACCCATCAGCTACCCTAACAGTATTTCTTCATTTATTTGGGTGCATTTGAGCTTGCAAACCCTTACCATTTTTATTTTAACATCAAACTATCAAATTCTAATCTTATTACTTCCAAGGCTCAGATTAAACTGTTGAGCTCCTTATTATTTTCTACCTAACTAGTGATCTGCCAAGATTAAACTGTTTGGCTAGATATTTATTCTCTATCTATCAGCATGAAATTTAAAGCATGAAAGGTCAAGATTAAACTGTTTGACCTTCATGGATTTGTGGCATTTTTGACAAGCTGCACACAATCTTATTTTGCAGTAAAAAGTAAAAAGTAGTGGAATTTGAATTTGCATCACTTTCATGATATATTTTTATCTCTTTTTTGTTGGGGTTTATTTTTTATGTTATTTTTGATCTTTTTTCTTTCAGTCCTTTGATTTTTCTTTTAAGACTTTTACCCTTTTTACATTTTTTATTTTTTATATGGGAAAACAATTTTATAGAAAGAAAAGTATGTACATATTACAAGGCTAATCAAAGTCAATTCAAAATTATGAATCCTATTCTTATAGGACCCTAACGGTGGCTCCATGGGGATGGCATTTCCTGGTGAAATGTCAAGAACTTTAAGATTAGTAGCCTTGAACTTTGATTGTGCTTGCCTTGGTACTGTTTCTTGAGCTTTGCATTATTCATACTTATGATATTTTGTCTTTCAAAGCTTAGGGTCTTCTCTTCGGGCTTCAACTTTGCAAGAAAAACATCCAATCCAATCTAAACTCTGCAATGTTATATATAATGAGCAACGTAAACAAAATGAACTACTGTTATTCTAGGGAATAGTAATGCTTTAGCATTCTACCATTGATAGGTCCACCTGGCAGATCTAATCCATCAAACTCCTTAAAAAAGAATGCATTGTTACCTCTGTAACCATAAATCACATAGGGACCTTTCCTTAGGAAATCATATTTACCATGTTTACCTTTCTCTTCTCTCCTGGAATCCCACTTAAGAACTTTGTCACCTATGTAAAAATCATCTTTCTTAGTCTTGTCAAATATCTTTTTAATCTTATCTTGAACAACTTGTGACTTGAGATAGACTTCCTCCCTGGTTTTTTGCAAGTGTATGGTCTGGTTTATCCTTCTCTGTATATCATTGGTTTCTACCTGCATTTCTTGGATCATTTTCATCCCTGGTACTCCTAAAGAGGATGGAAAAAGAACATCCATCCCATATAGAAGCTGATAAGGTGATGTACCAATGGACTTCTTTGTGGTGAGTCTGTCTACCCATAAGGCATTAACTAACCTTTTGTTCCAGGTTTTCTTATTGTCTTCTAGTAGTTTCTTGATGATATTAGCAAGGATTTTATTGGATGATTCAACAAGACTATTACCTTGAGGATAATAAACAGTGGAATGGCCAAGAGTAATGTGGTATTTATTATAGAAGTCAATAATCTTTTTAGACTTGAAAGCAGCTGCATTATCAGTAATGAGCTTTTGGGGTCATCCAAATCTAGACAGTATATTGTTTTCTAAAAATGATATTATGACAGAATCAATGGCTTGCCTGGAAGAAATGGCTTCTATCCACTTGGTGAAATAGTCTGTGGCTGTCAAAATCCATTTGTGTTGGGCTGAGGATGGTGGGTGAATTTCACCAATGAAGTCTAAACCCCATTGCTGAAAAGACATTTATGTGGAGGTGGGTTTAAGGGATAAAGGTAGTAATTCTTTTTTCCCTTCAAAGATTTGGCATTTGTGATAGGAGGTCACATACTTTTTCACATTTACAAAAAGTGCAGGCCAGTAAAAACCAGCTCTCAATATTTTATCTGCAGTTGACTTCCAATAAAGGTGTCATCCACAGTCACCTGCATGAAACTCTTCCATAACTTTATCAACTTCATCTTTAAGTAAACAATTCAATAAAATGCCACCATGATCTTTCCAAAATAGAGCATTATCTATGATACAAAATTTCATTGCCTTTAACTTTAAAAATCTAGTTTTAGTTATTAATAATCCAGGAGGAGCTTGTAAATTTAGTAATACAAATATGATATCTGCATACCATGGTGAATATGAAAAGGCTTCATTGATCTGTGGAGTCACCATCTCTTCCTGATTATCTAATTGGGCAATAAAATTTATATCTAATACATGCCAATTTGATTCAGCCATGAGTTTGGCTAAACCTTGACCTTTAATGAGTTTGGTGGGCTTAATTTCTATGTCATATTCCAAAATGGTGGCAATCCATTTGTCTCTTTTACCATAAGGCCCATTCTGAGTCATAATGTCCTTTACTACTGAATTTGGAACATAAGCAATGATGTGTGAATACAAGATGTACACTCTAAAGTCTTTGATAGTCTTTAATAAATCTAGTGCCTTCTTTTCCATTATGCTATACTTCAGTGTGGCATCTCTAAGTGATTTTCTGAAGAAAAAAAATGGGTTGTTCATAACCCTGATCATTTTTTTGTAGTAAAACTACAACAATAGTATGTTCTGAGTAAAAGAAAAAATCATAATTTTTTTTTTGAAATCAAGACTTATTAGGACTGTTCTTGTAAGGGCTTGTTTAATTGATTCAAAGGATTGTTTGGCCTCTACTGTCCATTTAAGTGCTGAGTCTTTTTTTAACATGTTATTGAGTTTTCTAATTATTTCTGCTAAGTTTGAAATGAATCTTCTGAGAAAATTGATTTTACCTAAGAAATCCTGCAATTCCTTAACATTCCTAGGATGACTTATGTTCAAAATGGCCTATATTCTAGTTGGGTATATCCTAATTCCCTCTTTTGAGATTATATGCCCTAATAGTTTACCTTCTTTAAGTCCAAAGAGAGTTTTTTTGGAATTCAAGGAAATGCCAAATTTCCTGCATTTGATAAACACTTGTGTGAGATGATTTGAATGTTCATTGTCAGTTTTTGAAAATACAGTTATATCATCCAGATAAATTACAAGAAAATCATGGATTTCCTTGGCAAAATCTATATCCATAGCTCTCTGAAAGGTGGCTCCTACATTCATTAATCCAAAAGGCATTTTTGCATACATGAAAGTACCCCATGGAGTAGTAAATGCAGTCTTTGGTTGGTCTTCTGGCTAGAATAAAATCTGGTTGTACCCAGAGAATCCATCAAGAAATGAAATCCTGGATGAACCAACCACCCTCTGTAAAATATGATCCATCTTCGGAAGAGGGTAGTTATATTTTAGGGAAACCTTATTTAAGTTTCGAAAATAAACACAAAGTCTGATTTCCCCTGTTTTCTTCTTGATGGGAACTAAGTTTGAAACCCAATCAGAATATCTAATAGGTGCAATTATTTGAGTTTCATACATTCTCTTTACCTCTTTTTCAATCAAAGGCATTAAAACTGGATTGATTGTCCTAAGCTTCTATTTGAAGGGTTTTTGATCTTCTTTTATGGGTATTTTGTGCTGTATTATGCTAGTGTCATAAGATTTTAAGTCTTCATAACTCCATGCAAATACATCCTGAAATTCCTTAAGCAAAGCTATATATTTCATTTTTTCTTCTTGAGGTAAGGCTTTGGAAATTTTGATGAGTTTAGGTCTTTGTTCTGTTCCTATATTGCATTCTTCTATATCTGATCTTAATGGTTCCATCTTTGGTTTTCCTGCAACGTCATTTGAATAAAAAAGATCTTCTAATGGGGCTAATCCTTGAGGTAAAAAGATTTTTAAGGTTTAAAATGTCAGAATCATTATCTTCTAATTCTTCTATTTCTACCTTTTCTACTTTATCTATTTCTACTTAAGTGAATTTAGTGGATTCAGTGAAATCTAAATTATTTACATTTATCTCACTGTCTATTTTATCATCTACTGTACAATCTGTATCTATGTTACAATTCTGGAAGTCTCCCTCAATATTCATAAAATGATAGATTTGAGTATCTTGTGAAAAAAATTGCCAATATTTTAAGTTGTCTGGTATAGTAGGCTTGTGTCTTACCTCTGCTGTATATTGGTGTTTTGGCTGAAAAGGTAGATTGCATGTACTAGAAAAAGTTGCTAAACTGTGTGCTTGTATGTTTTGTTTTCTAGGAATTACAACAAAGTAACATTCAAACAATTCTTTGAACAGATCTAAAACTGTTTTTCTATATTGGCTTTATCTAGGATTATATACAGAATATTCTCCTCTAATTTGTTTTACAATTAAATCAGAGTCTCCCATGATAGAAACTCTTTTGCCTCCTAAATTTCTAACAATCTGCAGTCCTAAAATCAAAGCTTCATATTCGGCCATGTTGTTTGTACATTTGAAGTTTAATCTAAAGGCATGACCTTCAGAATGATTATTTTCCATGTTATGAAACTCCTGCTCCTGCTCCTAATTTGTTCACTGATCCATCAAAATCTAGTTGCCACATTGATTCATGAAATATGTTCTCACTATCTGGGTATTTCTTTTTCTGTTTTAATTATGTGTTGTTCTCTATACCAGTTTTAGAATTACATAAAATGAAAGAGTTCATATCAGTAGGTGTAGAATAAATAGGATAGTTTCGAGGTCTTTCTACACTACTAACCATGTACTTCATTAAAGTCTCTCTGTAAAGTTTCTTGGGTTGACCAAATACTGAAATAGTGGCATAAGACATGTCTAATTGTAGAGATCCCTGCAGTTTTTCTCCCCATGAGCGAGATAACAAAATTCCATACTTTGAAGGGATGTCAGCTACTACAATATCCATGTCTATACTTTTTCCAAGGTATTGGACTAGAGTGACACATAAATCTTTGATTAAGCCTAGACATTTCACCTTACTGGAATCAAATGAGAAAAGATCTTTATAAGGTCTAATGATGTCTAAATTCAAAGTTTCCATAATGGCTTTTGACATTAAATTATGTAAGGCTCCTGAATATAGCATAGCATTATGTAAAATTTGATCATGAACAATCAAGCTAATGTAGAAAGGAGGAACTACTCCTTCTTGGTGTTTTCCATTTACCTCGGGACCAAAAATTAGTTCTGGTTGGTCATCACTCAAATTAACAGAGTTTTCTCCTTCATTCATGTTTAATGTGTCAGTGATCTGTGATTTGTGTAAATCATGTTTTATCAATTCTGTCAAAGGAATTGGTATCTTGAGTTTGGCAATTTCAGTTTGGATGTTGAATGGTGCTTGTGTTTTTCCTAACTAAATTATTTCTTCTTTAGTAACTGCAATTTGAGTGTGTTTCTCTTCTTTTTCTACAGTTGGTTTTTCTTTTTTTGTTTGTGTTTCCACTGTTTTATTGTTTTTTATCTTATTTTCAGGGACAATTTGAGTTGCAGTGGTAACTTCGGCAGTTTTGGAAGTTTCAGCAACTGTTTTGGGATCAGCCGATTGGTGATCAACAGGAGATGTTTTAGGATCATAATTGTTGTTTTTGCAGAAGTTGTTGTCTTAGCAGCATCAAATTTTTGAGGATCAGCTGATGTTTCAACATCAATATTTGTAATGTCAACAATTTTAGGACTGGGTGCAATTTTAGGATTAGCAAGTTTCTGATTAGGATTTGAATATTTCTGATTTGAACTAGATTTTTGTTGGGTTTCCCTAAGGGGGATTTGCAGTACTTTGGTTGTAGGAGCTTCTACATTTTTCTTACTCCTAAGGTTATAATGCTTGTAAACTTCACTAATGATAAACTCATAACTTTGCTTGTAATCAAAAGTCTCCCCATGTTCTAATTGTAATTTTGTAATTCATATAATTCCCGTTCTTCTTGTGTAAGAAAAATGGTATTATCATCATTAATGCCCATTAGATTAACCTGAGTGTTTTCATCATATTTGTTTTGGTGAGAAATTTCAGCATAGTTCTCTTGGAAAGGTGGACTTATTGTTTGATTAGGTGCTGATTCTCTAGATTTACCAATGTTGATGTTTTTTCTAAAGTTGGGATTGGAATTTCTTATTTGAGGGCCTTGTTGTTGATTATCCCAATGTGGTTTTATTTCCATACTTTCTAGTTTATCCATCATTTTCTCCATGGCTTTTGCTAAACTATCTATTTTGCTATCTGATGTAGATGTTTCCTCTTTTATTGTTACCCTTCTTTCATTTCTCATTCTTCCTCTTTTTGCTAAAGAATTAGATTCTACACTAACTGCTACGTTTTGCATTTGTTCTAGTGTCTCTGGGTTCTTTTCCCTTAGTTGGTATGACATATACATATCAAAACCATCAAGAAAGTTAAGTAAAGCTAGATCTGGTGGGGGTTTAATATTGATGCTGGAGCTTTCGCCAAAACTTATAAGGCCCATGAGTTTTATTTCACATTTACTAAAGGGAGTGGGTTCCCTTAATCATTTTATTTATTTTCCTAATTTTAGTTGAGTTTGAGAAAATTTTAAATTGTAAATTAAAATTGTGGAGAATATGTTGTGAATGAAGAGATTTTAGAGACAGTTGAGTAATCCTAGGAGGAGTGAAGATTTGAGGGATTTAAAAGTTTAATTTAGGATTTTGTTGAGAAAAGAGTGGAGCTGAAGAGATACTTTAGGAGAGGGTGAGAGATTTCTGGATCTGAACCAAATTGGTTCATGAATCTGTACTTGTATAAATTGTGACCTTTTGAATAATTGAAAAGAGAGCTGGAGATTAGAAAGTAGAGGAAGCCAAACAACATGTAATATCAAGATTTGAGAGAGAAATTTGGCTCATATGAGTGTGTTGTAATTTGAATTTGAAATTAAGTGAAATCTGGTGTTTCTTTGTGTGAATTTCTATCATTTATATCCGAAAGTAGAAGAAGCCAAACAACATGTAATATCAAGCTTTGAGAGAGAAATCTAGCTCATATGAGTGTGTTGTAATATGAATTTGAAATTAAGTGAAATCTGGTGTTTCTTTGTGTGAATTTCTATCATTTATATCCGAACTTTAGTTTTCATTAATCCATGAGACTGTGTGGTTTCGAGAGTTCAAATACCCATTTTTTTGTTGTGTACAAGTTTGAATTTGTGTGAATTTGCGTTTTCTAAATGTCAACCATTGATCACAGAATGGATCGATGGTGATCCATTAATAAAAACGTAGTTATTAAATTGATTCCAGAACACACTGCGTAGAGGTGGAATGGATGGCCATATCCATTCGAAATTTATAGTGTGTCAAAATTTGTTTGGATGCCTACATTAAAGAAAAACCTACATCGAGCCATATGATGTTCATTGATGTGGGGATGTGTATGCATAATGGCATTGAAGCCGTGAATAGAGAGTAGAGCATACGACTAAATATAGCAGACTTCAAAACAATAAGTGGTGTAAGGCTTGTCTTCAAACCCACAGATGGTATATTGCAGGACTTCATTCCGGTAAGAGGTATTTTTATATTGGATGCGATCAAGTAATGAGTTTACACGTAGCAACCTGACTACAAGGTAAAACCATGAATATCACACATCTTTAAAGTGTTAATTATTGTGCTATTTGAAATGCGATGATCGTCAGATGGGAAGTTAAATGGAAGAGCAACACGATGACCATCGGATCTACAAAGGTTTAATTGAATGGTGACTATTGCACGAGGGAAGGAATTAGAATGGTCAACAGGATTGACCACATCTCATTATTGGTGTTAATTGCTTCATATTTGCAAAATTGCAAATGGTCGTATGTTTCTGTTTCCGGTTGTAAGTTATTTAAATAAATGATTCCATTCCTTGAGTGAATTGAATTTTTTTAATGAAAATCCGGCATTATTAGAGCTTTCCATCGTAATAAATGGAAAATGTGCATTTTTGTTGTGTCATTAAGAATGCAGTTGGGTTGTGTCATTTGTGGTATCAGAGCAGAATTTAATACTCTGTGGAATTTGGTTTAGAAATTTAAATTTATTGCAACATGTATATAAATTGCATCTGACAAAGAGGAGTATTTTTTTTAAAGGAAAAGATCTTTGAAATGATCAAAACGACAAGGACACTTGCATGTTGGAGTAGGAACAATCCAAGAAAAATCAGAGCACATAAGATACTGAGGTCAAAATGGAGAAGAAGAATATTGAATTTTGAGAATTACTATAAGGTGTTGCAGGTCGGGTAAGAAGATTTATTTTGAAGTTGTTTTGAATATCTAAAGAACAATAAGGAAGTGAAATTTCAGAGAAGAAGATATTTTCCTTACACGCAGCTGAAATTCCCATATTTGAAGTTAGTACTTAGTAATATTTAAATATAAGCTGATTGAATAATTGATTTGATTCAAAAAAGTAAATTGAGAAAGGTTTTGAATTTAAAGTCAAATAGAAGAGTGGATTGCTATGACATTGGAGTCATTTGAATGATTTGAAGAGTTTTGTGGAAAATTGAAGAATGATTGAGAATTTCTCAAGTATTATTGAAGACAATGATATTTGAAGGAACAATTAGACTGAAGATTGGATTCAATAGATTTGAAAGAAGAGTCACTACAAGAATTGAAATTTGAAAGTTGCAGAAGCAAGACAAGATTTGCTTACTAAAACATTTCCAGAAGAAATTTGTAGTGTCTGTTATGAATTTTGTAAATAGTGTTGAAAGATCAGATTGAATCTTATTTGATCTTAAAAGATGAAGTGTTCATTTTGAAGAGTAAGATGAGAAATAATTGCTGAATATATGAAGTCTTTTGAATGAAGAATGAAATAGTGGATGCATGACTCATTTGGAAAAGTTTTAATTAATGGAATGAGAATTAGCTTTAAGACATCTTTGAAGAGTTTGGCAGGTTTGAAGAAAAACTTTGATGAATCTTGAAGTAAGATTATACAGGTACAATGGTGATATGAGAAAGGAGATTAGATTTTGAATCTGATAGGTTGCAACACATAAATATACAATGCATATGAATGGTGAAACAAGATCACACAGAGATATTGAAGGTGAGATGGTAAGTGTTATTTTAACTCTGGTTTAAATATTATGTTGCAGATATTGATACGCAGACAAGGAAGAAGTATCTCCGCAAAAAGAAGTCAGTAGAAGCAGTGAAACTGCTGAAAGATAGAATGAGTTATAGCAACATCGTAGCACATGAGCTATGTTAAAGAAGATGAAGTAAGAAGAAATCTCAGATGGATAAAAGGTGGCAGTACCCAACAGTAAAATGAAATTACTAGAGGTAAAAGGAAGTGAGCAATTGAAGATGTAGCAACCAATATCTTTGGAAGCTGAGCCAGGGTGCTGAAGAAGAAGAAAGGGTTCTAGTACAAAGAGCTTGGAAAAGAAAAGACACCAAAAGGATAATTTGGTATGGGTGACAAGTAACAAACTTGTTACAGAAGAAAGAAGGGTTAGTTGCAGCTCACCAGTGAACAATGAAAGTTCACCAAAGGAAGAAATGAATTTGACTATTGTTAGTCATAACATGGGTACAGAGGAAAGTCCCAGACAGAGAGGGAAAAGTGTCAAAGCAGTTGGACTCAAAAGAATAAGTAAGGAAGAAATTGACAAAGAGATAGCTGAGATGAAGACATAACTTGGTCATTTGAAGAAGTTGGTACATAAAGGAATCAGAGAGGAATGGAAACAAGGATTTTATATGGGGAAAAGAGTTAAGTGGTCTATCAGGGAATTATTTGCTGAGAAATTAATATTCCGAAAAGTTAAGAATGGAAAAAGAGAATCCATTTGTAAACCAGAGAAAGGACCTATCCTTGGGGAAAGAGACAATGATGATAATGATGAAAATATGATCTATACAGATCAGCATGAGAGAAAGGTGCTGGTAGTATCTACACAGACAAGAGAGTCTCATATTTTTGGGATTAATTATTTGTGTGAATGTACATTTGCAAGTATGAAACCTAATGAAATTGAGCCTGGCATGAAAAAGTGAAAAAGGCAGAAGCAAGAAAAATACAAAAGGAGATTCATAAAGAAGCTCAAGACTTCAATTGGTGGAGAAAATTAAAAGGTATGAGTGAATGGTTGTGTCTTCTCTTATTAAAAACTTATTGGTTCATGTTTGAAGGAATTTTAACCTGGATAGGAAACCAATGGAAAGTGGATAGAGAAAAGGAAATAAATGCATTATAGATTTGTGAAGTGGAGAGAAGAGAAGCTGACACAGAGAACTCAGCTCAAGAAGTTAAGTTAAGGAATATTTTGAAGGATCAAAGTCTTGTTATTGAAGAGAGAAATACATTATTGTCTTACTTGGATAAACTAAGTTATGGAGAGAATTGTGTAGAACAGGAAGGTATTCTACAAACCTATGATAAAGTTGCCAAGCATAGTCAAGAAGCTGCAGTCCAAGAAGAATTCTTTGATGAAAAAGAAATCAGAGATGTTGAGGAAGAATTTCTCAATAACTTAGTGAACTATTAGAATAGTTCAAAGAACCATAAAGATTTGATCACTAAGGCTTCAAATGAAGAGTCTTGTATTTTTAAAACTGATGTGTTGTGCATGTTTTTAGGTTTGACAAGTAATAAACAACAATGGGACAATATGCTTATGCTTATGCATGTTGATGAAGAAGTGAGATTACTGGGAGAAATGGCTGGATTAGAAAAATATTTTGAGCATGTATTTAATAACTTTGAGAATAATGGCATTGACAGGGAAATTGTCATAATTCCAGAAGCTGAAGACAAGCAAATGAGATTTTGTGATGATAACCAGAATGAGGCATTTTCAGTAGAGGACAAAGATAGAATTATTATGGAAAATGTGAAAGAATGTATGATGATGTTGATAGATAAAGAATTTCAAGAATTCTATGATTTTAAAATTGATTATTTTTATGAATCTGTAAACCATGAAGAAGCCTTAGAAAAACAAGATTTTGTTTCTGTTATATATGAAGATGAAACAACATTATTTTGTTGCAATGATATCAGTACAAAAGATGAAAGGATATTTCACAATGATATGCCTCAGGAGATTCTAGCTATTGAATTGTTGAATGATAGCCTTGTGTCAAAACAAGGAACACTGTGTAATGCAGAGGAAAGTGCTGAAATGAAATTTGTTAACAGTTTTATGAATTTTGCAAAGAATTAGCAGAAAGACTGGATGGTAGAATCATCTGTGGAGAAAGAAGAGCATAGTAATTTTAAATATGACAATTATGATGGAAATTCTGTTTTATACAGAGAAGAGAAGCCATATGTAAATTACATGCTTATTAAATATGAGGGAAGATTTAATTTGCTAGAAAAGTTATTAAGTGAACCTGATGATATAGAGGAAAAGATTTACTTTCATAGCAATGAAGGGGAAGATGTAAAGTGCAACCAATAGATTATAAATGAGAGAGGTAAGGTAAATTTGGATAAAAATTTCATAATTTCTATGGCAAAAGAGAATGCATAGTAGTTAGTTGTCAGTGGAGTTCAACTAAGGGCAAAGTGTAAAGAGGGAATTGAGAAATTGTGGATGAAGAAGTCAGTCAAAAAGAGAACCAGCAAAGAAGAGAAATTAACAAAATAAATCTGCATCAACAAAGAAAGAGGACAACAACAACATAAGATTTGGAAACCTAGAAGGACTAAAGCAACAGTGACAAAAGAAATGAAGCAGCAACAGATGAAAGAGATGACTAGTTACAAAGTAAGGTTTGGGATTCTGGATGATTTGACAGAAGAACACATGACCAGGAGGTCATGAAAACTTTCAACTCAGGGAGTCTGATGCATGAACATTCGCCAAAACTTATAAGACCCATGAGTCTTATTTCACATTTACTAAAGGGAGTGGGTTCCCTTAATCATTTTATTTATTTTCCTAAGTTTAGTTGAGTTTGAGAAAATTTTAAATTGTAAATTAAAATTGTGGAGAATATGTCGTGAATGAAGAGATTTTAGAGACAATTGAGTGATCCTAGGAGGAGTGAGGATTTGAGGGATTTAAAAGTTTAATTTATGATTTTGTTGAGAAAAGAGTGGAGCTGAAGAGATAATTTAGGAGAAGGGGAGAGATTTCTGAATCCGAACCAAATTGGTTCATGAATCCATATTTGTATAAATTGTGACCTTTTGAATAATTGAAAAGAGAGCTGGAGATTAGAAAGTAGAGGAAGCCAGACAACATGTAATGTCAAGCTTTGAGAGAGAAATCTGGTCCATATGAGTGTGTTGTAATTTGAATTTGAAATTAAGTGAAATATGGTGTTTCTTTGTGTGAATTTCTGTCATTTATATCTAAACTATAGTTTTCATTAATCCATGAGACTGTGTGGTTTCGAGAGTTTGAATACCCTTTTTTTGTGTACAAGTTTGAATTTGTGTGAATTTGCGTTTGCTAAATGTCAACCATTGATCACAGAATGGATCGATGGTGATCCATTAATAAAAACGTGGTTATTAAATTGATTCCAGAACGCACTGCGTAGAGGCGGAATGGATGGCCATATCCATTCGAAAGTTATAGTGTGTGGAAATCTGTTTGGATGCCTACATTAAAGAAAAATCTACATCGAGCCATATGATGTTCATTGATGTGGGGACATTGAAGCCGTGAATAGAGAGCAGAGCATATGACTAAATATAGCAGACTTGAAAACCATAAGTGGTGTAAGGCTTGTCTTCAAACCCACAGATGGTATATCACAGGACTTCATTCCGGTAAGAGGTATTTTTATAATGGATGTGATCAAGTAATAAGTTGACACGTAACAACCCGAATACAAGGTAAAACCACAAATATCACACATCTTTAAAGTGTTAATTATTGTGTTGTTTGAAATGCGATGACCGTCAGATGGGAAGTTAAATGGAGGAGCAACATGATGCCCATCAAATCTACAAAGGTTTAATTGAATGGTGACTATTTCACGAGGGAAGGAATTAGAATGGTCAATGGGATTGACCACATCTCATTATTGGTGTTAATTGCTCCGTATTTACAAAATTGCAAATGATCGTATGGTTCTGTTTTCGGTTGTAAGTTATTTAAATATATGATTCTATTCCTTGAGTGAATTGAATTTTTTTAATGAAAATCCAACATTATTAGAGCTTGCCATCGTAATAAATGGAAAATGTGCAGATTTGCGGTGTCATTAAGATTCGGATGTAGCTGGGCTGCATCAAATATTTACTGGAATAGCATTGTAGATACTATTGAATGTAATATAATAGTCTTGAGCTGAATCATTAGGTCCTCTTTTTATGTGTTCATATTCAGACAAAATTTGTAATGGATTCTTCTTTTTCTCCCATCTACTGATGAATAATCTATATAAGGCTTCTAAATCAACAATATGATTTGCAGGTAAAGCTTTAAACCATTTTTTTACTTCTCGAGCTAAGGTTTGGGCAAACAGTCTCATTTGGACATCAGATTCATCAATTTCATGCAATTCGAAATAGTCAGTCATTTTATTAACATGTTGTTGTGCAGTGTATTGATTGATTCCATCAAATTGAGGGATTTTTCTTTGATAATCTTGGGGCATGTTATGTAATTGCCCTAGTAGGACCAAAGGAGCATATTTGGCAGCTATAGCTAAGATTTTGGCTGGACTAGGAGGTAAATGTGTGGTGCTTGGTGATGAGGTGGAGGTACTTGCAGATGAGGTTGGGACACTAGAAGAGGTACTTGGAAATGTGGTTGAAGTGCTTGAAAATGCAGTAGCAGTGCTAGAGGATGAACTTGCAGTATTTGGAGATGGAAATAAAACTCTAGGTTGTAGAGGAAGCTTAGGAATGAAGGATTTAGTGGAATGAGGTGTAGTGGAAATAATAGATGAGGTGGTACTAAATAGATTTGAATTTACAGACTCTAAATGACTGGTAGAAGGTTTAGGGGTATAGGCAAATAAAACAATCAATTCAACTGAATGTTGAAAATAAGTTTCATCAATTTCCTTAATCAAAGTTGCAGTTAAAGCATCAAGTTTATCATAAACTTCTAGGGATTTTTCATCTGAATCAAGTGAAATAGTTTCCTTCTTACTTTCAATAAATGAAATGAAATCATGATCTATTACACTATTATATATGTCACTTTCTGATTTAGTTTTAAGAAAAGATTGCTCAAAAGCTAAATCAAATTCAATATCTTGTAAACTTGATAATTTATTGGGAAGAGAATTTGCCTTTATTAATGGATTTTTATTACCTAAAATTTCTAATTTTTTGTTTTTCTTTAAAATTATGTCAAGATTATCTACTATTACAGCAGGCTCTGGATCTGGATTAGACCTGGTATAGTAGGCTCTTCTGGAAGCCATAATTTCAGTTTTTAATGAAAAGTTTGCTCACAACCCTTTAAAACAATCTTAAGGTGAAAAGATAAGTAAAAGTATTTCCTTTAAGATTAATTTTAAACACTGAGGACTGGTTAGTTCCCCAGTATGGTCGCCAGAATGTTATCTCTACAATAACTCTCAAGGGTTGTGTATATTTTGGTTTAAAGAATATTAGAGGTAACCACAAACCTAATTTTAAGCCTTAGGATATAACCTTCCTAATGCTCAGAGAGGGCTCTATTTATATGATATATCTTTGTTGATTTTAGTTAATTTTAGGCTAGTTATGTAGGATTAATTGGGGTTTTGATTTTGGATTTGATTTGGTGGTGGAATCACTGGTTCAGATGGATAGATGTAGGTCTGTATTCCATTGGGCTAATGGAATCAAAATGTCAAGCAGTAGGACAGAATCAAGGTCAAAAGGAAACGTTCACATGGAAATATAGTTGGGTCAATTCAAATCTTCAGGAGCCTAGATGGTGAAATGGTTTTGATCGGGATGAGAGAGCAGCTAAGGATTCTCAGATCTGGATAATGAGTGAAAAGACAAAGGTCAATCGAAACTAGGGAAAAATTAAGAATTCCCTAATCTAGATATCAGAAGACAACATGTAAATGATAAACAATTCAAGACAGAGTGCAATTAAACATATTATGTAATAACATTCCTGTTATATCATTTAGATTAAGAAAACATATAAGCATGTGAAAAACATAAGAAATTGACAAAGAACAAGTGAAAATACTTCACTAAAGTGGCTCAACACATGAATCCTGTAATATGATGCTTTATGGCTTGATCCAGTCAGCTGACTTGAAAATGGTACAAAGAACCCTCAGGTTTCAGCTCCGTACAACTATAGAAATGTTTATAAATTCATCCACACTCAATACTTCAAAATGTGAAGTATTTATACAAAAATATTACAAAATATCCTAAAATAAACTTAGGAATTATTCATGGAAAAATAAATATATTCTTGCAAGAAGATATAGATAGCTATCTAACTAATGCAAGTTGTCCTTGCTTTTATGGAATTTGTTGTTTGTTGTCTTTAATTTGTTGCTGATTTATATCTTTGTTGTTTGCTCAACGAAGGTTGTTTGTTAGGCAATGGAGTGTATTTTACGCTGGAAATATTTCACTTTGATCTATCATTTCTGATTTGACTTTAACTGTCTCTGTTTTCATTTGAAACTATCATTGTTGTTTTTAACCTTTTGACTGCTCTGTTTACTGTTTTATCTTCATAGTAAATCAATCAACTTTTCCCAGTATTCTGTATTTGGTAATTTGATCTTCACCATCCTTCTGAATATTTCATCTGCCTCTGTATATTTTGAAAATGTAGGCTTGTTGACAAATAGGTGTTTTACCTCATGTTGCAGGTAAAAAAGATTTTCAAAATTCTTGTAGAGAACTTTCCCTGTTGGAATTCCTTATGAAGAAGGAAGGTTAGCTTGATCTTTGGCTACTTATCTCATTTTCTTATCATAATCCTCTTGTTTCATCAATTTTTCATGAATAACCGGAGGATTTGGAAGACCTTTCTGCCTCAGAATGTCAAACTTCATCATAAATCTAGTTATGGCAACTTCCAAGTTCTGACATTTTTCTTCTAGCTGAATCATTAAATTCCTTTTTGAAATTACCTTCCTGACTTCAAGAATGGTATCTGTTCTATCACTAATCCCAATCTCTTCTAGTTCTTTATTATTCTTGGCATTGAGGAATTTGATGATTTCATTAGCTTCTTCAGGTTTCTTACCAAGTTCTTCTTTTATCTTATGGATGGCTTCTCCTATTGCTTTGATGAGATCTTTTTGTTCATAAATAACTTGGATTGATGGCCAAATATCATTGGCAGATTCAATGATATTGGCCCATAACTGCTGCTTGGATTGTGCCATTGGTTCTTTCAGTGTTAGATCTTTTTCTAATTTCTTCAATTTTTCTGTTAACATGTTTGCTTTCTGTTCTTCATTCTTGTGCATAATCTGAGCAAGATTCTTTTCATCCTCTAGACTTTTCAGCTCTTCTTTAAGTCTATTGATTTCATTTGTCTAAATAGACATTTCCTGCGTTGCTTTTACTAACTTACTTGCCTCATCAGTAGGCTGTGCTGCTGTTGTAGACGATTTCGCTTTTGAAGTTGTTGCTGAGGTGATAGGAAGTGTTGTAGCCATTGAGATTGTAGGGGCCAATGATTCTGCTAGTGTAGAAGGCATAGTTGTTTTTACTAGAGGAATTACAGTGACAAGAATTTCTTCTCTGGCCTTTTTCTCCTGGACCAACTTGTCCATTTCATTCTCCATTTATTTTATTTGGGCAGTTAATTAAAGGATGAGATTCATCATTTCATCTTTTTGGCTTTGACTTTCTAGAATTTATTTATCTTGAGGATGTTCCGTAGGAGGCAATTTGAGTTTCTTTCTTAATGCAACAATGTCTGCATTGTTCTTTTTTATTAGTTCTTCTGCAATTTTGACATTATTAGGATCATATCCTACTTCAATTACCAAATCCTCTAGAGTTTTTATTCTATTGTCTTTAGCGTGTGAAGATGCCTTTTCTAATTTGAACTGATCTTTGATGTTCCCAAGAGTGTTTTGCAGCTTCTCTACACTCATGGCCTTGGTGGTCATTGTAGAATATATCATTTCCCCTGCCTGGTTATGAAACTCAATTTGGTCCAAAGGATGAATATCCTTGGCCATGACTTCAAAATATGTCTTTTTGTAATCAAAAGATGACTTAGGAGTTTGAACTGCGGGTTGAAGAAATGTCATCTGCATCTTTTTATTATTATAATCAAAGGAAGAAAGTAGTTTGTTTTGGCTGCCAGGAGTCTGTTTTAGATATTGAGAATATATCTCAGTCTTGATTTCCTCATTTCTGGCCTTGATTTCCTTGTATCTTTATTTAATATCCATATCTTTCTCTATTGGTTTGTTGGATGAGGACACTTCAACACTATGATGTTTCTGAACCATTTGAGTGTTTGAAGTTGAAGGCTGGTGTTTTTATTTAGAAACTGCAGCATGAGCATTGTCTTTTACTACTATATCGGTATCAATTACTTCAATTGTTTCCACTTCCTCATTTATAGGATTTAATTTTGGCTTCTTTCTGTACATCAATTTAAATTTGGTTTCAGTGGTAGTTTCTGTAGTGTATGATCCTTCTTCTCTGATTCTTTTTGAGTTTTTATCTTCTTGAGCTGGAGTCTGCAAGATTTGACTAGTATCACCTTGCTTCTTTGCCTCTATCAAAGTGCTTTCCAACCATTCAGATTGGTTGGAGTATTTATCAATGTCTGGTTTCTTCTCATGTACATAAGGAGTCAATTTACATTTAACTCTCAATTTTCTTATTACTCCTAGAGGATCATAATACCACTAAAAGCTATGACTGGACTTAAAATCCTGCAAATACTTTTCTGCCTGTGGACCTGCATCTTTATTGTTACAAATAAAAGGGTCAACTTGATTCTTAATCTTAAATTGTGTCTTATTTTTGGCTGCCAAAAAATTGATTCCATCATAATTAAGGATCTGCCTGATATACTCAAGGGCAAATAACCTCATAGGGAGTTATTTGTGTAGTTTATATGGAAGAATATTAGATCCATATACCCTAATTTATGTATGGTTTTGATAGAAGTACCAATCTCTTGTCCTACTATTCTCTGAAAGTTGCAGGACCTTTTTAATTTCCTCACTGATTCTTGGCTGATTGCTGTTGTTCAACATGTTGACCACAGGATGAATGAAATAATCAATGAATTCTGTGTAAGTGGATTTTGTGGAGTCTTTTATGATAATTGGAGTCCAAAATATAATTGACTTTGGTTTACCTTCAACATTAAGCTTTTGAAGGTTGATGGCAAATTTCTCAGACTGAAAGTACAAAAACATGTGGAATAGGACTAAGGAATACTTGAAGAAATCTTCTTTAGGCTTTTTGACCAACTGTTAAATAATATTATCAACAAGGTACTAGGAAAATCTGAAAATGGTAGCAGGACACTGACCAAGTGTGAAAGTAGACAGGAAACCCAGGATTAAAGCATCAACATGCTCATGAGTAAAATAACCCAAAATGTAGGACAACATTGTGATAATGTGTCTGTTATCTCAGGAAATATTACAGATGGGTAAAGAGGATTTGTCTTGGGAGTTTCTACAGATGAAGGCATGAAAGTTTGGAATATCTGGAACCTCTTGGAGAAGTCCAGATTCAGATATAGCTATTTAAGGTTCTCAATGGACAGAGGGGTTTCATCTGGCTTAGGTTGGATCTGTAGCATTTGGTTGATTGACTAAGCTATGATAGTGAATATAATTTCTTTTCTAGGGGTAATTAGGGCTCTCTGGTCAGGGAAATAGCAAGATTGACGGAATCTAATCACTTTTGGGCACTGGAAAGTCTATGGGAGAACATACTTTGGCAAATTAGATTCCAAAATAAAACCTCATCTGCTTAATCAATGGATTTGTCATGGCTCCAGCAATGGAGCTCAAGAAGATTAAATTTAGTGACTGTCATTAATCTTAAAGTATCTATTTGTTAAAGGAGTGTGTTCCACATCTACAACTGGAGGTGGGAGAGGATTTACAGTTACAATACTTTTGGAAGACATTGTTTGTTTGATTTTACTCAACTGATTAATCTTTGACTTGGAAAAAACTGATTTAGTCCTTTAGGAGCACCTCAGAAAGATAATTACAGTTTGCAGACTGATTTAGGATGAAACAGGGGCTTATTTATGGTCTGCAATGGTTCAATTGATCAAATTTTCTATCTCTGTGATTAAAAACAGTCTTAGGACCCCAAAGTTTTGTGAAAAATAAGACTAGGGTTTGCAAAAAAGGATTAGAAGACAATAGGGCTTTCTTCAGGTATGCAGAGGCTCCTAAATGATTCAATTACTTATTAATTTCTCTTTAGATTAAGTACAAGTCTTTGCTTTTAAGAGTACCTAAATAAAATTAAGATTTTTAAGTTTGCAGAGGGTTTCTGAGGCAACAGAGGTTCTCTAAGGCTTCAGGGGTCTTTATAGTGTTTCGAATGAATTCTACACTGGATGTAGCAACAAATGGTGTTGATTTCTGGTAATCAAAGCTTAAAATGAGGTCGGCGGAAATTCTTTAGGTCGACAATGCTCCATCTGCACGAATGATAACAGAAAGTGGTAAAAAATGTTGCAAAGGGCCATTATATGGGCTTTTAATCAACAGTGATTAAAACATTGAATGCGCGGGTCAAATTCAAATGGGCAAGGTGGTTTTCGCAATGGGCAAGAATACATCCCAATGGTTTTTGCATTGGCCAAAGGTGGTAGGCGGTAAAGTTTCTGGCGATGGGATCAAATAGAATAGCGCCACGTAGCCAGGAGCGGGGCTCCGAAAACCACACATTTTGCAAGGTCTGAGGAATTCTAACGATCAGATGCTCAGGGATGCGAAAAGGCTTGTTGTTCATCAGATTTGATGGGTGTTAATCTTACGGCTGGGAGAACGCGATGGAGTGTTGGGGATTGGATAAGCGTGGGGCCGAGTTTTAAACCAATGCAATATGTTATATGCATGTAAAATATGTTTTTTAATGTATATGGTCGGGGTTTAATACATAGCCAATGGGGTTAGGGAAAGTGGGACCTATGTATAGGCGGGGATTAATATAATAATATTTATATATTAATTAATATAAGGGTTGGGAATTTATAATAAGAAATTAATATATACGGGGTATATGTATATAAAGGGAGCTAATATATTAAAGTTAAATGTTAATAAGGTACACTAAGATGTCAAATAAGTGCGGGATTTTAAAATACACTACGGATAGTGTTAAAATTTAATATCGGGGCGGGATTTTCATAATGGGGCCCAATATTAATATTTTAAACTTGAGAACTTAGGATAAGTGTATTTTAGGGGGTATTATGAATGAAATGGAAATTAATCAAGGGGTTTCACTTTTCCAAAGGAAAATATGTATTTTAATTTAGGAAAAGGGATTTTTTGTAGGGGAAAAATAGTGACGTAAGGGAAAAGAATATAAATGAAGGGGAAGGGGTATTTTTACAAAGGAAATGATTTTGAAGGGAAATTAGTAAATATGAAATGACCAATTTCTGCTATCCATGCCTTATGAAAACTGCTTCTGCCTACCCATCAGCTACCCTAACATTTTTTCTTCATTTCTTTGGGTGCATTTGAGCTTGTGAACCCTTACCATTTTTCTTTTAACATAAAACTATCTAATTCTAACCTTATTACTTCCAAGGGCTCTGATTAAACTGTTGAGCTCCTTATTATTCTCTACTTAACTACTGGTCTGCCAAGATTAAACTGTTTGGCTAGATATTTATTCTCTATCTATCAGCATGAAATTTAAAGCATGAAAGGTCAAGATTAAACTGTTTGACCTTCATGGATTTGTGGCATTTTTTGACAAGCTGCACATAATCTTCTTTTGCAGTAAAAAGTAAAAAGTAGTGGCATTGAATTTGCATCACTTTCATGATATATTTTTATCTCTTTTTTGTTGGGGTTCATTTTTTATATTCTTTTTGATCTTTTTTCTTTCAGTCCTTTGATTTTTGTTTTAGGACTTTTACCCTCTTTACATTTTTTATTTTTAATATGGAAAAATTATTTTGCAGAAATCAAAGTATGTACATATTACAAGACTAATCAAAGTCAATTAAAAATTATGAATCCTATTATTATAGGACCTTAACAATTAATACAAAATATAGGTTTAATATTTTAGACCCAATTTTTTTTTTTCCTTTCTCTTTCTCTTTTAATTCTTAATTTAGATACTTTCTTAAATAAAATACAATGGGATAATATTTAAGAGAGAGAGTGAGATGGAGGGATAATAGTGTGGGGGGGAGGCAGGGAGAGAGTGGAAATAAGAGAGAGAGTGGGGGGGGGGGAGAGAGGAGGAGAGAGGGTGGGAAAGAGATATGGATTTAGACGGGGGAAGAGAGGGAGAGAAGAACAAAGACATTGAGAGAGAGCGGTGGAGAGAGAGAGCGAGTGATAAGGGAGAGTTGAAGATGGAATGAGGGAGAGAGGAGGCGAGGGAAGGGAGATAAAAGGAGAAGATAGAGATAGGGAAATAAGGGTAAGAGAGAGGCAGGGAGTCATATATATGGAGGGGGGAGAGAGGGTGAAAAAGAGAAGGAGAAAGAGAGGAAGATAGTGATAGAGTTAAAGGGTGGAGAGTGTGTGTGTGATGGGGGAGGTAGGAGAGAAAGGGAGAGAGAGGAAGGAAAAGAGAGGAGCCATGAGAGAGAGGAGAGGGAGATGGATTTGGAAGTAGGAAAGAGAGGGAAATAAGAGAAAAGAAATTGAGAGATAGAGGTGGAGAGAGGGAGGGACTGATAAGGAGATATGAAGATGGCATGACGAAGAGAGGAGACGAGGGAAGTGAGTGAAAAGGAAAGGATAGCGATATGGAAAGAAGGTGAAGAGAGAGACAGGAAAGGAAGGTGAAGAGAGAGACATGGAAAGAAGGTGAAGAGAGAGACATGGAGACATATATATGGAGGGGCAAGAGAGGGGGAGAGTGAGAGAGAGAGAGAGAGAGAGAGAGAGAGAGAGAGAGAGAGGGAGATAATGACAAAGAGGGACGGTGGAAAGAGAGAGAGTGTGTGATGGGGGGATAAAAAGGGAGAGAGAGGAGTTGAGAGAGAGGAGAGAGAGGGGGGAGAGAGAGATGAAGTTGGAAGGGGAAGAAATCCATAGAGAGAGAAAGGTGGAGAGAGAGAGAGAGAGAGAGAGTATGTTTTGGGGGTGAGAAGGAGAGACAATGAGAGGTAGAGATAGAGACGGATGGGGGAGAGAGGGTAGAAGAGAGAGTCAAAGAGAGGGAGAGAAGAAGATAGATATAAATGGAGAGAGAGAGAGAGAGAGAGAGAGAGAGAGAGAGAGAGAGAGAGAGAGAGTGTTTGTATGTCTTGGGGATGAGATACAGATCTAGATGGAGGGGTATAGAGAGAGAGGAAGAGGGAGAGGATCTTGATTAATACTCCTATTTCATTGCTTTCACTAGATGCATTGATTTTAGTGTAGATATTGATTTCTAATCGTATTTTATCACTTGCACTAGATGCATTGATTTCAGTGTAGATGTCGGTTTATAATTCTATTTAATACCTTACAGTAGATGCATTGATTTCAATGTAGATATTGATTTCTATTCCTATATGATTGCTTGCACTAGATGCATTGTCTTCAGTGTAGATATTGATTTCTAATCCTATATGATCACTTACACTAGATGCATTGATTTCAATGTAGATGTCAAATTTCTAATCCTATTTAATACCTTACGCTAGATGCATTGATTTAAGTGTAGATGTTGTTTTGTAATCCTATTTGATTTCTTGCAATAGATGCATTGGTTTCAGTGTAGATACTGATTTCTAATCCTATTTGATTACTTGCAGTAGATGCATTGATTTTAGTTTAGATGTTGATTTCTAATCCTATTTTATTGTAATCACTAAATGCATTGATTTTAGTGTAGATGTTGATTTCTAATCCTATTTGATTATTTGCACTAGATGAAATGATTTCAATTTATATTTTGATTTTTTATTTGATGCAATTAGATGTATGATGTGCATTAATTTCAAAGCAATTAGATTAATAGTGGACATTGATTTCATTGTAAGCACATCTCTGCCCTCCCCATTTATATCTTCATCTCTCGTTGTCTCTCAATGCCTCCTTTATATCTCTATCTCACCCCCCAAACATACACACACTCTCTCCATAACTATCTATCTCTCTCTCTTTACCTCCCTTTTCCACTCCCTCTCTCTCTCTCTCTCTTCCCCTTCTCTCTCTCTCTAAAACTTCTCTATTCATATCTATATCTCTTCCTCCCTCCCTATCTTTTCCTCTCTCTTCTTCCCTCTTTGCCCCCCTCGATCTATATCTATATTTTACCCCAAAACATACACACTCTTTGTAAGTGTAAGTGCATAAACATTATTCTTGATGTGAACTGGCTTATGTGTTTTAGTAATTCAACCTTAAATATAGTACTTGAATTTTCATCCTAAGCAAAATGTTCACTTATCTGAAATGTCTTCTTCCTAAAACTGTAAACTATTTGTAATTAGCTACATTCTTATTATTCTCATCTTCCATCATTCAACATTGTTAATCAATTTGAATTCAAGCATGGTAATGGAAAATAACTAACAAGTGTGAGAATAAGAACACTAGAAGAAAATAGTATTTGTAATTGGTTACATTCTTATTATTCTCATCTTCCATCATTCAACATTGTTAATCAATTTGAATTCAAACATGGTAATAGAAAATAACTAATAAGTGTGACAATAAGAACATTAGAAGAAAATAGTTTCAGATTGATCTCAATGAAGATTGTTCGTAATTTACTATATTCTTATCATTCACAATTTCTTTCATTCAACATTGTTACATTGTCACTTTGCACTTAATATTTTTATTTCATAATTTTTCATCATTCAAGTTACTAACAATCTCTCTCATCTCTCTCATCTCAACAAACTTAGGTAACTAAGAAAATTTAAAATTATATTGACCAAATTAATCTTAAGCATATTTAAAATGATCAAAATAATTAGATGCTCAACCAATTTTGTATGACCACGCACGACTGAAACTAGCCTAGATCCATATTAACCCAAGATATATCAAGCTTCGAGAGGGATCAAATCTCTCGAGGTGCAAACATTTCCTCAAGTTTTTCACTCAAAAAAAAAGTTTGCACCTCGAGATATTTTATCCCTCTAAGCTCTTGATAGATTCAGATCTATGATGTATCTAAGCTGGTAAGTAACATAATTTTTAAAATGGCACATAAGCCATATAAAATTAAGTCTTGACACAATATTCTATAACCACAATATACATACAATTATTATAACCAATTCCATTTATAACACTAGTCCACCATGCATAATTATTATTCATGTTTAATAAAAAAATAGAAGACAAAAAATATGATGTTTTTATGTATAATGAAATTTTTGTCAACATAAAACATAACATATTTTCACATATATTTTCTATTTAGGCATGAAAATATGTTCAAAGGAATTTGTGAAATATTGTGTTAGGCTTGAGATGAAATCAAGTCAAAATTGTTAGTGCCCATGGTATTCACCACTTATGATATTGGGCCCATGGTATTATAATGAGATATTTGTATATATAGGAGTATGAGTAAAAAGGGAATCATGGCTGAGAAAGAATGTGAGACCAAATCAAGTCAAATTTGTTAGTGCCCATGGTATTCAGTACCTATGGTATTGGGCCCATGGTATTATAATGAAATATTTGTATATATAGGAGTGTGAGTAAAAAGAGAATCATGGGTGAGAAATAATGAAGTGAGTGAAATATATAGATATATGGTATTGGGTCCATGGTATTATAATGAGATATTTGTATCTATAGGAGTGTGAGTAAAAAGGGAATCATGAGTGAGAAAGAATGAAGCGAGTGAAATATATAGAGATATGGTATTGGGCTCATGGTATTATAATGATATATTTGTATATATATAAGAGTGTGAGTAAAAAGGAAATCATGGGTGAGAAAGAATGGACATATTGATTGAGTTATTTCTTGTTTCAGTGCATGAACCAATTTATTTTTTGGTTAAATAATTTTCCTGATGTCTTATTTTTTGGTTAAATAATTTTCCTGATGTCTTTTAGTAACAACTAGTATCAGAGCAAGGTTGTTCTATTTAATTTTTGGTGTGTGTCAGGGAATTGTTGGGAAGAATTATGAGCATGGAGATAGCCACATTAACTGATGTGGAGAAATTAAATGAGAATAATTTTCCCCGTAGATGGAGGACATATAGAAGACATATAATTATTTAAAATATATTTTCTATTTATGTAATTAATAAAATGTAAATAAATAATCAAAATATTGTATGAAATAAGATTTGATAAAATAATATATATTACTTTTATAATTTTCAAATTATATATATATATATATATATATATATATATATATATATATATATATATATATATATATATATATATATATATATATATATTCTTGCATTTTGGCATTTATCAAATGAAAACTACATCATTATCACTACATCGTTTAAGCACAACATTCTTCACTACAACAATACAAGTTTCAATATATGAATGTATACATAGAAGTCTTAGAATCAATTCCATGTATAACACTAGTATACCATGTATAATTATTCTTCGTGTTTAAAACAAAAAAAAAAACAACAATCATCACATTTTAATGTATAATGACATTTTTCCCAACATAAAACATAACATTTTTTTGTTGCGCCCAATGGCGCTTTACAACCTAGTTTAGGGTGGATGGGTGAACATTAGATAGGTGATGGGTGAGGGTTATATGGTTGGGTTTGTATTGTGAGATGTTAATTTTGAGATGTGAGATCTTTTTTAAATTCAAATTTTTTATATTGTATTTTTTTTTTAAATTTTTTATTAATAAAATTACAAACAATATTTTATATAAATGAAAGTATAATATACATATCACATTAAAAAATATAACACATAAATAATACATATAAATGAATATCCATTTTAATATAAATTAAAATAATGATTGCATAACCATCTTTAAATTTAATTAATAAGCCGATAAAAAAATAATATCTACAATATAACAAGATTTTTAATCATAAATATTTACCATGCATTTTATTAAATTCTAAATAGGCCTTTTTACAGTACCAGAAGAGAAAGATAAAGAGAGGGAGCGAGAAAGGGAGAGGAGGATAAAAAATCATAATACCATGGTTTATCAATACCATGGGCCATCTAGGCTTTTGATTATTATGTTATGTTACAATACCATCCGCCCATGGCCATTGGCTTATTAATACCACATGCCCAAAAACCATAACTTTTTTCAAAATCAAACTATTTTACAAATAATTTATTTTAATTTAGTTTATAACATTTTTTTAATTAAATCTAAAATAAAATAGGTTATAATTACTTTAGAGGTATATCTAAACCCACCAACCTCCCATAGATATTAAATCGAGGTTTTAATAAATTAAAAATGAGAATACTTTTATATATACAAATGTGAAATTTAGATAATATAAATAATATTATAAAGAACGAGGATAGATGCATTTTAACCAAAGATTCAAGCAAAGAGAGAAATAAAAGTGTCTAACAATGATATAGGAAATATAGTGCATGATTCTTTTAAGTTTTTTATTATGTATTTTATTTGACATGATTAATACAAAATATAGGTTTAATATTTTACAACCAATTTTTTTTTTTTTTAAATTTAGATACTTTCTTAAATAAAATACAATTGGCCAAGCATGATGTTTTCTATAACACCGCTGAGAGGGTCTTCTTCAGCGAATGCAACAGCATCCAAAAGGATATCCATAGTATCCTCAAATGAACATCTCATGATTGGTCCCATGTCATTACGATTGATACCATGTCGAGTAATAGCCATCAAATGACCTCGATATGTCATTGTGTCACATAGAATGGCTAGATGCTTGTAGTTAAAATATGACCCATCAAAAGATATCACAACTTAAAGCTCATCGAGAAGAGCCTTCCTCGCAACCTCAATTCCAAGCACTTAAATAATGTCCTAGTAGCATCCACATATTCATGGCACATCACAACTAACATATTGACACCTTCTATGTCTAGCATCCATTCTGTCTCAGTCTGAAATCCATCATTCTTGTCAAACTTGTTGATTTTTTGAGACTTGATAAACACTTTATTGATATCTGAAATTCCCCTTAGAGCCATTTCTGTAAGCATTTTAATTTCAATTTTTTTCCAAAAACACATCATCTTTAGAATTTTCGTTTTGTACCTCTACTTTAGGATCTTATTCATTCATAATACGTAAATGTAGAATAAGTTTTTATGCATTATCGTCATTAAAAATGCATCTCAAATAATCATCAAACTCAAGGTTAATATTTTCTGCAATGTCTTCCATACTCAGTTTTTTATCAACCATCATCTCTCTGTTCAATTCTATACAGAGAAACCATGGCAATATTTTTTCTATTGCAATATTCTTATCTCGCATTTCATAATAGGATTTGAAAAATTCAACATTCTCCTCAGTGATACTACTCATTGGATCTAGATCATACCACACTTCAGTAGCCTCTTTAACACTTCTAAGGTTTTGTACTCTAAAGCACACTACACATTTTTGTCCCTTTCCTTTGTCATGTTAACCTCAGGTTCTAGGCACATAGACAGTGATGACGTTTTTGTTGGAATCATGATTGCCGTTAGACCAAAACCTGCATGCTTTAGTCTCCGCTAAAATCACCAGAGTTAGGATCCACGAGAGGTGGTTAGTCCATGTCACGAAACACACGGGGAGCGTTGAACCCAATGTCCAACAATCTCCCCTACAACGCGAGCCGGGTGAGTTTCGAACTCGAGACCTGCCGCTCTGATTCCACTTGTTGGAATCACAATTGTCATTAGTCCAAAACCCACAAGTGGTATCAGAGCGACAGGTCTCGAGTTCAAAACTCACCCGACTCGCGTTGGGGGGGAGATTGTAGGACATTGGGTTCAACGCTCCCAGTGTGTTTCACGACTTGGACTAACCGCCTCTCATGGATCCTAACTTTGGTGATTCTAGCGGAGATTAAAGCCTGGGGGTTTTGGTCTAACGAAAATTGTGATTCCAACAATTTTAATATTTTTTGCACATTTATTATTTCCCTCATCCTAGGGACACCAAGAGTAACATTTTTTGCACTAAAACCAGCATAATGGAAAGTATTCAGTGTCATCTGAGTAGATGGTTCATCAATGGATTTATTTGCAACACATCTAATCATCTCACATAGATTAACTAAGAACTGCAAAAAACTACATGTTATCTCACCAATTACCCATTCAAATGCTTCCCTTGTAAGGTGGTACTCCTTCAGCACACGCTTACGACAAAATGTACTTCGAAGCAAAATGTTGAAAAACAGAGTGGCATTCTTCTGTATTTCAATACTCATGGGGTCATCACCGGGAACAACCTGAAGTCTTTCCTGAAGCCTATCAATCGCTTATACAATCTCCATGGGATGCATATATGATGGTTTTATAATATCAATTATGAATGTCTTTTGGCTGTTCCAGATGAGACTCTTAATATTTACAGGTAGATGCCACACGTTATCTCCAGTGGTTCCAATATCCATACCTAGTTGTCGTCTATATGACTCCAGTTTCCCTATGAATGGATGTTGTTTTTTTTAAGGGTCCTAGTTTATAATTGAAGGCAGATAGCTCATCTAATATCCTTGGAGAGATTAATCCGTAGGATATGTTTATGTAATTGTTTCAGTGATTTTCTCCATGTAGATGTTGATTATTTGGGTTTGTATATTAGGAAAGATATTTTAGAAAATTCTTCCAAACCATTAAAGTTTTGATGAATTTAGATTTTTCCATGCAGCTTAAATCCTTAGCCACAAGGGAAATTGGGTGTGGGATGTCTTCGAAAGGTTTTCTGCCAAAATATTTGCCTTTATTGATGACTTGGTAGGTTTATTATCCATAGATCTCTCCGGGCACTAGAACTAGTGAGGAGATCCATGCCACCTTTTATTAGTTCCTATGTCCTAGATTGGGCCATTTCAATGGGAAAGCCAACTCCGTTTGATTTAGGTTAGGGCCCTACCCCAAAATAGAGCATTTTTTTTTTCACCTTACCGACCTAAAAAGGACAACGAACGCTACCTTTCAGTATTGAATCTCCCTGATCGCGAAAGGAAGGCATGACTGATCGAGCTTTCTGGGTGAGCTGAATGGGATCGATGGGAGGCATGGATGGTTGGGGTTGATTTCAACTTAGGAATTCCAAGGTTAGACACCTTGTAGTATTGAAATTACTACTATTTTCAAGTAGGCCCTACCATTCCTACAAGAGGAGAAGTCCACATATGTGCTTTAGCATGTATAGAACATGCAAATCAATAAGGAAGGAAAGGGTTCATTACCCTTCTTTTTTACAGGTCTGCCTATTTGAAAAAACTAGTAAGGGGTTATAATGCCTTTTATTGCTAACCTAAGTTTTGATTGTCGGAATTAAGTCCCAGAACCATCACTTTGATTTACCCAACCTTCCGTGGCTAATAAGTTTCACCATGCCTCAGCCAAGGCGGGGATCAAGCATCTTTCACGAAGCTAAACATAATTTAAGAATTTTTTTTTTTGGTATACCTACTTGAAGCGTCGAAATAGAGACACTACCAAGCGTTGGAATAGCGACGCTAACTTAAAACATCAACGACACTACTAAAAAAATGTCGCTCTTGCGTCACTACCTTAAAATCGTCACTCTTGCAACACTACCTTAAAAACGGGAATAACGACACTACTAAAAAATCGTCGCTCTTGTGACACTACCTTAAAATCGTCGCTCTTGTGACACCACCTTAAGAACGTCAGAATAGTGACACTACTAAAAAATGGTCGCTCTTGCGACACTACCCAAAAAAATTTATAATAGCAACACTACCCAAAAAGCGTCGGAATAACGACAATAAACAATGCGATTGTAAGATTTACTAAATGAAGACACATGTCGTGTCTATTGTCACTCTACCGATAGTTATTAGAAGTGTCGGAAACGGGACATGAAAGGGCGATTTGCCCAACCTCAAAGTGTCGTTCTTGGGACGCCTATGTGTCGCAAGAGCGACATTTTTTCCGTCGGAAATTGGGCCAAATGTGCTAGTGCAAGAGGAGCTTGAGGTGTTAGTAGATATTTTTGATGTAGATATAATAATAGCCTTTTCTCGCTCTGCGAAAAACATTAGGAACTAGATCCAGAACCTTATCCAACACCTTAGTGTTTATTAAATTGTGTCACTTTTCAAAGAGCTTTCATTCCACCTAAGTCATTTCTTCTTGAAGTATTTAAGGAGTAATCTCTCGGTAGTAAGAGATAGAGTCTCAGCTTAGGTTTGAGCTCTATAACATCCTTGTTCCTTATAACATGTTTCTCCTCTCTGAACTCTGACATGTGTCTTGACCATGGCCACTAATGAAAGGAATGAGGGTTTGGAGATGGACACAGTGAATCCAATGAAAGAAGCAAGTTCTTAGCAAAGTCCTAATTTTGTCACTAGGATTTCTACTGGTCAAAAAAATGTGTTTTTGGGACCATCTATGGAACAATAGATATGTCACGACCTCAAGGCCTCCTATGGTCACAAGGTTACTTTTGGGCACATTAGTATCCCTTAGGATTGTGAAACTAATATGTTTCTCTTCAACCTCTCAAATCATTGAGTTACTTCACCCATAATACACCTCATAGTAAGTTAAATTTTATAATATTTGTACTATTAATTACATATAAAATATCATAACTCTTCGATATAGTGTAAGCAATATTACAATCACTTCTACTTCAATTAAAATTCCATTCATAAATATATGCAATAAATCAATTTTGTTGGGTATGTGTTATATTATTTCCACGATTTGTCGCAGAATATAATGAAAAGTAAAGCTGGTAGTCCCGATTTGGGATCTAGGGGAAAATATTTGTGTATATCTGTGTTATGTTTTATTATGTTGCTATTGTTTAATTTCTGTTTTTAAGATTCATTTGCAGATAATTTATGTACAAGGTTAAAACTCGCATTTGGTATCAGAGTTGTTTCGACTTCAAGGGGATGCCTTTACTACTGAGGGATTTTTTTCTCGGGCCTGTGGTAGACCCTGTTCAGTAGGATATCTGAGGGATCGATTCTTGCGGTGAAAAAAGATGGTGAGAAATGGAAATATAAAGATCAATAAATTTAATTGTCAGAGTTTTGAGTTCTGGAAGCTCAATATGGAGGATCTGTTGGTGGATAAACATTAGTGGATCGCGATAGATCCTAGTACTAAACCAACGGAAATGTCAGATGAAGAATAGAAGATGTTGGATCGGAAGGCAAAGAGCACAATACAGTTGTGTGTCTCAGATTCTGTATTGCTGAATGTATATGGGAAAGCTACAATGAAGACTTTGTGGGAAAAGCTTGGGGCTCTATACCAATCTAAGTCTCTGGTGAATAAATTGTTCCTACAGAAAAAGTTGTATAATTTGAGGATGAAGGATGGAGACTCGGTGAGAGAGCATCTGAATGCCTTCAATACTGTGGTAAGTCAGTTGTCATATTTTTATATTAAAATATCAAATAAAAATAAGTGCATCATTTTGTTGTGTTCTCTACCAGATTCATGGGACAGTCTAGTTATTACAATAGGTAGCAATACAACTAACTTGAATTTTGATGAAATTGTCTCTGCCTTGCTGTCAGAGGAAATGAGACACATAGATATGGAGTGCCAGAATGGAGATGCCTTATCTGTGCGAGTAAGATCCCAGAACAAAAACAAAAATAATTTTTCGAGTGGGAGATCTAAATATCCAGGAAAGTTTGTAAAGGTGTGCTGGAAATGCGTAAAAGAAGGGCACTACAAAAAGGACTGAAGATCTAAATCTCCTGAGAAAGAAAAGAGATCTGATGATACTCCTTCTGCAGAGGAAAAAACCACCTCAGATGAAGGGGGGGATGTGTATTTGGCTTCTTCTTCTTCAAATACACATGTAGATCATGAGGCATGGTTGATTGACTTAGGTGCATCCTTTCACTTCACTCCTCATAAGGAGTGGTTCCTCGAGTATGAGAAATATGATTGTGGTGATTTCTTCTTAGGGGATGATAGGAAGGCCAACATCGTCGGACATGGAAAATTCAAGCTGAAGCTGCAAGGTGGAAGGATTAGAACATTTCCTGGCATTCTGCATATTCCTGGATTGGCCATAAATCTGATTTCTGTAAGCAAGATGGAGGATGCAGGTTTACAAATAAAGTTCGAGAAACATACTTGCAAGATGGTTCGGGGAGCACTGGTATTAATGCATGGATTTTGGATTGGAACTGTGTACAAGCTTAGGGTAGCATTGTTATTTATGGGTGCGATAATTCTGTGGTTCCTGAAAGTGGAGCGGAAAGCCTAGCGGTCTCTGGAGAAAAGACCATGCTATGGCATCAAAGGCTTGGACATATTGGAGAGAAGGGGCTTCATATACTACATGGAAATTTTATGATAGAAGGTATGTCTAATTTCTCTTTTCCTTTAGATTTCTGTGAATATTGTGTATATGGGAAGAAAAATTGGGTGAGTTTTCCTTTTGGTGATAAGAGGGCGAATAAGATATTAGAGCTTGTGCATAGTGATGTGTTTGGACCTGTGTCGGTTCCATCACTAGGTAAGTTTGTGTACTATGTTTCATTCATAGATGACTTCTCAAGGAATACATGGATATATTTATTGAGGAAGAAATCTAAATTCTTTGACAGATTTAAATAATTTAAGGCTCTGGTGGAAAACTAGACAGAGAAGAAAATAAAGGTTCTGAGGACAAATAATGGTGGAGAGTTCTGCAAGAAGGAATTTGAAGAGTTCTGTAAGAAGTGTGGTATAACATGGAATAAGACTACTCCATACACACCTCAAAAAAATGGAGTTGTAGAAAGAATGAATATAACAGTGATGGAAAAGGCAAGAAGCATGCTTAGTGGTACCGGGTTAGGACAAGAATTTTGGGCAGAAGCAGTGGAGACTGCATGTTACCTGGTTAACATATCACCTTCATCAACGTTGGGGGTTAAGACTCCACATGAAGTACGGACTGGTAAGAAACCCTCTCTTTCACATCTGAGGGTATTTGGATGTGATGCATATCTACATATTCCAAAGGAGAAAAGTACCAAGTTGGATAATAAATCTGAAAGGTGCATCTTTATTGGGTATAAGGATGGTTTAAAAGGTTACAATCTTTGGAACCCAAAAACAAGGAAGGTAGTGTATATTCGAGATGTGGTGTTTAGAGAGGTCAAAGATGTTGGTAAACATGAAGTCCTACCGAAGGAACCTGAGAAGATAGAGTTTGATTCAGACTCTACAACAAAAGAAGTTTCATAAGAAGAAGATCCACAAACTCCAGTTGTGAGAAGATCAGTTCAGGAAAGAGGGAAGCCAAAAAGGTATAGTCCATATGCTTTATGTTCAATTTTTTCTTTAACTATCACTGATGATGATCCTAGAACTGTCAGGGAGGCAGTGGATTCAGAGGATGGAAAACTCTGGAAAGAGGCCATGGTTGATGAAATGGCATCCTTGCACAAAAATGAGGCATGGGATCTGGTGGAGTTGTTGGCTGGAAGGAATCCCATCGGGAGAAAATGGGTCTTTAACAAGAATATGAATGTAGAAGGCAAGGTGGAGAAATATAAAGCTCGATTGGTAGCAAAAGGTTATTCACAGGTGCCAAGAATTGATTTTGGTGATATTTTTTCTCCTGTTGCCAAGGTTACTTCTATTAGATTACTTTTATCTGTTGTTGCTGCATTTGATTTGGAGGTAGAACATATGGATTTGAAGAAAAAATTTCTTCACGGGGATCTGGAAGAGGAGATCTACATGAAGCAACCTGAAGTATTTATCATGAAGGGTAAGAAAGAACTTGTATGCAGGTTAAAAAAGTCTCCAAGGATGTGGTATCAAAAATTTGATACCTATATATGGGGACTTGGTTTCACCGTAAGAAAATAAGATCACTGTGTTTATTTTAAATTAATTGGTGACTGTGTTATTTATTTGGCATTGTATGTGAATGATATGTTGCTGATTGGAAATGACAAAGAAATTATCCAATATTTAAAGACCCAATTTTTCTCGAAATTTGACATGAAGGATCTTGGTGCTGCAAACTATATTTTGGGCATGGAAATTAAGAGAGATCAGGAAAAGAGGAAGCTCTGGTTAAATTAGAGGAAGTACGTCGAGACAATATTGCAGAGGTTCAATATGCAGGATAGTAAACTAGTGAAGGTTCCTATTCCTCTAGGTGTAAATCTATTTGTTGAATAATGTCCAAAGGCACAAGAAGAAGAGGAGGTTATGTCATGTGTTCCATATGCAAGTGCAGTGGGTAGCTTGATGTATGCAATGGTATGTACTAGACCAGAAATTGCACATGAAGCGGGAGTCTTGAGCAGGTTTGTGTCAAAACCAGGGAAGGAGCATTGGACAACAGTGAAGCGGGTTTTCAAATATTTGCTTGTCACTAGTGATTATGGTTTGTGCTACCAAGGAAGACCAAGATTAGACAGAGTATTGGAAATCCGTGGTTTGGTTGATGCAGGCTGGGCTGGAGATCTGGACCAAAAAAGATCTACAAGTGGGTATGTCTTTAGCCTATTTGGAGGTGCAGTTAGTTGGATGAGTAAAAGAGATTCTGTAGTGGCTCTTTCAACTACAGAGGCAGAATACATGGAAGCCACTCATGCAAGCAAGGAAGCAGTTTGGTTGCAGAGATTGTGTTAAAGTATGGGGTTGGTGCAATGAGCTATAAGGATAGACTGTGATAGCCAAAGTGCAATGTTCTTAGCTAAGAACCTTGCTTATCATTCAAAGAAAAATCACATTGATGTTCAATATCACTTTGTGAGAGATACGGTTGAGGATAAAAGGGTGTTGCTAGTAAAGGTGGACACTTTGAAGAATGTTGCAGATGCATTGACGAAGTCTGTGAACACTCAGAATTTCTCTTGGTGTAGAGAAATAATGGGCGTTGCAAATATGGACTAATAACTAAGCTCTCATGTGGCCCCTTGCTGAAAGAAAACAACAAGTGGGAGAATGTTAGTTATGTGCTGTATTATTTCCACGATTAGTTGCATGCGCAAGGGGGTTACATGGGGGGCGACAGATCTGCCTGTACATTGCGGCAGGTGCAACAGGGGGGGTGACAACCCCCCTTGTCCGGGGTTCAGAGGGGGTGGGTAGCCTCTTGTGCGGGGTCCGGGGCAGCGCCCCAGGAAAAAAAAATTCGACCCTATTTTCGGTGGGCGGACCTACCCATGGTTTTGTGCATGGGTTTGCACATGGTTTTGGGGCATGATGGTTTGCGGCCCCTATTATTTTGTAGATCCGGTGAAGGGAACTACGGTTATGATCTAATCCAGGGTTAATGGATTGCGGTTTATGAATGCTTCGGCATGTATATATATGTGTTGTAACACTAAAATGAATATAATGAAAAATCAAGGTCGTAGTCTCGATTTGGGATCCAGGGAAAATCTCTGTGTATATATTTTTTATGTTTTATTCTGTCGCTATTGTTTATTTTTGGTCTTTAAGATTCATTTTCAGATAATTTCTACACAGGTTTAAAACCTACATATTCATCATTAACGTCATCATACACATGCAAAAATTTATAAAGGAAATGACCCACTAGACTTTCATTTTTTATTAGAATACACAATTACAACATTCCTTTAATATAATGCTCATTTTATAAATCCTCAAAGAAAAGGCTCTCAAAGTGAATATAGAAAAACCTTTCATCTAATATTCAAACCTCACCAGGTCACCAACCCACCCTATCGCACGTTGTCTCGGCCCTCATCAAATTGGTTTATTTTTAGCTACAAAAAACCTTAAATCGTCCAGGACCCTAGGGTCATGCCCTTATCTTTGCTCCTCCTTTTCTCATCCCAACTCAAATTCTTCCTCATTTGGGTTGACTCATTCCTTTATATACTTTGTGTTGTGATATTTGTCTTGTTTGTTGGTGTTTTTTCCTTAACCATGTGACTCTCTCTTATTTATATGCCCCATTTAAAACTTTTGTCTAGCTCCTTCACCTCACACTATGGAAATATTCTTATTATCTCACACCTCCCACAAGCTAGCTCTCTCGTTATTTCATTCCTATACACAAGTTGACTCACACATGTGTTGAGCACCATGGATTAGGCTAAATCATTGTTCTTCCCAATTTCCTCAACTCACTCATGGCACATTTGTTCTAATTCATTCCATCTACACAGCTAAAGTACCCTTCAATGGTCACTCATCTCATCTCACTTGTCGCTTGGCCCGCCATGCCACCAAGCCCACATGTCTTTTGTCGATTTTTGTGACACACATCTTGTCTTGGCCCATCTCGACATGTCATCATAAGGACTTAGCCCATCACATGTTCCACCATGGTGCCATCCCAGTTAGTCCAACCTATTCACGATCAACCTCTCCAATGTTTAGTTACTCTTCTGGGGGTGTTTTAGGCTGCTCCTTGGAAAACTCATGTTATATCTCACATTGTAATTTTTTCACCTTTTCACCCATTGCTAGGCTAATTTATGCACTTAGTCATTCTCATCCATGATGCTACAAATCTACCCACATGCACCAAGTGGAAACCCTAATTGTCACTTTTTCAACAACTCATGTTGGAAAATTCTCATCTGAAATCCTCTTCTATCACATTTATTGGGATATATTTGTAATAAATCATGGGATGGAGATGTTTCCCATGGCATGCACCTCGGTTAAAGGTATTACCAACTCTAGGTCCTGACATCCTCCCCCCACTTAAAATTATCTTCATCTTGGCAAAAAACTAGCTACAACCCTCTAGTCATCTCATAGTGTTGGCTACTACCCTTATATTGCCTCTTACTGTTTTTTCAATATTTATCTATTTTATTGCCTCTTTATTTATATTATTGACTCTTTTCTTGTGAAAGGATTTGTATGGAATTAGATATGGAAAAATTCCTTCCTATTGCAGTCAATCTCTATATCAATCGTTGGATGGATGTTCAGGATGTATACTATGAAAAACTCCCCTTCAAATGAAAAAATTGCCATGATTATGGGTATTTCACCAAAAAAATTCAAAAATCGCAAGCCACCACGAAGAACTAGCAAGGAGACTTGAATGGGTAATGGAAACAAGTAAAACAAAGAAAGGGAAACACCAAATAAAATAATGTACTCACAAAAAAATCTTTGACCCCCAGCCCTCCCCATCGAATGCAGGATCGAGTCAAAGAAAGCATGATACTATCCAGGGGCCTCCAGTCTCAATGGGGGCATTGAATTGATAGACAATAATTACGCGGCCCTTGCATATGCCCAGGTAGATGATAATTTTTATCATTTATGCCCAAGGGATAACGACCTTTGTGGTCATGGGGCCGAAATGTAACTTCTTCCCCGCAATAATATAAAGAGAATCCTCGAAGAAAAGCAATACACAACAACTTACAAGACACCACAGATGAAGAGGAGGATGAAGATACTTCTTATCCTCCAAGGAACTGACTAGACAAAAAATTCCTGCAATCTCAGTGGATGAGAAATCAGAAAGTACGAGGGCCAAAGATATCAACAGAAAGGTTATAGTATCAAGTAAAAAAACTAATAAAGAGATATAGTTGCAACAAACTCAAATAAATAAATAAATAATAATAAAAAAAAAATGGTGGGTTTGAGCACACCATTCCTCGTCAATTAGCAGACCTTGGGGCAAAAGGAGGAAAGAAAGGAAATATAACAGGTCTTGGGAAAGGGACATCATATTCAAAATGAAATAATGAATATCATCTTCTGGAATTGCAGGGGACTTGGTTCTGGCAGAATAATAATTGAATCGAAATCATAACTCAAAGGAAATACCACTATGTGCCCTCCTCTAAGAAACTAAGTTAAGTGAGGCAGAAATATCCTCCATTCACATCAAAAATTGGGGGGAAATTAATATGGTAGCGGTAAGTTCACGAGGCTCTTCGAGAGGCCTTTGCACAATGTGGAATATAACAAAGATGCAACTGGTAAGTTCTAAGAAGACAACCCTTTGGATAACAACTACCTTTAAAATATTAGAGTTACACTAGACTTGTAATATAGTCAATGTATTTACGCTAGCACATTTTCGAGAAAAAACAGAGTGCTAGAAGTCCCTGATGGAGTTGAGAAACTCTTACTATGAATGCAATTATATCATTGGTGGAGACTTCAACACTTCCCCTGGCCAAAGGGATAAATGACGGGGCTCTCTTGTCTGTGATGCCTCCCAAGAAAACATGGAGGATTTAATTCTTACCCTTTGCCTTTTTATTCCAAGACTTTTATATTCCTCTAAACATGCAAAAATAAGCGCTCAGGCCTTGGCAAAAATAAGCGAAAATCTAACATATATTTAAGAGAAAATACAGGTTTTTCACTCAGCCATATTGAGTTCCAAAAAGAAGTTGAGATTTTCAAGACTCTCCACACTCTCCTTAGAAGAGAATAAGAATACCATAGGTTAAAATCTAGAAATAATCGGCTATCAAATAGGGATTGGAACACCAAATTATTTCATAAGTAGGAAAAGTTTAGATAAAGTAAAAACATCTCCTAGATTCATCATTTCGGGTAAACAATCACTGAGTTCAATGACATTAGTAAAGCTATTGTTCAAAATTTTTAGGACATATACCATGTGGACTTTCAGATCGACTATGAGAGTGAGGAGTACATATTAGATAATGTTCCCACCCTAGTTACTGTGGCTATGAATGATATCCTGATTACCCCTCTTAATGTTGAAGAGATTAGAATATTTGTATTCTCCTTTCTACTAGACAAAGAACCAGGTCTAGATGGATTCTCAACTAGCTTTTACCAATGCTTCTAAGACTTGGTTAGCAAAGATTTTTGTTGAATGATAGGATACTCCTCTAAGAGCTTCATTATGGGGGGAGGCATTAACACCTCCTTCTTAGCCCTAATCCCTAGGGATTCTACCCCCCCTACAATTCCAGATTCCACTCCACATCTCTTTGCAATGTGTCTTACAAGGTTATTTTGAAACTGCTTACATCTAGACTTAAAAATATCCTATCCCATTTGATCTTTGAAAATTAGGCCGACTTCGTGTCGGGTAGGAAAATATTTCAGAACATAATTATGCTTTAGGAAGCTATAGAATCCAGTTGGAAAAGAGGATATCAAGGCATGGTAATTAATTTAGATATGGAAAATACCTTTGACAAGGTAAGACATAGTTTCCTCCTAAAGCTTCTAAAGAAAATGGGGTTTGATGAAACATTTATAAAATGGATTTCTTTGGGTATCTCATCTCTTGGATCGCCCCTATGGTAAATGGAAGAGTGGTGGGTTTTCTCAAGGAATCTATGGGACTAAGGCAGGGATTCCATGTCTCCCCATTTCTCTATATTTTAATGGCAGATCCACTGAGTAAGAGAATGAATCATGAAAGAGAAACCCACAGATTACCAGGTATTAGATACAAGTTGGGGATTAGAAGCATCAATCATTGGAAGTTTGTGGATGAAATGATCTTGTTAGGAGGGGCCTCTATGGTGATTACCAAGCACTTAAATTTAATCTAGACAAGTTTCTTAGTGCCTGAGGAGGAGCCACAAAAGACCGCAAAAGTCACATTTACACTTGGAATATCACGCCATAGAAAGCCAAGAAGATTGATGAAATTATGGGATTCAAGACCATCTAGGATTGAAAGGAATTAAATTACCTTCGAATTCCAATATACCTTAGGCTAACAAGTCCCGATGCTTGGTGGAGAATCTTAGACAAAATCAAAACCAAAATTGTGAATTGGGGAGGGTTATGGTTGAATAATGCGGGTAGGGCAATATTCGTGAGATCAATGTTATCATCCATTCCTCTGTACCAGAGCTCAACTCTTCAAGATCCTAAGTATATTTTTTGATCATCTTTTTATATATATATATATATATATATATATATATATATATATATATATATATATATATATATATATATATATATATATATATATAAGGAAAATTTTATGGGAAGGATGGAAGAAAGATAATAAAAAAATCCACTTGGTGAACTGGAAGACTATTAGAGCACTAAAACAACATGAGGGGTTAGGAATTCATGACCCCACTATGGTCAATCAGGTCACATGCGAAAATATTTACTGGATGCTTAAAATGAGGCCAAACCATTAGTGGGCACAGGTTATGAGAGTCAAATATATGCATGAACACAACAACAAAGAGAACCATAATGTTTCAAATCAAGGCTCTCCTATCTACAAACTGTTGGGAAAAATACTGAGAGGGGGGTGAATCAGTATTTAGGGCATGCTCAAAACTTTTTACTTTTTCATGCTCTAAAACCCATACGCTACTTTACTGAACCAGACTCGCGTATATACGCGGATACCCTTCACAAAACTCGCGTATATGCAGAGATCTTATTATGCCATTAATTCTTTACTTAGATCTATACTATCATTTATTCATTAGATGTTCAGTAAAAAGTAAACATGTGCAGTAAGAACAGAACAAATCATCACACAGAAGCAACACACATGAACACCAGGATTTTAGGTGGAAACCCAAGTGCGGAGAAAACCACCGCTGCCGTTGTCTCAACTTTCAATATTTTATTATAAAGAAAACATCTTACAACATATGTGCTGGCGCAGACTCATACCAGCACGCAGGCACCCACCTGTGCTTGTTTACCAGCCTCTCCTGGAAGGGAGCTACGACCCCCTGCTCTCGTTTACCAGCCTCTCCTGGAAGGGAGCTACGACCCCTTGACTGAAGGCTACAACCCTCAGTACCACCATGGACCACGTTTCATCAATTTTCACACTGGATCCAAAGGCTTTCTTTAGAGCACAACTTGCAGGCCACTTTTCATCATATTTTCAGATTGGACCCACTCCACACATTTAAGCTCAAAAACTGATACTTGTCAATTTAGACAACCCAGAACTATAGAATACATCATTAACAGATAGCAGTAACACAACATAACAGATCAGACATTTCATACTTCATTCTTCAGCAAACCCTAGATTTAATACGTGCTTTCCTTTCACTGATACCGCGTATATACATGCTTCCATTCACGTCAGCCTGCGTATACATCTGCACATTACAGAACAACCCATACGCGCTTTCTCTTCATCAAACCCGCGTATATACGCGCTTCCGCTGCGAAAAACTTGCGTATAGATCTTCAGACATTATAGGGCAGCATACTTCTTCAGATCAGATATTCAATTCAGATTTAACTCTTCACTTCAGACAGATGTTCGCCTCATCTCAGATTTAAACATTCCACAAACAGATCTAGAAGATACAAATACATTTCAGATCTAGATAACCTTCTTCATCATTTTCTTCATAGGTGCATCACAGATTCAGATCTATCATCAAACTGTTAGCCTTTCCATTCAGACATACTTCAGAGTGAAGTATACATTCAAACCCAGACTCATGCTCCACATTGCACAATGATTTTCTTCTCCTTATATAGGTTTACCCTTTTTCAATACCATGAGCCAAAACCACATCACTTCCGATGGTATTCCTGGACGGGATCAAATAGACAACCCAGCGCTCAATACAATGGGTCAATACCATGGTAGTAACCCCTGGTTTTACATATTTAGAGCGCATTTGACCATACGCGACTTGGCACATTATTTCCCGCATGCATACGCTACTTCTATTAAGCAAACCCGCGTATGCCTTGTGACATACACTTTTCATCATTACTCTTGCATATACTGATATTTCTTACTTCTGCAACTTCTGTACTACTTGTAGGACATCAGATTTACATCATTAATTAGAATATCAAGTCAGTTTCCATCAAGTACAACTTCATCAAGTAGGTTGCCATCATCTTCATCAAGTGGGTTGCCATCAAGGACAACACACTGAATCATATTGCCAACAATCTCCCCCTTTGGACTTGATGGCAACCACGATGGTGTTTGATCACAACAGATATATACATTAAGCATAATGATATTCTCCCCCTATTCAAACACCATGTCACTCTTCCCCTTTGACATCAAGGGCAAAGGGCGGATCAAAACCAACACAAGGTTTTTCTCCTCATGTAGATAGAAGAGCGTTGTAGATCTGATGTGCATTGAAGTTACCATGCTCCCCCTGAGTTCATGCTGAATGTTCAAACATATTTTTCAATGAAGTTCATGACTCTATGACCTTCCTATCACCAAGGACTCATACTTACATCAAAGATCCAATGAAGTGGATTTACATATGAGACTCAAATACCCAACCAAGAGGGTTTACACATTTTGACTTAGCTACCCAACCAAGTGGGTTTACAAATTTGAACAAGTCCTTACATGATTGAATATTACAATTTTACATCATAGGTCTCAACATGACCTTTTCATCAAATTACAAATAAGACTTTTCATGACCAATACCAGAAAGACCTCAAGAGAGATCATATTTCAGAACCATCATAATGCCAACAATGCCTTATACTCAGCAAGGCTAATGCTCCCCCTGAAAATGTGCATCCAAGCATCCTTTTCATATGACCAAGGCTCCTCCTTAGTTTGTACAACCTGAATACTTTCAACAGCAAGTCATCAACAACAATCTCTGCATGATTTATCCTTATCTCTGAATCACAAGACTTCCCTCTTATCCATGTGTGAAAACAAAAGATACTCTTAAGCAAAAAGTAATCAGGGCTCATCCATAATCTCATCATAATAAACCATGTATCATGTCATCATCATTTAGAACTGAGAAATAAGCAGATATAGTGCCAAAAATACAGTCATTAACAACCAGACTGATGCTCCCCCTGAACCTATGCTCCTGATCTTCAGCTGTCATACAAATTTTCTTATCATAAGTGCATACGCGCCTGTCTCCACTGGAACTCGCGTGTATATGCGGATTTAGTTCACTGAACCCGCGTATGGAAAGTGAAACATTGAAAACTTCACATCCCTTCATCTCCCCCTGAGTTTGTACCACCTGTACCTGACTTCTGCATATCACATGCTCTGTCAGAAATAATCATAACCAGAATAACCAAAACAATCATGAGAATCACCATACATCGCTCCCCCTGTGGCAATACATTACTAATCCCTATAATGTATCTCACATCACTCCTGCAGTCATTAAGAGAAGTAAGCTTTAGAAGCGGATGACTGCAGTAGGGTCAATATTCCCTACGTTTCTGACCGGTCCTCCTTCCTATTCCAGCTTTGCTTGAAATTTCTAATTGTGTGCTGAAAATTATCCAATTTCTCAGATTTGTTCATCCTGCATTCTTTTCCACATGTCCATACTTGTTACAAGCATAACATCTTATATGACCAGAGAAGTAAGCATAAGGATCATAATGTGTTTCTCTGTTCTTCCTTCTATTTCAATCAGCTACTTTATGACCATATTTGTTGCATGAAAAACAATATCCCTTGAAGAAACCAGAGAACCTTTCTGTGTAGAATCTGTTTGTATGTGCCTGAAACATTCTGCTTCTGCAATTGGCTGCAACATGCCCATAATTATGACACTTAAAGCATTCAACATTAGTGAATGATTTCCTTTGAGTATTCATGATTGTTGGTTGACTTCTTGTTTCTTTCAACTCTTCAGGTTTTGTATTGACATTTTTTGAATCTTTAGCACTCCCTTGTGAACTAGATTCTCCTTTAACAGCTTCATGAAAACCAAGACCAAGTTTAACAGAGGGAGACCTTTTATTACTAAGAATATTGTCTAGAATATTAGTAATATCTTGAAACCTCAAGAGTTTATCCTTTTCTTCTAATTTACCTTTGAGAATGTTTACCTCCACCTCCAATTTTTGGCATTGCTTCTTCATGCTTTCTTCGACCCTTTTTCCTTCTTCTACTTGATCATTCAATTTTAAAATTTCTTCCTTCAACAAATTTTCTTGTTCTTCACATGTTTGTAGCAGCTCTTCATTCTTCTTATTTGATTTTTCCAGATCTTCTTTGAGAGAGATGATTTCTGCTTCAAGTCCTTTCTTTTCAAATGATAGGGGTTCTTCATTCTTCTTATTTGATTTTTCCAGATCTTCTTTGAGAGAGATGATTTCTGCTTCAAGTCTTTCACTTCGATTGGTTGCAATAACATACAACTTTTGATACTTGTCTATCTGTCCATTCAGTATTTCTTTCTGTTCATTCATTCTAGAGATCATTTCTTTGTAGACAGTTTCTCTCTTATGAAATTGATTCCAATCATTGCTTTCATCATTGATCTTGAGATTTGCTTCTATACTTATACTATTATGTTCACTATCTTCACCATTGCTTGCACAAGAAAGTGAATCACAAGAACAACAATCAGTACCTGTTTTATCTTCTTCATTTTTTGCCGCACATGTCTTCTGAGATGTCTCCTTTTGGGTAGCCTTCTTCTTTTGCTTCTTTGCCATAAGCACTTGTAGATCTTGGTCAGAATCTTCTTCTTCCTCATCAGATACTTCATTTGTATAATAAATCTTTCTATTTTCAAATTGTTTCCCTTTACCATGATTATCTTCATAAGGACATTTAGCATCATAATGACCAACTCTTCCACAAGCAAAACACTTGAAGGGAAGCTTACCTTTGAATCTTCCAGTTCCTAGTTGGAGTCTTCTCACAAAATTTGCTTCTTCTTCTTCTGATATATAATTTGATTCCTTGACATCTTCCTTTTCTTTTCCTTTTGCGCACGCCTTAAAAGAAGCTTCTTTGATTTGAGAGGGACCTCCTTGTCTCATTTCATAATCAGTCAGAATACCATGTAGCTGAAAAATAGTAAGAGTTTGCAGATCTTGCGTTTCTTCAATAGCTGACACTTTTGACTCAAATTTTGAAGTTAAAGATCTTAAGACTTTTTCCACCAGAGTAGTATCGGTTATGGTTTCACCCAAACTTCTCATACGATTTACAATATCATCTAGACGTAAAAAGAAACTGGCAATACTCTCATTACTATGCATCCTTAAATTTTCATATTCAATTCTGAGAGTTTGGAGTTTTGCACTTTTTACCTTTGTATCTCCTTCATAGCTCAGAATGATTTTGTCCCATATTTCTTTTGCTGAATTTAGCTGCATCACTTTAGCAAATTCTGGTTCAGACATGCTTCCTAACAAAACATTGACTGCTTTGGCATTGACTTCATATTTCTTCCTTTCTGCTGCATCAGTAGAAATACTTGCCAGATACTGATAACCTTCTTCCACGATTGCCCATACTTCTGCACCAAGACTTTGCAGATATGCTTTTTTCGTATCTTCCAGAATAACATATTATTTCCATTGAATAGAGGTGGATTTAGAGAGAGAACTCCTTCATGACTTCCCATTGCGACGGATCTCCTTCAAGCGATCAAGCTTCTGCAGAAGGACCTGCTCTGAAACCAATTGTTGGGAAAAATACTGAGAGGGGGGTGAATCAGTATTTAGGGCATGCTCAAATTTTTTTACTTTTTCATGCTCTAAAACCCATACGCTACTTTACTGAACCAGACTCGCGTATATATGCGGATACCCTTCACAAAACTCGCGTATATGCAGAGATCTTATTATGCCATTAATTCTTTACTTAGATCTATGCAACATTCATTCATCAGATGTTTAAATATCAGTAGTCATGTGCAGTAATAACAGAATAAATCATCACACATAAGCATCACACATGAACACCAGGATTTTAGGTGGAAACCCAAGTCGAGAGAAAACCACCGCTGCCGTTGTCTCAGCCTTCAATATTTTATTATAGAGAAAACATCTTACAACTATGTGTTGGCACAGACTCATACCAGCACGCAGGCACCCACCTGTGCTTGTTTACCAGCCTCTCCTAGAAGGGAGCTACGACCCCCTGCTCTCATTTACCAGCCTCTCCTGGAAGGGAGCTACGACCCCCTGCTCTCGTTTACTAGCCTCTCCTGGAAGGGAGCTATGACCCCCTGACTGAAGGCTACAACCTTCAGTACCACCATGGGCCACGTTTCATCAATTTTCACACTGAATCCAAAGGCTTTCTTTAGAGCACAACTTGCAGGCCACTTTTCATCATATTTTCAGATTGGACCCACTCCACACATTTAAGCTAAAAAACCGATACTTATTAATTTAGACAACCCAGAACTGTAGAATACATCATTAACAGATAGCAGTAACACAACAGAACAGATCAGACATTTAATACTTCATTCTTCAGCAAACCCTAGATTTAATACGCGCTTTCCTTTCACTGATACCACGTATATACGCACTTCCATTCACGTCAGCCTGTGTATACATCTGCACATTACAGAACAACCCATACACACTTTCTCTTCATCAAACCCGCGTATATACGTGCTTCCGTTGCGACAAACTTGCGTATAGATCTTCAGACATTATAGGGCAACATACTTCTTCAGATCAGATATTCAGTTCAGATTTAACTCTTCACTTCAGACAGATGTTCGCCTCATCTCAGATTTAAACATTCCACAAACAGATCTAGAAGATACAAATACATTTCAGATCTAGATAACCTTCTTCATCATTTTCTTCATAGGTGCATCACAGATTCAGATCTATCATCAAACTGTTACCCTTTCCATTCATACATACTTCAGAGCGAAGTATACATTCAAACCCAGACTCATGCTCCACATTGCACAATGATTTTCTTCTCCTTATATAGGTTTACCCTTTTTCAATACCATGAGCCAAAACCACATCACTTCCGATGGTATTCCTGGACGGGATCAAATAGACAACCCAACGCTCAATTCAATGGGTCAATACCATGGTAGTAACCCCTGGTTTTACATATTTAGAGCGCATTTGACCATACACGACTTGGCACGTTATTTCCCGCGTGCATACGCTACTTATATTAAGCAAACCCGCGTATGCCTTGTGACATACGCTTTTCATCATTACTCTTGCATATACTGATATTTCTTACTTCTGCAACTTCTGTACTACTTGTAGGACATCAGATTTACATCATTAATTAGAATATCAAGTCAGTTTCCATCAAGTACAACTTCATCAAGTAGGTTGCCATCATCTTCATCAAGTGGGTACAACTTCATCAAGTAGGTTGACTTTCACTCTGACTTTCATCTGATACACTTTGACTCTGATGCTCTTTGTCTGTTCTGTTTTCACTGTCACTGTGAATTCTTATTTCACTTTTAAAATTCACTGTGCAATTTCATTACTCTCTGATCTCTCTCTGACTTTGATTTAATCCTTTCTTTGTATAAAAATTGTTTGTTCAATGAAGCTTTTGAATTAAAATATGAGAATTTGGAGCAAACAATTTTGTCAACTAGTATTAAAACTGTTGGCCCAATTTCATATTCTGATAATAATCTGTAACAATCAAACAATTCGTTAATAAAACCTTAGTCTGAAGGGAAGTCAATAATGACTTTATGGAACAGGGAATATAGTGAAAGGAGTTCTAGCAATAGATGGGGTTTTCTCATAATTTTGACCTTCAGATCTTAGGAACTCTTGTTTTTATGTTTTTTTTACACTTCTGTAAGCTTAAACTGTTTACAGAAGATATTTTTGGTATGACAGAGGTCTACTGAATATAATAGGCACAAAATGGCTTTATTTTTTGTTTAAACCTTCAATTTTGGCTTTAAACTATTCTTTTATACTCTCACAGGTTTAGGAGATGATAAAACAAGGGTTTTATCTGTTTTTTTGGATAATTATGGACTTAAAAATGATTAAAATTGGGCACTGAAGGATTCTGAATATTTTCAAGGGTTTTTGGGCTTGATTGGAGTTTTATATAGTCTGCAAAAACCAGAATAAACTCAAGTTTTCCTTTAAAACTGAACGTAGTATTTAAAACAGGGTTTTATCAAAATTTTGACAGGGTTTGACTCTTTTTGGCCCTTTTTGGGTAACTAGAATCTTTCTTGGAGAAATTAGGCTTTTAGTGTATTCACTTTCTTTAGCAAATTCCTTTTCATAATGACAAAGGCTCGATTTTCTCAGAAAATACCTATTTATGCAGGTATGGGTCTTTGGAAACATGTTCAGAGTTGTTTGATGGGTCTTTGGTATCTTTTTAGGTCTCTAGAAGCAATTTGAGTCTTTCAACAATCTTCAAATAGCAAATGCGGGCATTTTTCACTTATTTTGGGCATAAAAATCGTGCCATGGCTTCGTTCTCTGAGTCAGAATGGTGAATACAGTTGATGAGTGCAGGAAAGGGATAAAATGGTGCGATTTCATGGTTTATTAGGAATTTTAGGTTAAATTTGGCTTGCAATAAATGTCAATCAAATCGAGCAATGGGCTATTTTCGGGCTCAAAGGGTAGGAAACCACGAGTGGTTATCGCGTGCCATTTTGGTGGTAAGTTGTTTTGGAGGAAACGAACGTGATCCAATGAGAATGGACCACGTGGAGGAGGGAGAAAATCACAATACCACCCATTTCGCGTAGAAATGAAATGGTGGTGATCGCGCAAGTTTATTTGCGATATGTATTGTTAGCCGTCGGATAGTGGGGTTCGATTGCGAATGACCTAGATCTCTTGTGGAAGTTGAATCGGGACGGAGTGGGGCCGGGGTGTATTAACGTGATGGGGATAGGTTTAAAATTTATGAATGTGCGTTTAAATAAATTTTAAAACCTTAGGCTTATAATATGCGGTGGGTATAAGGTTTATATGTTTCAATTAAAACATTTACGCAATGTTTCAATCATATATATACGCGGGTCTAATATATAGCTTTTCAAATGTTTTTGACATTTGTTTAAAACTATAAGGGGCGGGGATTAGCTTTTATAGATAGGTTTAAACCAAGGGATAGGGGCGGGGTTTATATATCGCACATGGAGTATTTAAACATTGGTTTAGACATAAAATAGAGGGTTTTGAGGGTTATTTAAAATAAAATGACTTAATACTATACGGGAGGGTGTAATTAGGGATTTAATAAAATAAGTTAGAATTAAATATGAAAAAGGGATAATGTATGAATAAAAATACATGTTTAACTCTAATTAAAGTGAAAATAAACATCGCTTGTCTTTGTTGTATTAATTCACACTTTAACTTAGGATAAATGCATTTTGAGGGTTTATGAATGATTTTTGAATGAAAATGACATTAATTAAGTAGGGTTTTTACTTTTACTAATCAAAAATGTGTTTTACTCAGAAAAATGGATCATAATCTTGGAAAAGGGTGAATATGCTGATGAAATGGGTTTTATGTAGGGAATCCAATATTTTTAACCAATCAGTTATCGAGCCTTAGTTCCATTCCCAATAGAAGTCAGAGAAATCCTCTGAACCTTTTTAACTAAAGATTTAGAATACTGGATGATTGTGGGGGAGGGGAAATTAGTAATTTTTGCCCGATGATGCTTTATTAGATGTCTTGCACAACTGCTTTCTACCTACCCATCATTATTTCTAACATTTTTTTACTTCATTTTCATGGGTGCATTTAAGCTTGCAACCCGAAATCAATTTTTATTTCAAAGCTTAATTCTATCTAAGTCTAACCTTATTTCATCTGAGGGCTCAGATTAAACTGTTGAGCTCCTCATCTATTCTCTAACTATCTACTGATATGACAAGTTTAAAATGTTTGACATATCTTTATTCTCTATCTAAAACATGAAATTCAAAGCATGAAAAGTTAAGATTAAACTATTTAGCTGATCATGGATTATGGCATTTTGAACAATCCGCACATAATCATTATTCTTGCAGTAAAAGTAAATAGTAGTGGCATTTTGACTTAATCACTTTCAGGTCTTATTTTTATCTCTTTTTTCTTTTGGGGTCTATTTTTTTCCAAGTCCTTTGATCTTTATTTTAGGACTTTTACCCTCTTTTCATTTTTTATTATTATTTTCAAATATGGGAAAACAACTTGCAAAAAGCAAGGTATGTACATATTTACAAGACTATCAAAGTCAATTCAAAAATTATGAATCCTATTATTATAGGACCCTAACACCCCCCTCTCAAAGTCCAAATCATATTGGTAGGGTTGGAAAATCTCCTCCTACTCAGTCAAGGAAGGCTACTCTCATATGCTCTTTAACAAGAAAATTCCCTAAAAAGTTTTGATATGGATAAAAACTTAGAAGTAAAATGTAATTCAGAAAGTATAATTCTTTGACTGGTTTCTCTCTTATAAAATAATCCTCACTGTTGAGAACCTTCTGAAAAGGGGTATTGTTGGCCCCTCCAAATGGCCCTTTTGTGAGAACTCGGAGGAAAATATTACCCATCTCTTTCTTTTTTGCTTGTTTTTTAGATCAGTCTGGTCCTTGGCTCTTGTCCCGCTTCTCCCCAGAATCATTTGGCCTTCCGAAATTATTTCCTTCTTTTCCTCATTGCCCAAATTCTATGTGGGTTTCCTTCAGGAAAAAATCTCCTTTAAAGAACTATGGATCACACCACCTAATTATGTCTACTGGCACATTTGGTTATCTCAAAATAAAGTGATCTTTCATTCTTCTCGTCGTCCTGCTAGAACCACCACCCTCAAAGCTCTCTCATCTTGTTTTGAATTCCTCCACCCATTCATCAATCCCTCTCTAGACTCACAATAATTTCCTTGGCTCAATCCTTGGGCCCAACCCTCTCCTTTCTTGTCCCTTTTGAATCACTCTCCCCCTCACCCTTTCTGAACCATCCGGTTGACCCTAAATGAGTTAGCTGAATGGAAGCACAGATCTTATTCCTGGATTCTCTAATCTGATAGTGCCTCACTAAAATAAATCCTAGGGTGGTAGGAGGGGTACGGATTCTCATTAATACTGAAGGAATAATTGTTTACCATTATGCATGGGGCTTGGGAAATCATTCCAACAACCAAGCTGAAGTTTATGGAATATATCTTGGGCTCATTTTAGCACACCAAAACGGAATTAATGAGGTGAGAATTATGGGTGATTGTTTCTTGGTCATAAAGAACATGCACTCCATCTCTTCAACCCATAATAACAATCTCAATCAGTTTCTCCAACACGCTTGTGGTATTCTCCCTATATTTGATAAATTACATTTTTTTCATATCCTAAGAGGCCTAAATACAGAAGAAGGAACACAAGGCAACAAGGCATGCCAAATAAATGAAGGTCATATTATGGTCAATGGAAATGAAGGTTTCCTACCCATCCCCTAGAAGTCTAAAAGGATTATCTCTTTAACCATGTCTCCATATCCTAATATCTTAATCATCATTCCCATGTATCATAACCCCACCTTGGACCACCCTCCCTCCCCTCGTCCCCTTTACTGTTAATCCTTCCCCCACCACCACCCCTCACCCCCCCCTCCCCCCCACCTCCCTTGGTCTCTCCCCTCCTCTAACTCCACTTGTCATCATTTGAAGACACTTCTCTCATATGCCTTGATGCTAGGCGATATTATATCATCACATGTGAGGGCACCCAACGTGATGTATTCGATAAGTGTGGGAGTTCTCATCTTCGTTCATCAGATTTTGGTTCATTACCAGTATGATCAATTTTTATTCATGCGAATTCCCTCTATGAGCGAGTCGTATTTACTTGTCCAAGTTCAATTGGATGGATCACCTACTTGAAGGTGAGGATGACTAATGTGACGATCATTTTGACTATCATAGTAATAATGGAATCACCATGGGATCCTCAGGGTATGCATACCACTTCTATGTGTTTCATACGACTTGTGTTCGTCTCAGTCTATAAATCGTGGGGATACACTATGAACTTACACATTGAGATGGTGTCCCACTCTGTCCTGCAAATTGATAGTGGCTGGTTTTTGTGGAAGGGTATGGGAAGCCCCTGAATAGTAGGAGCGGTTGCGGTTTGCTCCTATCCCCAATTTCGGGTGCCCCTACCTCATGTGAAGTTGGTTTGGTTCGGTGGGAATTATTTGATAATTAATTCAATCACGAATTTGGTGCCTTTGAAACCGACCAAAATTCGGTTCGAAGGGGTTCACATCATGTTAATTGCAATGGCTTCAGGTTCCTGGGGTTGTCTTCATCTTCTCTCAGGTAGGGTGGAATGCTACGACGTTCATGATTGGGTCAAATGCCCTCCCATGACCACCTTCTCTCCCCTTGCATGGAACGTGTTCCGGTGAACACGCAGAATTACGTGTCGATATCTCCGAGTTACAGATACTCTTTCACCAATAGAGGATTGTGGGCAATGATAAACAAGAAATGATCGTAGAAAAAATCAAGAAAATTGGTCAACTGGAAGATGAAGTAGAGGTGCTCTGAAGCATTCTTGAGGACCTCGAAATTCAGCTCGCCTAATAGAATTCTCCACCTGTAGAGGAAATCCTTTGCCTATACCTTAACCACCCTTCATCCCTGAAGAATAGTCAGTGTAGTTAGGTTTGGTTTTATATGTATCTTGCTCTTATCGGAGTTCTGTCACTAGTAGTATTATAAGAGTGCAGTATTGCCTTGAAATTTTGCTAGATGATTGGGCATGGTTAGATAAGCTACATATGCAGTTTATGAAGCCCACTAATGTGATGGAATTATAAATACTTGAATTAACATAACCAATACTCTTTCATGTTATATATATATATATATATAATGTTGAATCATAATTATAATGGGATTTATATTTTTGTTATTTGTATACATTTCATTTTAGGAATCTATATCTCTATGATATATTTATGTATTTATATAATTATAAAAAGATAAAAAAATATAAAATATGAAATATTATTTTATAAAATATTATATATTATTTTTTAGAATTACAAACTTTAAAAGTTTTTTTAATCTTTTCTTTTTATTTATTTTTATATGAATTTTCTTGTATTATTGCAGTTACCATGTAAAAACTGTTAATTTTAAGACTTACAACAAAACAGTACATTTTATTACATGCCATCTTAACCGATTCTAAGGAAAAATAAAAAAAATATTATTAAAACTATTTTTAGTCAACATTACAATAATAATATGATCGTTTATAAAATTTTGTCATATTTTATTTTCTTTAATACTAATAAATTATTATGTTTTGAAAAAATCCATTAATATTATTAGTCTCTACCCAGCATGGAGTATACTAAGTGAAATTATTTTGAGTCAAACTACTTTGAGTCTTGTTTTTGATAAAAAATCTGATGTTTTCAAAGGTTTTTGTATATTTTTTTGGAAATTAAAAATTTATTTTTTATTGATTGGAAAAGGTTATAGGACTGGTTAGACGTCAATTTCAATAAAAGAAAATTAATAGTGAAACGAAATAAAAAGAGAAAAATAAAATAGACACCTAACATGATTAGATTTAAAACTAGAGAAAAAAAATGTATTTTTAATTAGAAAAATTAGAAGTTGGCAAGTATCATATCATTCTGGATGTGGCCAAAAATAAAGAAAAATATATGAGGGTTAATATTGTGAGATATAAATAGATAGTCGATATGCAAGTGTTAATGAAAGACATAACATAGATGGATGGTGTTCATTAATTAATGTAGGTAGCAATCTCAACAGAGGAAAATTCAATACAAGATACAACATTTCCAATGTTTAATCTTCTAGTTATTATTGTTTGTGATTTTTTCTCATTGTATTCCATTATTTTTACAACTAATATATCCAAACACTCAACTATCTACGGGAATTTTGTGTTATTGTTGAAATAATTTTGGAAATGACTGAGTTGGGCTTGCGTTGCTTTCTAATGTAAGCCTTTTATCATCCAAACTTTGAATGAAACCATATATGACATTTGACTATCTGGGGATGAAGCCTTCGAAGAAGCAATATCAATTTTGTTTTAAAATTTAGATCATGATGGTTTCATTAATCTCATGAGAGAATCTATCTGAAAAGATTATGACAATTCTATCCATGGAGAATGTTGCATAACCCAACTTTAGATGACTTGGAAATATTTTAAGTTCAGGTTTAGATTTAACATTATTCAATGACAAGTAGGTAAATTCGATGAAAAATTCAATTTTGATATTTTTTTTCCGTCCAAGTATCTTGGATTGTGTTTCTATCCTACATAAAATCAGGTACAATCACCATTTTAAGTAATTTTCCCATCTTTAAATTACTTATATTTTAATTTTTTAATCTGTTCACAACTATTTCATTTTTGTTTTTTTATTCTTGTTCTTGTTCTTGATAAACATTCTACTCCTTGAAGTATTTTCGTTTTATATTGTTTCCATGGGTTTTGATTTTTCTCTCATGAATATCAAAGCTTAAACCTAATTTCTTTACTTATGAAACATGTTTTTTATGTAACCGATTACTTCCCCAATTGATTTATAATCTAGCATTTTTTGTTCATACACATATTACATTTCTCATCCATTCTTACACATTCAAGGCCTTTTCTTCTCCCATATCCTTTTAATATCTTGATGAGTAAGTCTAATTTGTATTATAATTTTGGCCATAATCCAATTTGTATCATGTTGGATTTTGTTTGTGGGTTGTATTGTTTCTTTTAAAATTTGATTTTTTTTGGGTATGAGATTCTAGGAAAGGGGTTGAAAGTGTGTGCCTTCAATTAGGCTTTGTGTGGAAGTTATGGAAGATATTTTATTTGAAACTTCCACTGCTTGTGAATTTGAATTTATTTTGTTTGAAATGGGAACAATAAGGGAAATGAGGCTAGCCAATTTTAGGGGATAACAAACATGAAAATTTGTTAATACTTTGTTACCTATTCATTAGGACGTATTTGATCTAAAATTGATTAGTAAAAATTAATATAGTGTTATTATAGCAATGGGAATGGAATAAGTATTAGATCTACTAGTTAGGTTTCTTGTAACATAGTTTCAAACTGTAATTGAATGTGAAGCTATAAGTTTGGTAAGATGTCTCTCAAAGGGTTTAAAGATCCAATAAAAAAACAAGGATTACTAAGAAAAATATAGCCCACACTATATTCAACAACGTGAACAAAAATGAAATAATCTAGTTAAATAACAAACCTTAATATAAAAGGTAAAAATCTATCTTTATAGAATGAAATATTTTGTTTTTTGTAACTCAAACTTTTTTATTTATGAAAAAAGTTTACGTATTTATCCTAGGATTTCAAAAATCCCTGTCCTCAATCCTACCAAATTTGTTTGCTAGTAGGTAATTTCCAAAAAAGCTCATACATTGCCAAAAATTTATAACTGTCTAGAAATGGAAAGAGACTATAAACCAAAATATCATTAAAATCAAATTACATCCAAAGCCTATATGTATTCGATGATGTTGTATGACGAGGATGTTTGAGATGCAAACTAGGGGATGGAAGATGCTTGAACTCACAGAACATATGCTTTTCCATATAAGCCATGTGGTCCTCCATTATGTCCAAAATCTCCTAAAGATTCCATTGTCCCCTTTGTAGGCTATCAAATCTATCATGCATATACCACCAATTCCTTTTAATATCATTCAAAAAGTAGATAAATACAATCATTCCTTTTAATATCATTCAAAAAGTAGATAACTACATTCCTATCTTCATTTCTATCCCCGCTGAGTTACACCACCAACATTCTAAGTTGTCTAATATTATCTTTAAGGTCCATCTTACTAGGTTTAGGTTCAAGGTAATTAGGTGTTCATATTGTTTCAAGTGTCACACTCTCTCTAAAAGGAGAACACAACCTACAAGGGCTAGTTCATTGGCCGTTATCCCCTCCTTCACCACCTCTTCTCACACAACCATGTTGGTGGGGCATTCTCAATGTATCTCTAGAAAAATAAACAACAATCCACAAGTAATAGTCAATGCACAAAGAATAGAAAGGATATACACTATCCCATAGATAGAGCCTCCTCTAAAGAAAACACCGATTGAAATCCACACACCACTTTAAGCCCAGTATACATAGAGTAGAGACCCTACCAAGGAGAGTTAGATCCTCTAAACTACTAATAGAGCATCAACATGAAACAAAATCACCTAAGCCCCTCAAGAATTGTATTTCTCCAATTCAATTTAATCTTGACATAGTGAGACAAACGCCACACAAATATACCCAAAATAGAACCCTTGCAAATATGTAAATAGAATCATCATTGTGTATTTTATAGAGTGAAATATTACTCAACAAAAGAACTTCAAATATCCAAGTCCAAATAATGTGAAGTTTGTATATAGTAATTTATCAATGTTTGTATGCTATTTTTTATCTCCTTTAATGTCACCCAAGGCCTACCTTGTTTACACTTTCATCGTAGTTGAGATTTGAATTTAGTCAAACCTCTATGTTCTCCTACATATGTCCAACTAGAAAGGTAAAAAAAATTATTTTCAAAAGCATCTATTGAAAATCTAGTTTCAAAAAGCATTTCCACCATATTAAAGCTTAATTTAATATGAATTTCACTTGTCTCTAGGTATGGACATCCATAAATGGAATTTTCCAAACACATGAATGAAAGGGTCCAAAAGTACTAAACTATGGGATGGGAAAAAAAAAAAATTCAAGAAAAATAAACCTAGAAATCCCTTCTTTTTTTTAGTTCCCTAATTTTTTTTTGGAAAATAACATTTAAAGAATTGTTTTTAAATTGAAATAAATTTTATTTTTCACATCATTTTTTCTAAAAAAAATAATTATTAAATTTAGGGGATGCAATAATTTTCCAAAATTTTTTAAGAGAAGATTAATTTTTTTATTTTTCTAATAAAAAAATATTTATTTCTCTAAATTTCCAAATTATTCTACTTTCCATATTTTTTTTAATGGAAAAGACAATTTTTTATTTCTCATAATTGAAAATTTATTTTTACAATATTAGTTTGCCATATAAATATAACTAGAATATTATGTGACCAATATTGAATTTACAGAAGGATAAATTAAAAATAGTTTTAGAAAAACGATTTTGTAAAATTTATGATTTTAATAAACGCCCCCATTATGTCTCAGATCACATTGATATAATTGGATGTTTTACTCTACAAAATATTATTCATTAGCCATCACACATTTCTACATATTTTCTACATAACAAGAGAGCTAAGTAAATGCTCTAAAAATAAATAAAAAACAATCCTCCCAATTAAATACGCGAATTTATGGAATTTTAAATTTTCATCCAAATTCCACTGCAGACACTAACTTCTTATCATGATTTTGGAATATCAAATTGTTCTAGAAGAATATAACAGAATGATTCTAATTTTAGAAAAATGTGATTTAAGGGTTATAAAGATGATTATGGAGATGTTAGATTGAATATAATGCATATATTTATTTACATGATATGATGCAAGATCAAAGAAGTTGAATATGAATTAGGATTAATCACTCATTACAGGAAAAACATTTCTAAATTCATCAAATCTTTAGGTTCAAAACTAGTCTGGCATAACCCCTTGAAATTTTTTGAACATTTTGGTTTCAGAACTAATCCATATTAGCTTTAGGGTGTCATTAGTAACTAGTAAATGATCTATTTTTCACTTATTTTACACTTTATAAGGTACAAAAATATTATAGAGATTTGTTTTTTTTTTTAGATCATTAGTGTTAAAATAACAATGGTTTTTTCTTTAGTAATTACAAACTCTAAGTGCATCATGGATGTGTGGGGACTAGGAGATATGTGAAGGATAAAGGGTGTGCTAGAGGATTTTTATGATTTAACACATTAAAATTATAAAAATTTATTTCAAATAAAGTTATAATATATATATATATATATATATATATATAAGAATATTTATATAAAATATTGCATTAATTTATATAATAAAATAATATGAAAAAAATTAAAAGTTTATGCATTTGAAAATTTTATTAAAAATTTAAATCATAATTTTTTTTAGTTAAACTAACTTATTTATTTAGAAACTATATTTGTTTAATGAAAAAAAAAATAACACAGTTTAACCAAATAAACATTTTAAATAATATGTTTTTAAATATAATTTTTAAACCAAATAAAATCTTTTGCAGTAAAATGCATTGAAAAATTATGATAGGAAAACTTACAAATAAATAAAGTGATATGCAATCCTCTCTAATTTAAATGTCCAAAAATGTGGACTTTTAACTTCATTCCCAATTACACTAATTTATATCTCAATTTGATTTTGGGATTTTAGAATGTTTAAGATGAATACAAAAACATGATTCTAATTTAAGAAAAATGTGATTTAAGGTTGCAAAAAACAGTGTGAAGAGGTTAAATGTAATATTATGGATTTGTTTATTTAAGTAGTATGAGAAAACATGAATGAATCAGAGTATATATTAGGATTAATCAATAATTAGTAGAAAATTATTTCTAAAATCTTTAACACTTTACTTTCAAAACTAGTTTAGGATAACCATTTTGAAAATCATGAACATTTCATTTTCAAAATTAATACATATAAACTCTGTTATATAAAATCCACTTTACACTTTAAAAGGTAACATAAATATTATAGTAAGAAAATAAAATTCCTATTAGTAATTGCTAAAATATCCACTTTACACCCTAGAAGATAACATAAATATTATAGTGAGGAAATAAGATTCCGAGCTCATCATAATTAAAATGGTGATGTCTTTTATTTTAGTAATTGTGAACTCTAAGTGCAGAAGTAGCTATCTAAAACAATAGGTCTACGAAGTTAGGGTTATGTGTGGGAGAAATAGTGTATGGGGAACTAGTGTGCCGAAAAAGGAACTCACTACAATAAAATTAACATATCAAAATTATTTTATAATTTAGCATGTTAAGAAAATAAAAATTAAGATATATAAAGTTATAAAAATATATATAAGAATGTTTATATAAAAGCATATATGAATTAATGTAATAAAGTTAACATGAAAAAAATAAAGCCCATGCATTTGAAAATTTTATTAAAAATTTAAATTATAAAAAAACTTTATTTAAAATAATTTATTCTTTTCAACACTATACATTTTTAATGGGAAAAAATATAATAAACATTAACAAAATGAAATATTTAAAATAACAAATTTGTAAATAAAAAATTTAAATTAGACGATTTTTTCTATTGTAGTCAAATGGATTGAAAACTCATGAGAGGAAAACTTGCAAACTAATTCTAAGTGTGGGATAGGAATTCCTTGATAATGGAAATAAAATAAATAGAAAAACTTGTATTGCTTAATTAATAGCAAACTATAATTGATGAATATGAAGGTCAAATCGTGTATTTTGAGCCGAGTAGTTAGGAAAATCAGCCATTAACAACCATTTTCATATAAGTTTGAACTAACAAAACATTGAAAAAATCAACCCTATCGAGAGTCAAAATAAAATGCCAATTGATACTTATATGCATTTACTAAACATTTCCCAGACCATTGACATGCCATCCCGAACATAGGGCCCATAGAGCTTTCTAATCATTGGGTATACATTGACTTCATGAAAGAGTAGTGAATTCTACCAACCGTGAATGCCATTTAATGTGAAATCATATGCAACCACCATGGAATATTATTATTTAACATAAATATTAAACCATGCAACAGGGTTCACTGCTTCAAATAACCACAAATTTTTATATATATATATATATATATCCAGTGGGGTATGAAGATTATGTAAGATGCAATTTTAGGTTGGAAGGATGATTATAAAAAGGACATAATCCATCATAAATATGTGGATTGTAATATAATAAGCAATAGTTACACCAATAAGCTTCTACTTTAGTAATTGCAAACTCCAAGTGTAGAATTAGTTGTGAAAACAATAGGTAAAAAAATTTAGTGATGTGTGCAGAATAAAGGATGTGCAGAAAAGAGGATATGTGTGGGAGAAAAGGTGTGGGGGATGGAATGCCTCTACAGAGCAAGGAACACACACTTTCTTCCACATAGATGAAATTATTTTAACCATGCCATGCATATTACATATTATATTAGTGGTGGGCATACATGAGCTATAATAATGACAACTAATATGTAATGGAAATTAAGAAAACACATTGATAAAAATATTCTTAGTTGTCATGAAGAATGACTTGCAACAGATATGCATGTAGGAAAATAAATTTATAATAGCCAATATCAAATATCAAATTCCTTTGAAGGCAACTTACCTATATTTAAATTGCATAAATTCAAATGATGTTTGATTTATATATATGAAATTGATTGAAAATGTTGTATAATAACATCAAACTAGCCCAACCAATTGTACTATAGAGTCAGCCATGCCTCCACAAAACAAATCTAATTCTACACATAATCTAGGGCCACACGGTGTTTTCTCATTACTATGAAGGGTGGGAGTTGACTCAAGAAAGGGGTAGGGGATGGTTGATCAATCCATCCTAAATCAAGTTAAAGAACATGGAATAAATTAAATTTAGATTTATTGTATATTATGGTTGTTGTGAAACTAGCTCAAAAAATAGAAAAAAAGAGAGATTGACGCCTTAGAAATCAACCACTTTTGAGGGGGAAACCTCCAATACATTACATAAATGAACAATTCTTGGATGCTGTAAATGACCAAAACCTCCTTCTATATATAGGAGTCCATGGGGCCACAATATAATCCTAGCCGACCTAACAATAATAATTTAAGGGGACAATAATAACAATATTGGGGTTACAGGGGTATAACAATAACAATAAGGGGGCTATACTAATAATAATAAGGGACTAAACTAGTAATATAGGGACCTAACATGTCCCTCTCCTTTAAAAAAGTGTTGTCCTCAATGCTTGAGTAGCTCTAGGTGCTTCTGTATAAAATTCTCATCCTCCCATTGTTGGAACATGGTCCCCTAAAAGTTGCGAATTTTGTATATTTATGGTCTTAATTAGTATAACACAGGGGTTTTGGGTTGGTCAAAGCCCCGAATTAATTGTAATGGGTCAAGGGTAGCCCAAGAGTCTGCAAACCACGGTTTGCGAACCATTGGAAGTGTAGGCTAAGTCGATATAAATAAATGAACATTTTGAGTCTTAATGTAGGAAAGAATTAAGTCTGATGCTAAGTGTGAATTCTTATATCTGTTGTTGGGTCGTTTGGGTAAGGAATCCTGCTGGCTGTGTGTGCAGGCTATGTTTGGATTGTACTAGGTTTTGATGCTAATATGTGCGGATATAGTTAAAGTATCTTTGTGCTATCAGATCTGATGTGTTACTGTTGATGCAAATCTTTGGGCTCTGTTAGAACTAAGAATACAGTTGTGTTATCTGTTACCTGTTATGATGCGAATTTGTCTATGTTATGGTGTATCTGTAATCTGTTAATGATGTGTTATGATATTATGTACTAATAACTGCTGATACGCATGTGGATGCGAAGGTATTGACTGGATTTGTAGCTCTGTTATAGTGTGGGTTATACTGTTAACAAACCTACCAACAAATTTGTCTTGTGCGAACCAGATAAGATGCGAACGCAGATCTACTTGACTTACCTACTCTCTCTTAGGGTGCAGAAACCTGGTTCCAGCACCCTCCCATACTGCTTCAGGTGAGACTTTGACCCACGCAAGCAGGTCATTGCCGAAAGGGTCAGTAGTATAGGGGTTTGTTGGAAAATGTTAACCTCCAAACCTGGGTGAGGACCCCTCGAGCCAAAAAATGGTTCCGTTGCTGGGAACAAGAGCATTTTCAGAGAGGGATCGGGTAATACCAAGGGAACATTGGAGACCCGAGAAGAAAGAAATTGAAGAGTGGTTTGAAAAACAGGTTCAGGAATTTGCGGTAAAAGAGAATCCCAGCACAAAGTTGACGGCAAAAAAGTGGAAGAATAAGTACATTTTCACAGAGGTCTACGGAATTTTCTTTGTTACATTTGCGACCGAGCTTCAGGAGTGGCTCGCAAGGCTTGTAGATTTCCAGAAGTGTTGGAAGGAGGAATGGATCACGCAGTGGATGGCCAGGATTGATCTAGCAGTTAGAAAAGGCTGATAACGCCATCACTCGTATGATAGATCACTGAGTAGATAGTGTGCTGGGAGGATTTGTGACTGAATTTGCAATCGATCTGTTCGTATCCTATTCTGGGGTAGAGCGGAGGTTCTTCAAGGGTTTCCAGGGTAAGTTTCTGAAAAACCTTGCCATTACTGATTATGATATTATTGCGTGAAAAGAGTATTCTGTGTAGCCATACAAAGTGAATGAGCTCCGATCAGAGTGAGGATACAACACAGAGTGGAAAATACTACATAACTAATCAAGAAGGAGATAGATCTGTCTACATTCCAATAAGGGATTTAGCTGTGCATAGCCCTCCAACTACACCACCTTCAAATCTGCATAGGGGTAGGAACTCACCCGTACCTCCACCACCAGAAGATGAGATGGCCTCGCACATGAAGCTACCTACCTTTAAGGGTGTAGGGGACGAAGAGATGGATCGGTTCTGGTTTGTCGCAGAGTCGGTATGGACTGCACAGAATGTGGCCAATGATGTTGTGAAAAGGGCACAATTGTCCCTTGCCTTTGAAGGAAGAACCCTGGACTAGTATATGGGATACGTAGCTCAACATGCGAATGTGACCATTCAAGAGGTTAAGAATGTCCTAAAACAATAGTTCCGAAATCCTAAATCCTATTCTCAGATAATGAATGATCTAAAAGATTTCAAGCAAGGACCCCCTGAGTCTGTATGGGAACCTGACTAGCGGCTGAAGAAGGTAATCAGAGAATGGGAATTTCTATATGAAGACAGAAAGCACAAGGAATGGTTCATTGCTATGTTACTGCCTCACCTGCGCGTACCTATGGGTCAGCAAGCCATTTAATTGCAGGAAAAAGCCTTGGAGATTGTTATGAAGTTGGAAGCAGCGCTGAGAGATGATACCTAGTTGGGAGTACAACAAATCCAAGAGCAGCGGGGGGCAATGCACATGGAGATCCAGAACCTGCGAAAGGATCGAGGGAAAGAAGCTAGCCCAAACATATGGTGCATACGATGTAGGGTATCAGGCCATACCAAGGATCTATGCCCACTACTGGCAGACTACCTACAAGCAGGGGGACCCAGTCCATTGCGCTCGGGACCAAGCAGACTAGTGTTGTGGTGCAATGATTATCGTGTAGCCAGCCTGAAGGATACTCACCATTGCCCCTGTCTAGGTGAGTATGTCCCATAAATGAAGCAACAATGGTGCAGGTTTTTCTGATCAGTAGGACATGATGAGTAGAACTGCTAGACTTATGATCTAATGATAGACCGAGGAAACCTATATAGGTTACAATCAGACCCTTCCTCACCAAGATCCCCCTCGGGCATAGGTGGCTCCCCAGCTATGGGCAGGGGAGGTAGCCGAGGTGGAAGCACATGTAGGGGAAGAGGACAACTGATCTGCTATAATTGCAGAGAGGTAGGGCACTTTGCTAGAGACTGCTCGAACCCTACAAGACAATCCTGCAGATACTGTAGACAGTTGGACCATGTGATTGAAGACTGCCCAATTCTAATAGCCAAGATGCAGGAAAAGCAACAGACACCTACGCAAAATGTACAAAGAGTTAAGGCAGAACCTCGAGACGAATGACCTAGCATTAATGTCATAACACGTAGTGGCATGGCCACGGGGGGAGCTGAGGAGAAAGTTGAGGTAGATCCTCTTATCCGAAAAGAAGCCATCAAACAAGAAGGTTTGGACTTACAGAAGGAAAAGGAAACCTTTGTTGCAACTCGCCAAGACTTTGCTAAGGTTGGGGCATCTACTTCTCAAGCCCCAGTGAACCTCAAAGCAGATGATGAGGTCAAACCATTTCTACAGGCATGTATGAAGCTGTTGTGCAACCAAAGGGCCATAGAAAACCTCCAAGATTTGATGTATAGCTGCGCAGAAAGAACAACCCCACCCATGGAAGATAAGGGTGTGCACAAACTGTACAAGCATAAGAAACACACTAGTAGGGAAATGCGGTAACTGCGCAAATTAGTGATTATGAGATGGATCAGGTTATTCTGGACCTAGGCTTAGATGGGAACGTACTGCCTAAGCAAACTTGGCAGCGAATGGGAGAACCAAAGTTGGAATGGTCCACTATCCAGCTGCGCATGGCCAATCAACAGAAGATCATACCGTTGGGGATACTATCAAAGATCCTGGTCGATATCGCAGGAGTTAAGGTCTGGGTTGACTTTGAGGTCATTCAGATTGTAGAAGATGCGGACCCCTATCCTGTGCTCCTAATATTGGACCGGGCCATATATATGGGAGGTATCATCAACCTAAAGAAAAGAATCATGGTATTTGAAAATTAAGGTACGTGGGTGATAGTACCATTAGAGCCTGCAGAAGGAGAACGGTATACAGAGCTGGTGCATAAAGAAGAAGATGTGGATCATATTTATAAGTTAACTGTGCGGGATGAAGATTTGATCAATCCCACAGTCGATGGTGTACTCTGTTAGGAAAAGAATAACGAATGTTTCTCTGACTCCGACGGAGAGATGGAAAATTGGTAGAATTGGTTACATGATGTATCTGTGCTGCGATGCCTTAGGATCACCAAGGACTTCTGATGCATCTCCTCCGAGGTAAGAGAACTGCCCTACTTTGATGGATCTGGTAGCATTAAGGAGTTTTTGTGAGCATTTGAAGCTGAGGTTCCGAGAGAGCGAAGGTTATGGGCCCTTAATTTAGCGATGTGCGCAACACCTGCGAGGTGGTGGGACACGCATAAGGGGGCATTCCAGGACTGGGAAGAGTGTCGGGATATGATGGTCCTATGATTTGAACCTCCGGTTCACTTGCGCGTAAAGACATTCCTTGGGCCAGGGGACCCGCGCAAACATTTGTTCGCTTGGATGGAGAAGTGGTGTGACCGGACTATAGAAGAATGGGTTCACCTGTCTATTCATGCCTTGGGACCAATTCCCACCGCATGGTACTTAGATGCGGAGCTACATTAGTGCACCCGCCACTGGGAAACATTAAAGGATGGATTTGTAGCCACATTTGGGTTAGCAGGGAGAACAAAGGCGCTTGATGAAGCTCTGCAGGATATAGATACCTTCGTATTTGATGAATCATGCCCTTCCACATCACCTGGGACACCAACATGGGAAATGCAGATGCTGGATATTATCAAATTCCACAATATATCCATCGAAGAATGCGATGAAGATCCGCACAATGTCTCTATCCCGGAATCAGAGGGAGAACGCGCAGTTGCGGGACCCCTGCTACACACTGTCGATGTTACGAAGCCTCTGAAGCTACGAGAAGTCAACATTGGCACGGAAGAGCAACCTAAGTTGGCTAAAATTGGGGATTACTGGGATGATGATACAGTGGAAAAAGTTGCAAAACTACTTACAGAATATCAGGACATATTCTCGACGAAGTTTTCGTAGCTTAAGGGGATCACAGGGGACCTAGGGGTCATGCGCATCATGTTAAAACTAAATGCGCACCCTGTGAAGCAACACCCTTATCGACTGAATCCTAAGTATAAGAAAAAGGCTAAGGAAGAAATAGATAAAATGCTCACCGCTGGTATCATCGAACCAGTCGAACAATCGGATTGGGTAAGCCCGATGGTGGTTTAGGAGAAAAAGACGAAGGGAGAAATATGGATCTGTGTGGACTTACACAAGCTGAATGATGCCTGCGTACATGATCCCTTTCCCATGCTGTTCTCGGATGAAATCCTTGACAGTGTGGGAGGACAGGAAGCGTACTCCTTTACAGATGGATTCTCGGGCTACCATCAAATCCTAATCGCACCTGAAGATCGCAAAAAAACTACGTTTTCTACTGAATGGGTGTCCTTTCAATATACTGTAATGCCTTTTGGGCTCAAGAACGCCCCTGCCATATTTTTGTGGCTGGCAATCGTAGTGTTCAAAGAGTTCATCCATAAGTTTTTGGAGGTGTACTTTGATGACTGGACTATCTTCGGCTTGGTTAAGAAGCACATCTCGAACTTGCGCATAATGTTGGATGCCTGTGGAAAATACCAGATTTCCCTAAATATCAAGAAGTGCATATTCTGCATACCCTTCGAAATCTTTCTCGGGCATATAGTTTGTCGACAGGGGTTGATGGTTGACCCTTTGAAAATCGCAGTTATCATAAATCTGGCAGTACCTACAACTGAAAAACAATTGCGTTCGATCCTCGGACATACAGACTACTACAGGAAGTTTATTCAAGGATACGCGCTGATCACATCACCTATGGAAAAAATTATTAAAAAGGATGTTTCATTTTTTTGGGATGATGAATGTCATAAAATATTTGAGCTACTCAAGGAGAAAATGGTCTCTACGCCTATTCTCATCTTTCCTGATTGGGCGAAGGAATTCCATTTTCACGTAGATGCATCAGGAATCGCCCTGGGAGTGGTCCTTACACAGCTTGGAGACGGAGACATTGATCACCCGGTTGCATTTGCTAGTAGGAAAATATCTGGTGCAGAGCACAACTACTCCACCACGGAACAAGAGAGCTTGGCTATGGTCTATGCATTACAGAAGTATCGGCACTATCCGTTAGGGGGACACTTCAACATGTTTACAGATCATTCGGCCTTGAAGTACTTGGTGAATAAAACTGTGTTGGGGGGAAAATCTGCTAATGGCTACTGCTGTTCTAGGAATACGACTTTGAGATCATTGTCAAGCCAGGAAAGTTGAATGCTGGGCCAAATCACTTGTCCCGAATTGAGAATGGCGAAGAGCCGACCAACTTGGAGGACGAATTTCCTGATGCGCAGCTGTTTTATATTAAGGCAGTGGATGTGCACTTCGCCGACATCATTCAGTTCCTGACTATAGGCATGGCACCTGCAGAGTATTCAGTACAAGAAAAGAAATAGTTGGTAACCCGCGCTGCAGATTTTACTATCATCACAGGTCATCTATATAAGATGGGAGCTGATAAAGTACTGCGAAGGTATGTTTTGGAGCATGAACGACATGCTATCTTGGTAGAAGCCCACGATGACGTAGTTGGAGGTCACTACGCAGGGAAAGCAACGACGCAAAAGATATTGAGAGCTGGATTATGGCGGCCCACCCTGCTCTAGAAGCGCAGGGGGTATGCTGGGAGCACAGGGCTATTCTGGGCGCACAGGAGGTCCGCTGGGAGTGCAGGGTGCGCTGGCGCACCAAAGGTGCGAAAACAGCTGTTGGAACAGTAAAATCGGGTAAAAATCAAAAGTTACCGTGGAAAGGAGTGGGCGAACGACATTTAATGAGGAGATTTCCGAAGATTTTTTACCATTTACTTGATGGTAAGTTCCAAGTGAGGTTTACCCAACCATTGGTCGATCGCAAAGGCTATAAAAGGAGAAGGATAGATCAGACAAGGGTTCCATATCACTTTAATAGTTTGTACTTAGAGTGTTTTTCCTTGAAAACTTTGTGCTGTAAGAGTTTCTATGCCTATTGTGTCCCTTTCATGTCTAAGCAGCCTAGACCCTTTGACAGTAGCAACTCGAAGTTTATCTTCTGTGACAGAATGATGGCCACTAATCCCGTTGAGTCCTCACAGACAGTAGTCTCGACAGAGCAGGAGTCCGAGGAAGTAGTGGAAGTTGAATCAGAAGCTGAAGAAGTCATATCCACATTGACTTAAGAAAAGAAGAAGGGAAAAGAAAAAGCACAAGGATTGGGGAGACCTACAGAATGGGTTGGGGTAAAGCCCCGCACTTTTCCTCGGAATGTGAAATCCCTGCGGGGGGCGGCCTCGACAGAATCGCCTAAACTAGTAAAGTGACCTTTATCTGCTTAGGAAAAGGCCCAGGTAGCCCAACCAATCAATTAGTTGCCACCCTTTTTTCAGCCCCGCAGGCCCTCCACACGCACGCCAAATAATATTGATGGCCTGTGCACCTACCTACAGATGCCACTGACCCCGGGAGAGGTCCCCATCATTGGCGAACCCTTCGGAAGGCTCCATGACATGAAATTTGATGATCATGACCTGGCCAATTTGGAGGCCTTCCCCGAGTTGGCGTCCGAGTTATATCTGGAAAGAGTAGAGGAAGATGACGGGATAAAGATTATCCCCATGCGCTCGGTATGCGGAGTGGCAGGATCTGGGCTTCTAAACCTGCTGAGGATGCCGCATTTCGGCCACTACAATATCATGGATCGTCTAGTATGTCAGTTACTTGCTTTGGTCCATGATAATTGCTTATGGATCCAGGATCGGATCCCCATCGATGCTGCGCTTATTCATCAGATTACTGGTCTCCCCATGGAGGGGTCGGACCCTCTGTTGCGCGTTGGTAATAATTACGAGTGGAAGATAGCCGACAAGGTGCGCAAAGACTACCATGTGGAACGAAACACTCGAGGCTTCATAATCAAATCCATCAGTGACCTTGGTACGCAGTTGGGTACCATGTTGTTAGCATGCAAGATGATTCATTTGGCAAACTAGTGTGAGAAAGGGGTCTGCTTTAATTGGTCCCAGTACTTGTGCAACGAGTTCCTAGTGAATGTTCGCGAATCCCAAGAACATGGACGCACATTTTGTTATTCCTGGCTGCTACTACTCATCACGTTGGTCGCCTGGGAAGCACCTGAGGATTCGGTCCTCCCAGAGCTCACCACAGACATGTGCGAGGGGGCTCGATATAGGAACTTATGGGACTCTAAGGATGCGTAGTGTATTGAGGACAATCAAGTATTTTGGGTGCTTTTTCAAAGTGGGTTCGCGACAGCTATAAACTCCCGGCTGCATCTGTCGCCAACCATCTATGATAAGTATAAAAGCATCACCACATTCCAGGTAACTATGCATAATATACAAGTCAGAAGCCGCAAGGATCTAGCATGGATTTCGCTCCCTAATATGGTTGAAGATGAATAGATTGATCGGTTGATTGCACAATGGCCTCCTCGGTGGAAGCTTGGCTTCAAAACAGGCGCGAAGGGCGCAAAGGGAACGAGCACCACAAAGGTTACCCCACAGGTCATCACTAAATAATCTGGGGGATAGGGCACAAGCACAGATAAGGGCGCAAGAGCCGCATCATAGAAGGGTTCACAACAGATTAGTACAGGGAAGAGTGCGGATGTAGCTTCATAAAAGGGTTCGCAACCGGGTAATACGGGGAAGGGTGTAGACAAAACATCACAGAATTGGTTGCAACAGAATCTGGGTATGGAAGGGCAAGATATAGGAGGTGTTGAATCTCCCCGCGGAACAAAGCGAACTAGTGAACCGGCTAAAGGGCCATGAAAGAAGCAGCGTTCTCAATGAACAGAACATGATGAAACTATTACAATGATAGAAGGGGACCTCGAGGAAATTGCAGAGGCGGTCTCTTTGGCTGCCGAAGAAAAATGGCTGGCTCTAGAAGAGCAACAGAAAGCCGCGGTCGACAAACTTCAGGCCGAGCTCTGAGCCCTGCAGCTGAAAATAGACACGCTGCAAACAAATATGATTCAGGTACGAGCGATCTCAGCAACTAGCAACGCAACACTTGTTATAGCGGAAAGCTGCCTCTGTTCCTTGCCAGGCACAGTCCTCGTGATAAGTCCACCTGACTTAGGAGAGCAAGTCTAGGCTTGTGCAGGGGTACAACTGGATCTGGCCAGATTGCCACATAAATCGTTGCAGGTACTCCACACCTCCTTTCTCGAAGAAATTCAACACCGAGACCATCAAGTACACCAGCAGCCCAGTGTAGCTGAGCGAACAATTGAGGAAAAGAATGCTGAAGTTTCCCAAGTATAGGTTGCGTGTACCCTCGCCACTGCGCAACAGACGGAGATGGAGCACCTCATTAGTAGGCTCTGTGCAGACGTTTCCAAAGATATTCCGGCCTCTGCCACCCCAGGCAAAGATTGAGGGGTTGGTCGCAGCATTACGAGCCTCAAGGACCTAGAGCCAAGCAGTTAAAACAGAGATGGAACAACAGATCGTAGACTTGTAGGCCAAGTTGCAGCTAGAGACACCACCGGAGGTTCGGGCCCGACGAGTTGCGCTGGTTGCGGAGGCCATGAATGTGATTGCAGGACAGATTGCTCAGGGTGCCGAATTGATGGACACAACCATGCAGTGATGGACCAAGGTGTAACGCGACCCGACCATTTGTGAAATCAACCAGGACCTGCAACAGAAGGAAGAAGCGTTCGAGCAGTTGGAAGCCACAATGCCTACTTTGATTCCTACTCAACGATTGGCACGACTGCGAATTAGCCATACCCTTCAGGATGATATCGACGAACTCCGCATAAGAAGAAGACTCTTAGTGATCGCCTTAAGAAATGGGCTGATGAAGCCGTCAATCTCTCCTAGGATATTTATGTCGTTGTCAAACAATTGAACCAGACTCTGGAGAGCATCATAGCTGTGACGGAGGGACCGACTTCACAAAAATTGGTGGATATTTCTTAGAAAGTTGTTGCTCAGAGTGAAGGAGTGCTACCCCCACTAGTTGATGCGATCAAGCTGCTACAGGCGCAGGTGGAGAACCCGAGACCAAAGTGACTCGGGACGAGTCACAAGATTGTGTTGGGGGACTGATGAAACAGGGTCCCCTAAAAGCTGCGAATTTTGTATATTTCTGGTCTTAATTAGTCTAACGCAGGGGTTTTGGGGTGGGTTAAATCTCCGAATGCATTGTAATGGGTCAAGGGTAGACCAAGAGTCTGCAAACCACGGTTTGCAAACCATTGGAAGTGTAGGCTAAGTCGATATAAATAAATGAACATTTTGAGTCTTAAGGTAGGAAAGAATTAAGTCTGATGCTAAGTGCGAATTCTTAGATCTGTTGTTTGGTCGTTTAGGTAAGGACTCCTGCTGGCTGTGTGTGCGGAGATCCTCAATCCTGCTATGTGCAGACCTTGCTGGCTGTGTGCGCAGGTTGTGTTTGGATTGTACTAGGTTTTGATGCTAATATATGCGGATATAGTTAAAGTAGCTCTCTATTATCGGATTTGATGTGTTACTGTTAATGCGAATATTTGGGCTCTGTTAGAACTAAGAATACAATTGTGTTATCTGTTACCTGTTATGCTGTGAATCTGTCTATGTTATGGTGTATCTGTAATCTGTTAATGATGCGTTATGATATTATGTATTGATAATTGTTGATACGCATGTGGATGCAAAGGTATTGACTGAATCTGTAGCTCTGTTATAGTGTGTATTATACTGTTAACAAACCTGCGAACAGATCTGTCTTGTGCGAACCCGATAAGCTGCGAATGCAGATCTACTGACTTACCTACTCTCTCTCAGGGTGCAGAAACCTGGTTCCAACGCCCTCCCATACTGCTTCGGGTGAGACTTTGGCCTGCACAAGCAGGTCACTGCCGAAAGGGCCAGTAGTATAGGGGTTTGTTGGCAAACCTTAACCTCCGAACCTGGGTTAGGACCCCTCGAGCCAACACCCATGTAGAATATTCAGTGGGTAAGTTCTTCCACTTGATGAGATACTCTGAAATTGATCAATTTCATAGTTGTCGAGTTCTTGTTTCCGTAACCGCTTCAGGTTCCAAAATGATTTTTTCTTCCTCATCAAGTTATAGCAATATTATTTGAACTGAAATATTTTCACCTATAACCTTCTTTAAACATGAAACATGGAAAAATGGATGCACTCGCGAAGAAGCAGGAAGCTCCAATTTGTATGCCATAGTACCAATCTTTTGCAACACCTTGTAAGGATCATAGTACTTTGGTGATAATTTATTATCCTTCTTAGCTTGCTTGAGGGACATTTGTTTGTATGGTTGGAGCCGTAAAAATACCCAGTCTCCTACATCAAAACTTCTCTCGCTGCGATGTTGATATGCCTGTTGTTTCATTTGATTTTGTGCCAAATTTAGGTTATCCTTTAAGAATTTGAGAAATTCTTGTTGATGCTCGATGTGATATTCCACTGCTTCAACCTTAGAATTTTCTCTTAAATATGATGTGATGGAAGGTGGATGATATCCATAAAGTGCCATAAATGGGGTCATTTTTTCTACAGTATGGAAGGAAGTGTTATACCACCATTCAGCGAGAGGTAACCACTTGACCCATTTTGTTTGTTTATCAGATACAAAACAACGAAGATATCCTTCCAAACATTTATTCACTATCTCACTTTGACCATCAGATTGAGGATGATAAGATGAGCTATGAGCTAGTTGAGTACCCAAATAAGAAAAAAACTTCGTCCAAAAATTTCCAGTAAAAATGGGATCTCTGTCACTCACAATAATCTTTGGTTTTCCTTGTAGCTTTTGAATTTTGTCCATAAATGTAGTAGCAACTATACTTGCTTTAAATGGATGAGATAATGCACAAAAGTGTGCATACTTGGTAAGTCTATCAACTACCACCATGATGACACTCTTTCCTTCGGACTTGGGTAAACCTATGATAAAATCCATTGAAATCTCCTCCCAACGTTGACTTGGAATGGATAAAGGTTGTATAAGACCCGGGATCTTAATTCTCTCAACTTTATTTTGCTGGCAAACTAAACATTCCGCTACAAAATTTTGAATATCAGATTTAAGGCCATCCCAAGAAAATTCTTTCTTCACCCTATGGTAAGTTTTTAAAAAACCTGAGTGACCTCCTAAAGGAGAAGTGTGCAATTCCAAAAGAATATTTTGTTTTATTTGGTAACTCTTACAAAGATATAAGTGATATTTGTACAATAAGGAATCATTTTTCAAACTAAATGTATCAGATGTACTAGGATGTTGCTGCAACTTTTGAATGAGTGTCCACACTTCTTCGTCCATCTACCATTCATCCCTTGCTTTGGTTATCCAATCCGATTGGATAATAGAAATGGCACAAGAAATGTTTCTACCTCTTCATTCTTTCTTGAGAGTGCATCTGCAACAACGTTTAGCTTCCCTTTTTTGTAGACTATTTCAAAGTCATAACCCAACATCTTTGTGACCCATTATTGTTGCTCTTCTGAAGATAGTTTTTGTTCCAAAAAGTGTTTAAGACTATCATGATCAATTTTTACCTTGAAGTGTCTTCCCATTAGGTATGGTCACGATTTCTTTAGTGCATGCAGTATTGCTAACATTTCCTTCTCATAAATAGGTTTCTGTAAATACTTTCCTTTGATTGGATGACTTTCAAAAGCAATGGATCTTCCTTCTTGCATTAAAACATCACCAATTCCATTTTCTGAGGCATCACATTCCACAATAAAGGTTTTTGTGAAGTCTGGCGTAGCTAAGACCGGTGCTAGGCACATTGCCTCTTTAAGATGTTCAAAGGCCTTAGTTGCTTCAGGAGTCCATGAAAATACATCTTTCTTCAATAATGTTGTTAGAGGTGCTGCTATTCTCCCATAATTCTTAACAAACTTGCGATAATACCCTGTTAACCCAAGAAATCCTCGCAACTGATTTATGGTTGTGGGGACTTTCCATTCCTTAATGGCTTTAATTTTGTTAGGGTCTACTTTAACACCCTCGTGAGACACAATATGACCCAGATATTCCACCTCTTGTACTCCAAAGAAACATTTGGATGTTTTTGCATATAATTGTTTCTCCTGCAATAGTTTGAGCACCCTGTCAACATGTTCAACATGATCCTTCCAAGACCTGCTGTAGATTAGTATATCATCAAAAAATACTAGCAGAAATTTTCTAAGGAAGGGTTTGAAAATGGAATTCATCAACCCTTGAAATGTAGAAGGTGCATTGGTAAGGCGAAAAGGCATGACCAAAAATTCATAATGACCCTCATGAGTTCGAAATGTTGTTTTTGGAATATCTTCAGTCTTCATTCTAATTTGATGATATCCTGAACGAAGATCCAACTTGGTAAAATAAGTTGCTCCATGTAATTCATCCAATAATTCATCAATCACAGGAATGGGAAATTTATCTTTAATGGTGAGCTTATTGAGCTCCCTATAATCCGGACACATTCGCCATGATCCATCCTTCTTGTGTACCAATACTACAAGAGCAGAGAAAGAACTTTGACTAGGTTGAATTATACCGGCCTCTAACATTTCTGCAATCATACGTTCAATTTCGCTCTTTTGGAAGTAAGGATATCTATAAGGCCTGATGTTTGGAGGAACACTTCCTGGAATCAAATGAATAGAATGATCATGATCACGAATGGGTGGGAGTCCTTTGGGAGTTTCAAACACCTTGGAATGATTGTCCAAGACTTGTTGGAGATCTGCAGAAATAGATGATTTTGATGTTGGAACTTCTATTGAGCATAATTGTGCAATTACGCCTCGTTGTTCTTTCTTTAGAAGCTTTGTCATGACATTAGAGCTTATTATCTTTCCCGGCTTCCCTGCAATACCCCGTAATTCGACTTCCTTTCCTTCTGAAAAAAATTTCAAGAAAAGTTCTTGAAAATTAAAAGCTACCATCCCCAAAGATTGTAACCATTGTACTCATAGTACAACATCAGCACCTCCCATAGGAATGGAAAGAATTGGACTATTCAATACATATTCCCCCATGGTTAGCTTGATATTATGGCATTTTCGAGAGCAATTTATAGTTCCTCCATTTGCAACCATCACTTGACATTCTGGTGCTGGGTATAGGAAACAATTCAATTCCTTGGCTACCTTACAATGAATAAAATTATGGGTACTACCCGAATCAATCAACACTATTACCTTTTTTTTCTTGATATGTCCTTCTACATTGAGAGTTTGAGGAGTGGTAATTCCTGCCAATGCATTACACGATATGGTTGGACTCGTTTCTTCCTCTTCTAGGGCTGGTTCCTGGTGTATATCCTCTTCTTTTGAAGATTATTGTTCATTTTCTTCTTCCTCTTCACAATCTATGTAAAATAATTTCTTCTCAGCGCACTTATGACCTTTAGTGTATTTGCTATCACAATTGTAGCAAATCCCTTTTTCTCTTTTTTCTTCCAGTTGTAGTGGTGTCAACCTTGTAGGTTGTGTAAGTCTAGGAGTAGGAACACTTCCATCTTTATAGATGTGAGTGGCAGGCTTCCTTGTCGCCATAATTTTACATTCAATTTTTATTGCCAACCTAAATGCCTTCTCCAATGAATCAGGTTCCCAAATGTGAACTTCATGTTGGATGTTATCCTTTAAAGTCCCTATGAAGACAACAATCTTGTGTTCCTCTGGAATATCAGTTACCCTTATATTCAATTTTTGGAAGTCCTCAATGTGCTCCACCACTGAACCCTTTTGATTGAGATTTATCAATTGGCTAAAGAAGGTGTCTCTCTTTGCATCCTCATAATGTGCTATCATTTCCTTCGTAAAAGTTGACCAAGTGAAATTTTTTTTTATGGGAGCAAAGCCATTGATACCATACAAATGTATTCTGTTCTAAATGTAAAGTTGCAATGCGTACCTTTTGTGTGTTTTGCACATTATTGAGATCAAAATATTTCTCCATATGTAGTATCCATGTTACGAGATCCTTGCCATCAAAGTTCCTCATATCCATCTTTGGAATATGGTGGTACTTCCATCCAACATTAGAGTTTATGAAATCACGATAAAAATCTATTTTGTTCTCATCATGAGTTTCTTCTACTACCTTTTCGCCATTAAGAATCATTTCTTGTATCAACTTTGTCAAACCTTCCATGTCTGCTTTTAGATCATTATTCATGTTTTTCATGTTGTCTTTCATTTTTTCTTCCATGTCCTCCATCTTAGCTTCCACACCATCCATCTTAGCTTCCACGTCTTTCTTCAAACCATCTATATTATTATTTAAACCATCAATATTATTCTTCAAACCATCCATCTTCGCTTCCACGCCTTTCTTCAAAACTTCCATTTCATTTTTCGTTTCTCTTTGCGAGAGCGAAATTTGGTGCACTTACTCTTGTAAGTTTGATAGATCATGTTGCAATTCTTCATCTTCATGGGTCATAGTAGAGTATTATGAGGGCTTAATGGGTGTTGATTTCTTTTTAGGAGACATTTTAGAACCCAATAATGAAATATATGCTCAATAGGCCCTTGGAATCACTTCAAACTGATTTTTTACACAAGACTTATGCAATTCGGAAAAAAGTACAAACCTTTTTCTTGCTTTTGAGGAGCTTGATATTGAAACTGAATTATCTCTGCGATTTCAGATTTTCAGTATCTGAAATTTGGTCTTGCGGTATCCCTTTGAATCCTCTTTCAAATGCCACAGGTCTGACCTGATTTGGATTCTTCAAGGCAAAGTTATGCCTAATCTCCCACAATGACCTAATTATGGACTAGTTCTGTAGAGAGAACTTGTACGAATTTCCATGTGTCACTGTTTCCTCCTTTGGCTATGAAATTGATATAAAGGAAACTAAATTTCGTGTACTTGCAACCACTCTTTACAAAATTCCAATCTAATGCTCAGAGAGAGAGCTATGAAGATTTTCCCACGATCACCTCTTTGAGATGAAATTCGGGAGTCTGAAAAATACCTAACTTCCAGAGATCCTACCTCCCAAAATAATGTAAATCAATCTCTGAAATGTTTCCACAACATTCCTTAAGATTTCAGCTTCGCTCTGCGAAAATTTTAGCTTCTGAAACCTCGTAGAAAAAAAGTTATAGCGAGCATTCCGCAATGACCTGCTTAGGTTAAATTAAGGAGCCTGCAAAAAGCCTTAACTTCCACAAATCATATTTATGAAAATGTTCTGAACCAAGCTCTGAAAGTTTGCGAAGATGTTCCTCAGGATTTCGGCTTCGCGCTCTAAAACTTTCAGCTTCTGAACCTTCATAGAAAAAAAGTTATAACGAAAATTTCACGATGACCTATTTGGAGTAGTGAAACCCTAGAATCCAAAGCTTTGATACCAAATGTTGTGAAAACAACTCCAAAAATAGAAGAAAAGAGAGATCAACGCCTTAGAAATCAGCCACTTCGAGGGGAAAACCTCCAATACATTACATAAATGAACAATTCTTGGATGCTATAAATGACCAAAACCTCCTTCTATATATAGGAGTCCATGGGGCCACAATATAATCTTAGCCGACCTAAAAATAATAATTTAAGGGAACAATAATAACAATATTGGGGTTACAGGGGTACAACAATAACAATAAGGGGGTTATACTAATAAAAATAAGGGACTAAAATAGTAATATAGGGACCTAATAATGGTGTTGTTGATAGCTATTTCACGAATTTGTAAATGGAAAATATACTCACACGCATTCTTCAAATTCCTTTATTTACAGAAACTACTAATACTTTATTTGATTTGGTGGGAAATCAAGTTCAGGTGGATTTGAGCTTGTGAGAAATCAAGCTCGGGTGGATTTAGGAGAAGATTTAATAATTCTTAATACCTTCAGATTGAGTATCTTGTACTTGATGCAAAAACGAGAATATTTCTTGACTTGTAAATATGTACTAGGAAATGTATAGATTAGCATCCAAAACTTTTCATGGAAGGTATTTTTGGTCTACATATTGAGTTGTTGCTAGATGATTAGCGTCATTTCTAACCACACCAACAACCGAAATGATCATTAAACTTGCTAGATGATTTGCATCATTTGTAACCACACTACGAGCCAACACTATCATTGAATTTGTTGGATGATATGCACCATTTCTAACTACACCACCGCCCAATTCCATTAATAAAGTAGCTCAAGCATCTCCATTCTCACATCCTTTAAGAAAGATTCTTTGTTGGATTTTGGAACACCTACTACCTATGAGGAAATGAATCAAAAAAAAGTAATGTTCATGCAAATGGTGATATACCCAAATGGCATTTTCCTTGACACGAGTTTGACCATTTAAATTCCTATGACTATTTCCTTGACATGGGATTGATAATATTTCAATGTCAATTCCTTATTATAGTTATTATTGTATATATCATCAAGATAATTATTATATTAAATTTTATTTGAATCCATTATTTATTTTCTATAAAACTATATTGTTTTTAGTGAAATGAACTTTTTAGATTTTGAGGTCAACACATTTTTCATAGACCACGAGGAGGTTAATGTACCAAAATATTAAAGTGCACCACTATAAGGTTTGATTATCCAACTAATCCAAGACCTTGCATTGGCTAGTGAGGCAAGCCCGAAAAGGTTTTCAAATTGTGAAATTATCTCATGATGTCACAACGAGCTAGGAATACATCAAAAATTATTAATTGATGCCAATCCTGGTGTTGACTATCCATCATGAGGACATGGAGTTTTCTAATTATGGAGGTTTCCAGGATATAGCCATTGGGTCGCGAAGCGTACAAGTCTAAAGGCTATTATGTACTATGAATTTTAAGGTATGAGGAGGCCACAATTGGAATTTAACGTAAAGGGTTGAACCCACATAGGTAATTTAAACTTTTTGGAAAACACATAGGTTGGAAGGTGAAGAAAAGGAGCTCGAATAGGTTCTTCTTAAGAACTCGATCGAGCAATATTTTAGCCATCAATTGAGTTGTTCGAGGGCCTAAAAATTTCTTAATCAATCTCCTATGTAACACATGCTTATTTAGGTGCTAAACTGAGTTATAAGATTGATGCATCTATGAGTTTGATCAAACTCTCTTTTAAAAAATCTCACCCAAAAAAAAGGACACCAATTTTTGAAATTAGAACTTGATCAACCTTATAGCTCGATCGAGCTATTTTGCATGAAAATCCATGCAAAAAGGAGCTTAATCAATAAGGAGGGTTTATTGAGCTCCTTTAACTTGTTAAAATCCCTTGACGTGGTTTATCCGCGTAATTTTTGCACAAACTGTAGAAATAAGAGCTCGACAAAGGAATGCAATGGAAAATAGAGCTCGATCGAGGATGTTAGAAATTGTCACCCTTCCACCAGCACACTAAACATAATTGTCACCACAATTTTTTTTTATTGTTGAGGAAGGTTTTCTACCCTTGAATGCTTCTTCTTAATTCTTCAAAAATTAAAATTGCACTGAGATTCATCTTCTTGTTTCTAAATCAAAACTCAATATAGATATATTTTTTATTTCTTAATAAATGAATTTATTTAAATGAAAACCACCATTGAAAACCACCACAGGAAAACCACCATTGAAAACAACGATATTTTATTTTAATTTTGTATAGGTCATCAATGCTTCTTTTTTGTTGACATCTCTTGAAGTGGGAAAATGTTCGCGGCATAAAATGTTCCTAACAACTTTTAAAAACTCTATGTTTTCTAAAAAAAATTTGAACATGAGTGATATGGAGATGTAAATTTTTTAATTTATATAGACGATAAATATGTGTACACTTATATAAACTCAAATAAAGAAACTACCCAACTTACAAAAGGAATGGAACATGATCAAATGCACCCCCATTCAAATATGATCTCATGCTTCCCAAAATATAAATGATTTTATCTACAACTACGAACTCGTATAACTTCTTTCAGATGGATCTATTCCTAGTCCTATTGTTCCTCTAATTAAATTTTAGAAATATATATCAATATGAAAAAAATATCTATGTGATCAAGCTTATAAAGAAAGAAAGCTACTAAGAAACCCATTTGATCAACTTCATCCCCTATATCTTATCTTTAGATAAAATTCATGTCCCTTGCCACTAGCACATTATCTTTCCGTAATACTATTCCAAGGAAGTAATACACGAAAATATCCCTTGTCATGTATGGTGAAAAAAATTAAAAAAATATCTAACTCAGTATGTTTTCATAAAGAGGTAGACAGAATAAGAGAATTATTCCTCTTTTTCACTAACTTGTACCATCCAACCATTATACCTCTAACGCTATTCCACCAAACTTAAAGCTTGAAAACTCCATCCAAGTAGAGTGTAATTAAAATATTTATTTAGTATATTATCCTCTACAATGTACTTCTATATTAGTAACACCTGAACTATATTTGATTAAACTAACCTGTTTATGGATATTGTTTTGTGGGAACTCACCAAACCCCATATGTTGTCATAGGGAACAATCAATTTGAAACCTTGAACAGGGAAGAAGATCAAGATATTGAGGACCGATAATGGCACTAAATATGAGATGAACGAGTTCAAGAACTTTTGCAGAGAAGATGGCATCAAGAGGGAGACCACAATTTTTGTGGGCTACATTGAAACTTCGAAGGCCTATAGATTCTATGTGCCTGGTCAAAGGGAAGTGGAGATATGACACAATGTTACCTAATTTGACGAAGATGCTTCCGTGAGGAAAGTGGTCAATCTTCCGAGATCTGAGGAAGAACCTGAAGCAAGTCCTAGAAATTAAGAATGATCAAAGGATGAGATGATGCTCGATGTTGAAGGACCGGTGGACACGATTGATCCACCTCCTTCGATGGGGAAGAAACCATCATGGCTCAGGGACACTCTTGAGGATGCTGAGGGACATATGGCCCCAAGGGAAACTTTTCGTGAAAGAAAGAAGCTGAATAGATACCAAGGGTATCTAACAGCCATGAGTATTATTGTACAATATGAGCCTGGATCTTTTGAGGAATCCGTAAGGCAATAAGTCTGGAAGGATGCTATGCATGAAGAGTATGAGTCCATAATGAAGAATCATGTTTGGGATGTGGTTCCAAGACGAGAGGACAAAGCGGTTGTCAGCTTGAAATGGCTCTACAAGATCAAGCATGGATCTGATGGAAGTGCTGAAAAGTTCAAGGCAAGATTCGTTTCCCATAGCTTTTCTCAAAAGGAAGGCATAGACCTTGATGATATATTTGCACCTGTGGCGCGATATACCACCATCCAATCTATCATAGCCCTTGTTGCTACGCAAGGATGGAGTCTTAATCAGATGTATGTGAAGACCGTATTTCTGCATGGTGCGATAAAGGAAGAGGTGTGTGTGGAGCAACCTCTGGGGTTTGAAGTCTAGGATCGGGACACCAATGTCTGCAGGTTGAAGAAAGCCCTCTATGGGTTGAAGCAAGCACCCAGAGCTTGGTATGAGAGGATAGATAACTATCTGATGAAGCTGGGCTTCACTCGTAGTAATGCTGATCCAAACCTTTACTTCAAGGTTTATAGATAAAAGCCTCTCATTCTGGTGCTGTATGTGGATGACCTCTTCCTGATAGGTGCTGACCCTCTCATTCATCAGTGCAAGAGGGAGCTCGCTACTGAGTTTGAGATGAAGGACCTAGGATTGATGCATTACTTCCTAGGTCTAGAGGTATGGCAGAGACCTAGTAAGTTTTTCATTTCTTAAGGAAAATATATTGTGAAGCTTCTGGAAAGATTTGGAATGGTGGACTGTAAGCCTGTGTCGACACCAATGGAGTTAAAATTTAAGAAGTTGAGTGGTAGCGCTGCTGGGCCCGTGCTAGAAAATCCTACTGAGTATTGTCAACTCGTAGGGGCTCCGATGTTCTTAGTGAAAACTCGTCCGAACATATGTTTTGTAGTGAACACTTTGAGTCAACACATGGTTGATCCTCATAACATTCACTGGGTTGGTGCCAAGAAACTCTTGATATATCTATGGGGCAAGATAGACCATGGGATGAGATACATTTCCGGGAGCATGCCACTTCATGGATATACTTATGCCGATTGGGCTGGCAGTGTGGTGGATCGCGAGAGCAGATCTGGATGCTGCTTCACACGTAGATCTGCTTCAGGCAGGAAACAGAAGTCAGTAGCCTTGGGCACCGCTGAGGCCGAATACATTGCAGCATGTATGGCCTGTTGTGAAGTCAATTGGTTGCGAAAGCTCTTCAGTGAGTTGTTCGAGCATGTGCTATATGCCACCGTTATCCTTTGTGATAACCAGAGGGGGGTTCGTTTGTCAGAGAATCCCGTGTTCCACGATCGATCCAAGCATGTTGATGGCTGGTACCACTTTATCTGGGATATGGTACAACGAGGTGCCGTAAGGCTCGATCATATAGGAACTGATGAGAAGGTCGTGGATATTATCACAATGCCCTTGGGGAAGGTCACGTTCCTAACCTTCCGTGAGAATCTTGGAATCATGGAATGACCCTATTCTGAGGGTCTTGTTGGATGATGAGCTTTGGGAGCTCTGGGGGCTTTGGGGATAGCTTCTTGGAGCTATAAGAAACCACAGGGCTAGGCTTGCCGAACCTTGTTGTTGTGCTTCTGCCCCACCATTATGATGATTGATTTGGTTCACCTCTCATTATCTGTGCCCCGTATGAATCCTACCCATTGAGTTCAGGGCTCATGGAAATTACCTCTCATTTGGCCAGTGAGGTGGGAAAAGCTAGAGACTAGTAGCAAAGACTGATGGACGCATCAAAGATTTTCGTACTCTCTATCTAGGATGGCACGGTCCAACCACTTGATCTGAGATCAAGTCTAGTTAAATTTCGGACCTCAAACTGACTTCAGGTCAAGTAAACCAACTTCAGGTTGGTATGAGACTCTTTGTGAGTCCTATAGAGGTTTCGGATCTCTGGGCTAAATCTGTCAGTCGGAAATGATATCTTTGTGACTGACCCACTTCTGTTCTGAAATAAAGAAGCCAACAAAGTAATTTACAGCAGGATGATGCACAATGTTTGGATTTCATAGGTGGATGGAGTTCTCCCTAGTTGAGAGGGAGTGCTAATTTTTGACAACTATGTCCAAAATCCATGTTGTGATGCTTAGATGAAGACACCAATATTTTTATTGGATTTCTCTTTCGGAGAGGTGCAAGATCGATCGAAAGATCATCTTGATCCGATGAGAAAAAAAATTATTTTTAATTTATTCAAGATATGTGTAGGTCGGCCTTATGGTTTTGTGCCCCAATAGTTGTGTCATACACCCTCACTGATGGATATAAATTGGTCAACGTTGGAGTACATTTTCACTCATCTCATCCTCACACATTTCTCTCTCCTCATCTGATTGGTTCGATGACCTTGGAGGCTCTTCTCTCCACACGTGGGAAAATTCCAGCAAAAGCACATTTCTGATTTCGGTCTAGGGTTTCTACAATAGACTTTGACCAGCGTTGACTTTGGTCAACACAAGGTCAAACGGATTTGAAACTCTCCCAAAAGTTTGATTTTCCAGATCCGCATTTTTTGGAACTATTCTTGAGGCTAGACGTTGAATTTGACTTTTCTGCGTTGACTTAGTTGTTGTTGGTGTTTGCATTGACTGTTGATTGACATCGTTAACTTTTGGTTGACTTTTGGGGTTGACTGTTTTGGCTGTCCTGGAGGGTTGTGTGACACTTCTGGTTGGCTGACCATATTGAGACTTTGTTGGTTGAAGCATCTCGTTGACCACCGTAACGCACCAACACACTTATATATTTATGGCTTGTCTTCTGTCGATCTACTGATATGTTCTATCAGCATTTTACTTTATTTTTTATGTGATTGCTGACTGTTATCGGGATAAAATGTAAATTTGCATCAAACATATAACATGTACATAAATTTATAAAAGGCTTGTTTATGAAGCATCTGTGTGAAGAATGCGTGTACCGACCACAATGCTTGCATGGGTGAAGATCGAAACAATGATATTTCATATGGACAACTCGGACACAGTGTTGGAATTTTACAATCTGTTGTTGCTGCTATGGAAGTGGAGCAGAATCTAGAGCAAATGAAGGTGAGCTACCATGAATAAATACAGCACTCTAAAATTTGATGGGCTTAGAGTAGTCCGGAATATGAAAGGATAACTCATTTTTATATCCAAGACCTGTTTTGTGCTTGTTATGGACAAGCTCTTCCCAAGGTTTTATGATGGGCTTGGGAAGTGCAGGTTGGATGTTTGCTTTTGCATGAAAAATTGCTCTTGTACTGGGCTCAATGATCTCAATAGTTTCTTGTTGTAGATGAGAGTTTGTATCTGTGTTCTGAACAAAGACAAGTTCAGAATGACAACTCTTTTGCTAAAGCTCATCTAGCTAAAGCTCTGACTCAAGCTCCAAAAATTCAATCTTGTTGAGTGAATCATGTAAACAAGTTCTAATATTAGATAGACAATTCTTGCTTATTTTCACTATATCATAATGAGTGGAATGTATTAGAGTTTTAAGGAACTCCAACACCTCAGTAATTTTCGTCATTTTCCCTATCAAATAAGACTTCTCTATGAAAAAATGTTTCCCACAACAAAATTAATATAGAAGGGAAGTGCTCTAGTATACTTTTTGTTTTTGAACTTTTGAATAACATGCGCTACTCACCAAATCCAATCACATTGCTCCAAAGCTCATATGGTTAAAAACACCTTAATACATGCAAAAGGGAAATGTCCCAATTTAAAAACGGCCAAACAGGGCACTATCAGTAACTCTTTACCAATCCCTCCCTTTTTTTTTAATATTACAAAGCTTCACTTATGAGCCATGAAACATTCCACCACTTATAATCCTCTTTAAAAAACTCAACTCATATATTATACGCTCCACACCAATGTGACCAACATCTCACCATACAAACATAATACCATCATGCTCATACAGCTACATTCAAATTTCATGTTCTTTAAAAAGGCACAAAGCATATACACTCACTTAGCTCAAAGCGTCAATGCACTTTATGTATGTGCCAACCATAGAAAAGGGGCTTCAACGAATTTTAAAAGCATACCTCAACACTCATATTTATGCCATGGACCATTACATACAAAATACACGACCTTCATAACTCAACACATATGTTGCATACCACTCAATGCACTCCTTGAAATATTGTTTGACGTATACCAAAGATAGTGAAATGCATTCACGGTCTCAACATTTAATGCACATATAAATGCAGAGCACACCTGTGGGGAGGTGAGAGGCCGTCAGGGGAGGCAGTGGGTGGGAGAGTGGGTCAATGGGGGAGTTGGGATGTGTGGAAGGGCAGAGGGTCGGGAGAGGTGAGGTGGAGGAGCGTGCGGGAGGGGAAGGAGTGTTGACAGGTAGATATGAGAGGAAGTGAGAGGGTACAATAAGAGGGAGCGTGCGGGAGGGGGAGGAGTGCTGATGGGTAGAAGTGAGGTGGGGGTAGCGTAGGTGAGGGTGAGAGCGAGGAGGGTTGGGGGAGCAACACGAGGGGAGGGTTGCGGCGTGAGGAAGATGGGAGGTGGGAGTGAGTAGGGGCTATGGGAGGGTGAGATGTGAGGGGGACGAGGAGTGCGGAAGGGTGAGTGGTGAGGGGGATGGGGAGTGCGGGGAGGGGAGTGGAGGTGCGAAGGCCAAGGGAAGTGTGAGCAGGAGTAAGAGAGCTGAGGGTGTAGCAGGGCAAGGCTAAGAGGGCTGAGAGTGCAGTAGGGCAAGGCTGAGAGGGCTGAGGGTGCAGCAGGGAGGGAGAGGCTAAGGCATCATAGTTCGCGGTGGAGTGGAAGCATGTTGTAGTGGGGAGGAGGGCAGCATGGGAGCCGACAACGAAATTTGAATTTGGAGCAATGGCAGAAAGAAATTTTTGGAGAATAATGTAATGTTCCAAACCCAACGACTATATTATCTTCAGGTAGGAAAAAAACAGATGAATGCAAAAATGGATGAGGGAACCTCTCAAGAAAGAGTCGTAATGCCACTTAGCATTGAACAACCGAGGAGGCCCAACGACTTCTCGTCTCACGTTGAAGCCCATGAAAGGACCTCTCTCGACCACCTTTCATTCGTTTTTCTTTTCTTTCATCAGTTCCATTTTACAGAAAGAAGGTGAATGGTCACTAATAGAAAGGTGCACAACAGCTAATAAAGCATGTACAAAATTTTTGAGTGATGGTAGACAAGGGTGAGCGCAAACGTTCTGAGCGATGGAAAACAACCTATGAATTTGGCCAAGGGAATGTCAGAATACACAACCTTGTTCAAGTTAGGACGAGCACATTTCATGAGCGAACTTTAGTGTAGCAGAGCCTTAGAATAATAACAAAGGGCATAAATGTGCAGAGAATATGGCAGAGAATTAGGATTAGAATGGCAAGGTTGAAATTCAGAACATGCACACCCAGGTGGAGGCCACAAAACAAGTGGCTAAAATTGGATTAGGGCCAGAATTGCCCTCTCTGATACCATTTTAAACTCAACCATGGTAAACACACACAAATAGGAAATAATAGACAACAATGGAAAAGATAAGCATGAGTTTCCTTATTATTCTCAAAGATGCATATATATAATACATTATGTGACACTTGGTTTCACATTCCAAGTGGTCTCTTGGAATCCTTTTGTCCATTCGCCTTCTACACCTACTCATAGAGGATTAGGTGTCCAATAGTATGTGTGGTATAACACCAAGGATGGTGTCCCCCAAGGGGGAGGATTCTGTAACAACCCTGGTGAAAATTCCAGATAAAAAAAATATAAGACCACGATTGATGGGACACGTATTCCAAGCTAAATGGTTGGAAAAACATCGTAGGGGGGTGTTCATTTGGTTTATTATTGCTAAGGAAATTGGAGGAGGAAAATGAAAAGGATTTGGAAAGGAAAAATGGAGTTTTTGGCACATTTATTTATGAAAATAATGGAAATTAGAATAAAAGGCAGGTGAAATGTTGCAGGTTGCATGTGAGGAGGAAAATGAAGAAAAATAATGGAATATGAAGAAATAAAGGCCTCTTTTATAAAAAATTCTTTTGAGGATCAGTTGGTACCATTTTTTAGTGAAAGTTTTGGAGCTCTCTCATTATTCTCTCCATCTCTCTCTCTCTCACTCTTGGACACTTACAATTTTTGGTGCACTTTGGCATTGGAGAAAGAATGGAACGAAAGAAAGAAGAAGGAAGAAGCAAGTAAGGAGGAGCAGGAATCAAGAAACTATAGTAGGATTCCTTGCAGGTATTGATTTTCATGTATGATTTCCTTTCTAGATTTGGCATGCATGGAATTGCAGGTGTTTCTTTATTGTCTTTGCATGGTTTTTTCCAGGTATGACAATGTATTAAGACTAGCCTTGCCATTTCCGGATAGCCATGGTGTTGTCGAGTTCTCATGTTTTGGTTTAGCTAGATTACCGGATGGATTCAAAGTTGAGTGAGGTGGATATTTGAATGATTATAGAACTGATTCGTTTGATGCATCGGTTTAGGACCTAGTAATCCAAGTTTAAGTTGTGATAAAGCCTCAGAGGTGGTGGGTTTCCCTCCATTTCAAGCCTACGAAACTCTGGTTTGGGATTGCAGTAAAGCCTCAAGATTATATCTTGGTTTAGGGCCTAGTGACCCCTGATTCAGAACATGGGTTGTGGTAAAGCCTGAGAGACTAGGAGACATGAAAATTTCTCACAGTTTAGGTGGATAGAATCCGATGATATCCATTCTTGTGTTGGCCTAGTGATCATGCGTAGATCACGGTAAAGCCGGATATGACATGTTTATTGTGTTGGTCTAGTGATCGGGGATGGATCACAGTAAAGTCTGATTTCTATTTGATGGTTGTGAGGTGTTTTAGCCTTGGGATGCCCTGGTTAATTATTTCGGTTTGAGTCCCACATTCATGCTTGGAATATGGCAGAGGGGTGATTGGCTGAAGAGATATTTGGCTCAACCAATCTATGGTCAGGTGGAACGTGGAAGTCCCATCTCTGGTTGGTTTTTACACTCATTAATGACAAGCTCATTCATTTGGTATTTGATGTATAATTGCATTGGTTATTATGTTTTTTTATTTTATTTTTTATCTATGGTATTTCTGTTGTTATTATGTTGGTTATATGCATGTATTTTATTAGTGAGGATGTATGACTCTATCCATGTTTTTACATGTAAATGAATACACAATGTATTTATGTTAAAATACATTGTATTGCACTGTATTTATGTTAAAATATATTGTATTGCAGTTTATGATATATGGGATCAATGCTTCTCAGTTATTCTCAAGTAAGTAAGATACCCTTATGTTTAAATATGTTGTTTACACTTGTAGATGCAATGTTTGTGACATGTTTAACAAAATGTATGTAATGGTGAGGATGGGTCGAGATGATTTCCTGATGATATGATTGCTTCTGTACCTTTTTTTAATGTTATTTATCATCTCCTACAGTTTCATGCAGTTTTGGGAAGTGACCTGGGATCCCTCTACATTAGCTTAGCATACCCTAACCTAGTCAAAGTTAGGTTAGTGTATAATATTATACTATATCCTAATTTAGCATGTACTAGACTAGCTTAAGCTAATGTATCCTGGCCCACACAAGATTATCCTAAGCTTCTCTACCTTATGCTAATCTACTCATATTATATTGTAGCTTAGATTAGTTTAGAATACTCTACCATAGCATAGGCAAACCAAACCAAACCTAACATACTTTATCTAAATTTACAACAAACTATCATTGCCAAATTTAATTATCGTAGCGTACTCTGGCTTATCCTAACCTACTTTACCCTAGTCTGATTTATTGTACCCTCAGATACCCTATCCTAGCCTACTCTACCCTACCCTAACTTACCCTAGCCAACCCCACCCTATCATGCTATACCATACCCTACATTATCATACCATCACATAGACCATCCTTTCCTAATCCATCGTATGGTAGCCTATTGTACCCTATCCTAACCTACCCTACTCTAGGCTTTCCTAGCCTATCCTACTAAATCATAGCCTACCCTAGCCTATCCTACTCTACCATATCCTACCATACCCTATACTATCCTTCTCTTTGACAACATTCCATGGCTATCGTACTCTCCTATAACTTGATCTAGCATAGAATACTTTACTATAACTTAGCCTACTGTTAGTCATCAATAATTTTTGATCTTATCTAAAGATGACTAAGTTGACAATCCCAGATTTATAGAAACAATATTGCAGAAACATTGTGAGTTCTAGAAATATCACAACCTTCATTATCCTAAGTCTATAAGTTCACCAAAATCTTCATCTATGCCTTCTAAAAGATCACCCTATTGTTTCAAAAGAAAGCTTGTTTCAGGTTATCCCCACCATTTTTACCTACATTTCATCCCCTCATTCTACCATTCCAACCCCTATTTTTATCAGTCCATTTCCTTATGAAAAACCCCATTTTTTCCTTCACTAATTCTTCATTTCCTATAAAAAGGCCTATTAAACCATAAAAACCCCTTTTTGGTTTAAAAACACCCTCTTTTACCCTATCGGAAATCTCTAAAAAAGCTTAAAAACCCATGTTTTTAGCCTATTCCGACCTTTTTCAAACATAAGGCTTTAAGCCCTTTTTTGGCCTTCAGCCCTAACCCTTTTCTCTATATAACCATAGCTGGGAACCATCGGCACTCCATCGCATCGACACTTCCTCGCTTCCTCGTTCCCATTCTCTTTTCCCCCACCGATGCGATCCCCCGAGGGCTTAAATCTTCCGCCCTTTTCGTCATAAGACCAAGGCCCATAACCATGCGCTAAAGACCTTGGCCCCTCTTCATCTCCACCCTCGGTCACCTTACTGCTTTGTGAGACCACCCTTCCTGCGCCTTATCCTTAGCCCCCTTCACCTACCATTTACCTCCCACCCTCACGGTTCATCGGAGTAATCCACATCGTCCATCGACTTGATCCGACGGTTGCGCGGGCACTTCTTGGTCCGCAAGTCAACCCTTTGGTGCCCACGCAGTTGACCAGCCTGACTACGGGAGATCTCAGATCTACGGCTGAGATTCACTGTAGAGGCACACCCGATATTTTCCTCCGTACCTCTATAGTCCCCCCGCACTCCAGATCTTAGCTGTTGGATCATCCCACGGATCCAACGGCCAGCGGTCCATCGCACATCGCATCGGCGCTATCGCAATCGCCCTTTCCATTCACCTCCTCCGCCGATGATTCAACCACCGATATGATCTGCACCATTGATCTACCAAGATCAACGACTGTTGGCACTCCCCTCCTTCATCCTTTCTCCCGAACATACCCCGCTCCATAACCTTTCTCTGAGCTCGATCCACTGTTGATCTATAAGATCTAATGGCCCGCACTTAACCCAATCATTTAACTTCCCGATCAACCCATTTCCTAAACGAAAAAACTACCGACGTTACGATCCATGGCCCACCTATCTTCCGCTCGAGCATCTTCCTCCCATCGTGTTCACTTACCATCGTTGATCTGCATCCCCGTAGATCGGACAGCTGACGCATTCCAATTGCCCAACCCCTCCAACGTGCATCTTTCACGTGAAACAAGTGGTATTGGGGTGGACATGTGTCATCACTTGTATGGAATTGCGTTCGAAATGCCCAAAATCACTAACCGCCCAACTTCAACGCGAAAACTGCCTTTTTCCCAGAAAACCGCCTTCCTAATTTCTACACCAAATTCAATTTTTTCATGGATTTTTCCTGGTTTCGCTTATGGGACCCTTCCTCTCATGCATTTCCCTTACCTTTGCAATGCTCCTCTGCCTTCGCCAAACCTTTGAAATGTGGTAAATCCACAAAAGTGCAGGTTTTTTAAATTAATTGTTTTTGTTTAAATGTGCAGGTTTAAACAGTGGCTCAAGGTCGAAGGTGATGATCTTCGGGCTTAAATTATATGCAGGGAGAGACAAAAATAGGTTAATTTCCAGGTTTCTGTAAATATATCATGAATATTGGCTATTTATCAAACCATCCAGCGTGCCCATGAAACCCTGCACACAACAAAACAAAAAGATAAGTAAAAAAAGGAAGAAGCAGAGGATAAAGATTAGGAGCAGTGATTAAAGATAAGAAATGAAGACAGAAGACCAAAGGGTTTGAGAAAATATTAAAATTGTTAAAAAAGAGATTAGCCTTTCAAATCAAAAAATTAAAGTTAAATGGGTAAGAGCAGTTGTTTAGAAGCAGAAACAGAGAAATACAACGAAGAAGATTAATTAAAAAGACAAATCAAGGCTAAAAGGGCCTGAAGAGCAGTTTTATTGGTTAAATCAAGGAAAATTAAACCAAAAGCAACCTCGAATGAATCAAACAGAAGCAGTTATTTACCCAAAAAATATAAACTGCCACCTATGGCCTACTTTCTGTCCTAAGCAGCAAATTGACAGTTATTACACAGTCAGAAGATATTTTAAGCTGTGAGGCAGTTATTGTAAAAGATAGAAATAACTTGAAAAGTCAAACTTTTCACCTATCTTTCCTTAGAAAGTTAAGATAGAGTTATTAAATAGAGAAGTAGTTGCACACATGTTCCTACCTTATGCCTTGCATGGTTTTCAAGGTCAGGAATGCATTTACTCTGTAATTAATGACACTTGAACCCTAAAAGAGTTCCACCTCCTTATTCTTCTATAAATACTCTATGAGGAGCTCTTTGTTAGGGGTTGGTTGTTGGCATTTGAACTCTTTGAAATTGTACATAGTCTGGCTGAAGATTAAGAAGAAATTGAAGTTTTGGAAGATTAATGATGTTTTGACATGTTTTGTTAATGATAAGGCTCTATCATTGGATCCTTGAGCATGGATGTTGGTGATGTATTCTAATCTGTTAATTGTTATTTCCCATTTTCCATTTTGTTCCATCATTCTATACTTATAGTAGAGTAAAAAGCTTAGGCTAAGAAATGTCTCCTAGAAGCACCTTAGACCTGTTTTCTCTTCAGTGTCTTTATGTTTTCATCTGCTGAAGGTTTTATTGAGTAGTTTGACTGCTTTTCAACCCTTAAGCTTGTTTATTTCAGAAATAGTTCAAACAGTTGGTCTCAAGAATGATTTATGGTTTTCCCTGCTTGCTTGCTGCCACTTGAAAATTGTCTCTGAATTCTCCCTTTAAATTACCATTGTTTACAGTCTGCCAGAGAGGTCTGTTTTGATCATACCCTCTGTTCTTGCTGAGATAATTGTTTTGAAGGTATTTATAATTGCAGTCTTAGATGTTTAGGAGTTCCCTCTTCTATGAATGCGGTTATTTGTGAATCTTTAATGTTTTCTAAATTCCTTGAAAGTGAAATCTTTGGATGAAATAGAGCGTTCCTCGACTCCTAGATTTCCTTTGAAAAGTTTGTCTTGGAATTATTATTTGCTGAAGTGTGGTTTCTAGAATTTATGGTTAGCCCTGTCTATGGAATGTCTCTTCATGTTCAAATGATGTTTCAAGTCCCTTTTTTGAGAAGTACATATAATTAAGGATTCTTAATTTCCCTTAGTTCTACTTCTCCTTCTAAATCCTTAATGTCCATTTAATTTCATCCACCAAACCCAAGATCCACTGGCCAAGTTAGATCTGCCCTTTGATATCCCATATCCATTTATTGAGTTTGACATAACTTCTTCTTGATTGCATTGCCCAATGACTGATATTTCCCCTTTCTATCTATGCTTCCTATATCATTCATGTTCAACCAACCAAACACAAACAAGCAAACTTGTACCTAATAACTAGCTTAAAATCAAACCCTTAAAAGAAATCAAGCTATATCCTTAAAAACATATTGAGAGATCCTCTCTGAGACTAGGAGGGCTAGATCCTAGAGCTCTAAAGACTGGTTTTGATGTTGCCTTGTCACTTGGTTTGCCAATAAGCCAAATCACAAGACCGCCAACATTTTGGTGATCACGGTGGGACCTATGAGTTCATAGTTGCCTAGAAAGCCCTTATAGATTCATTAGTACTTCAATAACCATAGAAACTCGGAAACCCCCCTCCCCCCCACACAAAAAAAACCATTTCAAATTGGTTTCATAATAAACGTTGGTGGTGGACCATGACATATTTTACCCTCAAAAGGCTAAAAAATTCCACCTGGCGACTCCACAACTCTCAATAGACCTAAAGACTCCACTAGAGGAAGAACCTGAAACATGACCAGTCATCCTAGAAAGAAAGAGCATTCAAGCCTAAGTTGGATTCAAGAAATTATTGTTTTTATCTATAACTATGTTCTATCCTACTTTAAGCCTGATCAAGAATACATCAATTAGATCTACATTTATCATTGGAAATATCTCAAGCCTCAAAAAGCTAAGCCTCAAATTTTAGATCATGATCAGTCTTATACACCTATGCTTACCCTAGATTCACCTGTGGAAGATCTAGTGAAACACGAGCCTCATGCTACCTTTCCTCCTCATGCTGAAACCTCAAATAGCCATAAATATCTTTTTACACTACCTATACCCACAAAGGTCCTAGAAAGATACAAGCCTCGAATTTTTCCTCCTATCTTCCAAGCCCTCCCTGAAAATATTTCAAATAAAATACCTAGATTTGATGGAGAAAGCTCAAAAGTCACCGCTGAAGAACACATTCAAAATCTTGAGAATTTACTTGACCTTTATGAAATAGAAGAAGATGATGTGCGTATTAGAATGTTTTCCTTATCATTACAATGAAAAATTAGGAGTTGGTTTAAGGACCTTCCAGTTGCAAGCATTATCAATTTTCATCAATTTACTCAAGTATTCTTAGATAGGTGGGTGATCATTGGAAATTAAGTTCTCATCATAGAGGAATACAAGAATTTAAAAAGACAACCAAGGGAGACAGTACAAGACTTTTCAACCAGGTTCAATAAGGTATACAATGCAATACCTGCTAAGATAAAGCCACCTTTGGGGTGGGCTCTCTTACACTACCCAAGTAATTTTGACCCAGAGATGAAATTCCAGATAAGAGAAAAAGACCCTTCAAACCTGGAAGAAATGCAGAATATGGCAACTACTGTGGAATTCAACATACTGGAAAGAGAGGAAAGGTTAGAAGGAATCAGGAAGGACAAAGCACCTCAAGAGAAAATAACTTCTTCAGAGTTAAAGCTAGAGATGTTGACAGATACAATCAACAAAATGATGCATGTACTTGGTAGGAAAGAGGAAGAGTACAAGGTTGAGATTGGTGCTAATTATTCAGTGCAGCCGGTGCCATTTTCCTGGGAGGAACCAAATCAGTCATTTCAATGCAAAGGTAGCTATCAAAACATACTGGCTGACCAAGGTTGCAAAGAAGAAGATGCAGAAAGTTGTCAAGTAAGTATTATATGTCTTCCTACATCTTGTGCTTCACTATTTAGAGATTATTACAAGCAAATTGAAAATAGAAACAAGGTAGAATTCTCTAAAGAATCAGTAAGGGAGGAAATGGATAATACAAACCCTTTTTCAAATCCAAAAGTTCTCCCCTCAAATCATCTTGGTATGGTTGTTTGGATTACAAAACTAGAAATGAAAGATGAGCCAACACCTCTTCAGTCCCTACCCTTGTGCTTTGAGTCATTTCAGATTGCTAAAGGAGAAGCTATTGGCCATGAACACTCTCCTTTTTGATATGGTGGAACAATATGCTAATCAAGTGTGCATAATAGATGACATTCCTCCTATGAATAAACTACCCAAATATGATCAAGACGATGATGATTATGTTCTCCAAACTCAAGCCAACACTAGCAAACAATCAGTGATTAGTTTGCGGGACAAAGACAATAATTCTCCACAACTCAAGTATAGTGATCAACAAATACCACTCAGCCATGAAAGTGAAGAAGAAAATGCAGAAATTTTGGGAGAAAGGGAATGATCTTTACCTCTTTGTTGCGCTTCCTTTCAGTTCATCAAAGACAACCTTAATGCAATCAGAAGTCAGCAATATTTGGGTATTGATTTTAACAACAAAGAACATATTCAACCCTATATCCAGCCTTCACAAGAGAAAGAGAACAACTATAGCTCTTTTCAATCAGGTTTGCTAGAGGACAACATGGCAATATATGATGAGTCTGATAGTTTAGATGATAATGAAGATGAGGAAGAAGTTCTTTCTCAAAAGAATCTTAATCTTGATCCAGTGGAGGAAAAAGTAAGCTTGGTTGAAACCTATCTTCCAAATATTCATAACCAGCCATTATTTCAAGATCCCTATGCTCATTTCTTGAAGACATTTGAAGAAGGTATAAAGATTATTAGGAGTAGTATATTAACAAAAGAAAGAAATTTTTTTAGCACTGCTGCTAAAGAACAAGGGAAATGGGAGTGGCCCTGTTTGTGCGGTATGCTCAAGAAGATGGGCATGGACCAATCATGGAACCATTTACTTGTTTGGCTATATTGGAAAAGAGAGTTCATCAACTAAATATATAAATTTTCAAAGTTAGATTAGGTTAGATAGGAAATCAAATAAGCTCAACCTGTGAGCATTTAGTTAGTTTTTGTTTTTTCTTTAAAAAATAAAAATTGAAAAAATACAAAAACAATAGAAAAGAGAAAAAGAGGGCGGATGAAAAGAATAAACGTACAACCCCATACCAAAAAAGAGAAGAATCTAAAAGTGTGCAAGCTCAAATGCCACTACTAAAATAAAACACTACTATTTAGTCATACAGCCTAATCATGACTAGATAGATTTCAATTTACTGTTGATAGGTTAGTGAAGAAGATTTTACAAACAGTTTAATCTTGGCTTATCAGTAGAATAGATTAGGATAGAAGAAAGAATGGTTCAAACATGCTCAAAATCTTAACCAAAGAAAAGAAAGAAAAAGAATGGCTCTAATCAGATCAAAACCTGAGCCAAAGATACAAAGAAGACTGGTTCTAACATGCTGAAAACTTGAACCAGGTAGAAAAGAAGAGGACAACTCAAAAGGATCAAAATCAGAGCTGAAAAATAATAGAAGGATGTTTATAATTTTCAGATCTTAAGCCTTCACAATTTTGTTTTAATTTTTTGCAAATAAAGTCTATGTGTAGCTTGTACATACAACCATAAACACCATAGAAAATCAGACAGTCTAATCCTGATTTGACTGTGTTTAAATTTCTTGTCTTAAAAATAGAGAATAAAATTTGTCAAACAGCCTAATCTTGACAGATAGTAGAATAGGTAGAGTATTAAGAGTCCAACTGTTTAATCTGGACTCTTGGAAGAAATAAGGGTAGCATTAGATAGTTTTATCTTTCTACTTAAAAAAATTATATGTAAAAGAGATTCCAGTCCAAATGCACTCAAGAGAAGAAAAAATGCTAGGACAAGTAGGATTGGGTAGGTAGTGATGTTGCTTTGAAGAATGTCATATGCTGCAGATTGCTGAAATGTTCTCAAATCCAAAGATATCCAACAAAAGAAAGGAAAGAACGCTGCCCAATGGATAAGACACTTGTTTGCTGAAAGCCAGAAGATTGATAACTGAGGTTCTGGACACCTAAAAATATAGTTGTCCTCCCCAAGTGGAGCCACTGTTAGTCATCAATAATTTTTGATCTTATCTAAAGATGACTAAGATGACAATCCCAGATTTCTAGAAACAATATTGCAGAAACATTGTGAGTTCTAGAAATATCACAACCTTCATTATCCTAAGTCTATCAGTTCACCAAAATCTTCATCTATGCCTTCTAAAAGATCACCCTGCTGTTTCAAAAGAAAGCTTGTTTCAGGTTATCCCCACCATTTTTACCTACAGTTCATCCCCTCATTCTACCATTCCTACCCCTATTTTTATCAGTCCATTTCCCTCTGAAAAACCCCATTTTTTCCTTCACTAATTCTTCATTTCCCTTAAAAATGCCTCTTAAACCATAAAAACCCCTTTTTGGTTTAAAAACACCCTCTTTTACCCTATCGAAAATCTCCAAAAAAGCTTAAAAACCCATGTTTTTAGCCTATTCTGACCTTTTTCAAACATAAGGCTTTAAGCCCTTTTTTGGCCTTCAACCCTAACCCTTTTTTCCATATAACCACAACCTGGAACCGTCGGCACTCCATCGCATCAGCACTTCCTCGTTTCCTCGTTCCCATTCTCTTTTCCCCCGCCGATGCGATCCCTTGAGGGCTTAAATCTTCCGCCCTTTTCGTCATAAGACCAAGGCCCGTGACCATGCGCTAAAGACCTTAGCCCCTCTTCATCTCCGCCCCCGGTCACCTTACTTCTTCGTGAGACCACCCTTCCTGTGCCTTATCCTTAGCCCCCTTCCCCTACCATTTACCTAACACCCTCACGGTTCATTGGAGTAATCCACATCGTCCATCGACTCGATCTGACGGTCGTGCGGGAACTTCTCGGTCCACTAGTCAACCCTTTGGTGCCCCCGCAGTTGACCAACTTGACTACGGGAGATCTCAGATCTATGGCTGAGATTCACTATGGAGGCACACCAGAGATTTTCCTCCGTACCTCTATAGTCCCCCTGCATTCCAGATCTTAGCCGTTGGATCATCCCATGGATCCAACAGCAATCGCTCCATCGCACATCGTATTGGCGCTATCGCAATCACCATTTCCATTCACCTCCTCCACCGATGATTCAACCGCCAATATGATCTGCACCGTTGATCTACCAAGATCAATGGCTGTTGGCACTCCCCTCCTTCATCCTTTCTCCCGAACATACCCCGCTCCATAACCTTTCTCCAAGCTCGATCCACTGTTGATCTATAAGATCTAACGACCCGCACTTAACCCGATCATTTGAATTCCCGATCAACCCGTTCGCTAAACGAAAAAACTGTCGACGTCATGATCCATGGCCCACCTGTCTCCCGCCCGAGCATCTTCCTCCCATCGCGTTCGCTTACCACCGTTGATCTGCATCCCCGCAGATCGGACAGCTGATGCATTCCAATCGCCCAACCCCTCCAACGTGCATCTTGCACGCGAAACATGCGGTATTGGGGTGGATAGGTGTCATCACCTGTATGGAATCGCGTTCAAAACACCCAAAACCACTAACTTTCCAACTTCAATGCGAAAACCGCCTTTTTCCCAGAAAACTGCCTTCCCAATTTTTGTGCCAAATTCAATTTTTTCGTGGATTTTTCCTGGTTCTGCCTATGGGACCCTTCCTCTCATGCATTTCCCTTCCCTCTGCACTGCTCCTCCGCCTTCGCCGAACCTTTGAAATGCGGTAAATCCACAAAAGCGCAAGTTTTTTAAATTAATTGTTTTTGTTTAAATGTGCAAGTTTAAACAGTGGCTTAAGGTCGAAGGTGATGATCTTCGGGCTTAAATTATATGCAGGGAGAGACAAAAACGGGTTAATTTCCAGGTTTCTGTCAATATATCATGAATATTCGCTATTTATCAAACCATCTAGCGCGCCCATGAAACCCTGCACACAAAAAAACAAAAAGATCAGTAAAAAAAGGAAGAAATAGAGGATAAAGATTAGAAGCAGTGATTAAAGATAAGAAATGAAGATAGAAGACCAAAGGGTTTGATCAAATATTAAATTTTTTAAAATAGAGATTAGCCTTTCAAATCAAAAAATTAAAGTTATATGGGTAAGAGCAGTTGTTTAGAAGCAGAAACAGAGAAAGACAAAGAATAAGATTTATTAAAAGGACAAATCAAGGCTAAAAGGGCCTGAAGAGCAGTTTTATTGGTTAAATCAAGGAAAATTAAACCAAAAGCAGACTCAAATGAATCAAACAGAAGCAGCTATTTACCCAAAAAATCTAAACTGCCACCTATGGCCTACTTTCTGTCCTAAGGGGAAAATTGACAGTTATTACTCAATGAGAAGATATTTTAACTGTCAAGTAGTTATTCTAAAAGATAGAAATAAATTGCAAAGTCAAAATTTTCACCTATCTTTCCTTAGAAAGTTAAGAAAAAGTTATTAAACAGAGAAGTAGCTGCACATATGTTCCTTCCTTATGCCTTGCATGGTTTTCAAGGTCAGGAATGCATTTAATCTGTAATTAATGACACTTGAACCCTAAAAAAAGTTCCACCTCCTTATTCTTCTATAAATACTCTATGAGGAGCTCTTTGTTAGGGGTTGGTTGCTGGAATTCGAACTCTTTGAAAGTTGTACATATTCTGGCTGAAGATTAAGAGGAAATTGAAGTTTTGGAAGATTAATGATGTTTTGACATGTTTTGTTAGTGAGAAGGCTCTATTATTGGATCCCTGAGCATGGCTGTTGGTGATGTATTCGAATATGTTAATTTTTATTTCCTGTTTTCCATTTTGTTCCATCATTCTATACTTACAGTAGAGTAAAAAGCTTAGGCTAAGAAATGTCTCCTAGAAGCACCTTAGACCTGTTTTCTCTTCAGTGTCTTTATGTTTTCATCCGCTGAAGGTTTTATTGAGTAGTTTGACTGCATTTCAACCCTTAAGCTTGTTTATTTCAGAAATAGTTCAAACATTTGGTCTCAAGAATGATTTATGGTTTTCCTTGCTTGCTTGCTGCCACTTGAAAACTGTCTCTGAAGTCTCCCTTTAAAGTACCATTGTTTACAGTCTGCTAGAGAGGTCTGTTTTGATCATACCCTCTGTTCTTGCTGAGATAATTGTTTTGAAGGTCCTTATAATTGTAGTCTTATATGTTTAGGAGTTCCCTCTTCTATGAATGCAGTTATTTGTGAATCTTTTATGTTTTCTAAATTCCTTGAAAGTGAAATCTTTGGATGAAATAGAGCGTTCCTCGACTCCTCGATTTCCTTTGAAAAGTTTGTCTTGGAATCATTATTTGCTGAAGTGTGGTTTCTAGAATTTATGGTTAGCCCTGTCTATGGAATGCCTCTTCATGTTCAAATGATGTTTCAAGTCCCTTTGTTGAGGAGTACATATAATTAAGGATTCTTAATTGCCCTTAGTTCTACTTCTCCTTCTAAATCCTTAATGTCCATTTCATTTCATCCACCAAACCCAGGATCCACTGGCCAAGTTAGATTTTCTCTTTGATATCCCATATCCATTGATTGAGTTTGTCATAAATTCTTCTTGACTCCATTGCCCAATGACTCTAATATTTCCCCTTTCTATCTATGCTTCCTAGATCATTCATGTTCAACCAACCAAACACAAACAAACAAACTTGTACTTAATAACTAGCCTAAAATCAAACCCTTAAAAGCAATCAAGATATATCCTTACAAAAATATTGAGAGATCCCTCTCTGAGACTAGGAGGGCTAGATCCTAGAGCTCTAAAGAGTGGTTTTGATGTTGCCTTGTCACTTGATTTGACAATAAGCCAAATCACAGGACCGCCAACACCTACTCACCACTAGCCTAGCTTACTCTATCCTACCCTAACATACTCTACCCTATGTTGTTATACCCTATCCTAATCTACTTACCATATCCCATATCAACGAAGTCTAATCCATGTTAGTCTAGCCTACACTACCCTACCTCAACGTGCTCTATCATATCCAACTATATACTGACCTAGCCTAGTCTACCTTACCTGTGCCTACCCTAAACTAATCTACACTAGCCAACATTATCCTACACTAACTTGGTCTAGCCTACTCCACCATGGGCTACTTTTCCCTCTCCTATCCTCCTTTATGCAAGTTCTTCCTAGCCTACGATATTTTTCCATAGCTTCTTCTAACAAAGACTACTTGTTGTGAAACCAGCTCCAAAAAGAGAAGAAAAGAGATATCAATGCCTTAGAAATAAGCCACTTCGAGGGGGAAACCTCTAATACATTACATGAATGAACAATTCTTGGATGATTCAAATTACAAAACCTCCTTTCTATATATAGGAGTCCATGGGGCCACAATGTAATCCTAGCTGACCTAACAATAATAATTTAAGGGCACAATAAAAACAATATGGGGGTTACAAGGGTACAATAATAAAAATAAGGGGGTTACACTAACAACAATAAGGGACTATACTAGTAATATAGGGACCTAACATGCCCCTCTCCTTCAAAAAAGTGTTGTCCTCAATGCTTGAGTTACAGCTCTGGGTGCTTCTGTATAAAATTCTCATCCTCCCATGTAGAATCTTCAGTGGGTAAGTTCTTCCACTTGATGAGATACTCTGAAATTGATCGATTCCGTAGCTGTCGAGTTCTTGTTTCCGTGACCGCTTTATGTTCCAATATGATTTTTCCTTCCTCATCAAGTTCTGGCAATACTATTTGAACTGGAAGATTTTCACCTATAACCTTCTTTAAGCATGAAACATGGAAAATTGGATGCACTCGTGAAGAAGCAGGAAGCTCCAATTTGTATGCCATAGTACCAATCTTTTGCAACACCTTGTAAGGACCATAGTACTTTGGCAATAATTTATTATCCTTTTTAGCTTGCTTGAGGGACATTTTCTTGTATGGTTATAGCCATAAAAATACCCAGTCTCCTACATCAAAACTTCTCTCGCTGCGATGTTGATCTGCTTGTTGTTTCTTTCGATTTTGTGCCATATTCAGGTTGTCCTTTAAGAGTTGGAGAACTTCTTGTTGATGCTCGATGTGATCTTACACTTCTTGAACCTTTGAATTTTCTCTTAAAGATGATGTGATGGATGGTGGATGATATCCATAAAGTGCCATAAATGGGGTCATTTTTGCTGCAGTATGGAAGGAAGTGTTATACCACCATTCAGCAAGAGGTAACCACTTGACCCATTGTGTTTGTTTATCAGATACAAAACAATGAAGATATCCTTCTAAACATTTATTTACTATCTCAGTTTGACCATCAGATTGAGGATGATAAGATGAGCTATGAGCTAATTGAGTACCCAAACAAGAAAATAACTCTGTCCAAAAATTTCCAGTAAAAATGGGATCTCTGTCACTCACAATAACCCTTGGGTTTCCATTTAGCTTTTGAATTTTGTCCATAAATGTAGTAGAAACTGTACTTGCTTTAAATGGATGAGATAATGCACAAAAGTGTGCATACTTGGTAAGTCTATCAACTACCACCATGATGACACTCTTTCCTTCGGACTTAGGTCAACCAGTGATAAAATCCATTGAAATCTCCTCCCAACGTTGACTTGGAATGGATAAAGGTTGTAGAAGACCCGGGCTCTTAATTGTCTCATCGTTATTCTGCTGGAAAACCAAACATTCCGCCACAAACTTTTGAATATAAGATTTAAGGCCATCCCAAAAAAATTCTTTCTTCACCCTGTGGTAAGTTTTTAAAAATCCTGAGTGTCCTCCTAAAGGAGAAGTGTGCAATTCCAAAAGAATATTTTGTTTTAGTTGTGAATTCTTACAAAGATATAAGCGATCTTTGTACCATAAGGAATCATTTTTCCAACTAAATGTATCAGATGTACTAGGATCTTGCTGCAACTTTTGAATGAGTGTCCATACATCTTTGTCCTTCTTCCATTCATCTCTTGCTTCAGTTATCCAATCTGGTTGGATAATAGAAATGGCACAAAGCAATGCTTCCACCTCTTCATTCTTTCTTGAGAGTGCATCTGCAATAACATTTAGCTTCCCTTTTTTGTAGATTATTTCAAAGTCATAACCCAACATCTTTGTGACCCATTTTTGTTGCTCTTCTGAAGATAGTCTTTGTTCCAAAAAGTGTTTAAGACTATCAAGATCAATTTTTACCTTGAAGTGTCTTCCCATTAGGTAAGTTCTCCATTTCTTTAGTGCATGCAGTATTGCTAACATTTCCTTCTCATAAATAGGTTTCTGTAAATACTTTCCTTTGATTGGACGATTTTCAAAAGCAATGGGTCTTCCTTCTTGCATTAAAACAACACCAATTCCATTTCCTGAGGCATCACATTCCACAATAAAGGTTTTTGTGAAGTCTGGCGTAGCTAAGACTGGTGCTAGGCACATTGCCTCTTTAAGATGTTCAAAGGCCTTAGTTGCTTCAGAAGTCCATGAAAATGCATCTTTCTTCAATAATGTTGTTAGAGGTGATACTATTCTCCCATAATTCTTAACAAACTTTCGATAATACCCCGTTAACCCGAGAAATCCTCGCAACTTCTTTATGGTTATGGGGAATTTCCATTCTTTAATGGCTTTAATTTTATTCTGGTCTACCCAACACCTGTGCAGGGTGATATGACTAGATATTCCACCTCTTGTACCTCAAGAAACATTTGGTTACTTTTGCATATATTCATTTCTCTAAATGGATTTAGACACCATCCATATATTGTCTTCATCCTTCCAAGACTTGTTGTAGATTAGTATATCATCAAAAAAAATACTATGCTCATGGTACAAGGAAGGGTTTGAAAATGGAACAATGAACACTGAAATGTGAGAAGGTGTCATTAGTGAAATAAAAGGCATGACCAAAAATTCATGACGACCCTCATAGTTGATATTTCTTTTGGAACCATCTTGATCTTCAGTATGGAGGCCAGTGATACTGATGAAAGATCAATTTAAATATGCAAATAAATTGCTCCATCGCAATTCATCAATCAAGAAAGATGAAATTTATCTTTAATGGTGAGCTCATTAAAATACAAATCAAGACATATATGATCATCCTTCTTGTCCTTCGTAATACTACGGGAAGCGAGAGAAAGAACTTTTGGTAAGTTGAATTATACCATCTCTAACATTTCTATGATGTCTAGTCCAAATTTAGCTCTTTTTATTAAGGATATACTAAGATAGATGTGTGGAAGACACTACCGTGAATCATGGAAAGGTATACAATCATAATCAAATAGGTGAGTCCTTTTAATTTAAAAACCTTATGAATGATTGTCCAGACTTTTTGGAGATACGCAAAAATAGATGATTTTGATGTTGAAAACTTCTAGTGAGCATAATTGTGCAATTATGCCCTTCTTGTTCTTTAGAAACTTTTTCATGACATTAGAGCTTATTATCTTTCCCGGCTTCTGCAATACCCCTTAATTCAACTTCCTTTCCTTAAATTGAAAGTTGCTTGAAAATTAAAAGCTACCCATCCCCAGAATATTTGTAGTTGTACTCTAGTACAACATCGGCACCTCCATAGGAATGGAAAGCATTGGACTATTCAATACATATTCCCCATGGTTAGCTAAGATATTATAATTTCCGAGCAATTTATAGTTCCTCCATTTGCAACCATCTTGACATTAGAGTGTAGTGCCAGGAAACAATTAATTCCTTGGCTACCTAAATGAATAAAATTATGGGTACCACGAATCAACATAAACACTATTACCTTTTTCTTCTTGTTATGTCCTTCTATAATGGAGGTTTTAGGAGTGGTAATTATTGCCAGTACATTGATGGAGTATTGACTCATTTCTTCCTCATCTTGGGTTGGTTCCTCGTGTATATCCTCTTCTTGTTCATTTTCTTCTTCCTCTTCACAATCTATGTAAAATAATTTCTTCTCGGCTGTATGACCTTTAGTGTATTTTCTATCTATTTATTACTTAAACCATTTTCTCTTTTTCTTGCCTAATTGTAGTGGTGTGACCTTATAGGTTGTGGAAATCTAGGAGTAGAAACACTTCTATCTTTATAGTTTGTTAATTGGTAGGCTTCCTTATCGCCATAATTTTACATTCAATTTTTCTTGCCAACTTGAATGCCTTCTCCAATGAATCGGGTTCCAAGCCTTGAACTTCATGTTGGATGTTATCCTTTAAAGTACATGGAGAGTGAAGTCATGTATTCTCTGGAATATCGGTTACCCTTATATTCAGATTTTTTGGAGAGTCCTCGATGTGTCTCCCATGTTGCTTTTTGTTTTGAGATTTATCAAATTGACTAAAGAAGGTGTTGCTCTTTGTTATAAATAATATATCATCTCTGCGTAAAAAATTGACAGTGATTTTTACGGGGAGAAAAATACATCGATACCATACAAATGTATTTTTGTTCTAAATGTAAAGTGCAATGCGTACCTTTTTGTGTTTTGCACATTATGGAATCAAAATATTGCTCCATCTGTAGTATCCATGTTACGGGATCCTTTGCACCAAACTTCCTCATATCCATTTTTGGAATATGGTGGTTATTCACTTAACTTATTGATTTTATGAAATCATGATTAACATTTATTTTGTTCTCATCATGAGTTTCCTCTATATCTTTTCTGCAGGAAACATTTCTTATCAACTTTGTGAGCCTTCCATGCCTTTTAGATCATTCTTCGTGTTCCATTTTAGATTCACCGCATAGCAGCTTCCATGCCATCTATCTTAGATTCACGCCCACATCATCTTAGATTCCATACTCTCTTCAAACCATCCATCTTAGTTTCCACGCCTTTCTTAAAACTTCCATGTCATTTTTTGTTTTACTCTGCTGAGAAAGCGAATTTGTTACACTTGATCTTGTAATTTTGATATGTCATGTTGCCATTCTTTGTCTTCATGAATTTTAGTGAGAGCTTTCTAAAGGCTTAATGATTTTGATTATTTTTGAAGTCACATTTTAGAATCAATACGTATCTATTCTACAATATGCCCTTGAGTCAAACGTTGTCTTGATTCTAAAACAGACTTACTGCAATTCGGAAAAAAAAAACACCTTTTACTTGCTTTTGGGAGCTCGATATTGAAATTTAATTATCTCTATAATTGCGTATCCTAATATGTAATTTATGCAAGGCAGCCCTGGAAGCTTCTTTCAAATGCCACAAGTCTGATACGATTTGGATTCTTCAAGGAAAAGTTGCCTCCAATCTCCCTGGCCATTGTTTGGACTTGTTGATGAGTGAACATGCGACACCGTGTCATTGTTTCCCTCCTATGGCTTTGAAATTGATAGAATGAAAACTACGATCTAGTGCACTTGCGTACTTTTCTGACATCAATCCGATGCCCGGAAGGAAACTATGAATCTTTTCTCACGATCTCTTTGAATGAAATTCGAAGCCTCAAAAGCCTAACTTCCCTTGAATCATATCTCAAAAAATATTGCGAACCAATATCTAAATTGTTTTGACGATGTTCCTTAGTTGTAGGTACAGCTGTGTATAAAGCATCTAAGCTTGAACCTTGACTGAAAAATGTTATTACGAAATTACCACGATGACCTATTTAGGTTAAATTCGGGAGCACACCAAAATGACCTAACACACGAGATCATATCTCAGAAAATAATGCAGACAAGCTCCAAAATTTTTTGGCAATAGTGTTCCTCGGGATTTTAACATTGTCCCAAAAATTTCAGATTAGAACCTTCTCGTAGAAAAAAGTTATAGCGAAAATGCCAGCCTTTGTTTAGACAGCAAAACCCTAGAATCTCAAGCCTAAGTACCAAATGTTGTGAAGCCAGGCTCAAAAGAGAAAGAGATATCAACGCCTTAGAAATAAACCACTTCAGGAAACCTCCAATACATTACATGAATGAACAATTCTTAGCAGTTAGATACAATATCATACTATACATATGGAATTAATGACCTGATAAATCTCAGCGACCTAACCATTAATGAAATTTAAGGGCTAATGTATAACAACCATGGGGGTTACAACGGTACTGTGTAATAAGGGGTTACACTAACGACAATGGGGACTATCACTACATTGTCTGGGACTTAACCTGCTATATGTATTGACGTAATAATCTAACCTAGCTAGCCTGGTTTATCCTGTATAACCTATCCTTAAGTATACAGCTCAGAGAACACCTTCTACTCTCACACAATCAGCCTCTCTCAGCATAGACTAAGCTAGTAACAAGCATCTCGCCTATAGCCTGGGTAAACCAGTGCCATTCTGGGCCTATTCCAGTTAAACCCTAGCAGGGCCTACTGTTAACTTAGCTAGCTATTCCTGCCTATGCTTCTGCTCTCAGCCTTTACAACCCCTTCACCTACTACACTAATCCTGCCATTTACCACCACCTCACTACTCTATCTTATGATACTTTAGACTCCCCTTCCCTACATGATACAACTTTAGCCTACCATGGGTACATCCTTGTCTGTAGAAAATTCTGTATCAACACAGCCTAACATAATGGCATATAGCCTATTTCACGTTCTCATCCTACTCCCCACCACCCTTGATAGCCTACCTTAGACAACCCTCGCCAACACTACACTAGAAATCCATAACCTACTCTAGCATACTCTAACGATCACATATGATTTTGCTAGATTGATACCTCCACTGACAAATATACACCAGCTACCCTACCATGCCCCCAATCCTTTCTATCCTAAATCTATCTATCCTTCACCTACCTATGCCTGAACTACCTTACCTAACCAATTTATATTTAAACACCCTAACCTATCCCCTTACCATATCTAACGTAGACTACTCAGAAAAATTACATCATACATCTTGTACCTATCTACTAGCCATATTGAGCGCACTCTACCCTATGAACGTATAGCTTATTCTATCACAATCTAAACCCTAACCCTTCTGCTCATTTCATGCCTACTCCCTGCTACTCTGTGTAACCTTACTTAAATTTTCCTAGCCTTCTTAATTAGTCTACCCTATGCAACCTACCTGCAATATATCCTACAAAATTCTACCCTACTCTATTCTATCCTAGTGGCCTTGACTTCTTCAATATACCTAATAAACCACTACAAACACACACACACACCATATATGTTCTACCCCTACTTTACTCTACCCTAACATATCCTATTATATCCTAACATAGCCTACTCTAGAATACATTAACTTGGATTATTCTAACCTATCCTATCCTACCCTACCCTACCCTACCCTACCCTGGCGATCGTAAGTTGACTCTAGCCTACCAACCTCGAGCTTATTCTATCCCAATCTACATTGAACTGGCCTAGACCCTAACCTACTTAACAATTCCCTACCCTACTTTACCCTAACCCTAACCTATCTTACTATATCCTAACATAACCTACTCTAGTATACATTTCCCTACCCTATGCTAACTTATCCTACCCTACCTTAGTCCCAATCTAGATTAAAACTATTTCAAACCATTCTCTTGCTTCAACTTATTCTTTATATATGGAAATCATATTATTAATAATTTATAATACTAATATGTATTTCTCTCTACAAATCCTATTTCAATGAAGAATAACCAATATAATTTATTACTGGTGGGTAAAATCATGTAATCCATATTTTAAGTAGAAAATATATTAACAAATTTATTATTTCATTTGGAGTAAAAATCATATATTTTAATAGAGAATATAAAGAAATAAAAAGAATTAACAAAAAATTTAATAACCATATAATAAAAACATATTATAAATGTGCATCCCCCACACATAGAAAAAAGTGAACCTAATAAGTAGTTAATATCAAAATAAAATTCCTAAATATTCACAGTTATAAAATACACATTTATATATATTAGAAATTTATGAACATTTTTTTAATACAAGGTGAATAAAAAGAAAAACTTAGACGAAAAAATTATAAACAGTTAAATTAAAACAACAATAAATTATTTCAACTATTTAAAACATATCGCATTAATTTTTTTAGGTTTTAATAAATCAAATAAAAACAAAAGTAACGAAAAATATATATTTTAGCAAATCAAATTTTAACAAAAACATAAGAAATTAAAAACATTGAAATTGACTAAAATGATACAATAAAAAAATATAATAAATAATACTTTACAATAAAACAAAAAATGCTATGTAATGAACAGATGATATAACTAAATTATTATTTAAAATTAAATATTTGTACAACATGTATGATCCTCCATCTCAATAGAAGAAGGTTACTCCCAAAAAAGTTCATTCCCTTGTTTCTGAGAAAACCATGAATGATAGTTTATACAAAATTCTCTATGATTTCTTTTGGCATGTACTACGTTTCTACAGGGTAAGTGGGAGTTTATTTCCCTACATTCCCGTTTATAAAAATTTCCCTCTGACTTTTGTAGCGTAATGGAGTCGCTTATACCAAAACTGAATCCTCTACTCAGCCTGTGATAGTAACATAAATCAACATAAAATAGCGCTAAAGCAAATCTAGTACATTTTCGGTTTAAATTTTATGAACTTACTTTTTAAAATTATGCAATTCTTCATATTTTTCCCTCAGTAAATTGAGATTTTTTTTAATTAATTAACATAATGCTTATAAACTTGTCGGACAACGAAAAGTAGAAACCAAACCAAATGAAAGAAGTTCATAGAAATGAAAACAACGACCAAAGAAGATGAGTAAGATTTCAGCGTTCATGATTCAACAGACTTTGGTTATTGTTCCACTTTGACTAGGCTGCCACAAATAATAGGTGAACCTAATCATTTTTCTTTTCAGAATTAACATGGGATCAACTCCGTCGCCTTAAGTGCGAACAGGTGAATAACAAACAATTAGTATACTAAATAAATAATACTTAGTAACAGGATTTTACTCAAATTTCATATGGGTGAAGCTGAAGCTATTATAAATTTTCCACCTTTATATTCAATCGTTTGACTATGATGCTGCAACTAATATCTGAATCTAACATTGTTTTCTTTTAAATTTATATACTAAACTAATAATATTTAGTAACAGTATTTATAATTTGTAGTTTACTCAAATTTGATACTGGTGAAATGAAATGTACAAATTTCTGCTACTAATTCACTGCATTATGATGCTGCAATAATATCTGAATCTAACAGTATTTCTTTGAAATTAACTCAATTACATTGTATGCCATGACATAACTGTAGACAGAATGCGACCATAAAATTTTAAACTTAAACTATTAATATTTGGTTACAGGATTTTTTTCAAATTTCAAACTATAATAATATTACTCTGCATTTAATAACATTTATTTCTTATAGTGAAAATCAAGTTATTTCTCCCTCTTCTACTATAAAAAATAAATACTTTATTTCTATTCAAAACCATCTACTGACTAAACTGTTAGCCAAATAATATCTAAATCATACTTTTTCTTTTCTAAAAGTAATTTGAGATCAACTGCATAATATATAACACAATATAAAGAATAACAGTGCTTATATGTCATATCTAAATCTAACACTGCAATTAACTTAAGGATCAACTCCACCAACTTAACTTGTCCAACAGGAAAATAACTTGGCCTAAATAGGTTATTATATATAATATTTAGTCACAGTACACGGGTGAAACTGAAGCTATTACCCTTTGTAATAATATTATAATGATATAATTATAGTAAAATAAAATTATATATATTTTTGATAATTATGTAGTAAAAATATATGCATAATTATTTTTATATTTTTATTATAGAATTTAATAGTTTTTTTGAAAAACAATAATTATATTTTAAAATTTAAAATACTTTCCATGTAAATAATATTCCATTATGCCAACTATTTAATCTTTCTCCCAAAATACCACTTCAATATATATCCTTTTTCTTTGACATATGGTGAGCGAAGCCACATTATTAAATCTCAAGTTAATCTTAAAATCCATAGTTTAATAAATTATATACAGAAAATAAAATAGAAGTTGATATTACTAGCACAATCACATTTACCAATGTGGTTGATATATCTCGATAGGCGTATATGAAATATATTTACAACCACATTCATCAATGTGGTTGATATATGCGGATAAGCCTATATTATCCATATACATATGTACATAAATAAATATGAATCATTTATCAATATAATTACCAATATATTTTATATATCTTCTTAAATATATATATATATAATAATATTAACTATATGCATATTATATATTAAACTAATATATATATATTATTTGATATTAAAATATCATTCTAATTACAATACATATAAATAGTTATAATTAATACACAAAAAAAAAAAAAAATATATTAAAATTAAAGATATGATTCTATGTGATATTTTATTATATTATAATAAATATATATCTTACTAAACATAGAAAAGTTAACTAAATATTCTAAGCCAAAAGAACTAATAAAACCGAGGAATTGGTGAACCTAAGGGAAAATATTAAAAACCTAAGAGATCGAGAAATACTGTAAAGTTTCAGACAATATTAAGAACAATTTTGGGTAAATTGATACACTTGAAATAAAAGAAAACTTGTGTATTGTCTTAAATATTGTCTTTAAGCGGGTATCTCAAATTAAATTGTCTTAAATTAAATTGTCTTAAAATATTGTCTCTCCTAAAGACACTACATAACACAAGCATTTTTGTCTCTCCAGGAGAAATAGGTTTCATTTTGTCTCTCCCCAGAGACAATAGTAGCACTGTACAAAGTGGAGTTTTAAGACAATTTTGGGTAAATTGTCTCAAATTAATGTCTTAAAATTTGTCTCCATAAAGACAATAGTTGAATTAAAGGCCTATGTGTCTTTATGGAGACAATTTCTTTAATCCTATCCATTGTCTTCCAGAGACTATATAGCTCAGATCTGAAAATATTTTACACATTAAATAAATCAATATAAAATTATTTAATTAAAAAAAATCTACAATATCATTAGATCATTATATTAGAAGATGCAGTCAGAATCAGACTCCTAACCTCTTGCATATGTGATTACTCTTTATTGACTGCTCTAAAGTATGTGAGGAGTTATGGCGGTCCTTGAAATTGTATAATAGGCATTGATTTTAAAACGCTCAACATAATGGCATAATCCTTGTAAAATATATAATCATCGACACTTATTTTTAATATAATAAAAATAACTCAATGGAGTTAGCTCAATGTGACACCCTTGTAGCTTGACTTGCACAAAAAGTAATAATAAACAATAATCTAAAGCAAATTAATCTAGCCATCTCTGAAAATTAACTAGAATTAGCACAAGCAATTCAGCAGCCACTACCCAAAGAGCTACACCAACCTGCGATAACGTACCGTGTACTGCAGTCTTTCATAAACATGGCTGCATCGTCAACTCATTCAAGACGGTGGAGCCTCTTTGCTCATTCTTGTGCATTGTGACCACTTATTGTGTAAACTTTGAATGTATAGAACTAGAATCTCTGAAGTAACACACATGTAGCTTTCTAAGAAAGCACATACCTACTTATACATAGTAAGGCTGACTATAAATAATTTAGCAACAATGGCTTTAGTAACATACGAAGAGCTGTGAAATGCCCTTGTGAGAGGAAAAAAATACGCTATTTGATGGCTGGCTTTGTCTAATATAGAGAGTTGATAAAAATGTTGTATTTAAATATGAAGTTTAATTTAAATTATAGTGCCTTTAAATTCAAATCAAAGAAGGTTTAAATAATTAAAAGCCAACTATTGGCCGGCTAGATGACCCTCCAATAAACATTACCTATTCAATAAACAGAAAGGTCTGCCTTCTCTATAGTTTAGGAGCTCCTTTCTAAAGGACATATCTGGCTGTCTCATAGTGGTTGGAGTTTTGATACCATAAAGGTGTACCCAAAATAAAAAAAGAATTTTTTAGAGAGTGGAAGATCATTACAAAATGTTTATAACATAATCCTTGTGAATGAGGACTTGTGAGTCTTGTGATGGATGGAATCTCTATACAAAGTTCGGTCTAGATATCTTTAGCAGAGGTGCCTTCTAATGACTCCACTTGGTTCATATTACTAGGACTTGAATTCCCGTTCATCCAGAAAATGTTGATGATATGAGAATGTATGAAAGTATTAGCCTCCTGAAATAAATTGGAGTACCTTGCTCTGCTTTGCATCGCACAAACAAAATCTTTGAGAGGTCAATTACCTTTTAAAAATGTGAAGATTAGGTCTTTCTCGGTAGACTCTTTGACTATCGTTGTCATTGTAACACCCATGAAAGTGTGAATTCTATTTCCCATGTAACATGTCATTGTGATTATGTTACGTATATATACGGAACGGGATGCTAGAGGATAGTACTTGCAAAAGTGCGGGTGGGTAATGTATCAACTCTTTGTATATGTATGCATCTCATTGTGAATTATGTGCTTTCTACATTATACATACAAACAAGATGCCCAAGGGAGGATAATTTCCTTTGGGTATTTATCATCTTCTGTCTCTCATGATTCCATTGTAATACATCGGGGTGAGAATTCTATCAATTCTTTGTATACATGTTCCATTGTGAATTATGTGTATACATACATACATCTGAGCAAAGATTTATCTTAATTTTGTATATTGATACTATTGTAACACGTCGGCATGAGAATTCTATCAACTCTTTGTATATATTGTCATTCAGCAGATTATAAATATATATATACATGCGGCAAGTGTAGGGAGGTCCTTCACATTTATAAAGAAGTGCGGAAAGGTGGTGTTATCAACTTGTGTCATTCTAGTGCAGTACTATACGGAGGGTGTGTATTTATCAACTCTTTGTGTGTGTAGTATTGTGTATTAGCAATGATATTGCTTTAAATTGCGTGGTTGTGGGACTTATTGAATATAAATGTTAACACAAACCATTTAAATCACCATATGGATCTGAAATATTGGAAACCTAGGATATGCAACTGGTATATGGTACTAAGGTCGGATAGATAGGTTTAGTTGTGTAGTAGTGTTGAATGGGAGGTTTCTTGTCCTTAATGAGTTAATGGTTAAGAACATGTATTTCCTTCTAAAAGGCCTGATAGTTCATGCAAAGGTAAGAACATGTGTTTTCCTTCTAAAAGGTTACACAAGTTCGGATGAAAAGGAGGGTAGCAGTGTTTACTCCTCATGATTTTTACTTGATAACTTAATTAAAATTAAAAAATGAATACACGAAGATTTTCTAATCATGTTTCCCTAATGGATTTTAATGATATTTAAGTAAAAACGTTATTTATTAGTGAATTCTGTTTTATATCAAGTATCCTATCTGACTGGTAGACTAGTAAAATCGGAGTTTTCAAAAAAAGAATTAATGGCATGGAGAAAAATTTGACATACATAATAAAAAGGGTACAGCAATGATACTTGGATCTTTGGAAGTAAGAGTTCCGGTCGAGCCAAAATCACGGTTCAAACTTTTCGGCTACTGTGATTGATATGCATTCATGGCAGCAATATGAGATACCATTATTTGGTAAATAGCAAGGACCCCTTGTTGAATAGGCCTACGATCGATACCTTACAAGCATAGATCCAAATTTCCCTTTCAAGATTTTCAAACACCGGACTTGGCAATGCACCAGCTTTACTCTCTGGAAAGAGGCTGCAACATGGATTACTCACACGTGACAGAGGAGATTGACTTACCTCTTTGCCACATTCACGGGTTATCTCCTCATTAGGGATGGTAATTTTTGGTCTTTGGCTATTGATTTAATTTTTTCTCTAGTAATCTTGAGGAAGAGGATAAATATATTTCATTAATACATACATATACTCTTTTGTAAGATATAAGTATTTTGCAATTATAAACACAAGAATATTGGTAAACCTATACAACTCTACAGGATACCTCGTTTGTCTCTGAGGATAATTTCCTCGATATATCTCCTATCAAATTTCCACTCCGATATTGCATAGAATGGGGTTTCAAACTTCAAATTTATGCAGTCTAGGGCCAATAAAGTTATAATCAATATGAAAAGTATAAATGCACTCGGAATGAACCTTCAAAAAAGCAGGTAATAAACAGTTATTCCTTTTATTGAAAGTGCACTTACCCCTATTCCTCACTCATGGAAAATATGGAAGTTGTGGACATATTCTTGGTTTTGGAAACAATTCTCTCATGTAAGAAATGGCCAAAATATATGTATCCCCAATATATAAATTCAACCTTATTTGGAAACATACATGAACAAACTGTAGCCCTTGAGTATGCACCCCAAAGAAGAAAAAATTTCATTGTGGAGATAACCAATAGGGAGTAAAGCATGTCCCGAACATTATATCAATGACATCCTTTAATGCACTTGGAATACAATATGTTAATTTAGTGTTTAGTGGGGTTTATTGGGAATTAGTGCAAATGCGCACCTACAACAAAGCTTGGTGGAGAAAGGATTTAAACCATTCTCTGCATTGTATTGAACTCATGATATCAATTTATAAAACATGGGTTGACCACTTTCAAGTTTTCTTGGTTCCTAAAGTGCTCGGTTTCTGTAATATGATACAGGAAATGAATTTAATCCGCTAATTGTGTTCTTCACTTGCATTGAATGATGATATGGAGAATCAAAAAAGTGATATTAGATTTATGAGTGTGTGAAGAATGAAGACCTACGGACTCGCATGAGGAACGAATCGAGGATCACTAGTGTAGCACCTTTGAAGAGTCAAAAGGCTTTCATTGAAGCCAGTATTGTTCCTTTTTCAAATCAGGGGTCAATTTTTTAAATTTCATACATTTCTAGAGGTCATACGGAAGTGTGGTATAATACGGCGGTACGATCATACGAGATACAGCAGTCTCATACAAAATCGTAGAGAATCCATATGGATTGTACATAATTTCTCAAAAAAGTGCGGAAAATTTAGATTTATGAGATTTTGACCAAGTTCCACTTTTGTGCTTACCTCTTGTTCCTGAAGTTTGTTGTATCTCCTATCAAATTTCCACTCCAGCAACTGCATAGAATGGGGTTCAAACTTCAAATTTGTGCAGTCTAGAATGTTCAAGTTGCAATACAATGAAAATATAAATGCACCGAGAATGAACAACTAAAAAACGGTGACAAAGCAGTTATTCCTTTATTGAGAAAGTGCCCCTATTCCCTCCTCTTATGGAAAATATGGAGAGTTACTTACAGAGACCTCTTGGATTTTGGAAACAATTCTATGCCAAAATGAGCCAATGACATTACACAATACCGGTGTCAACCTTGTTGGAAACATACACTTGAACAAACTATTGTGCCTTGGGGGCTATACTTTTGAAAGAAAAAATTTACGTGTGGAATAACTAATGAGAACAAACATGTCGGTACATTATATCAATGACATCCTTCAATACTTGGAATACACAGTATGTTAATTTAGTGTTTAGGTGGGGTTTGTTAAGAATTAGTGTGCCTAGCAAAGAAAACTTGGTGGAGAAGGATTTAAACCACATTCTCATTGTATTGAACTCATTGATATCAATTTATAAAACATGGATTTGACCACTTTCAGAGTTTTCTTGGTTGTACAGAAGTGCTCGGTTACGTAATATGATGCAGACCAATTCATCCTTCATTGTGTTCTTGCTTGCATTGGAATGATGTCCTGGAAATCCAAAGATAGATGTAGTTTCATGGTGTGTGAGAGAATGAGACCTCTGATTTGCGTAGGCGGAGACGGATCGAGGGATCACTAGTGTAGCTTATATGAAAAGTCGAAAAACTTTCTATTGACAAATTATTGTTCCTTTTTTTTCATGCGTCAGGCCACAGGCATTCCCATTCCTGCTGGGGTCATGCGGAATATTGGTATATCTCAATGGTCTGAATCATACGAATGTGAGTCATACAAATCATTAGAGAGATCATATAGTTGTGGCACATTTCAAAGTGCGGAAAATTTGGATTTGCAGGGTACCGTGACCAAGTTCCACACTTTTGTGCTTACCTCTTGTTCACCGAAGTTTGTTGTATCTCCTATGTTCCACTCCGGCTGTACATAGAATGGGGTTCAAACTTCAAATTTAATGAGTCTAGAATGACAAAGTTATAATCTAATGAAAATATAAATGCCCTTTCAGAATGAACAACTAAAAAAGCAGTGACAAAGCAGTTGTACATACTGTATCAAAGTGCACCCCTATTCCTCACTCATGGAAAGTAAGGAGGTACAATGAACATGTAAATACATTGTTTTGAAATAATTCTCTCTCCGCCAAAATGACCAAGCAATGACACAATATAAATTCAACCTTATTTGGAAACATACATGAACGACCTGTATTGCCTTGGAAATATACACCTGAGAAAGAAAAATTTTCATTGGAGATAACTAATGAGAACAAAGCATGTCAGTGCCCATATCGATGACATCCTTTAATGCTTGGAATACACAATATGTTAATTTGAAGATTGTTTAGGTGGGGTTTGTTAGAATTGAATGCCTGTCGCCCTGAAAACTTGGTGGAAGAGATTTAAACATTCTCTACACATTGTAGTGAACTCATGATATCGGTGCAAAACATGGATTTGTGCTGAGTTTTCTTGGTTTCTTTAAGTGCTCGGTTTTACGTAATATGATACGAGCCAATTTAATCCGCTAATTGTGTTCTTCACTTGTGATATGAATGATGATATGAATGAAAAAGTGATATTAGATTTATGAGTGTGTGTGAGAGAATGAAGACCTACGGAGGCTACTTGTAGAGCGGGGAGCAGTCGAGGGATCAGCAGTGTGCCTGCTTGCAAAGAGAATTGAGCTTTCTATTAATAGGCAACTGTTTCCTTTTTTCCAAAGCAAAGTCATTTTTTAAATTTCAGCCACTACATTTCTAAGTCCATGAGAATATTGGTATATCTGGACGATCTATGAAATCAATAAAATGGCAAGAGTGTAAGTAGTGAGAATATGTGTGTGCCTCCATATGGATGATACCTGAATTTCTCAAAGTGCGGAAAATTTAGATTTATGAGATTTTGACCAAGTTCCACTTTGTGCTACCTCTTGTTCTACAGTTGTTGAAAGTCTCTGATGAAGTCTGTCATTTGGAGGCTCCATTATGCCTGTATATAAGTGCTAAGTCTTGGTAGACTAAAGGCGCTGAGACCATGGACAAGCATGTCTCAATCTTGGGTGAAAGTGCATCACTCAGTGATGCATCATGCTCATACAAACTACCTTGGTGTTTTTTGTCCTCTTCTGACGTGAAGGCTTGTAGTGTGAGCCACGAAACTTGAAACATATGTGAAACAGTCCTTCTTTCAACGATGAAAACTTGAATCCCTCTTTCTTCCCTTTTGCTCTTCTTTTCTTCTTCTTCATCTTTCCGTGGAAACATTACACTCCTCTTATACTTGTGACAGCATCCCGATTATTGTCTTCTTAAGGTGAATGCTTCAAAAGCACCAAAGATTGAAAAACTTTCTGAAATAATTATTGGGAAAAGATTCAGAAGAGAAACCTTATTAGTGTGGCTACTAGCTCTTCACTCTTGACCTCTTTTCATGGAGTTCAATAACCTTCATTGAGAAGGTGGCTACGGTATTTGTCTCGCTTATCTCGGTGGATATAAGCTTTTCCCTGTCATATTTTTGATGGATGTTTTCACTTTGAAGCCTGAGTGACTAGAATAAGAGCATATCACTTACATGTGGTCTTCTCGGAGATATGAGAGTCAAGTAGTCCTTCACGAAGGATGACTTGCTTAGTCATGGCTATTTACTTTTTATCATGCCAACAACACATGGCTCAGTTCGTAATAATCTTATTCAACCTCGTCCTCATGCCTCAACAATGTTTGTACCTATGTAGTCTTAGGAGATATGAAGGATCAAGTGGTTCATGCCATAAGTGAGGATGTTGCTTGATCTGTATTTTCAGCTGCTTATGCTCTACCAACAACATGGAATCAGCGAGCTCTACAACCTTGTTATCAACGAGACCCACGAATCATGCACCTCTAACAATGTTTGTACTGACGGCATCCCACAGACAAGGTTGTAGGACCTTGAGTCTTCGTGTCAGACTAAATGTACTTATAAAATGCTGTTGATTCCTAAAACACCACATTAAACAAACAAATTGGCAACCTAAAACAACACATGCTATTTCTCAAGCATGGATCTTGCCCAGGCATGTCATCCTAGCTGTACACAAACCGACTTTCTATCACACGGGTTGCATCCCCTCACAGTATCCATACATGGATTCATGGAAGGTTTCCGCAAATATACGTGGATACCATGTCAAAATGGTGTGTTGAGTAGATGCCTTTGGAAACTAACATAAGTTGTGTAGATCGTTAAAAGGCGAAAATAATAATCAAAATTTCATCATTGCCACCCACAAACTATATCACACAATAATAAGCCGATAGCACGCCTGAAATCAAAATAAGCTGTACTTTGAAACTAACATAAAAGTTGTAGATGATTAGAAACAGCAACAAATCAAATTCACTGTGTACTTCCACGGAAACACATGCCATTAAACAAACCGGTAAACGCACTGCAATTAAAATAATCAAACGGCACTGCGATTTTGTATTAGTGCTGAAAACGAGAAACCTAAAGCTACAGCTCAAAACACAAACTTTCGAACCACGGAATGGTGTGCCATTTCTCCTTTATGGAACTAGGAAGAAGATTGAGACAATGATTCTATATGCGTGCACAGCAGCATGTCGATTGGCGGATTTGAACTTTCATGCTGTAACATAAAAATAGGTGTGCTCTCCCTGAGATCCCATCCTTGATGTGCTCGAGTCCTCGGAGTAGGAGGTGACCTGTCTGCGGCACACGGTACACGCTAGGGCCTTTGCTCGGGCGGTGGAAAGCAGTCTGCCTGGCAAAAAAGAGGCAAGCATATATCTGCTTGGTGGACGTGGTGCATGTGCATGTGCTCCCTGCCTATCATCACCATACTAGTGTGTCTCCTCCTTTCTTATTATGAATGAAACTACTGCTTGAGAGGTGTGCAATAACTTGGTGTATGCTATTAAGAAGTAGATCCTTGTATTTGGAAAAATCTCCATGCATTGATGTGCTCTTTGCGGTTGGTTGCTCTACTAGTGATAGGCTTTGTGGTGGGCACAGTGCGATTTGATATCAATATGTGGATTTCTATCTTCTACACCTTCCCCTCAAGCCACACTTTAGCTCAAGTCTCCTTACCATGCCTTTAACTTAAATTTTTTGCTTTTGTTATTGAAGTATGGATTTCTATTTCCAACATACATAGAGTTTGCTTTTATCCTTTATTATAATCTTTAAAAACAGAATTTTAGGCATGGACATGGAATGTGAAGAATTTCTCCATCACCTAAATTATACAATATGGCCACACAGGCTTGGTTGTGTCTCTTATTAGTTTTTGGGAGAATTGTCTTTACCAGTATATTTTCCTACATGGTCATACCAAAATTGATCGGGGATATTTCTTTAACGAGATATGATGAATGACCATAGGGTGTTGTCTGTAGTATAGCCAGTACAAAATGCAGTTGATTCGACATTCCCTTTCAATGGAGGTTTAGGCGACTCTTAATATTTTTCATTTGAAATTTAATTGGGATTGGAAGGTTATTTATCTTATTTACAACGGGCTTTAGGAAAGTTGATCCGAATCAATAGAATTCACAAATAAAGATATTTTCTTGGAAATAAAAAGATTTGAAAAATATTCACGGACGCAAACCTATGCACGGTCATTCTCGAAGTCCCCAACAAGGTGCATGTAATGATGCTATAAAATATGAGCTGGAGAGGAAATTCGGAGGCCAGGGATAAGGGAATGCACATGATGGAGCTTGTTAGAATTGGCGGCAACATCAAGGTACCGAGATGCATATGCAGGACCTTGGAGGATTGTTTGCAAACCATGGAACACCAACAACGAGAAAATGATGAATTATTATGAAACTGGACTTATGCCTTGCAGCTTGTACAGAGTGAAAACAATAAGCTCCTTGAAGCGACTAATAAGAAGAAAGATTACCCAAACAAGAGAGAAGCATTTGGGCGGCAGAAGCTGAGTTGTGACCAAATTCGAATTGAAAATATCAGCACAGCCTGGAGTGATGATATGAAATGGGGATTCCGTTGAGGTTTTTAAACACGGACACTTTGTGCTTGATACATAATTTGTGGTATTATCACCAAAGATTTCACTTTTTGTGCTTACCTCTTGTTCTTGAAGTTTGTTGAAAGTCCTCTAATTAGAGGTCTGTCTTTTTTGGAGAGCTCCATTATCCACATACCATACGTGCAGGAATCATTAGACTAAAGGCATGAGACCATGGACAAGTGTGTCTCAATCTTGGGTGAAAGTTCATCCACTCCGGTGATGCATCGTACTCATATGAGCGCAGCCCAGTGTTTTTGTCCTCCTTCTCATGACATTGAAGCATGAGTAACAAAGCACGAGCACGGCTGCTTATGTGGCTCAGTCCTTCTTTCAACGATTAGAAACTTGAATCCTCTTTCTTCCTTTTCGACTCTTCTTTCTTTCTTGCTTCTTCATCTTGTAGATGAGAATATTATGCTCCTCTTATACTTGTGACAACGTAAGAACATTGTCTTCTTTTGGAGTGAATTCTTCCCTTGCTTCTCCAAGGTGGAAAGCTTTTAGGGCATGTAGAAGACCATTTGGACAAAGTTCCAAGAAGAAGAGAACCCATTCAAGACCATGGCTACTAGCTCTTCACTCTTGACCTCTTTTCATGGAGTTCAATAACCTTCATTGAAGATTATTGTAATTATTTGTCTTGCTTGCTCTCGGATGATCTAAACTTTTTCTACAATGTATATTTTGATGGATGTTTCACTTTTATATAGAGTGACTGGAAAACATCAGAACATATCCTTACATGTGGTCTTCTCGGAGATATGAGAGATCAGTAGTGCCTGAGAAGGATGACTTGCTTAGTCATGGCTATTTACTTTTTATCTTAACTATTATATATGTATATGTCAGAGTTGGCTCCAATAATCTTGTTGTCAACATAGTCCTCATGCCTCTAACAATATTTGTATCTGCCTATGTGATTAATACAGGAGATATGAAGGATCAAGTGATTCTTCATAGAGTGAAGAGATTATTTGCTTGATCACGGCTATTTTCTTTTTATGCTCTACCAACAGCATGAGATGGCGGGCTCTACAACCTTGTTATCAACAAAGTCCCACGGATCATGCCTCTAACAATGTTTATGCAGCATCCATGAAGACAAAAGTTATTTACGGGACCTTCCACGAGTCTTCGTATCTAAGACTAAATGTACTTATACGTTACAAAACATACCTTCTAAACAAAACAAATTGGCAACCTAAAACAACCTATGTGTGCTGTGGCCTCTGCTTGGATCTTGGGCATGTCATCCCTAAAAGCTGCAACATCATGGTTGCATCCTACGTATCCATACATCGATTCATGGAAGGTTTCCGAAAATATGCAGGATACCATGTCAATCGGTACAACAATTGATAGATACATGCTGGAAACTAACGTAAAGTTGTAGATCGTTACTTAATAACAATCAGAAAATTTCTGTATCTTCTTACCCACAAACACATCTTGTGATAAACAAACAGATGGCAAATCAAAATAATCTTGACAGCCTCTTGATTTTGTATTAGTCCAACGAAAACCTAAAGCTACAGCTCAGAAACCCCTGCTTTCAAACCACAGAATGGTGTTCCACAGTTTCTCATACATAGACTGAGAGAAGATGAGACAATGATTCTAGATGCATGCACAAAAGCATGTTGATTGGCGATTAATTTAAACATGGCAATACCAAAAATAAGGTGTGCTCTCCTAGAGATCTCCATCCTTCGGTGTGCTGTGATCTCATCTTGGGGTGCCCTACTAACTGGGAGGCACACCCTCTAGCACTATGAAATTATATGAAAAGCAAGTCTGTAACAAAGCTATTGAAAATGATACATCTAAAGCTGATGAATTTGAATATGGTGCATGCATCAACTGCATATATCCCCATATCCTCTTTGTACTAGTGTGTCTCAACATTGTGTGAATGGACTTCCTAAACAAAGTGTGCTGTTAATGATTGTATGCTATTAGCTGAAACCAAGATCCATGTTTGAAAAGTAAACTACAGGCTGATGACTGCTTTGTCTCCTGCAGTTAATTTGTCTACAGTGATACACGGCTTTTTGTGGTGGGCACGGAGTGCGATTTGATATCAATATGTGGATTTCTATCTCCTACGGCTTCCCCTCAAGCCACACTTTGGCTCTAAGTCTATATTCTTACTTGCCTTTCAACCCAAATTCTTGCTTTTGTTATTAGTATCGTTCTATTTCCAACAGACTGAGTTTAACACAATATCATTTATTATAATCTTTAAAAACAAATTTTAGGCTATTGGACATATGGAGAATGTGAAAATTCTCCATCTATATTATATATCTATTAATTTTTGCGAGGAGCTTGGATTTATTATTATGTTTGGAGGTGCTTTTATGATACACCTTGTCTCTGGCAATTCATACTAAAATTGATCAGGGATGACTGCTATGAGATATGATGGTGGTGCAAGGTGTTGTCTGTCGTGACAACGATTTGAAATGCAGTTGATTCGGCATTCCCTTTATTAGGTTAGTGACTCTTAATATGTTTTCATTGTAATTGGTGGGATTAGGAAGAGGCTGATTTAGTATCTTATTTCCAATAGAGACTTTAGGAAAGTTGATCAGTCAATGGGAATTCACAAATGAATGTTTTCTTGGGGGACAAAGGAATTTGTTGAAAAATATTCACGGTATAGCTCTATGCACGATCATTCTCGGAGATCCCAAACAGGTGCGTATGTGTGCCTGGAAATATGAACTAGAGGAGGAGAAGCCAGGCTCGAGAGGGATAAGTCTTCACATGATGGAGCTTGTTAGAGATGGCGACAACATCAAGGCTCTTGAGGATGCGAGATGCATATGCGAATCTTGGAGATTGTTTACAAACCATGGAACGCCGTGACAGAAAATGATGGCATTTACGGCCACGGTATGCAAGCACATTTGGATTTGTATGTACAACACATTGCTCAGTGAAAAATAAATATGACGGTAGCCAAGAAGAAAGATTACCCAAGCAGAAGGCATTCAGTGAGAGGCAGGTGCTGACGAACGATCGGTGAAGTATCTGACTTTACCCTGGTGTGTCCTTAGTGCGATTCAATTTGAGGTTTAACCTGAACCATTGTAAATGAATCCTCTTTATCTCATTGAAACCTTTCAGGATGTAGATTGAGGAGCATGTGGTGTGGATAGTGGAAATTCATCAAGTGGTCTTACCAGGCAGAGACATAAGCACCCATAGGATATTGTATTTCCCTACCCCGGCAATTTCAGATATTGAGGATCTGCTGTTCATTATTATCAGATGCATTTTTTTCATCCCGGCCTTCTCCACGATTGGCGAATAAATGCTTCTATTACTAATTCCTTATGAGATGAGTTTAGGACTCTCTTTCTCAATGTAGAGCTTGGAGTGTGGGACTCTTAACTAGAGTGGCAAAGATGAGAGAGAGTCTTGTGGGATCGAAGACCAGTAGCCGTCCTTAGGAAAATCGTGCGATGGAGATGGGGAAGGGATAGGGGGCTGCCGAGGGGAAAGTCATCGCCCGGTGGGAAGGTAACTAGGAGTGTGATTTATTTTGGAACAGTTTCTCACGGAGACTCCGGAGTCTCGGCCATGGTCCTGAAGCCGAGTAAAAAATATAAATTCCCATATAAACTCTTATGTTACATTCAAATATCAATGACAGACATAACTGACTTAGTCAATTCAACCAACTATATAATAATCTTCTCAACCAAATTTTAGTCCCAAACTTTCTATATTTTTTCTTGGAAAGATCAGCAAATGAAAACTACACTACCAAAAATTTTGCATCATAAGCTATTTTCTATTTGGAAATAAGATAAACCTATTGTATGATAATGATTGGTTGACCTGACCTTTAGAATGATGGATGATCTCACACTCTGTTGGTTTAATACACCATAAGCTGTTCTTGTTACTATCCACTCATTGCTTTGTATTACACCTAACTCTTTTATCGAGCATAAGAGAGCAATGCAGAACCACCAGTGCCTACAGCAATGGTGCATTCATGAAAATAACTTCTCGATGATTCAGATACAAAAGTGATTTGATGGCCTAAGAATATTGACATCCCATTGCTGGGTAACATTTACAGAACGTAACATGCCAGCACTTTTGCTTCTGATTATATCGAGGAGGACGAGGAGGTTTGATGGTTATTCTGCGTTGATGCATTAAAAACTGTTCTGTGCATTGAAGTATACCCCCTCTTGGCCCAGGACTTTCAAAAAACCACGACACTAAAATTGTATGATGCAATATTTATGCCATTTTTAGCAAGATCTGATTTAGAGGGCGGTTCATTGAAAATTTACAACCACAATCCCAGCAAGATTTCTACACTGGAATCATTAAATTCAATCTTTGTAAAGTGTAGGCATTACACTTGCCATCACTCCACCTTCAGCGGGTGCCACAGCTCTATGTAGGTTGTTTGTTCACCTCAACTGCTTCAAGGTTGGACTCAGTGTATCTCTACGCCCAAAGTTGTTAGCTCTATGTGTAGGATGTTTGTTTCTATAGTAGCTAAGGGTTGGACTCAATTCTGTTTCAAACCAATTAGTGCATTTCTTCGTTATTCGAGCTTTACTAGCCACCTGCTGTGTTAATACCTTTAGTAGAATTTTTAGTCTGGGAGGAATGAAAAATGTAAGTTGATAAATAGAATGCACATTGAGGCCCAGAGATAAAGTTGATTGATGAATGGTAGGAAGATAATGTATATAGAATAAACTCGAAGGGAGTCCAAGTAATTTTGAGATGTACTGTCAGGCTTTGCATCCTAGAGTGGGAATGCACTCTTGCTCTCATAATTCAAAATTTTCTCTCATTATTCTTGCCTTACTAGGAAAGTCCGTATCGAACATGCATTCCTCCATCGATGGTACTACTATTATTGTGATGGAAAGGTCCATGATACTCTTAGCTCCCTCTCTGAATGTGAGTATTTAGGTGAAGAATTTATTTCTAGAGAAGTGTATTCAAGGGCTTAGAGGCATTTAGGCAACATGAAATCCATGGAGCGGCGAGTTGTAAACATTATGGACTTGAAAGGCAAAATGTGTCACTCGAGGGCTTAAGAAGAATTTAGGAACTATAAGTCATGGAGCTGATTGTAAACATTAGACCAGGCCAAATGTGTCACTCCAAATAAAATGTGGGATTGAATGACACAAAGATAAACCCACAAGATCATGGAGCGGAGTTGTAAACATTATGGACTTGAAAGGCCAAATGTGTCACTCAGAGGCAGAAGAATTTAGGCACTATGAAGACTTAACTTCTATTAAAGTAGTCAGCACTTCAGCTAAGTGCTCTGAGCTCTTGTCTTACATTTAAAATATAAATGATAGATATAATGACTTAGTCAAATTAACAACTATATAATAATCTTCTCAACTAAACTTTGATCCTAAACTTTCCTATTTTGCATATCATGGAGAATCTTTATTTTCTTCCTACAATTTCTCAATCTTATTATTTTTGTGAATAGATAAACCTATTTGTTAATGGTTGGGTGACCAACCTTTCAGCAGTGATTGCTACTCATTGGTTTAATACACCATGGCTCTTCTTGATACTATCCACTCATTTCACATTGCACTTCCTCTCTTTGTCATTTTCAGGACAATCCTAGAACCACAATTTTTACATTTGGTGGTATTAAAAGCTGAAAAATAATCACCGAAGGGGACAATATAACTAATTAGATTCAGGGATATAAAAGTGATTGAAGTGATAGCTAGAATATGACATCCCATTTTGTTGAGTAACATTTACATAAGCATATATTAAACTCTTTTTAAAATAGATAAACCTGTTGCTAATGTGTTGGTTAGTAATATGACGATGGATTATGCACTCATTGGTTTAATACACCATAACTCTTCTTCAATACTATCCACTCATTGCTTTGTACACCTAACTCTTTTATGAGCATAAGGGGCAATCTAAGAACCACCAATTACCACATTTGGTGGTATTAAGCTGAGAAAATAATGCGAAGGGGCCATATAACTAATTAGATTCAAGGATATAAAAGTGATTTGGTAGCTTTAAGAATATTGACTTTATCCATTGTGTGAAGTGCCATTGAAACTATGCCTGTGCCTTGCACCTTGCAGAACCCATATCCAGGAATGGGAAGTTTGATGGTTATTACGTCATTCAATGCTACAACAAAATCATTTATTCACAAAACCTACAAACCCTAGATTTGTAATTTATCCACAGTTGGTCGAGTTCCTTAACTAGGTTTCTAAGGGATTTGGAGGCAGGATCTCAGTCCTACAAGCCGATTCATACATTTAGAAGCTGTTCAGAAGTGTTGACGTGTTTGAAAAGCGAAAATGAGAAGGAGGAGAGCCTTGGACACAGGCTTTGGATTTTTTGCGTGAGCATAGGACCACTGGAACTCACACATCATGGATGCGAGAGAAAATGAGAGAAAATCCTGGCATCGCCGGTCGCTTATAAGACATGTGAAAATTTTGGGTGCGTAGCTCACGGCAATCTCTCACGCTGCTGCTCGGGACACGAGTTCACCATTGTGGCTTGCCCCCAGCCATCCACCTACTCTCCAGACACACCCTTCTGTGACTCCACGAAAATAATTCTTTGTAACCTTGCTCGCAATCCTCGCGCTACTCTCTCAGTTTTCCCCTTTGGTTATGGGCTCTCACACTCGCAGTCTCCACAATGCTCCGGTTCCCCTTTGATGATGGCGAAGGGCTCATGTAGTCTCCCGTGCTCAGTTTCCCCTTTGATTACAGGCTTTTGCTAGACAATGGCTTATATGTAGCCTCCATGTGGCTTATGACGTCAGCTCTCTCCAGTTTTCCCCACCGTAGTTTTTCGGGCTCCAACAGCGTCCAAATTAGCCCAGTAACAACCAATTTTTGGGGCTCCCGCCTTGCGTATCCAATGCTCTCCCGGTTCCCCTTTGATTATGGGCTTTCGCCGGTGCTGTGGCTTATGGCAGCCTGCTTGGCTTGCTTGTCTCGGCTCTCCCGGTTTTCCCTGCTGACCGGTTTTTGGGCTCTCTTGTTGGGGTTCGTTTCAGCTCTGGCCTTTGAGCGAGTAACGACCGATTTTGGGGCTCACCGTCGGTGCAGTTTTCGGGCTCTGTGGCTGGATGGATTTTAATTCACTTGAAGCGAGTAACCTTGATTTTGGGCTCATCGGATTTGGAGTTTTCGGGCTTGCAAGGTGGGTTCCAGACATCCTTGGTAAGTGTATGTGATTTTGAGACTCCGTCAGGGTCATTGAATGAGTAGCATGCCACCTAAAGGGATATATAAACTTGAGTGTATTATATATTAACAACTATAATAAAATACATGTAAACCTTGAAAAATAATTTGAAATAGTAAACTTTTATTTCTTGCAAATATATAAAGGTGGTTGGGGATTTAATAAATTAATTTCTTCATGTTGCATTTTATATTTATTACCTATGATACACGTTAATGCATATTTAATATTATTTTTTATATTTATTATAGTAATCAAGGTTAATCATATTTATTAATATACAGATTTATGTATGAGGTAAATATGGATGGAGGATGTTTTCTTTCTTATTTTTTATCATTTAAAAGTTTAGGGTGACATGGGATCCATAATCATCGATAAAGGAAATATATGTAATAAATATTAATGAAAAGATTATACTTGGGATGAAGATATTTTTGACAAATGGTGGTGTACTTGTGTATTTAGGATGGTACTATCAATAGTTTTTCTACTGGGATTTTATTTATATTTTCACTTGTAAATTAGTAGTTTATATTTAAAACTGAATAAAACTAGATAAAGTGATGAGTGATATGATTTTCATCATCTATGGTCTACCAAATATATCCTGAAAAGACCATTTTCATAGTTCATGTAATATATCACAAAAAATGCCATTTGCGTGTTCACCACTTTTTAATGATTTGCATAGAAAAACATAAAATATTGACAATTGAGTTTGCCATAATATGTGTAAAGAATCTATTATACATGTAAATATGTAGGTCATTTTTAAAGACCCTAACTATATGGAAAGGAATCCATTTACCTTGGGCCTAAAATATTTATTGAAGAAAATGTCGATATGGATGCCCATGACATGGACTACTTCCATTTGGTACAGATTTAAAATCTACACTATTACAAAATTGGTGTTAATTTAGTTGTCCCATGTTGGGATAAAATTTTAAATATCATAGGAGAAACTCTAAGAAAATGAGGGTAGAAGGCGAGAGATCACCAAATCCAAGGTTTGTTAATTTCATGGTCTCTCATTTGGTTCTATTTCCATTACTCAATTGCATACTCATATTAATAAATGAAAACCACTAAACTAACATGATAATGTATTTGGGTACACAAAAAAAAAAATATATAGTTTTACCCCTTTTGCAATGAAAATTTGTTCTTTCTCTAGACCTTGGCTAACCAAAAAATAAATGTATAATTTCAATGCGAATATGATAATGGCCAACCTCAATTTAATTTTCTCTTTATATGGTGTCACTTGTGTAATTTAGTTGATATATTAATTTATTCAGTGTCTTTACTAATCCTAATAGGTAGAACTAGTGGATTGCAATTCCAATATGAACAAATATCATTCCATACTTATGGAGAATTTAAATATTTACAAATCATTATTAATAAAACTTAGTGTTGATATTTCTCGAAAGGAACCTAATATGGAAAAAAAAAAATGGAAAAACAAAATGCATTGAAGGTATAAAAAAAAAAAAATTTACATGCACACCATGGAATTCAAAACACTTGATAAATTCGTCCTACGTGTCATTGATACAATTTCCCCTTATTAACTAATTGATATTCATGATTGTTAACATTGTCTGCGTGCATGAATATATCATCATCACCTGTAATTATACATATCGTTTATTTCATGGGTACCAATAATAAAGTGTCAAAGGTTTAGTTAGAGCTATGAGAAATGAAAGTATGTATTGGTAAAATGCTCTTGTAAAAAGAGTTCATATGACTCTCAATACAAAATCTTATTAATTATTTTAGGGTTACTAGTTGGTATTTTAGTTTCTGATTATTATTGTGCTCCATTTGAAGACAAAGAAAGGTAAACCTATGAGGATTGAAAATGTACCAGCCTCCCTTAGAACTTTAATACATTCATGAGTGAGGAAAATATTCTTTGAAAATGAAACCAAACATACGTTCTATTTACAAGTAACTAATAGATAAATATTTTTTGACGAAGCAGTTGCCATGATATATTCATCTAGCTGAATGCGAGAAATCGATTACATTGGGGATGTCTATAAATCTAGGCTCTCCTTGCTAATATTAGAAATGCGTAGAAACTCCAAGTTTCTTCGTGTCTGAGACTATAGCTTCCATTTCGGTGGAAGTTTCCCTATTGTACTTTAGAAAATACAAACAAACATTTGGTCTTGGCAGTAGGCTGTTGGCAGCAGTTATGGAATTGGATCCCATGTTTCGTCATATAAATTATTGTTCAATGAAGAGTGAGGACAACTTTATTGCTTCAAAGATACGCTTCTTTGTTATTTTCTCTCAACACATGATAGTAGCTCAACTTTTTTCTCATGCCGGTATTCAAAAGTCACGATTACGGGTCTGTGTGCCAATCTCTCAGATCCGGGGAAGAGTTTATGCCATAATTTTGATTATCACTTGGGAGTCCCCCAAAGAAACATATTAGCCTCTCCAGTTTTCCTAGATTAGGCGGTGTTAAGGCCCAACGAAGGAGGGCAGAGCCTCCCGGCAGATGCGTGTGAGTCCCAAATTTTGTCTCAGTTAAACAGATCAGACACATCTTGACATTTTTGCAATACACGCTCACGACTCTTCTGGGTTGCCCTTTGAAGCTACATCGAAGAGAGAGTGCACTATTTGCTTGAGATCCATTCTTGAAACTCGGCATTGTTCTTCCCCCTTATACGCAGATCTTCAATGTGGAGAATGTTGTGGTGGCATGAAATTGCGAGATTGGAAGTACCCTAATTTAGTCTCTAATGAGTAAGTTTGAAGATACTGGTGCCTTAACACTGGTGGAATTTTATCTTGAGCATACCACCTGCCTTGACATCGTGCTTAATATCTCTAAAGATTCTACCTGTTGCTCAAGCAGATACGCAATACAACATATTTTAGAGGAGGAGCAGACCATGCCCTTTTTATCACTTTGTTTCGGGAGGCAGAGATGCTTGTCTGTGACCCAAGGCAGTAGGAATATGTGGGGAAGGATAAATTTGAGTTCGATGAAAATCCCATCTTGACTCAAAACAAACTCTGAGTGAATTTAAAATTCAAGATCAAGTGACACATTCCATTTTCTGCACAAAGAGCACACAGACCGGTCCTTGAAACCCGTTTACCGCGGTTTTAATATGTAAAATTTTATTATTGAAATGGCAGGAACATGTGGTGCACAGGCGGAGAGTACGGACGCCAAATCGCGGTCAAGGAGACGGGGAGTCGAGGGGAGGAGTGATGGCCTCAAGGTGGCTGTGTGCCGGGCCTACCGTGTACCTACAACGACCGACACACCCCGGCCACGCGGATCTCTTCGCCGAATGGTGAGGGCAATGCTCGTGAGCATGGAGCGAAGCAGTTGCAATCTGGAGGGCTCGGGCCTGTGCGAAATTCCATCACCGCCGTCGTCCCGCATCCACGAGGAGATGTCCCACGGCGTAGTTTCCCGGCGGCGGTGACCAACAGCGAATGGCGTTCCAAGAGGCAGTCACCAGTTGGATCGCGATCAATTGTCTGTCCGGTGTTTGTCTTACCTGGCCCTCTTGGAATCAGATGGCGTTACGGCCCGTGGGCGGCTTTCAGACGAAGGGTCATATAAAAGGGGGAGAGGAGCCTTGGGGAGAGGACCATGCAGGCATCGAGTCTCTTTCTTTAAAATATTTCTTCCGGAGTGCTTAGTGGGCCCAGCCAGGGCTTGGGCCTGTGATTCTCCCCGAGCGACTTAGCACTGTGGCCTAATATTCACAGAGAGATTCTTGAAGTTGTACCCCTCCTATTGGTTGGAGGCAGTCTCCCAGTTAACCCGGACGGAATTTACTCTCATTTGTTTGCCCCTTCAAAGTTTAGACAGTTGTCCAACCCAGGATGCCAATTGGAGCCAATAGAGCAGAGCTGAAATAGAGCGCAAAGGGCATTTAATGAGGACGGACTTGCCCGCAATGAGCCGGTGAGCCCCAGTCTGGAAGCAACGTTTCCTTGAAATTGTAATCCTTGCCCACATGAGCCCTCCCCGAGAATATAGGAAACCCAGTATTTGAAAAGTCAAGGCGGGAAACAGCCAAAACATCTTGCAATGCAGTGAGCAAGGCAGGAGTATTCCGGTACATAAATATGGCATTTCCCCTTGTTGAGAGTTACTTCGACATCATGCAATAATCATCTGCTCTTTAATCTGTTATTTGAGTGAGATACGAAGCTGACGGTAAAGTATCATCGCGAAGAGGGCGTGGATTGTCTTTTAACTCCTCAATACAAAGGCACATGATCTCACTCACATTTCTTGTTTAGATAAGCTGTCTGGAAAGCAGAATAAACGAAGGAAAGAGACAGCCATTCTTAGTCTCTTAGGCTTTGAAGAGTATTTCTCTATTCTTTAAAGGGGAGCAATCCAAATGCAGAATCTAGTAAGTCAGTTTATAAAGTTCTCCACAGTCAGAATTTTTGAGAACATTCAAAAGAGAATGATACTTTGACCCGATGTTGTGTTAGTGATTTGACAACCATACCTCTTTCATACTTCACTTCTGACTTGAAGTGGCCTCTTGAACAAAATGAAATTGTCCCTGGCACCTCAGTGAGCCAGGCTATGATATTTTCGGGAATGATTGTGGAAAGTATTCCCAAACTGTGTCTTATACTTTAGTGATCACTTTATAACAAATATTCTGTGAGAGAGAGATCGTATCCACATTGAAGAGTTGGCGCCTTTCTCCTTGGGGATAAGGAAAGATGCTTAGCCACACGGCAGTCTTAGGATTTTGAACCATTTTGGAGATCTTTTTTATTCTTCCAACGGGATTGTAGAATACGGTGAATCATCGGTCACAGTGCTTTGTCGGGATCCATGGCAAAGAGAGCATTCTTGACCCTCCAGCCTTGGTGACTTTGGCTTCTAGAGGAGATGGTTCATCTCAACGGGGTGAAGAAGGGACTTCGGTCCGGAGATCGGGGTACAGATCGAAGTTACGCCTCCTAGCAATACCGGTTGGAAGTGAAGAAAAGTTACTCGTTTATTCTTTTTAAAGTCTTTATATTGGAATTGTCATCCTTAATCTGATTATGGTGTTGAAGCATTTTCGAAACCGAGTTTGCTTGTGAAAGAAAAATTTAAATGTCCCGCTTTGGTAAGTGTGAAAGAGCAATCCTCAGGCTCTTCTTAGCGGCCGGGCTTTTGTGGAAGTCTTTGTTGGAGTTGAATCTCCTTATCAGGGATTTCTCTAGTTACATATGCCTCTTCAGCCGTGTTCTTCCGGTTGACTTTGGAGATTTTTCTTTCAGTGGCAGGTTAGGAAGAGTTTTGGCTTGACATTTTAAAGCGACTTTCGTTCTTAGAGTTTTTCTTCCCACACGAAGAGGTAGATGCATCACTTGGATGAGACCAACTTTCTTTGACAATCTGCATGAAGTTGGCTTCCTTGACCGAGAGGAGGGCTAAATCTGAACGGAATGGAGATGGGTCGGGGGTGGCCGGAGATCAGCAATCGGGTTATGATCAGATATCTTGCAAGGAAGTATTTACATACTAACGAAGTTAGAGCTGAGCTGGGGTTAAGGGAGCTGAGGCTTTGGGGTTAAGGGATCGGGGGTTAATTTTATTATGAGTTATGAGTGTAGGGGTTAAGTGATTATGGCTTTTGGGTTAAAGGGATATGGACTTTAGTGGTTATGGGTTAAGTGTGTATGGGTTGTGATAATGTGGCCCCTAATCCCCTTGTCACAACTATTGGGGGTTCACCTATCAATTTTTCTCATTGCCTTACCTATAGATGTCAATTTCTTTCATTGCCTTACTTATAGTATGTCTTGGAGATATTAGATGTCATTTAATTGAGCTATAGTGATAGGTGAGAGCTATGCGTAACTCACTAAAGGTGTATCAAGAGGCTATTATTCTATTGGCTACAGAATCTGACTCTTTTTATTTGTAACTTAGCAAAATGGAAAAGATGTGGAGAAAATCTCCATTCTTCTTCTTTCACCGGGCCATGTAAAATAAATGAAGCAAATAGTCTCAACCCCTTGGAGAAGGAAAGTTGAGAGCAATAATTAGCATGAACAAACAAAGAATCCAATGAGTTAAGCTTAGAGGGGTCTCCCTTTGTAAACAAGCATCCATAATCTCGTTAGAGTTAGTATGAGTATTTACTAGAAGTTGAGTAGTCTTCACAACACCAACCACATCCAATAGAAAGGTACCAACCCCTATAATAAAAATGAAGTCTCCAAATAAGGTGTAGTTAAATTCAGTAATATCATCTTATGAATCTATTACAATATGATTTGGAAAGTACGTTTCCATACATGTGTGAAAGAAACAATCCATTAGGTTAGCAAAAGGAAGTCTTTTTGAAGACCTCAAGAAACCCCCTTGAAGGAGACAAGAAGGGTTTGAAATCATGGAAAAAAAGGCTTCATATATTGTCTATCACCTGTCAAACCGAGTGAACAAACACATAGCACAATTTATGGTCTTGGATTGATTGAGATGTTTATTTTTGGATGGATGGATTTACATCTCTTTAGCCAATAGACAAACCTCATTAAGTATTGTTGCAAGTATGTTATTGACATGTTGAAGTTTCATTGAGACTTAGAGGTATAAGATTTAGACTTGTATGTTGTCACCTATCCAGGTGTGATGATACGTTGTGGAGGTAGGAAAATTTTATATTTTTTTAACTCTTGGAAATATTCTATATGCTCTTGAGAGAATTTCAACCTTTTAAATAAAATTATAAACAAATGTAAATTCATGCGATAATTAGTAATTGATTTGGGGGTGACTCAACAAATTGTAGCATGTACTTGGCTTGTTGAATTTGTTAGTAAGTTAGGGTTTGATAAATTTGTAAGTTTCAGTGGGATTTATTGCGGTTGTGTGTATTTTAGAGAAGCCAGTTTGGAGTCGTGGTTATGCTTCCTTTATTGAATTTGATTTCTTTGGTTCTTCTTCTTGTGCATGCCCACTGTGGTATCTTCTCGTTTGCAAATATTTTCTCATTCTGTACAGAAAAAATTTCTTGTTCCATCCTTGAAAAAGTTGCACAATTGTCCTGATTTATCTTTGCAATACCTTGAGTTGTCTCGCTTCTTTCAATTGGGCTGGAATTGTCCACCTCAAGAGGGTTGTTAGTTGTTGTCTAACTAAATTGTTACAACATTTTTTCTTGTTTTATTTATTTATTTTTTCTTCAAGGAGGTGTTTCCTTTAAACTCTAGAAGAAGCATTGCAAGTGCCCTGATTATAGCAGTCATCAGAAGATGTCTGTGATCATGGGAAAGACAACCCTCAGAGGGTGAAAATTGGGTATGTTATACCTATGGAAAACTTTGGCTAACATCCAATTAGATATGTTATATGTAGTTCACAATTAGGAGATCGTAGACCATATTGTTGCACATAAAAATGCACTACTCCTCAGATATCAGGGTAAGTGCAAGGGTATTTATTGAATATACTTTAGTCACATGATAAAACTATCCCACAACTCTACAGTAGAGAGATTAACATGGAACAACAAACTTAAAATCAATCGATGCACTCACTTTTGTGGGAAGTTCATGAACATTTTTATTTTATTATATAATGCACTTTTACCCACATCTAGAGATCACATGAAAATGGTATTCATAATAAAGTTTTCTGGGTGAAGCAATTCATTTTTATTGCAAGATCAGGTTATGTAGCTATAATTTCTCATGTTTTTTCGTACATCCAACTAGAAACATATCTTGTAGGAATTTTGAAGGAAATCCCACTCAAATTATCAGAGAATCTCCAGGTGATCTCATTAAAAAAGTATGTTTCTCCTCATATGTTGATTATTCTTTCTCTTCACTGTGTTTTATATATAAATTCATTTCAATTCATTCATGTCATATATACTCTGGCTCCTGGTTCCAATTTAAAGGTCGAGTTCTCAACATTGTTTGTTGTTCTTTATTTGGAATGTGCTTGTGGTTTGAAGAGGTTGCAAGAGATGGGAATCTCAAATAGTTGTTGACCAGGCTAATGTAAGTTTTATAGGTAGAATGTGCGGCTCCAATCCCCACATTTATTATGAGCTTAATCAATTAGTAGATAAGCTTTCCGAGGAGGCATTCAAGTATCCATGAACTATCAGCAAGATCAAGGTTGTGGCACACCAAAAAAAAAGGAAACTTGCAAAATTTAACAACAACCCCTACTCCTGAAGCTGACAACTTGTCTCCCTCAAGGACCACTGTCTTCTCCTTCATCAGGCAATACTTCCTCAACAACTCACTCAACTGCATCATTTCTATACCCCCAACAATCTATTTATGTTATTGTGCCTATAAAATTTTTCGAATAATTTGATGTTTCATATCGGTGAATGTCAAATGCCAATTTCCTATTTGAAAACCAAATTTGCATCCCTTGTACCTAATGATCCTTCTTCGTTGAATATTTTCTTGAATGGCGTTTTGTTTACTAATTTTTATCATTTAATGATTTCTTATATGTCAGGATTCTTCTCTATTTCATGCCTTACAACATGTCCTCTACAACATCTAGTGCAATTGCTAGTTTAAATTTTTTCACATATTTAAAAAAATAAACAATTTTAGTTCATGGAATGTAACTCACTTGACAATCACCTTGTTATGAAGTATTATGTTAAAATATGAGATTCAAAGTTCAAATCCCCTTGAGTGGCGAACCAAAAATTAATATTTTTTTATCTATTTTTTTAGCATATTTTTATAATGTGGTTTAATGAAAAAAGGAATAAATACAATATAAAAGAAATAAATATGACCTGATTAAATTTCATGTGGCTTGAATATCTAATTTCAAAAAAAAAATAAAAAATTATCCATTATCCACTCATGGAATTTCAAGGCAAACTTATGAATGCTAATGATTTTGTCTTAATTGCTAACTGTCTTAAATGGGTTATGTCTTAATTGTCATTGTCTTAAGTCGTCATTGTCTTAAATATAAAGTTTTGTCTTAAATATTTTTGTCTCAAAGTGCTTTTGTCTTAAATATAAATTTTTGTCTTAAAATATTTTTGTCTCAAATTGCTTTTGTCTTAAAATATTTTTGTCTCAAACTGCTTTTGTCTTAAATATAAAGTTTTGTCTTAAAATATTTTTGTCTCAAACTGTTTTTGTCTTAAATATAAAGTTTTGTCTTAAATACTTTTGTCTCAAATTGTTTTTGTATTAAATATTTTTGTCTCAAATTGTTTTTGTCTTAAATGTAAAGTTTTGTCTCACACTATTTTTGTCTAAGATTTTATATTTAAGACAATTCAATTGATATTAAATTTTAATATAAACTAACTAAAATAAAAAGTGACTTTTTAAGACAAAAGATTTCTTTTGTCTTAAAAAAATGTCTTAAAAATACCGTTGTGTAGTAGTGAGCCCAAGGGATCCATATTAAAAATATAAGAGATAAATAAAGGATAAGAATTTATATTTTAAATACAAATGAATGATAAACTAAGGATAAAAGATCAATATTAAAAACATAAGATATTAATAAACCTTAAGAATAAAGATTTCAAAATAAAAAACATGAGAAATTAATAAAGCCTAATGATAATTGATATTTTAAATTCAAGATATAAATAAACCCAAGAGATTATTAATATTATAAACCATTTAAAGAAGTAATAAACCCAATGGTAAATAATATTATAAACCAAAGGAATTAGTGAACCCAAGGGATAAATATTAATAATATAAACCAATAAATTAATAAACCCTAAGAATTAATATTTAAACTTAAGGTATTAATAAACCCAAGGAGTTATTAATATTATAAACCAAAAAAAATTATAAAACCAAGAGTTTAATATTACAAACCAAAGGAATTGGTGAATTCAAGGGATAAATATTAAAGACCTAAGGGATAAATAAGGCCAAGGGATCAATATTAAGAACACAAGAGATTAACAAACCCTAATAATTCATATTTTTAACTCAAAAGATTTTAAAACCAAATGGATTATTAATATTATAAACCAAAATAACTAATAAACCCAAGGGTTTTATATTTCAAACCCAAGGAATTGGTGAACCCAAGAGGTAAATATTAAAAACCCAAGGGATCAATAAGTGGAAGGGATAAATATTAAAAACAAAAGAGATTAACAAAGCCTACAAATTAATATCTTAAACAGAAAGGATTGATAAAATCACATGATTATTAATATTATAAACTTAAAGGAATAATATTAAAGCTAATAGATTAATATTATAAACCTCATGTGTATAAAAACCTTTAGATAAATACTATAAACCGTAAAATAAACATGGTTGAGCATGCTTGATTTAAACATTCAGACAATTGTTGTCACAATGTGATGTTGGACGAAGAATGATGATGGTTGGCCATGGTTGATTTTCGTCTTGAGACAATATTTGTCACAATGTGACATTTGACCATGGAAGACCTTTATCAAATACGAATAACGATGATTAACAATTATCTCCCATGGTTGGTTTTCATATTCACACAATGTTTTTCATAATATGACATTGGACCATGCATTAATCTTAAAGTGTATGACTAATATTTAACACCTAATATTACCAACCCAAATATTTAGAAAACTCAAAGATTATTAAACCCTAAGAATTAATATTTTAAACTCAAAATCATAAGAAGTTAATAAACCCTAATAATTAATAATTTAAACTTAAGAGGTTAATAAACCAAAGGGATTATAAATATTATAAACCAAAAAAACTAATAAACCCAAGGGTTTAATATTATAAACTAAAGTAATTGGAGAACCCAAGGGATAAATATTAAAAACTTAAGGGATCAGTAAGGCCAATAGTTTAATATTAAAAACACAAGAGATTAATAAACCCTAAGAATTAATATTTTAAACAAAAAAATCTAAAAAATTAATATACAATAATCTAATCAATATCTTAAACTCAATAGATTAATAAACCCAAGGAATTGTTAATATTATAAACCAAAAGAACTAATAAACCAAAGGGTTTAATATTATAAACCAAAGGAATTGGTGAACCCAAGGGATAAATATAAAAAACATAAGGGATCAATAAGGCCCAGGGTTTAATATTAAAAACAAAATAGATTAATAAACCCTAAAAATTAATATTTTAAACATAAAAAACCTAAAAAATTAATATACCATAATCTAATCAATATTTTATACTCAAGATATTAATAAACCCATGGGATTATTAATATTATAAACCAAAAAAATTAATAAACACAAAGGTTTAATATTATAAGCTTAAGAAATTTGTGAACCCAAGAGATAAATATTAATATTATAAACTAAGAAATTAATAAACCTTAAGAATTAATATTCTAAACTCAAGAGATTAATAAATCATAAGAATTATCCCAGATGCGGGTGAACTGGATAGAGATTAATGCGATGGGACCTGGGTGCAGCACAATGTGGAGACACCTACCCACCCAAGTCACGGCTGGAGGAAGGCATTTAAGGTATGCTGTCATCGCATCAAATGAATTAACTTCTTGTGATGTTCGAGATTCGACCTCCATTCCCTTATGCGACTCCGCATGCTCCTCAATGCTTCGGCCTTCGGCTCTCTTCAATGAGAAGTTAATGCTGGGCGATCTTCGATGCAATTCCATTCGGGTTGATAATATGGAGAGTAGCTCTAGTTTCTTAAATGATCCTCATCCGATGAACTGCAGGTGCTCTCCGACTGCTGGGTTCCCCAGTATGCGCACTGTGACAGGTAGAAGAAGCCCATTGAATTGCTGCTTAGACCTTGGTGACAATCTGCACTTCTCTCGTTCTGGCCTTTGTCTGTCTGCCTCGGTTTCTTTGAATTTTCTCTTTCCTCAAGCCTCTTTCACTCCTGCTCCTCCGCCTCTTCTCATGCCCTCCACAAAGACTAAGCCCATGCCTCGCTTACGTCAACGTATGCATTGCCACAGGGGTAGCACCAGAATCCAACCCATGCGCACTCCTTCTAGCTCCACCTCCGAGTCGTCTTCTCATTCCAGTGACTATTTTTCGGGCCGCTATCCTAATACCAGAAGTGGGAGGGGTCGTATTCATGGAACTGGCCACCGTATGGGCTCCTTGGCTCCTCCAATCCCCACCGCTCTGCCCTCTCCCACGCTTCATACAGTGCATTTCTCATTCAATTGTTCTCTGAACCGCCCTCGTGTCATTGCCTCAATTACTGTTGCTTTCCATGAAGAGCCCCAGGCAGAAGAACAGAGCACTTGTCCAGCGGGTCTGAGTAAAGAGAAAGCCCAGATTTCAGACCATCAGATGGGGTCGTTGAACACGCAGGGCAAGGAGGCACATGTGAGCAGGGTTCGTGACGAGGAGATGGCGCAAGGAGATCCAGGACCTTCCATGCCTGAAGTTGCTCCCACCACGGACCTGTTAAAGAAGGATGGAAATATGGCTGCATTCTGGTGCTGAATTGTTGAAGAACTGCCTAATGAGTAACTGTTCTTTTCTTGTCTGGTTTTCGTGCCTTGCGGCCCATTCTACTGGGCTTGTCTTTGCTTATCTTGATGTGTCGGACTATAGTTTTGTTTTTGAATGTTATAATCGATGTAATCTTCATAGGCATCAACCGATGGTACCCCTGCGAGGGCAGTGCAACAGTTGAAAATTGCTCAAGGCTGGTTTCCCCTTATGAGGGCAGTCTTTTTTTCTGAATTTTTTGTCAAGTTTGCCACAGGTCTGGGCAAAGATTTGGCTTCGGCCAGGATGTAAAATATTTCTTCTGTTATTAGATTAACCTAACTTAGAAAAAAAAAATCATAAGAATTAATACTTTAAACTCAAGAGATTAATAAACCCAAAGAGCTATTAATATTATACACCAAAAGAAATAATAAAACCAAGGGTTTAATATTACAAACCAAAGAAATTGGTGAACCCAAGGGATAAATATTAAAGACCTAAGGGATAAATAAGGCCAAGATATCAATATTAAGAACACAAGAGATTAATAAACCCAAAGAATCAATATTTTAGACACAAAAACCTAAAAAATTAATAAACTCTAAGGATTAATATTTTTAACTCAAGAGATTTTAAAACCAAAGACCTTATTAATATTATAAACCAAAATAACTAATAAACCCAAGGGTTTTATATTTCAAACCTAAGGAATTAATGAACCCAAGGGATAAATATTAAAAACCTAAGGGATCAATATTAAAAACAAAAGAGATTAACAAAACCTACAAATTAATATCTTAAACAGAAAGGATTGGTAAAATCACATGATTATTAATACTATAAACCCAAGGGAATAATATTAAAGTTAAGAGATCAATATTATAAACCTCAAGTATATAAAAACCTTTAGATAAATACTATAAACCGTAAAATAAACATGGTTGAGCATGCTTGATTCAAACATTGAGATAATTGTTGTCACAATGTGACGTTGGACGAAGAATTATGATGGTTGGCCATGGTTTATTTGCATACTGAGACAATCTTTGTCACAATGTGACATTCGACCATGGAAGACCCTCATCAAATACAAATAACGATGATTAAAAATGGTCTCCCATGGTTGGTTTTCATATTCACACAATTTTTTTCATAATATGACATTGGACAATGCATTAATATTAAAGTGTATGACTAATATTTAATGCCTAAAATTATCAATCCAAATATTTAGAAAACTCAAATATTATTAAACTCTAAGAATTATTATTTTAAACTCGAAAGTCTAAGAATTTAATAAACCCTAATAATTAATAATTTAAACTCAAGAGGTTAATAAACGAAAGGGAATATAAATATTATAAACCAAAAAAACTAATAAACCCAAGGGTTTAATATTATAAACTAAAGGAATTGGTGAATCTAAGGGATAAATATTAAAAACTTAAGGGATCAATAAGGCCAAGGTTTTAATATTAAAAACAAGAGATTAATAAACCCTAAGAATTAATATTTTAAACATAAAAACCTAAAAAATTAATATATCATAATCTAATCAATATCTTAAACTCAAGAGATTAATAAACCCAAGGAATTATTAATATTATAAACCAAAAGAACTAATAAACCAAAGGGTTTAATATTATAAACTAAAGGAATTTATGAACCCAAGGGATAAATATTAAAAACCTAAGGGATCAATAAAGCCTAAGGTTTTAATATTAAAAACAAAAGAGATTAATAAACCCTAAGAATTAATATTTTAAACATAAAAACCTAAAAAATTAATATACCATAATCTAATCAAAATTTTAAACTCAAGAGATTAACAAAACCAAGGGATTATTAATATTATAAACCAAAACAACTAATAAACATAAGGGTCTAATATTATAAGCTAAAGGAATTGGTGAACCCAAGGGATAAATATTAATATTAAAAACCAAGAAATTAATAAACCCTAAGAATTAATATTTTAATAAACCCTAAGAGTTATTAATATTATAAACCAAAAGAACTAATAAAACCAAGGGTTTAATATTACAAACCAAAGGAATTGGTGAACCCAAGGGATACATCTTAAAGACCTAAGGGATAGATGAGGACAAGGGATCAGTATTAAGGACACAAGAGACTAATAAACCCTAAGAATTAATATTTTTAACTCAAGATTTTAAAACCAAATGGATTATTAATTTTATAAACCAAAATAACTGATAAACCCAAGGGTTCTATATTTCAAACCCAAGGGATTGGTGAACCCAAGGGATAAATATTAAGAATTTCAGGGATCAATAAGGTGGAGGGATCAATATTAAAAACAAAAGAGATTAACAAAGCCTACAAATTAATATCTTAAACATAAAGGATTGATAAACTCATATGATTATTAATATTATAAAATCAAGGGAATAATATTAAAGCTAAGAAATTAATATTATAAAGGTCAAGTAAATAAAAGTCTTTAGATAAATACTATAAACTGTAAAATAAATATGGTTGAGCATGCTTGATTTAAACATTGAGACAATTGTTGTCACAATGTGACGTTGGACGAAGAATGACGATGGTTGGCCATCGTTGATTTTCATATTGAGACCATGGAAGATCTTGATCAAATACGACTAACGTTGATTAACAATGGTCTCCCATGGTTGGGTTTAATAATATGACATTGGACCATGCATTAATATTAAAGTGTATGACTAATATTTGATGTCTAATATTACGAACCCAAAGATTTCGAAAACTCAAAGATTAATAAACCCTAAGAATTAATATTTTAAAACTCAAAAGCCTAAGAAATTAATAAACCCTAATCATTAATAATTTAAACTCAAGAGATTAATAAACCAAAGGGATTATAAATATTATAAACAAGAAAAACTAATAAACCCAAGGGTTTAATATTATAAACTAAAGGAATTGGTGAACCGAAGGGATAAATATTAAAAACCTAAGGGATCAATAAGGCCAAGGGTTTAATATTAAAAACACAAGAGATTAATAAACCCTAAGAATTAATAGTTTAAACACAAAAACCTAAAAAATTAATATACCATAATCTAATCAATATTTTAAATTGAAGAGATTAATAAACCCATAGAATTGTTAATATTATAAACCAAAAGAACTAATAAACCAAAGGGTTTGATATTATAAACTAAAGGAACTGGTGAACCCAAGGGATAGATATTAAAAACCTAAGGGATCAATAAGGCCAAGGGTTTAATATTAAAAATAGAATAGATTAATAAAACCTAAGAATTAATATTCTAAACATAAAAACCTAAAAAATTAATATACCATAATCTAATCAATATTTTAAACTCAAGATATTAATAAATCAAAGGGATTATTAATATTATAAACCAAAAAAAATAATAAATCCAAGAGTTTAATATTATAAACTAAATGAATTGGTGAACCCAAGGGATAAATATTAAAAACCTAAGGGATCAATAAGGCCAAGGGTTTAATATTAAAAACACAAGAGATTAATAAACTCTAAGAATTAATATTTTAAACACAAAAACCAAAAAAATTAATATACCATAATCTAATCAATATTTTAAAATGAAAAGATTAATAAACCCAAGAGATTATTAATATTATAAACCAAAAGAACTAATAAACCAAAGCATTTTCTATGATAGATTATGGCTCCACATTTTGGCAATCGTAAACCACATTCAATCATATTATCAACCAAAAGGACTAACATTATAAATCCTTGGGATGATTATTATAAACCCAATATATTAATAATCCCAATGGTTTATTAAACCCTAATGTTATAAACCCAATGGAATAATATTAAACCTTAGAGTTAGTATTATAAATCAAAGTATTATGAACCCTAGGGTTAATATTATAAACCAAAGTATTATAAACCATAAGATTAATATTATAAACACAATGGGTTAACATTATAAATCCTTGGGTCTAATGTTATAAATCCAAAATATTAACAAACCCAAGGGTTTATTAAACCCTAACATTATAAACCCAAGGGAATAATATTAAACCCTAGGTTTAACATTATAAACCGTGGGATTTGAATATTATAAACCCACGGGATTAATACTATAAATCCTTGATATTAATATTATAAACCCAAAATATTAATTAACCCAAGGGTTTATTGATATTAGAAACATAAGGGATTAATAAACCATCACGATTATTAATATTATATATATAAGAAATTGATATTATAAACCAAATGGATTAACAAACATAAAGGATTATCAAAATTATAAACTCAAATAATTAATAAATAGAAGGGATTAATATTAGAAACCAAACAGATGAAAACAACTCAAGGGATATGTGAGATACATATTATAAATGCTTGAGATTAATATTATAAACTCAAAATATTAATACACCCAAGAGTTTATTAAACCCTAACATTATAAACCCAATGGAATATTATTAACCCTCATATTAGTATTATAAACCAAAGTATTAAAAACCCTAGGATTAATTTTATAAACCCAAGGGATTTACATTATAAATCCTTTGAATTAATAGTATAAACCCAAAATATTAATAAACTTCAGGGTTTATTAAACCCTAACATTACAAACCCAATGGAATAATATTAAACCTTAAGGTTAGTATTATAAAGAATAGCCATGATTAAATATGGTTAAGTAATGTTGTGTATTCCGACAATAAGTAACAATGATTAACTATGTTGGAAAGGTCTGACCATATATGACCATGGTTGAGTTTTTTTTACCATGTTTTATTAGAATTATTACAATGGTTGACCAAGGATGACCATAGGTTACTATGGTTGACAAAGGATGACCATAGATTACTATGGTTGAGCAAGGTTGACAATAAACTACTATGGTTGACCATGTTTGACCATAGGCTACTATGATTGAATACAACTAACTATGGTTATGTATTTTCGAGCATGAGTGACAATGATTAACTATGATGGCAATGTTTGACCATGTATGAACATAGTTGAGTTTGTTTTACCATGTTTGATTAAAATGATTACAATGCAAATATTAATATTATTATTTATCACTAATAATATTAATATTATTTATATTAATAAAGTAAATTTTAGTATCAATAAAGTTATTTATCACTTATGATCTTAATATTATTTATATTAATAGTGCTAATTTTGATATCAATAATAATATCATTCATAATATTAATCATCATATTTTTAGAATGAATATAATTAAAAAAGGAATATTAATAAAAAACATATTTATTATTATAAAGAAAACATTATTAATATTATTTATTAATGTTAATGTTAATAGGATTTATATTAACAATATTAATGTAATTAATCATATTAATATTATTAATATTATTGTTATAATTTAAATGTTATTAATAATTAAAATTTCATTTTCATTATTAATATAGTTTTTAGTATAAATCATAATCATCATTATTTAAATACTAATTATTAATATTATTTTTAGTGTACATTAAAATGTTAATGTTATTAATGTCATTTTAATTATTGTAGGGTTTTTAATATTGAGTTTATAATATTGGGGTTCTAAATTAAAAAACTTAATATTATAAAAATATGAAAATTAAAATTTAGAAAAACTTAATATTATAAAGTATAATTATAAAAAATCATAAAATAACCTAAAATTAAAAAAAATATATATAGTTGGTCAATATATACTTTTACCCTAATACACTAAGTATATTAATAATATTAATCAATAATTGATCACTATTAATACATTATCAATATTAATAATATTAATAAATAATTAATCAATATTAATAAAAATAATACTATTAATTAATATTATTAATATTAACATTAATATTAATATTGATTAATTATTTATTAATATTAATCAATTCAAAATAATAATAATAATATTAAAATATTAATTATTAATGTTATTAATATTACTATTTTATTATAAAATTAAAGAAATTATAAAATTAATTTATGGTTTAAAAACTATGAAAAACTAATATTATTATAAACTTAATAAACTTATTATTAATATTATAAAACTCTTAATAAAACATTATATTATTATAAAGAAAAGATTATTTTTACTATATTAATCAAAACTTAATAATAATAATAATAATAGACTAAATCTAATAAAAAAAACTAAATACCTAAATACAAATTTAATGATTAAATTTATCTTATTATATTAAAACCTAATAACGAAAAAAAACAAACTACATACCAAAATATTAAAAAAATACTATTATGGTTACATTAAAATGTAAATGGAGAGGGCTGCAATAATTCAAAGGTCAGCCCTATGTTTTAGTCGACACGCCAATATTTAAATTTTCATTGTATTTTTAATTTTACTCTTTAATATAAATAAAATCTTAAAACCTCCCTAAAAGTTAAATTTAAATCAAGAGCGTTACAGCAGCTCTAGCGCACGTTTTAGTTAACAAAAGCTAAATGTCAATGTATTTTTATTTTTAATTTGATATTTATTTTTATTTTTCTCTAATCCTCATACGTGGTGATACATAAAAGGCACAGTGAAATTTTAATATGATTTTGTAAAAAATTATTTTAAACAAGATTTAAACATATGATTTAGATATGTAAGGAAGTTATGATTTTGATTTTCATTTATTGATATAGTAGCGACAACGAGAATATACGAACATCTTTAAATTTAGAGCATAAAATCAAAAAAATTAATTAACAAAATTATTAAAGTGGCGAATTCCAACAAAGATTAACAAAACTAAGTCTAATAAATAAAAAAAATGAAATTAAATTGAGTGGCAGGAAGAAGTTCAATTAAGAATAACTGTAAGCGAATGAGACATGCTGACAGTCAAAATAACTTGCAAGGTAAGCTAATAAGACACAGAAATGGGGAATACATGTAATCAGTATACTAAAAAAGAATGTGCAGTTAAATTCATAAAAAATTATCTAATTGAATAAGCAAATATGTGCTCCTTAAGCATAAAGGTGGATTAAATCATTAAAAAGTAATTAAACAAAAATACAGAGTAATAAGAAATTACATAAGTAAAGATAAAATCGCACTAAAAACTCCAATTAAATAAGGACAAATAGGTTAAATTAATGGGAGATAATGTAACATATTAAAGTAATAAATAGAGGAGTAAACGAGTTTATCGGAATGGCGTGCTAAACCACAATTAATAAAATATTAAATTTAATAAATATTCCTACAGCTGTTGTTGACGCCATGACGTTAAAAACTATCGAAAAGAATGGAAAATATTACATATCGAAGGTTCGACTTCTTTCATTTCTTCATTGAACTCATCCAACGGTTAACATCCAAACGTGTAAGATTGTCAAGAGGAGACAGGCAAATAGAGATTAAGATCACACAGTAGATTTACAAAATCATCTAAAGCTTTTGACATGAGTAGATTGTAAAGAAAATAATAATAATAATATAATTTTCCACGAATTCAATCCACCCCGGTGAATCACAAACATATATGATTGATTTAAGTTTGACCCCAACTTAGAAGGCTCACATTCGAGATGGCTTATACTCAAACACAAAGGCATCCATCTGACTTAGATTTAAACGACATGGAGGGTCAAAGGTTTCCATGTGACTTTTTTTTTAGTAAGAAAAAAATGTTGTAGTACTACAATTCATATTTAATCAAATACGAGTGATTACATCATAAGAAATTACACCCAATTTTAGTCCCGAAGAATCCAGCAATTGGAAACCCAATCCTCTAAGCATTTGCCAAAGCAGCCCATGAATAGAAAATCCCATAATGGCCTCCGGTTTTACTGGAATTCAATGCCTCACAATACAAGAAACAACTGAAACTCAGATACTAAGTGATCTCTAAGACTGATCTCTGAGACGCCTAAATGAAGAAAAAACGAGATTCAGAATGAATCCTGTCTGATGAAGCAATGCCAAGAACAGAGTCAATGCCAACAAGCCACCAGCAGCCTCGCATGCAGAAGAAGGCTCTCTTGCACCCAACATCGAAGAAACAAATTAGAAAACAATGTTGCTTTCAGAAGAAGGTCTCCATCATCTGTCGACTGTTAAGGAATAGGGAGTATCTGAGTGTCGAGGCAAAGGGAACCCCTGTAGAGATGAATATGAAACTCTCCAGAAGGACTGCCCAGTCCTTTCTTCGATAGCTTATCAGCTCTAGTATTCAAATCTCTATAGATGTGTTCGATACTATATGACTAAAATTTCTATAGAATGTTTCTAATTCTCTGAATCCAACCAAAACAACGATGGATTTGCAGATTACAACGATCATTGATCCCATCTATAGTAATCTTCGAGTCTCAGTATATATAGATGTCTAAGAGTTTTAGATTGTATGCAATGTACAGACCTCCCCAGAGTGCCATAATTTCAGCCTTGTTGTTTGAGCCAGAGCCTCTGTTCCAATAGATTTGATAGTGGTCGTTGTTGTGAAGACGAATCCAAGCCCCGCAGCCGCATATTCCATTGATGCATGCACCATCGAAAAATAATGCCGGGAGAATGATCTGATGAGGTCTAATTCGTCTAGACAGATATTTTATATCAGAGACGATGCATGAATTTATATTGATCCAAGTCGAGATATCCTTAATGATCAAGGCAAAGTGAGGAGGGGAATCTTCAAAAATACATCGATTTCTAGCAATCTAGATTTCCCATATAACATAGAAAGTTGTAGTGTTTAATGGATATGCGACTCCAGCCCATGATATAATAGATTGTATACAATCAAAAGGCTGCCAAGATGAATCGCGAATGACGCTTGAGAAATGCTTCTAAATCGAAAGGCTGAAAGGGCAAGTAAAAAAGAGATGTGATGAGGTTTCTTCCTACAATCAACAGAAGGGGAATCTTCCAGGACCCATAAAGCCCTGCCTACATAAAACATCTCAAGTCAATATTTTGTTTTTCCATAATAGCCAGATAAATAATACAATCTTGTTTGGAATATTTAGGTGTCAGGCAAAGTAGAAGGGAGACGACGTAGCAGAAGGATTTCGCTGAATGAGACTTTCATAAATGTCCTTCACAATGAAGCTTGATCCAAATGTTCTTCCGTTCCAAGTCAGTTGGTCACCATTTCTGTTATACGATAGTCCCAGTCCTTGTAGAAATTTTTAATACTCGTTCCATGCCGGTAGATCAGTTCCATATATGCCCAGGCTGTTAGTAGATTTCCAAATGGGAGCATCAAGGGACCAGTAGAGGATAAGGTCCGATAAAGTAAATATGCCTGTCTGCTGTAATCTGTGTAATAAGTGTTCATCTATCTGATATTGTTTAGAGGATGAAAATATCCTGTCAAACCCAATGAAAATATTACGCCTATTCCCAAATTTCCATGCAAGTCTTTGACTTAACAAGGGCATGATCTTGCAAAAATTGATCCAAATTGCAGATGCCCGACGCACCTTGATAGATCCACCCGAATAAAGAAGCTTTAATGGGTCACTCTGTATGTATTTAAGTTTGATGATGCTCGACCATTTTCCATCACAATTAAGAGCACGCCAAAGGGATTTTATCAATAAAGCATTGGCGAAAGATCTAATGTTTAGTAATCCCCAGCCTCCATTTCTTTTTGGAACCGATATTTCGCTCAATTTGCAAAGATGTATGTTGGTGTGATCAAGAGATGAACCCCATAGAAAGTTTTGAATCATAGAATTGATTTTGTTTACTGTGTATGCCGGGAGGAAATAAAGGTGCGACCAGTAGACAACATATTGTGACAGAACAACCATTATCAATATGTATCTACCTCCCATCGAAAGTGATCTGTTTTGCCACTTGTTTATCTTGTTGCTAAACTTTTCGACAAACTAGATCCAGTCAGCAGTAGTATAAGAGCATGCCTTCAATCTAAATCCTAGGTAGGTAAGTCCCTTAGAAATATGGCCACTGTTTGTTCCCATAAAAGATGCTATGAATATTATTTCCTCCATGTCACCTTCGTTGTATATAAGAAGGGATTTGTCATTGTTGATGCAAAACCCAGAGGCATGCCGAAATCGGATGAGGATGTAGTGCAAATAAAACCACTGATTTCTGTTGAGCATACCGAATACTAGTAAATCATCAGCAAATAGTGAGTGCGTGACAGTTACCGAAGGGGAGAAAGGTAGACCTTTAAAGTAGCTTCGTTCCTCTGCCATCTTCATAACATTGCCGAAGCAGTCCATGATTAGAATAAAAATGAGGGGGGATAATGAACATCCCTGCCTCAGACCCCTTTCAGCGCCAAAGAATGCAGTCGGAATACCATTTATGAAGACTGCATATTGCACAGAGGTGATACAGGCCATAACCCACCTGAGAGACCTCATTGAGAAACCGATCTTGAGGAGAATAAGTCGAATAAAAGACCAATTAGCAGAGTCGAAAGCCTTCTTAATATCAATCTTCATGATGATTGCCTCAGATTTGTTTGCGTGAATTGAATGAAGAGCCTCCTGAGCAATCACGATTGCATCATGTATGGACCTTCCACCCAAAAATCCAAATTGCTCTTTTGAAATCCTAGACGATAAGGTTGCTCGGATTCTATTTGCGATTATTTTAGAATTTAGCTTGTATATTACATTACAAAGTGCAATAGGCCTATAGTTTGAGAACTGTTCAGGGGAAGACGATTTTGCAATGATAGTTAGAAAAGTTGAATTCATATCAGCAGGAACAAGACCCATTACTCTAATCTGTTCGGCCACCGTGAGGATCTCATCCGCCATTAAATCATAGAAGTGTGAGTAAAATTCGGCCGGCCAGCCGTCCGGGCCAGGACTTTTGTCTTGAGCGAAATCCTTTAGAGCTGATTCAATCTCTTTCTTGGTTATCTCTGCTTCCAAGATTTCATTTGCTGCCTGGTCAAACATAAGTGGTAAGTACTGTAAAAACCATGTTTGATTTAGCGAGTCAATCTCATTATCAGCTTTATAAAAGTCAAAGAAATATTTGAATGCCTTGATCTGTATTTCAGAATTTGTATACTTCATCAAACCATCAGCCGCCTTAATATTCCAGATAGAGTTTTTGTTCATGTGTCCGTTGGCACAATTGTGAAAAAACTTAGTATTAAGGTCGCCCTCTTTCATCCATTGCACTCTGCTTTTTAATTTCCATGTTGTTTCTTGTATCCTTAGTATTTCAATATTTCTTGCCTCCAACATTTTGAGAGTGGAAAATGTTAAAGAATCAGGTGCCGAATCTTTCATTTGTTTAAATATTTGTTGAATTTTATTTTCAATGTGCCTGAGCTCTTTATCAAGACTAGATTTCTTATCCTTCTGCCAAGTCTTTACAATAGATTTTAGTCTGTGCAACTTATCTGCGAATTTTCTCCATTCATCAAGACCGGAGACATTGTCCTCCTGATTCCAATATTCGATCACCAATTTATTGAATGCTAGATCTTGTAACCAAATTCTGTTGAATTTAAAGGGGATTCCACTCGTCCTTTCCTCCCGTTTGCACGTTAATGAGATAGTCATATGATCAGATGAGCATGAGGGGAAAACCGCTGTTCTGACATTTCTTAGCATTGTATTGAGAGGAACCTTCATCATAATTCAGTCAAGACGTTTGCCAATGAAATTGTGGCCACTGCGTCTATTCGTCCATGTAGGGACAAGAGGAGATGGCTTGATGTCTATGAAGCTCGAATCCAAGAATATTTTTCCAATCTTATCAGCCAAAGGATCCCTCTATGCCCTGTAACCCCAGGACTCATCCACCGAGAGAGAAGCATTATAGTCCCCAATAATCATTATATATTTGATATTCAATATACGAGATTGATCCATTCGATCCCAGAAGGAGGCTCGATTTCTACATGGAGCATATAGGTTAACAATATGAAAATTTTCCCCCAACCCTCTGATATTTCCATAGAGTAGAATACCTCAAAAAAAATTGTAAGCTCTAAGGCTAAAAATGGAAGGATCCCATGCTGCTATTAATCCCCCTGCCCTGTATTCCGTGTCCACCCCATAGCTTTCTAGTTTGGTCTGATCTTAAGAATTATATCTATTGCAACGGTCCTACTACATAAAGTCTCCTGGAGAAGAATCATCGATGACAGAAAATCAGAGAACATTTTGTTCAGGTAAAGTTTTTTTGAGGATCCGCCTACCCCTTTGATATTTAAGGATAAGATAGTCATCATATTCGAGATGTACTAGGGCTGCCCGCTCTAAGGCCTCGAAGATCAGCTGATGACACAATTGGCACATCATGTAGGTCAATCAATTCACCTTGAAACAATGACTTTGTTTTCATTCGACCCCTAAAATGTCTGGACCCATTTTTGGAGGTTTTTCGAACAATAATATTTTTAGCCGATTCTGGAGAAATGTGTAGACCAGAAGAAGTAGATGGTTTTCCATATACTCTGAGTGCTGCTAAATCTAGCAAAGGGTTGTGTAGAATTGCCTCTAAGTCACTGTCAACAATATTTTTAGGTGATTCTGGACAAAGTGGAGGAATCGGTATAATATTTTTAGGTGATTCTAGAGAAAGTGTTGGAATCGGTTCAATTGGAGAAGTTGGAGAGGCCTGTTCAAGTGGTGGCATAGAAGGAGACACCTCTAACGGTTCGGATGTGAGCAGATGCCATGGTGAGGTGTGAAGATCTGATATTATAACTCCCTGTGGTTCATCAAGTGGAATTTCATAGTGTGGTGGGATGAACTTATGAGATGAAGATGATTTTTGAGAGAGACAAATGTCCAGGTTATCAGATTTATTCCTGGTCTTATTTATCTTTTGAGAAGTAGAGTGAAAATCAGAGGAGGTTGATTTAACAGAGTTGTTGGAAAAGGGAGTTGTCTTACCATAATCAGAGCCATTTCCTTTTTGTTGTTTTTTCCATCTTGTGAGGTGTCTGCCTTCTTTGCAACGATCCCTTCTCCAGTACCGCATTGGACAGATTTTTTGTAGATGACCTGTGTGATGGAAAATTAGACATCTAAATGGGATGCCCCAGTGGTCTATTCTTTGGCGATGAGTTTGTTGTCCCCAAATGAGATCCACATCAGACAGAAATCCTCCTTGCAGAGTGACTTCAACTAATATTCAAGCAATTCGCTTGTCCACTGCGCCAATACATTGGGGGTCCAGATAATTTTTTATCCCAATCAAGTTTCCAATAGCTTGTAAGGTCTATAAAGTCCAGAATTCGAGCGGCAAGCCTGGTAGTTTTACCCAAATACAATTGCTCTTTGGAGCATCTATAACAGGGTTAAATCCCAAATACCATGGGAGAAGTTGAATGAAGCTTCTTCCTTTAACCCAAGTTTGATTCACGATCTTTTTGCAATCCTCTTCATGCAGGAAATGCACACTCAACCAGTTCCCCATCATTCTGCTTACTTTGGGAGTGTATCCCAGTATTGGTGTCCAGTTTGATTTAACCCATTCAGTCATATCTACAGAAAGATCCTCTGGAAGTAGCCACTTGCCAATCAAAGCTCGTTTTTGTAATCCTGCCACTCTATTCCAAAGATCGTTGTGTTCCAAAAAGACTTGTTTTACAGAGGTGGCAGGTTTATAGCATCTATCTTTGTAAGGGTTCTTTCTCTGGTGTAATCCCTGTTGTGCAACTGTGTGAGTATGTTCTTGATTTGTATATATAACTTGACTATTACTTCCTCGTGTTTTATCAGCTCTATTGATTTCAGCACTCATGATCTCGTTCTCTATTCATTAAATTCTTAATCAAATCCTGCAGAGTTTTCTTGTTCCTGATTTCGATTCAATTTATATCTGTTTCTTGAATCATGCAGAGTTTTCTTGTTCCAGAGTTTCAATTCAATAGATGGTTGTTTCTTAATCTCAAGTCATATTCGGAATCTCTTTCAAGTCATATTCGGAATCTGCTATTTGTATAGCAGGTGCTTTACCCAGTCTAGCCAGTTTCTGCGCATTATTGTCTTGGCGTCGATCAGTCAAGAAAATGCATATCTCCTGAACGCGATTTAGATGAGGACCTTGCGGTATAGCTTGGAGGTCCAGATACAATATTAAACTTCCAACGTGGCTGCTTGCCTCATTCTCTAAGTGCGTCCACTCCCAACACGCTGAATTTTCGCTGAAATTTTCCTTCCGACGTCTTCGATTCCTCACATTTGTGCCGCGAAAATAAAATCGCTCGGAGCACATTCCATAGGCAAATTCGACCAGCAAATCCGAAGAAAACCACAAGCCTTCAAGCTCTTCAAATGGGGAAAGAACAAAATGCGGAACAAGAGATGGAACCTAGGCCGTATTTAGCTCAAAAACTGTCCCCTGAATCGCCAAATCATGGCGCAGCCGCAAATACTCGAAGCGCTTTGTTTCTGGCAACGAAATCCTCCATTAATTTTCCTGCGATTTTTTCGGAATGCCGAGCTCCCCTTCTTCCATGTGCCAAGGTGAGCACGGCCATGATGAATTCACACACATACAGGGACATGTGACTTCCTAATATCACCTTTCCTCTTATTAGATTTCAAATCTGCAAATCCTAGTAATGAATTACAGAAATAAAATGAAACAGAATTTACTAATTACAAAACTAAATCTGATAAATAGGGGAAATATAATTGAATTCCACGGCAAAGAAAAGTTAAACTAGAAATAAACATAAGCTAATAAGACATGCAGGCTGGAAGAACAGAATTGTAAGCCTTAAGGTAAGCTAACGAGACACACAGGTGAAAAAAAAAATTATGTAAGCCAGGAGGGAAAAAAAAATTGCCGGGCGGGACGTCTACTAATGATGTGCCGTTAAATTCCACACACACATATATATAAAATAAAAAATGTGCTAGTTAAACCTACCGGGTCCATTAAACTATTAAGATATTAGTAAAAAATAATAATAAAAAAATTAATAAAAAAAGGGGTAAATAAAGATAAAATTTACACTAAACAAAGGACCATGAGTTAAATTACTGAGAGATATTATGAAGAGATTAAAATAATTAATACAGCAACAGAGGAACATAATAGTTTATCAGAAAAACGAGTTAAACCGCTATTAATAAAATATTAAATTTAATCAACATGGCAAGTTCATCGCAATGGAAGGTGTTACATACCTGTAGTTCAAAGTTGTATCCTAAAATGAATTTCAAGGGCTTCAATCATATTGACGGCTCCACTTCCTTGCTTTCTAGGATTACAGATAGAGTCAGACTTGAAGATGAACATCACAGGAAAAAAAAATCTAAAGCTTCTAAGAAGATTGCAAAACAATGTAAAGCTTCTAAGAAGAGCAGATTGTAGACAAAAGAGCAATAACAAAATGTGTTGCTGATAAGAGCAATGATCAAGATCACCCGTCCTTCCGTTGAATATTTTTGCAGGGACGAACGAACAGATATACTCTTGGCTTCAAATCCGCCATGATCCCTTAGAATTACCCGACACTGAGACCACAAACTACATAGAGGCTCAAATAACCGAACGCACAGCCATACCAGATACTTCCATCCGCTTACTCAAAGTAGACAGAGAATGGGGGTCATGTTATAGATAGGCTTTCAAATTCATACTAAACCACAAAGCATCTGTCCTACATAGATTTAAAATACACAGATGCTCAAAAACCAGGCCACAGAGCTATCACAGATACAACATAGATAAACGAGACGATTGATTGAAGCCCGGTAAGATTTGATGATTTGATTTGACATTTATATAGCGCGTAGTCTAAAAAAGCAGCAGCATGGCTTAGAATTAGGCAATTATTTTGAAAATTTTTAGCAAAGATTTTCTCTTGTTAAAATTTAGTATTTTGAGGTTTTTTTTCATTTTCAATATAAAAAATGAATTCCAAACACTCCAACTACCTGATTTTTTGAATTTTAGTTTATTAGATTTCAAAAAAAACTACCCTCCCAGTTGTGGAGACAACTTCTTCCACAACTTCTTTATATAGCTTTTCGACATGGAATACAAAAATACTAAACGCAAGGTAAGATTTGAGATTGATATAGATTCTTCAACGGTCACTTCAACGGATAAAGAGTTTACGCTCCTTGCTGCCTTGCGCTATAAGCATGCCAAAAAAATTCCTAACGGTCCACTCCTCCGTGATTATCTGACATTGCCAAAATATTCCTAATGGTCCACCTCGTCCATGATTATTTGACATTGCTAAAAAAATTACCCTTCTTTTATTTATATTCTTTCTGAATATACCCTTTCATTAGAGAAGGGGTGAATACAGAAAGCTCTAATTAGTTAAACGGACTGGGGAAATTCGGATACTTCCAGCCAGAACAAAAAATTGCCTAATAAACTAGTCGTTGTCAATTATCTATCCATTGTCAATCATCTATCCAACGGATGCATATTTATCAATTATCAAAAAATTTAAACATTTAAGTTATCCATCAGCCCATATCGATGGTCCGATCTGTACATTGTTTTCTCTTCTTATTTTCAATTTCAGAAAGCGGAAACAACGTGAGTCATTTCCTTTGAGTAACCTCAGCATTTTTGGGATTTATCATAACATTTGAATTTACCCTTCCGCTAAAAAGTAAGAAAACCATATATAAAAAAATTCAACAAAAGCATGAAAAAGATGTTTTCAATTGTTTTTTGGATTTTTTTTTTTTTTTTACAATGGTGAATTAGTAATTTTTTAGATTAATTTAAGGAAAGTCTTAGGATCAATTTTTGTGGCTGTTTTATAACACCAGTTTCATATTCAGTAACTTGTAAGCCAAACACATAAAATCTTATTATTTAGTAAAAATAGAGACCCCACAAAAACTAGAGAACCTAGATCATAACAAGCCATATACTCAATAAAATTTTAACCTTGATCTTGTTGGGTGAAATATCACCCAACCGTTAAACCATATATCACTATATGATTTTTGGATTTATCATTACCTTTCAATTTAACCTTTCCTCAGAGAAAGGCGACTAGGTAAACCTCTGATTCCTAAAGACGGGGAAATCCTTGTCATTACCTAACGGATCCTTCTAGACTGAATGGAGGACATGCTTATAATCTATCCATTGTTAATTTTGTATCCATTATCATTCCTCTATCCAACTGATACATACCTGAATTCCTTCATTTGAAACAGAAACGGATAAGTACTTTTTCTGTACAGTTTCTGTATAGTGTGTCTAGTATTTCCATATCTATGGTCCGTCCATATCTATGGCCCTGTGACTCGGTGTGTGGGTCTATGTGTGGTATTGTGTCAGATTCGTGCGTATTTGATACAGGGCGCTAGCACTGACGGGAGGCAATTGGATGTAGATCAACTTTTTTTTTTTCAACGCGAAAAATATTATGGTTTATATTGAGTATCAGAACATCATTCAAAAATTTTGATCATAAACATTTTCATGTTCATTATATATCATTTTCTTTGTTAATCATGATTTGTCTATCCAAAAATAAACGGGGCCATTACCAACAAAAATGACCCTACTATGTCAAAAAAATACATATCCTGCTGAAATCATTCAGCCATGCCAAAAACTCAGACTTGATCATTGAAACACAAAATACCATTAGCTTATCTAGTAACAGAAAATTAAAACAAAAAGTTTATCAGCCAATAGACAAGAAAATACACCCTCTCATGGAAGGTTTACTAAACCAGTTACACCACTGCCATCCGCCCTGTATAACTGGTAATGCATAATATCGGATCTGCAACCCAAACCTTTCTTTGATAGATGATTTGCAATGGTGTTCATCTCCCTGTATACATGACAAAAAGAAATGGTTGTGAATCAACTTTTTAAAATATTGATTCTCTCCATCCATTGGGCAAGTGATCCTCAATTGATGTGTGCTTTCTGATTCATGTGGTCGATCAGTACTTTAGAATCCCCTAAAATCCAGATCTTTTCCAAGTATAGTTGACTGGAAAACCATAGAAGCCCCCATAATGCTAAAACTTTAGCCCTCATATTCGTACCTGTTCCCCCATTCCAGAAGATGTTATAGCGACAATCAAGCGATAGAATTAGTGAAGCCCCACATCCACAATTTGATAGTTGTGATGCCCCATCGAAGTATCCAATAGGGTAATGGATCTCATGAGGGTGAAATCTCTTCGATAGGTCTCTAGGAGGCTTGTGGGCAGCCTTCATATTGTCCCACGAACTATAAATCAGGAAGGTTGTTTTGTTGGGATGAACAGGAACGCCCTCAAAAAGTTTTTTGTTATGGGTGCACCACACATGCCAGTGAAAAAATATCGGTATGCTCCTTACTGATACACCTCTATTTAACCACCAACGCAGGCATTCCTCCGTCGATTGGTGAACGAGAATATTAATTTGTAATTTATCACCGACCAATTTCATAGTTTCAAGAGAAAAGGGGCACTGGTAAAACATATGATAGTTGTCCTCCTCTGATTCCCCGCATAGCAAGCACAACCCATGACCCTGCCACCATCCTCTGCAGGTTTTTCCATGTTAAATTTTTGTCTTTCCACACAGTCCATAAAAAAAGGATCATTTTGTTTTGAGCACCTGTTTTCCAAAAGCCATAAAACCAGCACCCCGATTCCTGATTAGTCTTTGTTTTAATCAATGCAGAATAAATATCTTGCGCTTGCAGTACTTCATTAGATTTCAAGCCCTCCCACATTGGCCTTTCACCTTCATCCAACCTGCTTAAACCCATTGATTTTAATCTATTAGTTAACATTGTCCAGGAATCATTCCATCTATTGTCCAGCCTCAAATCCTTAAAGCTTTTCATTTAGGTAAACCCCCAACCCATTCCTCTATAACTTGCTATAAGAAAAAGAAACCCCTAAGATTTAAACAGTGGATAAAGTCCCCATTGTTGATGCTTTGGACATCATATCCCAACATCCTTCTGCTCCCAATAAATGTTTTAGCCCCATTCCCAAAATCCCATTTCAGATGCTCCTTGATTTTGGGCCACAGTTTTCCAAAACCTTTCCAGATTTGTGATCTACAGATCTACCTTCCTTCCAGCCTGTAATTTCCATCTCTTCCACTGATGTACCTTTCAGGTACTTTTGTTTAATAATTTCTTGCCATTTCCCTTTGCCATTAAGACACCGCCAAATTGATTTTATGATGAGGGCCTCTCCAAAGATCTCCAGGTCAAGAATACCCCATCCCCCACTTTCCTTAGGAATCGTCACGCATTCCCACTTAGCTAGGTGAATGGGTTTTTTGTCCCTTCCCCCTCCCCATATAAAATTGGCCATAATTTTCCTGATTTCCTTCAGAGTCTTGTTGGGTAAAATAAAAAGATGCCCCCAATAGACCGTGATTTGTTGGAGAATAGCCTTTATTAGTATCAGTATTCCGCCTTTGGATAACCATTTGGTTGCCCAAAAATTGATCTTCTTCCTATATTTTCTAAGCAACCAGTGTCAGTCATTCGCTGTGTAATTCCTCGCCTTCATTTTGAAACCCAAATATGTCAATCCCGCATTCAGAGGAAGCAATTTAAAATTGAACAATGTTCCTAAACCCTGATACATCTCCTCATCCCCCTCAGCATGATAAATGCATGATTTCTTGATGCTTGCCAACATCCCAGTTGCATCACAAAAAAGGTTTAATATTTCATACATTACCTTCCAACTTTCCCTTATCATCAATTCGAAGATGAGAATTTCATCTACGAAAAAGCTGTGAGTTGCCTTCATCTGTCTGCTAATTTCTATACCCCTGAAGACTCCTTCCTCGGATACCCTATTGATTTTTAGACTTAATGCATCCATAACTAAGATGAATAAAAGAGGCGACAGGGCACACCCCTGCCTCAAACCTCTGCTGGGTTTAAAGAACTTAGATGTCGAGCCATTGATAATCACCGCCATCAATGTATTACAGATACATCCCATTATCCAAGCTACCACCTCCGGGGCAAGTCCAATCTTAAATAGAACAAGACGTAGATACACCCAATCCACATGATCATATGCTTTCATTAGATCGATCTTCATCACTGTCACTACCAACTTCTTTGATTGCATCATGTGTAAAGTCTCTTGTGCTGCAGCTACAACATCGTGAATGTTCCTGTTTTTCAGGAAGCCATATTGCTCAGGTGAAATGAACTCAGATAGCACTCCTTTCATTCTCTCTACAAGGACCTTAGAAACAATTTTATATATTGTATTACATAATGAAATGGGCCTAAAATCGTCAAAAGAGAGATTTTCTTTCTTTTTAGGGATTAAAACAAGGAAAGTAGAGTTGATAGCACCATTAATCCTTCCCGTAACTCTTGCTTCCTCCACCATATCCATCATATCTTCTATAAATTCATAACAGAAATGCAGGAAAAAATCAGGGGTCCAGCCGTCCGGCTCTGGACTTTTATCTGTCGCCAGAGATTTTAAGACTCTCTTTACTTTTTCTGATGATACCTTCTCCATAAAACGTTGATTGTCCTCCGCCTTAAACATCTTAGGATATTCCTGAATTAAATTCAAATGCTCAGCCGAAATTGGGGCTTCCTGTTTTTTATAGAGTGATCTAAAATATTGAACTGCTACCCCTTTAATATCCTATGTTGTAACTAATGATCTTCCCTCGTACTCTATGTCCCAGATAGCGTTATCCTTTCTTCTTCCTGAAGCTTGCTTGTGAATTTTTTTTGTATTTTGATCACCTTCCTTCAGCCAAGTTTCCCTGCTCTTCAGTCTCCACGAGGCTTCTTCATTGATCAGATGTTTTCTATGTTCCGCTTCAATAAGCTTCAGCTTCTCCCAATATTCATCACTTTGTTTGCCATCCTCCACCTCCTTAAGTATCTTCTCTCTTTCTGATGTGATATGTCGGAACCTGTCCTTTTCCATCCTTAGTTTTTCCCGTTCCCACCTTCGAACCACAATCTTCAGTTCCCGCAACAGAGTAGAAAAATATGACATTGTTGTGGACCTCGCTTTTCGTTTGTGATATTTTAGATAATCCTTTATCAATAAATTAAATGATTCATCAACCAGCCATCTTTTATTGAATTTAAAGGGAAAAACCGAAGGGTTTTTCTCAAAATCACACTCCATAGTTATCGGTCTGTTATTCGATAGAATGACATCCTCAGCGTTTGCCCTGATACTCCTCATGCACACTCTAAGGCCCATACTTATCACAAACCTGTCTATCCTCTTCCCAATAAAATGCTCCCCTTGTCTTCCATTTAGCCATGTTAGACCATTTACAGCCAGTGGCACATCAATTAAATCAACTTCCTTTAAGATACCCTTTAAGACCACTGCGAAAGAATTTTCCCTTCCTTTTCCACCCCATATATCATATTGGTTCAATGCACAGTTAAAATCCCCGGTCACTATCAAATTATTTAAACATAAGAATCCACAGTCATTCAATCTCGACCAGAATGGAAGTTTTTCAACATAAGGGGCATAAATGTTAATTATATGTAAGCGGCTACTAAAACCCCTGCAGTGACCAAATAGTATCATTCCACCAAAAAAACCATAAGGTTTTAAAGATACCATCCACGGATCCCATAATGCCGCACAACCACCCGACATTCCCAGCGCATCAGTCGCCGCCATGTTCCATTCTAGTAACATGGAGCGGAAAACAACAATAGAGCGGTCAGCCCCTGTCATAGTTTCTTGGATAAGAAATATAGTAGGCTTTGTTGTAACAATAAAATGCTTTAATGACAGAATCTTCGCGTGTCCCCCCAACCCCCTCAGATTCATAGAAATAATCTTCATAATGGAGACTCTAACGCAGGGGTCAAAGCTCTAAGGACCCGATCAATGGCCGATGCGACCGACACATCCCTAAAATTTCCCTCCACAAATTGTTCGTTCAGACCAGAGACCGACATTAGTTTAGATTTCCACTTCTGTTTACCCTTCCCCCGGCGAATCATTACATTTGACCGAGAGGAAGGACTCAAAACAATAGGAGGAGAGGAATTACCAGTACTAATACTCAGAGGGACCAAGCCAGTATTCAGATTGGTCAACAGAAACTCTATCTCGCTACCATTTGAATTCCTGGGGGAAGAAAACTCTGCATGCCTCGATTTCGGAGAAGGGTGGAGAGGCGGGCACAACACACCCACCAGATCCGAGGCCTCACCCCTATAACCCGAAGTGAACAAAGTTCCTTCTCAAAATAAATATTCCGAGAAGACTTGAAAGGTCATGTCTTATCAGACGTGACCTTTCAGCCTAATTACTAATTAACTTAATTAATCACTATTTACATTATTTTATTCATTCTATAACCCGAGGGTGACGGAGGTGGCAAGGGCCCAACCAAAGACTCAACATATGGAAGGATGATCGACCAACGGCGACTCACAGAAACAGAAACAGATCAACTTCTACAACCTCTGCACAACATAACCTTCTAGAAATTGAGAAGGCAACAGAAATGTCGAACATGGAGTTTAATATTCTTGTAAAAACATAGAGAGGCTTTCATCCAGGGACATTGTTTTCTTTTTTCCTTTTTTAATTTCAGAAAGCATATAAAGTTTTTGTTTTACAGTAGCTTAAATCAAATATCAAAGAAACCATATTCTACATAATTTATTTCATTTTATTTTTAACTTAAACACCTACCATTTATTAGATTATGAGGATGAGCAGCCTCTGAATCTCCAATGATATTAGGTCTTGCACCGTCAAGCAAATCGTTGCCTGTGATATGGACAGTGAGCTCCCATTCACAATCATAATCTGTGATGATTTAAATTATTTAAATCCGCACAACGTGCATCTGGATGATATGCTTATTTTTTCGGAGGTTTATTTTATATTATTCAGGTGCTTTTAATTTTCGAGGCTATTCTTTAAATATTAGCGCTATTTTTTCAAGATATATTTCTTTAATCTTGTCAATAGATTCAATTCCGAATAAAAAATCATAACATAAACCTTGACTCAGTGTAAACTAATGTTACAAAAAAATTAAGCGAAATTAAAAAAATTAATTTCAATATATTTTTAGTATTTTATTAGTGTCCGGAAACACAGCGTATTTTGACGGGTTTGAGGATTCCTAGAAAGAATAATAGTGAACTTATATAGTGTGCCGAAAAGGAGAAAGGTCTATATTCATTTCTTGCATTCAATATGCTTTTAACCCTATTCGTAAACGTTAGTGTTCTAGACTGGCTCGAGCAATAATTAAATCACTAGATAGGAAACGTTGAAAGTCTTACACGCGTATCGACCGTGTTTAGTTTTATATCCCTGTAGTTTTAATCTAGATCAGTTTAGAGATATATTTTATTGTATTTAATGTTTATTAAATTTAAATATTAATCTTGCTTTTGTTTTTAATTTTAAGGTGTTATTTTAGTTTTAATTTAAACCATAAAGTTTTTTTTTTTTTTTTTTTTTGGGTTATAAAAGATAATATTAAATTTTTGGTAAATTAGGATAAAATAGAGTAGGCAAAGGCTAAAAAGTGGTAGGAGAAGCTTAGGTATTATAGATTTTGTTAAGGTAGATTAATATAGGATAGGATATGGTTAGTTATATTAGAGTATCTTTTTTTAGTTAGAATATTGTTGGCTATGCTATGTTAGAGTATTATAAAATATGTTAGGATAGACATTAAGGTAGGTTAGTTTTGGCGAATCTAGGCTATACTAGGTTAGGGTGGAGTAGGAAATCTTGATTAGGCTAGGCCAAGTTAGGGTAGGCTACATTAGGTTAGGCCAGGGTAAGGTAAACTAAGCTAGGCTACGCTACAATATGGTAGTCTAGGCTAGGTTAGAGTAGCCCAAGCTAGGCTAGAGTATGTCACCCTAGGGTGAGCTAGAATACCTTAGAATATGGTGGAATAGTATAGCCTAGGGTACAGTAGGCTATGTGGGTTAGGGCGGGTTAAGCTAGAGTATGATAGGCTAGAGTAGAGTACGCAAGGCAAAGGCTAGGGTAGGATAGGCTAGAGAAGAGTAGGCTAGCCTGGAGTAGTCTAGACGAGGATATGTTCAATTAGTCTAAGCTAGGCGAGAGTATTCTAAGATAGGTTGGGCTAGGATAAAATAGGCTAGGTTAAACTAAAATAGGCTCGTATAGATAAAAGTTGTAGTTTAGCCTCAGCTAGAGTAGGTTAGTCTAGTGTATGTTGGGCCTTGCCAAAATAGGCTAGGCTAGAATAGGTAAGGCCTTGGAACAATAGGCTAGGGTCATGGAGAATTTTAGGGGCTAATATTCGCAGGTGGGCTAATTTTCCATGATTTTTCCAAAAAAAAGGTTCGCTAATTTCCATTTTTTCTAAAAATGATTCGCCCAAATTTTACAATATAAAATTATTTAACCTTAAAAATCGCCAAGTTTATATAGATACTATATATAAAATCATTATAAATTTTAATAATTTTACAAATATATTAATAAATATATTATAATTTACATATTAGGGACTAGTGATATTCACCAATGTTTTACACTTCTAGATAATTTTCCATCCTTAAAATTTTCTCTGGCTAGGGTAAATTAGAATGGGGTAGCATAGGATAGTCTAGGATAAGGTTGGGTAGATTATCCTAAAGTAGGCTAATATAGGATAGAGTAGTGTAGGCTAGGATATGTTTGACTAGGCCAGGATATGCTAGTCTACACTGGGCTACATTAAGCAAGGCTAGAGTAGGATAGGCTAGGCTAGAGTGGGTTAGGTTAGCTTAGATAAAGTTATTCTATGCTATCCTAGACTAAGCAATTCTATAGTAGGCTAGGATAAAAAAAAAGTTAGAGTATGATATGGTGATCTAGATTAGGCTTGGCTAAGCTTGAAATGACTAAGCAATGCTAGGTTAGAGTAGCTTTTGTTAGGGTAGACTACACTAGGCTAGGATAAACAAGGCTATGCTAGGCTAGGATAATGTGGGCTAGGATAGGTTAAGATAGTGTATGCTGGGAGAAGCATAGGTTAGGATAAATCGAAGTAGGATAACATATGATAAAGTATGTTGGGAAAACCTTAAGAAGGTTAGTAAAGGTGAGACTTGAGTAGGTTTAAGTAATAGAGTATTGTAGGTTAGTGTTGAATAGGATAGGCTAGAGTTGGAAATGGTAGAGTAGCTTCTTCTCGGAAATTGTATCATTAACTAATCCATGCTAGATTATTCTAGAAAATGTTGGGATAGGCTATATTAAGGTAGGTTAGTCTAGGAAAGGATAAGATAGGATAGACTGAGATATGCAATGTTAAGCTAGCCTAATGAATGATAGGATAGTCTAGACTAGGCTAGGCTAGAGTGGTTAAGGTTGGCTATCCATGGTTATGTTTGTCTAGAGTAGGCTATGCTTGATCATAGTATGATAGGGAAGGAAAGGCTGGGGTATGATAGGGTAGGGTAGGGTATAGTAGGCTAGTCTATGTTAGGTTAAAGTAACAATTCTTAAGATAGATAATGTGAAGTTAGCTTGGGTTAGGGTAGCTTAGGATGAGGTATAATAGTTGAGGCTAAGGTAGTATAGTATAGGCTAGCATAGAGTAGGCTAGGCTAGAGTATGCTTCACCATTTTAGGATAGAGTAGCATGAGCTATGCTATACTATGCTATGATAGGTTGGGCTATGGAATGTTAGGCTAGGATATGATACAATAGGCTAGTATAATACAAAGTAGGCTACAAGAGGCTAGGTTGTAGTATGCTAGCCTATGGCACCATATGTTATAATAGCGTAGCATAGGACAAGGAAAAATAAGCTAGTCTAGAGGAGGCTAGGGTAGGGTAGTTAAATCTAGGGTGGGGTAAGGTGTATTAGGAGAAGGTGGGATATCAATAGGTTATGACACGCTACTGTAGGTTAGTGTATGTTAAACTAGAACAATCATATAGTCCCTTTTGATATATCCTACAACCAAGCATAAAATCCCATGTTATATATCCAATCCTAGGCTAGGCTAGGATGCTATAGGGTAGGTTAGGCTAGACGAAGCGAGGATTCTATAGGGTACGATGGGCTACCATATGTTATGTTATTCTAGAGTAGGCTAAGGTGAGGAGGTTATTATTGATTACGTTACAATAGGGCAGGGTAGGATAGGTTATGCTAGCCTAAGGTAGGGTAGAATATGCTAGTATAGTCAAGGTTAGAGTAACCAATGTTGGGATTAAGTATGCTTGGTTAGCTAGGATTAAGCTAGCTTGGGATGGGGTAGATGAGTCTAGGCTATGATAGAATAGTCTAGGCTAGAATAGAGTATGCTAGGCTAGACTATGGCACACAAAGATATGTGGGAATAATTTAATTTATGCTATAGTGTGCTAGGACATGTTGGGATAGGATAGATGCATCTAGGATATAATACAATTAGCTATTGTAAAAAAAGTAGGTTAGAAGAGGATAGGCTATACTAAGCTAGGATACACCAGCATAGGTTATGCTACTATAGCATAAGATAGGGAACAATAGGCCAGTGTAGATTAAGATAAGGTGGCTTATCAATATTTTAGTATATGTCACAGTATGTTAGTATTTGTTAAAATAGCCCATATGTAGAATCCTTTACTACATATGCTACTCTAGGCTAGCATGAGTAGGTTATGATTGATTACGCTACAATAGGGTAGGGTAGGATTGGTTATGCTAGGGTAGAGTTTGCTAAGGTAGGGTAGGGAAGAGTAGGATAGTAGAGTATAGGTTAGAGTAACTCCTGTTAGGATTGAGTATGCTTTCCTATCTAGGGTTAAGCTCGCATGTGATTGGGTAGAATAGTCTAGACTACGATAGAATAGTCTAGGCTATCATAGAGTATGCTAGGCTAGACTATGCTACACCAAGATATGTTAGAATAGATTAATGTATGTTATAATATGCTGGATAGGTTGCGATAGGCTAGATTCATCTAGGATATGATACAATTGGGTAGTATAAGAACAATTATGATAGAAGATGCTAGGCTATTGTAAGCTAGTCTACACTAACATAGGTTATGCTATTGTAGCATAGGATAGGGAACAATAGGCTAGTCCAGATTACGCTAAGATGGGTTTCCATTAGTTTATTATATGTCCTAGTAGGTTAGTTTTTTTTTAAAGTGGCCCATATATATAATCATTTCATATATATTCTACTCTAGGCCAGGCTACACTAAGCTAAGCTAGTATAGCATAGGATAAGCTAGACTACACCAGGGTAGTGTAGGTTAGGTTAGCCTACCATAAGATATGAAAATCTAGAGTAGGATAAGGTAAAATAGGTTATGCTTGATTACACTACAAAATGATAGGGTAGGCTATGGTATGCTTCGATAGATTAGGCCAGAGTAGGCTATGTCTTAGTAACCTATGTTAGGATAGAGTATCCTAGGGTAGATTCTATTAGGATAGCTTGGGCTAGGTAGATTAGGCTAGGCTAGTGTACAATAGACTAAGCTAGTGTATGTTTGACCATGGTAAATTAGAATAGCTTAAATTTGGTTATAGTATGTTCAAATAGGTCAGTATAGGCTATAATAAGCTAAGATAGGGTAAGTAGGCTAATATAGGAAAGATTAGGTTATAAGAGGCTAGGCTAGTATATTATAGGGTATATTAGGATAATTTCAGATTATAGTAGGTTACTAAGGGCTAGAATAGGTTAGTCAATGTTAAACTACCCCAAGAATAAAATCCTCGCCGATATAATATACCCTACTTTATACTATCATATTACATCTTAGAGCACCCTACCATAAACTTCCCCATAATAATGTAGCATACCAAGAATATCATAACCTAGAACATAAATTATACTACCCTTACCTACCGAACCTAGACCAATCTACCAAATTTCACTCTAGAATAGCTAATCCAACTTTTGTACACAATCCTTTATAATGTACCCATTAACTTAAGAGACATATGGAAGGGGATGAACTAGCCTAATAATGTTACTGTAGGCTAGGATGAGAAAAAATTATCGAGGAAACATGATCGGCCTAGGAAAAAACATTACAAAAGCTAAAGTGGTGAAAAGGGGACATGGGTCCTACGCTAATGAAACGTCTCTTTTAGATTATAAAGTGAGAAAACCCACTAAAGTTATTTTACTAAATAAAAGGGAAAAAAGGTGGAAAATGTGGAAAATTAGTTATAAAAAAAGGTAAAATAAAGAGTATCTCCTTATTCTTGCATTTTACTGAGTTGAGAGAAATTAAACTTGGAGAACTCTTGAGCAATATTTTAGGGTTTTTGGGAACACTGATTTTGGTTTCTACTTTCAGTGTTGAAAATATAAAATGTATATTGTTTGGGAGTGGGATCACTCATATTTCACCATTGTGCTTTATTGGAGAAGAAAACATTAGTAGAAGAAGTAAGCTAGTGGTGTCATGAGCTGATTTGAAGTACTGATTTATAGATTTCCGAAATATTTATAAAGGTTGAGTTTACAACCTCCAAGGGGATGGGTTTTGTCTTCTCATAAGGTCTGAGTCCATTTTATAATGGTTGAGATTATCTATGATGTGTTAGAGGAGTTATTGTTGGCGAAAGAATGAATTATGGGCAAGACCTAGTTTCGGGCTCAGAGGCCAACAAGATCCTGCTGTAGTCTAGGAAAACACCGACATTTTCACCTTGCTAAAAGGAGAGAAAGGAGTCTCACCCAAGGCGTGCCGTGATCTTACTATGATATGAGAACCAAAATCACAACATCATAGTGAAGCTAGCGCTCTAATATCTAGCATCAATACACTATGATTATGCATGAAACAACTCATATTACATAACATTCGACAAAGGGATCTACCATATCGAACACCTTAAATAGAGATATAGTAATTTTTTAAAGTAATCCCATAAAACACTATATATTATAGGACATTCATTTAGTACACAAATCGTGACCACAAAAAGCATCTATCTATTAGATTAATCTTCCATTACAACATATTACGTTCAGTTTTAGAGTCTCCGCAAATATCTATTCACAACAGAACTAAATAACTCCTTCCCTCTCTTCCTTCCTTATCTAGCGTCTTCTCTCGGCACTGGAAGTCCTTGCTTCTTTTTTTCTTGGCTGACTTGCTACGCTCTGTGGTTCCTCATTCTGTTCTGCTCTTTGCTCTTCTTATTGGAGTCTTTATTTTTGTTTGTTGTCAGTTTTTATTTCCACTTGTGTCATTTCTTGTCTGCACTCTCCCACCTGCCTAACAACCATCCACAACCCGCAACGACTCTCCACGAATTTCCGCATCCACAACTAAAAATCCGCAATTCAAAACCAATTTTATCCTTTATCCAAAAAAAGGCCCCAACAGGCCCCGACTAGAAGCTATTGACTTGTTCCGAGTCAATTTTCTTCGGGTGGTGTGGTCACCATGTGGCCTTCTGCCGTGCTCTCCTGCTAGTCTGGGTCTACTGCTCCCTTCCCTTGCTACACATTATTTGGCTCTTGTTCCTCAAACAATGGTCCCAACTCTAGGACTTTATTTATGGCCTTTTCTTTGAGTTTGTGGAAGTCAACAATAGCTTAATGCCACATTTTCATAAGTGTCTCCATAGCGTGTACCACTTTCTCTGCATGAGTAGCGTCAACTGGCTGTGGCAGTTCTGTGAATTTTGAAATGTATTGCGTTTCTGAGTCTCAGACCAGTTGCTGAATCAGTTCTACTTTCTATTCGACTGGACGCTGAAGGTCATGAAGAAGTTGTTTGTTTTTGACGGAGTTCTCCTCGATCACTTGAATCTACATCTATGAGGCATCCAATTTATCATATAGTTGTCTGCAGGTTGTTGGGTCAGTGGTTCCCTTTATCTCAGACACTGGGTTGTGTATCTGCTCGGATATCGACTAAGCCTTCATGGATAGCAAGTTTCAACATTGATGGATTTTCTCCAACAATGTATATTCCTCAATGAATATACTTCCCAGTGTCTCGTTTAGCTGATTCATCTGCTCCTTCTTCTGAATTATTTTTTTCTCATAGACCATAATTGGATCTTGCAGCGCTAGTATGGCTGCGAGGGTCTACCGAAGTTCCTTATTTGTATTGCTAAGGTTTGTGCATGTCGTTCGAACATGGAGTGAGCATTCTATAATGTTTCATGCACACATATCTTCAGGGGCGACCTCTTTTACACTAGTGACTATTGGCCATAGCCCTTGTAAGTCTTCAATGATCTAATCAATCTGATCCCTGAGGGTGTCCCTTTCTTGCCGCAACTGGTTATGCACTTCAGTAAGTGCCAGTACCTGTTGTTGCTCTTGCTCACATTCCTACATTAGATCATTGTGCATGGATTCTGCCTACCGTGTTACTGCCTGTATGAAATTAAACAACTAAATTGGTGTACATCCTCAGAGATCCTCGTTTCTCATTGACTCAGGGCTTTGAGGTCTCTCTCTGATCGGCTAACCATTGGAGATGTATTGGTCAGATTGTCCTTGTGGTGATTTTGGTTGCTTTGGTGGTGCTATCGGTGTTGGTGTTTGGTTTATACTAAGGGCGGATGGGGGAATGGAAACGAATGGAGGTAATTCTAGAAGGGATTGTTGAAATTTAGAAAAAGGGGTTTCTCTTGGTGTAGCTTTAACCATTCGTAAATCTATTTTACTAAGTAAATTTAGGAAGTTTCTCGGGTCTACGAAGGCTAGGTTAACTACAGTTACTCGGGAAGTACCTGAGTTAAATACTGCCTCAGTGTCAATCTTCGTTATCATTCCTGTTGGAATTGCATCAGAAATGGTCGCGGAAGTGGATGTGGTGTGTGCTGAGGGGTCCTTGGAATTATGGGAGTTATGAGGGGATGAATTCAAAGTGTTCAGGGAGGTGGACAGGGTGTTCTCGGATGATCAAGGACTGTGTTGTGGTAGATAATAGGGGGTTTGAGTACTGTTTTATGGTTCTTCAGCAATGGGAATGCATGTACTTATCTACGTTAAAGGGTCCTCCTCTGTCAAATACACCACTTGGGTAGTTTTTATAATTTTGGTCCTTTTTCCTTTGGGCCCAGGGATTTGTGGCTTGGTTTCTTTGGTTTTGCGAAGTCGAGTGATCGTCGACTAAGATTGGGAATGGAGGGTGGTGGTGGGGAGATTGGTGAGGACAGGGGTTGTAATCAAAAGTGACATGATATTGAAAGATTGGAATTCATTGAACGAAGGAAAGGGAGTAGTCGCATCTTTGATACTTACCATTACCCTCTTCAATAATTGCACTCTCGTGTCTAGTTTTTGTAGTAGTGGATGGAGTTGTATCTGAGAGATTCTTTGAGCTGCGTCCACCGGTGCCTCTCCTAGAAGCGGTTGGGGAACCATGGCCTCGAAGGAATATATGTGATTCTTCTCCTGAATCTCCCCTACTATCCCCGACCAAGAAGTGACCTCTGTATGAAAAGTCTCCTTTGTTAACTGGAACCTTAACGTTCTCTTTTGAAATTTTTTTGCCACAACGCAGTGGGGCTTGATCCACATATTACCATTTGAGACTCCAAACCATATCTGCTCAGAGTACTCGTCTAGTAGCATCTTGGGAATTCTTTGTTGGGTGCGTATCACATCTAGTAGCTATTTGTACCATTCTATGAATGCTTCCCCATTGATCTCCTTGCATGATCGAGGTGGATATTGGTGGACACCCACCTATTCCATTTGGACCCCCACCATCGGTTCTTTTAGTTTTTCACTTTTAGCACAACTTACTATTTCTAGCAGGTTTTTGGGTCTTGAACTTCCAAAGCTGTTTTGGGGCTGTAATGATCCAAGTGGATATTGGTCGCCACCCACCTATTCCATTTGAAATGCCACCATCAATTCTTTCAGTTTTTCAATTTCAACAAAACTTACTATTTTTAGCAGTTTTTCGGGCCCTGAACTTCCAAAGCCATTTTAACGCCGTAAATGACATTTTTTGGGAAAAATGGGAGCAACATGGGTACTTGGACCGATGTTTCTCACACAAAAATTTTTACACCTTGGATAGATATTTATAACGAGGTATGGTGTGCATCAAACGAATATTGTATGCCAAAGTTACGTACCCAGGAAGTTGAAACACCAATTTACCCAAACGGAGCCCATAGTTTTGGCGCTTCACCTCCTAGGGTTATGTCTTTGGATGTTTAGATTTTCCATTGTTTTTCGATATTAAATAGGCCCTCGAGCTTCATTGGAACACAGTTCAGAGGCCTATAGCTGCCACATCTCTTCTGAGAGATAAGCTACCAGTGCCCTAGCTATTTTATTTCCATTATGTTTGTAAGCATATTTCTATTATTTGATATTAATGAAATGAAGTATTATTTCCGTTGCATCTCTTTGTTTATGTCTATTTCTATATTTTATTGCTTTCATGCATAAATCTGTATCAGTGGTATCAGAGTGGTCTGCTCTTTCTCTGTTTTTATTTGCATGTCCCCAATGCAGCCAGAGTGTAAGGAGTTAGGTCTCGATCTGGTTGAACCCTTGCAAGATCAGCCTCAAAAACCCCGATAACCTCCCATGGCAGAAGAAAAGAATGACAAGGGAGTAGGAGATCCTATCAAAATATTGCTCGAGGAGGCCCTCGAGAAACAAAGGAATGAGAGGATGGATAAATTTTCTCAAATACTTCAACGACTGCCCACCTACAACACATATGCATCCAACAACCACTCTGGAGGTGGCACTCCCTTCAAGGTACAGGTAAAATTTGACATTCCTGTATTTGAAGGCCAAATAGATGCAGACATCGTCGATAGATGATTGAATTTTCTAGAAGGTTATTTCTCGGTCCATGACTTCTTCAACCGAGAAAATATTATTTTTGCACTCCTCAAAGCTGCCCCCCATGTCAAGGACTGGTGGGAAACCTATTGTGAGAAAAAGGATGAGGGGGAACCCTCCTTGTTCTCAGTCACACCCACTTGGAATTTGTTCCGAGATGACATCAAGGAACAATATTACCCCGTGGGGATCTATGAGGACAAGTACATCCAATGGACCACGTTGCGGCAGCAAAGGGATCAAGATGTTCATGAACTGACAAATTTGTTCCATACCCTGCGCACAAAGTTAGGTATTAAAGATTAGGAGAGACATTTGGTGCTCAAGTACTAAAAGTGTCTGAAAATATACATTCAGGAGGAAATGGAGTTCCTCAAAAATACATCTCTTGGCACGACATATCGATATGCCACCAAGATCGAGCAAAAAATTTAGGAGAAGAAGCAAGACTTTGGATTCGCTAATCCAAAGCCAGGGAAAGGCGCCCCCAAACCTCAGAACAAGGGGCAAGGCCAAAGCGGGGTGAATCATAACAACACCACAAATCCAAAGAAGGACACAGGGAAGTGGTGTCAATTTCATAACAACGCCACTCACAGAACAAACGAGTGTTGGGCCAAACAGTCGTTGGTGGCCGAACTAAAGGCACCCGAATCAGATGCATGTTTTGATCCCAAGTCAAAACCATAAAAAGGCAATGAAAAAGGGAAGCAGATCATTGATGTGGATCCCAATGCCATTATTGACACCACCAAGCTCCAGGGGGAGGATCCTGAAGATCCAAAGGAGGGGGAGCGCCTCTTCCATTCGCAGATGTGGGTGAAGGGTTATCCACTACAATTCCTTGTCGATAGTGGAAGCCAAAAGAACTTCATTTCAGCAGAGGTCATGAAGTGGCTTGGCCTACCGACCATAGCACACCCATAGCCATATACCATTGGGTAGCTTCACGAAGGAAGAGATCTCCACGTCCCCGAACAATGCCTCCTTTCGTACATCATCAAGCCAGTCACGGATGAGGTATGGTGTGATGTTGCTCCTCTTGATGTGTCTGATGTATTATTGGGCCAACCATAATTGTGGAGGCAACATGTTGTGTATGAGTCTTAGCCTCATGCTATTATTATTACTTTATGAAATAACTTGTACAGGATACTGGAGGTAGTACCGTCTCCTGTCATCTTTTTTAATACTGTAAAACAACACAGTAAGATTGTTTCCCAAACCAGGAAATTTATTTTCCTTTCAACTTGCTCACAGGGAAAGAAGAATATTGTGGCCAAAACCTCAAAACAGGGCTCCCTTGTACGACTGCAGCAGATTGACAAAGTCATGGGGGAATATGAAGACATTTTCTCCTCACTCACAGAGGTTCCTCTACACTTTCAGGACAAGCACTCCATTGATCTGATCCCGGACGCACCATTTCCTGATGTTGCCATACCTCATGCGACTACACAAAAAGAATCCACAAAACTACTATCTAAGGCTGATAAAGAAACCAAATTTATTGAACACATCCAGCATGTCCGCCAGCAGGTCCATGACATCTTTGACAAATCTAATACTGAGTTCAACATAAGTTGCCTCATCTCATGGAGGATCTCAACGCAATGGGGACCATTGCTTCCTGAGGGGGGGAGGAATGATCCAAGTGGATATTGGTGGCCACCCACCTATTCCATTTGGACCCCCACCATTAGTTCTTTTAGTTTTTCACTTTCAGCACAACTTACTATTTTTAGCAAGTTTTTGGGTCCTGAACTTGCAGAGCCGTTTTGGGGCCATAATGATCCAGGTGGGTTTTGGTGGCCACCCAACTATTCCATTTGAAACTCCACCTCAGTTTTTTCAATTTTTTAGTTTCAGCACAACTTACTATTTTTAGTAGTTTTTAGGGTCCTGAACTTTCAGAGCTATTTTGAGGACCTAAACAACGTTTTTTGGGAAAACCGGGAGCAACATGGGTCCATAGACCGATGTTGCTCACACCAAAATTTGTACTCATCGGATAGATCTTTCTAATGATTTATGGTATCGTTGAGGCCTCATAAATATGTGGAAACAACAAGGGGGATAACCACCCGGTCCGGACCTTAAGACAACTCCTTTTCCATTTGGAATAGTGGCTCCGACTGGATATAATGGGACCAGTTTCCCAGATTTCGGTTTTTGTTTGATTTTTGGGTTTCTCTCAAAAGATTTTGCATGAAGAATTAATAAAAACTAAAAAAAATTATTCTAAAATGAAAAACTTTAAATTTAAGCCTAATTTAATCTAACCTGGGATAATACTAGTTTTATGCGATCTAAAATGATATCTATTTAATATGTGATGATGAAGATCATCACAAATTTAATCGAATTATTATTTTGTAAGATGATTCTCTTGAAAAGTTAGTTAATCAAAAGAAAATGAGAAATATATCGCATATATCTGATGATCATATATAAAACATATCAATTTATACCTTTATATCATACAATAGTGCAACTAATATTTCAGATAAAAACAATAAATTTCATATATAATTCATGAAAGCTGAATTCTTCACTAATATTCAAAAACATATAAAACATACATGATAATAGTACTAGATGTGTAGTGCTCTGTTCATCTGACCAGTGATAATAGGCCACATTCAACTCTTCTACCAATAAGTCTTTCAAATAATAAAAAAGTGCATCAACATTGATCAACAAAATGATATATATAACTGAAAAAGGCCGTGTTCCATTACTTTATGAAGGCATTCACAAACTTACTTACAATTAAGCATTCTTTGCAAATGTTCTCAATAAAATTCAGGACCCTTCTCTAAATGCATGACAAGGGTTTAAATACTAAACTAGCTACAAACTAAAATTAAATTATTACAAAAATATAGAGGAGGTTTCAAACAACCTTCCTCTAAAAACTTAACTTAAACAATAATCTAGGAATTTTAAACTAACAATCCTAACTTTGCGAATCTTGCCTTTTTTTCTGCGTGATCACAAAGTTGACACATATCTAGCATCGCTTTAAGCTGAGCTGGCTGTGATATCTGTGACCAAATCTGTCCCTTGAAAATAGCATTTGAAATTACTGACTGAGATCTTTTTGTTGAATCTGTAAGAGACTGAAGAGTTTGAGTTGATGGTAGGGTTTGATCAGAAAATTCTAGTAATTTTCCTGATCAAACTTATCAAATTTTTTCATCAATTCCTCTTATGTATCTATTCTCTGTCTCCACTTTAATTTTACTTCCTTTGTTCCTGAAAACACATCAGACGTTTTTTCTTTAAGAAGTTATGTTTTAACTAATTGATCACATATAGACTAATCTCATTTGATTTCTTAGATGTCTTGGTTGCTTCTTTCTCTGCTTGATTAATTTGTGCTCTCCATTCCGTGAATAACAATTCTTTGTGTAGCTTATCTATTTGTGGTAGATTAGCTTGATTTCCTGTGTCTGAAATTTTCCACTGAATGTGTTCTTCGATTTTCTTTTCAAGTATTTCACACTCTAATTTATGAATTTCTATTTGTTGAATCATGTTGAATCATTATCTTATTTGAATCACAATAAGAATCAATCATGGAAGCTTGGTGACAAAACATTTCTTGTTCTTTCTTTAACATAGTATTTACATCAAGTGCTTCTTTGATGAATTGTTCTAACTGTGGTTGATTCTGTAATCCAACCATTGCTTTTTCTAGATGTGCTTGCTTTTCATTAAGTTCTATCTGAGACTTCAATTTGAGGTTTTCAATGTGTTTATGAAATTGAGCTGTGCTTATTCTGATCTACTCAATGGACTTGGCTTTCTCTTCATTTAGAAACTGTTCTAATTCTTGTACTTTGGCTTCCTTTTGTTTTAACAATGTTCTAACCTTAGTAGCTTTATCAACAATAGTGGTGGCATATGCCCCTGCATATTGTGATAACTTGGTTAGATGTTTAGTGGGATCATCTGAGGAATCCTTCCAAAGTACATCAACTGATTCATTTGTTGGTTTTGGAGTTGTTTCATAAATTCTTCTTCTTTTATTCCTTTTAACCATAACTTTGCAGCTAGGACTGTAGAAAATGTCTAATGACAAAATATCTTCAATCTGCAATCTATATGATCTGTAGGGTAGGCTGGTATGATTTCTTTGTCATGCACTGCTGGAACTCTTTGTAATAGATTAACAGTTTCAACAATTTTTTGTGAAGGTTCTGGTGTTTGAAAACTTGATGCCTGATCAATATTTGGATTTTCTTTTGAAGTCTTTATTGCTTGAGAAAATTCTTCCCATTCATTCACTAGGTTTCTCACTTGAGAGGGATTGGATTGATCCAACATGTTATGAGTATGTTGAACTGTTTCCAAATTTCATTTTGTCCCATTGTTGTTTGTTTTCTCCAGCACTTCTAGCTCTTGAAGAATTTGGTCAATTTTTGAATTTGCTTTCTTAGATTCGGATTCCTCAGATTGATCTGAATTATCAGACTGCTGCTGTGATTGACCTGTTTCATTTTCAGATACCTCTTTTATTTCATCATCTATACTAACACTCAGAGTGTGTTTTTCATCTCCAATAGTTAACAGATTCAAAGGAACCTTTTCTAGTTTGTTGTTTCTATATGTTTGAAAAGCTCAACATCTTCTTGACTTAATTGACTAGAAACATATTTGATAATATCAGAGAAATTTTCCATGTCTTGGAAGAAATCATCAAATTTGTCTTCTTCCTTTACAAAAGGCTTCATTTTTAGCTCTGTGATGTAATTTTTAATCACATCATTGGGATCATATAATATTCCTGGCATAAATGCCAATCTCAACAACTAAATCTTAGGAACTTCTTTGTATGTATGACCAATATTAGCCAGAGCAAAGGTGTCACACTGTAGAGGGAAAGTAGGCCAAATAGCCTTTTTACCATCTTTCAACTGCTTTGTGATACCGTTGACAACCTGATATGCTATTTCTTTTGCAAGTAATTTGTCTAGAACATAGTAAAGTAAAACATGGGGAGAAACATAACTCCCAAATACTATAATATATGTGAACTTTTCTTCAGCAAACCATCTTACTATGGGAAGAATATCTACATTGGCTTCTTTAGAAACCCTTGGAGCCTTTTTGTTGAAAACCATTTGATGCATGGGAAATATGACTCCGTAGCAGATTTTATAGAAGTGTAAGTGGAACTCGAAAACCTAGAGTTATCTATGGTAGATATGAATCGGGGTAGGGTTTTTGGTGGTCCATTTCCAACCCATGGTAGGAAAATTAGAAGTAAAACAAATCGCATCCATGACATAAGAAAACATATAAAACAGAGGTATTTCTCTGACCGAAACACTTCTTTTATTCCTATATTCATTGATATGCTTGGATAGGCAATTGGATAGAATGTCTGCCCAATTTAGGGTAGAGGAATTGATGATTGCGTCAATTAAAGGAACCCAATCTCTTGAAAATCTAGTACTATCAAGCTTAGCAAATATTCTACACCACATACCAGCAGCATAACAATAAGGATTGGGAATTTGTGCAATTGGGTACGTACCAGACTTGTCTTGTTTCAATTTCCCTTCATTGTCCTTCCATTCATGGATGACTTTGATAATATCTGGATGTTTTTCTTTGAAATTATGCACATACTTATTGTTGTATTTCTGCTGCGGGATTGGTAGATGATACATTTTTGCTAAATCCTCTGCTTTGAAAGAACCCATAATCTCTCCTCTCGAATTCTTGAAAATTCTATCTTCAATGTTTAAGTTGTCAATTGCCCACTTAACCATGTCTGTATAAGGAAGAATATTTGGTCTCGCTGCTATTATGTGAATGTGCGAGCATGCAACATCAAAAAGGGTTGCATCAAAGGTCAAATTAGTGCCTGTAGCATAAACTTTGTCTATTACTCTTGGTCCTTCATCTTCGAAGAGTTTGTACATCGCCTCACATGACGAACTACCACAGTCTTTGTTGCAGACGTTGTCTGAAAATAATGAAGACATATCTACGTCTTCTGTGGAAGATGTTTGAGAAATTTCCTTGCCTTTTTTGCTCATTATGAACTTCTTTAACCAAATAATTGATTTCCTGAGAGCAGAGAAAATTTAGCATATGAGTCTCATAAGAGTAAATCAATCATTTATTTCTAATGCATGCGAGAAGATGAAAATCTATCAATCATCTTTCATAATTCCTAATTTAATGTATCACATGGCCTCGCACGTAAGATTTATCAATTGTTTTAAAGCCATTAAGATCTTAAATTTTATTTGAAATGACATAAGTTGTTTTCACACATAGAATTCATTTAATACACATTTCACAATTTTTTATTATACTATTTCGCGATACTCAATCTTTAAAGGTTGCGAAATGCAATCTACGCAAATCGCAGATCGCAACTTTTATAAGATAATTTTTTGGATGTATATTATAAGTTGCATGCGCTACGAAATCCGAAAAACTTAAAGTGGATGTGGTTGTGAAAGGTTTTATATTACCTGATTTATCTGTATGTCGGGTCTGCAGGTATCGTGACTTATATTATTTACTTCTTTTGGCTTTGTTGATTAATTAAAATGCGATGCGAAGAAGGCAGGATGAAACAGTGATTTTGATAGTTTACAAGGTTTTTTAACTATTTATTTTAGAAAGGGTTCAAGTGCACTTCGCAGTTCGCATATCTTATGTCTTACAATTTCTTTTTGAAATAAGATATGTAAAATGCGATGCGCTTTTTAAATAAAAATAGAAATTTTATTTTCTAAGTTTTTTTATTTTTTTTAGGAAATAAAAAGAATTTCCTATTTTATTTTTAAAGGGTCCCTATTTATAAAAATAAATTGGGGGGGGGGGGGTTGTTGTATAACACAACAATTGGCGATTCACTTGGATGAACCAGATGTCTCTGATAAATTTTTTGAAAATTCTGAACCTTTTTTAAAACAACAATAGTTAAAGGAAGGAAATTTCAAATAAATAATATCTTTGCCAAACAATGAAATTTTTTTTTATTCACTATTCATGAAAATTCCTCTAGAAAGATATAAGTATGAAAATCTATATCAATCCTTAGTTTAAAAAGAATAAAATAAATAACCTTTGCAGATCGGCTTTCTATATAAATTTACTCTTTTTATCACAGATAGAGCCTCTGTTCCAATAGGCAATTTTAAACTTTTGGCAGGGTTACCTTTTACCCAGCTATGATCCATCTTTCCATCCAGTATTCCTTATAATTTTCATAAGTAAATTCTAATTTATAAAGACCTTTTTTTATATATATTTTTATCTGCTTAAAAGCCATTGTCTTGGCTTGGTAACCAAATAATGACAATTCCATTCACAAATAGTAATTAAACTGATCAAGTTGGCTCTTGATGAGACCCCTTTTCTATATGATATAATCTCAAGTCATTACATTGTTTTGGTAGACAGTATTAGTAATGTGAGTTTAACTATTTCTTTATGAACATGGTAAACAAGCTCGGGATGAGACTTATTATCTTTTAAGATTTTCTTCAAATCACCTCTTTTTATTTTCTTTTGAATTCTTTTTGAAAACTTATAAGATTTTCTGGATGGGATGAATCATAGGTCCTTTTAAGATACTGGATGATACTGTTGAGTTTTAAATTTCCTTTCTGAAAGAAGGTTTCTTACTATATTAAATTTTCTTTTCTGGACTGATAAAAGAATATTCACGCTATATAAAAATGAGAGTTCATCAAAACAAATAGGTGTTTTATTGAAATTCCATTTTTTTAGAAAGATAGAATCAATCTGTCTCTCTAAATATTTCGATTTTCCTTCTTTACCATTTTTATTTTTTATAAGTAAAAAAAAAATCAAAAGAAAGTTTATCTGAGGCTTATTTTGAAAGGCCAACTATCAATACTAATCAAGCTTTCATTTTGCAAGAAAAAGAAAAGATTTAATATACAAATATAGAAGGGGTTACCTCCTATGAGAAATATTTTTTCAAAATTTGCCCATTAATAGGCAAAGAATCCTTTTTGCCTGCTAAATCTTGCAACCGAAATGTTGATGGGCCTATTTCTTCAATTATTTGAAATGGACCGAGCCAGAGTTTTTGAAACTTTGTGTTTTTTCCCTTTTCCTCATGCATTTTGTCCCACTTCAATACCAAATCACCAATTTGGAAATTCTTTGTACTGGCAGAAGTTGAATCAAATGAAGCTTTTATTATTTGTTGATGTTGTATATGAGTTTGTTTGGCTTTTTCTCTTTCTTCTTCTAATTTAAGAATTTGATCTTGTCTAAGTTGAAGGGAAGAGGAAGGATTCTCTTCAATAAATTGTACTAAAGCAAATGATGGTATTGTTACGTTTGTGGGTAAAATTTCTTATTTCCCATAAACTAATAGAAATGGAGAAGTACCTATTAAAGCTTTGTGAGTGATTCTATCTGCCCAAAGAGAAAATAGTAGTGCTTTATGCCAATTTTTATGATTTTGTTCTACAGTTCATTTAATGATTCTGATAAGGTTTTTGTTTGTAGATTCAGATAATCCATTACCTTGCGGGTAATAATTAGCTGAGTATTTTAATTTGAAACCTCTTTTCAAAGCCAATTCTATCATAGCATTTCTAGAAAAGTAAGATGCATTATCAAATATTAAAGCCGATGGGAGACCAAACCTCATGATTATAAATTGATCAATAAAATCTGCAATAATTTGTGTATTAACCACCTTTAATGGGATATCTTCTACCCATTTTGCGAAGCAATCAGTTGCGGTTAGAATATACCTGTGTTGTTTTGAAGAGTTAGGAGTTATTTCACCTATAATATCTAACCCCCAATGTTCAAATGGTTGTTGGATATTTACTGGTTGTAATGGAAATGCTGCTTTCCTTTCTCTTCCTGCTGCAGTTTGACATACTTTACATTTCCTCGCATATTCATGTGCATCTTTAAACAGATTTGGCCAATAATAACCAACATGCAATATTTTATGAGCTGTAGTGTTTCCTCCAAAATGACTTCCAACTGGTCCATCATGTAATTCTTGCATTACTTTTTCAGCTTCAGTTTTTTCTAAACATCTCAATAATACATAATCATAATTTGTCCTAAATAACACATCACATTAGGGGAAGTTTGAGGTCTAAAATGGGCCTCCTAGGGAAAATGTACAATCAAAATTCACTTTATGAGAACCAATCACACTTTAGGGGATGACATCATCCCTAATGGATGAGGTGGCATTTATTGAGTTAAAGGTACTTACTTGTCACATTCTCAATGGTGGATAAAAGGTCATGGTTAACCATGGTAGTGCTCTAAGTACTTTTAAAGTCAAAGTAAAGTACTCATAATAAATGTCATTTCACACTTTTTGAATAAAAATGTATTATTTTCATTTCATATTTCTTGAAAGAAACAATGCATATCCCTATACATTTATTATATTATACTATATTATATTATTTTTATATAGTATATTAATTAAATTTTCTTATACAATTTAAATAATATAAATTTTAATTAATAGCATATAATATAATTAAGAATTTATAAATTTATATTTATATTTTATTATAAGTTATTTAAGTACAAAGAACAAATGCATTAGTTGTTAAATGATAATGATTTTTTCTTGAAAAACTCATTCTTATTTATAGTCACATCAATACAATTTTTTTATTAATTTTATTTTGGTACAACTTTTGAATTAAATTTAACTATGGTTACATGGATTGTGGAACAAAAAGTGAGTTTCAAATTCATAAATATTCTTTTATTGGTTTAGCTATTATTTTATTATTTCCTTAGGAGGCCCGTTTTAGACCTAAAAACTCCCCTAATGTCTATGAGTTGATATTAATTTTCTTTAAGTCTCAGAGCACGCTTTGCTGTATTTTTGAGATATAATGGAGCATATCCATTTTTCAAGAAAAAATTCAAATCAACATATTGTGATTGAGAATCATTTAGTCTTACCTCGGACAGTTGTATTTCATTCAATTGATCTTCTTCTGTTGGTAGATAAGAGGCTCTGGTTAACATCCTGCAAAGACCTTTTCCTTTAACAATTTTAGCTGGATGTATCTCTACATCATATTCTTGAAGTACTATAACCCAATTTTCTCTCTTTTCTCCTACTTCGCGTTGAACTAATAATTTCCTTACAGATGAGTAAGGTACTGTTATTTTAGTATGTGTTTTTAGGAGAAAAGGTCTGAAATGTTTCAAAGCTTTGAATATAGCATAAGCTTGTTTTTCGACAGCCGGATAATTTAACTCAGCACCTTGAAGGTTAGAACTAAAAAACGCAATCGGTGCTTCATTGTTTTGATTATTTGACTGTGTCAAAACTGCTGCGTATGATGTATCAGAAGAAAATGTATATAATACAAATGTTTTAAGAAAATTAGGAGTGGTCAAGGAGGGAGCTTCAATGATGGCTTTTTTAATCAACTCAAAGGAATTTCTTTCTTCTTTTCCCCATTTAAAAATTGAATTTTTCTTGATCATTGATTGTAGGGGTAAGATGATTTGGGAAAAATCTGGAACAAACATCTTTACAAAATCAATTTGTCCTAAAGATGATTGCATCGTTTTTTTATTGTGTGGTAGGGGAATATTTTCAATTTATTGAATCCTATTAGGATCGATATGGATTCCTTGTTTAGAAACGATTAATCCCAATAATTTACCTTCTGATAAGGCAAAATAACATTTCTTTGGATTCAAGGAAATACCGTATTTTCTACATCTTTCAAAAATGTTTTTTAGGTGATTAATGTGATTATTTCTATGCTTAGAATAAACAGTAATGTCATATAAGTATATAAAAACTAAGCTATTGATTAATCCTCTGAAAGCTATATCCATAACACGTTGAAATGTAGCACTAGAGTTAATCAGTCCAAATGGCATTTTTTAATATGCGTATGTTCCCCACTTTGTTCTGAATGTTGTCTTTAATATATCATTTGGGTGTACCATGATCTGATTGTATCCTAAAAATCTGTCGAGAAAAGAAATCAACTCAGATCCCGCAACTGATTGTAATATCTGTTCCATGGTGGGTAAGGGAAAATTATCTTTCTGACAGGCTTTATTTAAGTTTCTAAAGTCTATGCAAATGCTAATGTCTCCATTCTTTTTTCTAACTGGAACCATGTTTGACACCCATTTCGAATGTATAACAGGAAAAATGACTTTGGCTTTGAGCATTTTGTTTAATTCAGATTTAATTTGACTTTCTAAATTGGGATGGATTTTTCATAGTTTTTGTTGAACAGGCTTACCATCTGAGATCATAGGTATGGTATACGAAATTATGGAAGTATCATATGTCTTAAGATCTGAATAATCCCATGCAAAGATATCTTAATATGTTTTGAACAATTTAATGAATAACATTCTTTCTTCAGGCTTTAAACCAAGACCTAAGTTGATATTTTGAGGTTTTTCTGGTGTACCAAGATTAATCAATTCAAACTCTAAAGTAGAACTTTGAGTTTTTGAATTGGTTACCTTCTTAAACCTATCTTTCAGATCATAGAGATCTTCCATTTTGACGACAGATTTAGGAATTGAATTAGTATTTGATTTATCTTCAATCTGTAAATTATGTTCATGTTCATCTATGATCTGACCTTCATAAGCTTTGTCAGATTTAAGAAAGTCTACTATATCTGCATCATTATTAAATACTCTCCAATTTGTTACATTGTCAGGAATGGAAGGCCTAAAAATTAACTCAATTGAAAATCTATCTGGGCTAAATTCTTCAACTATTATGAGTCTAGATGCTACATTAGCAAGTAAATCAACACTTTCATTTTGTAATCTAGGAACTGTAGAGATATTGAATGTAGTAAAATGAGAAGTAAGATTTTGAGCTAAATTTTTATAATGTTTTAAATGTCCTGAAACACAATGAATCATATTTCTGACTTGTTTAACAATTATTTTAGAATCTCCAAATACTTGCAAATATTTAACATTCAATTAGATAGCTTTATATAGACCTTGTATCAATGCTTCATATTCAACAGTATTATTTGTACATTGAAACTCGAGTCTACAAGCTAGCATTGTTTTCTCTCCTTGTGGATCAATTAAAACACAACTTGCTCCTGCACCATCTTCTGATTTTGAACCATCAAAACACAAAGTCCAAAATAAGAATTGTTTTGGAAATTGATTACTAAGATTGACACATCTAGAAGCATCTGTTTGAGAAAAGTTTTCAATTTGAGAAATAGCAGTGCTTATTGAAAAAGGTGAAACCTGAGCATTGAATGACCCAAGAAATGATTCAGCTGAATAATTTCCTATGGTATTATTGGTGAATGCTACAGGTTCATTTGCTTCTTCTAGTTCAGTAACTGTATGTTTCATGAATTTTTCACGTTCAATTATGATTTGATTTGGTTTTCCATCGTATGGTAACCACACGTGTGACCAATCGGTAGCAAAATATCCATGTAACTTTTCAGACCAATCCCTGCTTAAAATAAGACCATAAAATTCAGGGATGTTTGCGACCAAGATATCAATTACTTGCAGTAGCTTTGGATTAGATGATAACCTAATGGATACTAACAACATTTCTCCAATAACTTCAAATCTTGTTCTATCCAACTGAATTATAGGTACAACTGACTTTTGAGGAATAATATTCAATTTTGTACATATCGTTCTTGGCATAATGTTTGAAGAAGCTCCTGAATCAATAAGACAGTTATGAACATTTTTGTTGAAAATCTCATAAGTCAAAAGTAAAGGTGGAGTGTGTGAAATATATCTATCACCAATTAAAACCAGATCATTGGGATTTACCTTGTTTGTAGATGATGGAGGTTTCCCTGTATCTTTAAAATCTTGTGCTATAATGGGTGGTTGTATAGGTTCTACAGGGATTGCCTTAAGTTCTCTAAGAAAAATTTTCTGTTGTTGTTTGAGTTTGGTCATTTCGTGGAATGAAATATTTGCTTTAGTCTTTTTCATATCTTCAATTACATTATATTCCACTGTATATGAAACTATCAAAGATTTGGAAGTTGTTTTGGGATCTAGTGGAATAGGATCTGTCTGAACAGTTTTAGATTTTCTAACTGTTGTTTTCTCCTTGGTGGGGAGATATTTTTTCTTCTGATTTAATATAGTTGAATCAGAAGAAGTTTTAATTCTTGTAGATACAGGCATAGCTTCTCTTTCTTCTTCTGAAGGAAGAATGAAATCCCATAACCCATTTAGTTCAACTTCTTCCTCAGACTATGATTCTCATTCAGATGGCGAGGGATCTTCAGTATCTTGATCAAATTCAGCATTTGAAATCACATTTGGAGGCTGAGATGTTGAAGAAGGGTTTTTCTTAAATGGACGAAATGATTTCTTAGGAGCTTAAGTTTCATCAACCTGTTTCTTTATTTCAATCATATCATTTGACATAGTTTTTAATACTTTTTGAAGACCTTCAAGATCAAATGGATCTTTCGAGACTTTCTTTTTAGAATCTTGACTAAATGTCACTTTCTTGGATTTCCTGTCTTCTATCTCTGAACAATTTTCTAATGCTAAAATTATTTTCTCTACAGCGATAGCTTCTTTCATGTTTTCTAAAAGGGTAGATTTACCAGCTCTATCTACAAAAATAGCTATATTAGAAGGTAAAGAAGAAATATACCACTCTATTTGTACATCAACAACAGGTTTGGAAGTAGTTGGAATTTTGTCTAATAACTTGCTAAATCTGGAGTTGAAATCTTTGATTCTTTCCCCTGAATTTGTTTTAATATTGGAAAGAGCGTTAATCAAGGATGAAATAGTTCTATCATCTCCAAATTTTGCAAGGAAAAATTGCTTGAAAGTTGCCCAATTGGTGATAGATCCTGCTGGAAGTGAAAAATACCAGGATCTTGCAGATCCTTGTAAAGTATAGGGAAACAATATAACTATAATATCTTCATGAGCAACTCCATTAAGATTCATGGCCAACATAAAATTATTGATGTGTTCTTCACCAGGAAGACCATCATTAGGATTATATTTAGGTAACCATTTTTCTGGATGATCTGCAAGAGGATGTGGATTTACTATCAATACAACACCAGGATTTGTCCAAGGTTGAGTCACGAGTGGCCATAATTGGATTAGAAGTTTGTGAAGATAATGAAGTAGGTCTAGAAGTAGGGGGACCTTAAGACAACTACTTTTCCGTTTGGAATAGTGGATCCGACTAGATATAATGGGACTAGTTTCCAAGATTTGGGTTTTTGTTTGATTGTTGGGTTTCTCTCAAAATATTTTGCATGAAGAATTAATAAAAACTAAAACAAATTTATTCTAAAATGAAAAACTTTAAATTTAAGCCTAATTTAATCCAACCCAGGATAATACTAGTTTGATGTGATTTAAAATGATATCTATAAAATCTGTGATGATGAAGATCATCACAGATTTAATAGAATTATTACTTTGTAAGATGATTCTCTTGAAAAATTAGTTAATCAAAAGAAAATGAGAAATATTTCACATATATCTGATGATCATATATAAAACATAACAATTTATACCTTTATATCGTACAATAGTGCAACTGATATTTCAGATAAAAACAATAAATTTCATATATAATTCATGAAAGCTAAATTCTTCACTAATATTCAAAAACAAATATAGCATACATGATAATAGTACCAGATGTGTATTTCTTTGTTCGTCTGATCAGTGATAATAGGCCACATTCAACTCTTCTACCAATAAGTCTTTCAAAGAATACAAAAGTGCATCAACATTGATCAACAAAATGATATATATAACTGAAAAAGGCCGTGTTCCATTACTTTATGAAGGCATTCACAAACTTACTTACAATTAAGCATTCTTTGCAATTTTTCTTAATAAAATTCTGGACCCTTCTCTAAATGCATGAGAGGGGTTTAAATACTAAACTAGATACAAACTAAAATTAAATTATTACAAAAATGTACAGGAGGTTTCAAACAACCTTCCTCTAAAAACTTAACTTAAACAATAATCTAGGAATTTTAAACTAACAATCCTAACTTTGCGAATCTTGCCTTTTTTTCTGAGTGTGATCATGAAGTTGACAAATGTCTAGCATTGCTTTAAGATGAGCTGGCTATGATATCCGTGACTGAATCTATCCCTTGGAAATAGCATTTGAAATTACTGACTGAGATCTTTTTGTTGAATCTGTCAGGGGCTGAAGAGTTTGATGTTGATGGTAGGGTTTGATCAGAAAATTCTAGTAATTTTTCTGATCAAACTTATCAAATTTTTTGATCAATTCCTCTTGTGTATCTGTTCTCTGTCTCCACTTTAATTCTACTTCCTTTGTTCCTAAAAACACATCAGACGTGTTTTCTTTAAGAATTTCTGTTTTAAATAATTGATCACATATAGAATGAATAATCTCATTTGATTTCTTAGATGTCTTGGTTGCTACTTTCTCTGCTTGATTAATTTGTGCTCTCCATTCTGTGAATAGCAATTCTTTGTGTAGCTTATCTATTTCTGGTAGATTATCCTATTTTCCTGTGTCTGAAATTTGCCACTGAATGTGTTCTTCGATTTTCTTTTCAAGTCTTTCACATTCCAATTTCTAAATTTCTATTTGCTGAATCATTATCTTATTGGAATCACAATAAGAATCAATCATGGAAGCTTGGTAACAAAACATTTCTTGTTATTTCTTTAACATAGTATTTACATCAAGTGCTTCTTTGATGAATTGTTCTAATTGTGGTTGATTATGTAATTCAGCCATTGATTTTTCTAGATGTGCTTGCTTTTCATTAAGTTCTGTCTGAGACTTCAATTTGAGGTTTTCAATGTCTTTATGAAATTGAGCTATGCTTATTCTGATCTGCTAAATGGACTTGGCTTTCTCTTCATTTAGAAACTGTTCTAATTCTTGTACTTTGGCTTCCTTTTGTTTTAACAATTTTCTAACCTCGGTAGATTTATCAACAGTAGTGGTGGCATATGCCCCTGCATATTGTGATAACTTGGTTAGATGTTCAGTGGGACCATCTGAGGAATCCTTCCAAAGTACATCAACTGATTCATCTGTTGGTTTTGGAGTTGTTTCATCAATCCTTCTTCTTTTATTCCTTTTAACCACAACTTTGTAGCTAGGACTGTAGAAAATGTCTACTGACGGAATATCTTCAATCTGCAGAACTATCTGATCTATAGGGTAGGCCGGTATGATTTCTTTGTCATGCAATGCTAGAACTCTTTGTAATGGATTAACAGTTTCAAATATTTTCTGTGAAGGTTCTGGTGTTTGAAAACTTAATGTCTGATCAATATTGGGATTTTCTTTTGAAGTCTTTATTGCTTGAGAAAATTCTTCCCATTCATTCACTAGGTTTCTCACTTGAGAGGGATTGGATTGATCCAGCATGTTATGAGTACGTTGAACTGTTTCCAAATTTGATTTTGTCCCATTGTTGTTTGTTTTCTCTAGCACTTGTAGCTCTTGAAGAATTTGGTCAATTTCTGAATTTGCTTTCTTATATTCGGATTCCTCAGATTGATTCGAATTATCAGACTACTGCTGTGATTGACCTGTTTCATTTTTAGATACCTCTTTTATTTAATCATCTATACTAACACTTGGAGTGTGTTTTTCATCTCCAATAGTTAAAATATTCAAAGGAACCTTTTCTAGTTTGTTGTTTCTATATGTTTGAAAAGCTTCAGCATCTTCTTGACTTAATTGATTAGAAACATATTTGATAATATCAGAGAAATTTTCCATGCCTTGGAAGAAATCATCAAATTTATCTTCTTCCTTTACAAAAGGCTTCATTTTTAGCTCTGTGATGTAATTTTTAATCACATGATTGGGATCATATAATCTTCCTGGCATAAATGCCAATCTCAACAACTAAATCTTAGGAACTTCTTTGTATGTATGACCAATATTAGCCAGAGCAAAGGTGCCACACTGTAGAGGGAAAGTAGGCCAAATAGCCTTTTTACCATCTTTCAACTGCTTTGTGATATCGTTGACAACCTGATATGCTATTTCTTTTGGAAGTAATTTGTTTGGAACATAGTAAGGTAAAACATGGGGAGAAGCATAACTCCCAAATACTTTAATATATGTGAACTTTTCTTCAGCAAACCATCTTGCTACAGGAAGAATATCTACATTGGCTTCTTTAGAAACCCTTGGAGTATTTTTGTTGAAAATCATTTGATGCATGGGCAATATGACTCTGTAGCAGTTTTTATAGAAGTGTAAGTGGAACTCGGAATCCCAGAGTTCTCTATGGTAGATATGAATCAGGGTAGGGTTTTTGGTGGTCCATTTCCAACCCATGGTAGGAAAATTAGAAGTAAAACAAATGGAATCCATGACATAAGCATACATATAAAATAGAGGTATTTCTCTGAGCGAAACACTTCTATTATTCCTATATTCAGTAATATGCTTGGCTAGGCAATTGGATAGAATGTCTGCCCAATTTAAGATAGAGGAATTGACGATTGCATCAATTAAGGGAACCCAATCTCTTGAAAATCTAGTACCATCAGGCTTGGAAAATATTCTACACCAAATACCAACAGCATAACAATAAGGATTGGGAATTTGTGCAATTGGGTACGTACCAGATTTGTCTTGTTTCAATTTCCCTTCATTGTCCTTCCATTCATGGATGAATTTGATAAGATTTGGATGTTTTGCTTTGAATGTCTGCACATACTTATTGTCGTATTTCTGTTGCGGGATTGGTAGATGATACATTGCTGCTAAATCTTATTCTTTGAAAGAACCCATAATCTCTCCTCTCGAATTCTTGAAAATTCTATCTTCAATGTTTAAGTGGTCAATTGCCCACTTAACCATCTTTGTATAAGGAAGAATCTTTGGTCTCGCTGCTATTCTGTGAATGTGCGAGCATGCAACATCGAAAAGGGTTGCATTAGAGGTCAAATCAGTGCCTGTAGTAGAAAATTTGTCTATTACTCTTGGTCCTTCATCTTCGAAGAGTTTGCACATTGCATCCCATGACGAACTACCACAGTCTTTGTTGCGGACAGTGTCTGAAAATAATGAAGACATATCTGCGTCTTCTTTGGAAGATGTTTGAGAAATTTCCTTGCCTCTTTTGCTCATTATGAACTTCTTCAACCAAATAATTGATTTCCTGAGACCAGAGAAAATTTAGCATATAAGGAGTCTCATAAGAGTAAATCGATCATTTATTTCTAATGCATGCGAGAAGATGTCAATCTATTAATCATCTTTCATAATTCCTAATTTAATGTATCACATGGCCTCGCACGTAAGATTTATCAATCATTTTAAAGCCTTTAAGATCTTAAATTTTATTTGAAATGACATAAGTTGTTTTCACACGTAGAATTCATTTAATACGCATTTCACAATTGTTTCTTATAATATTTCGCGATATTCAATCTTTAAAGGTTGCGAAATACGATCTGTGCAAATCGCAGATCGCAAATTTTATAAGATAATGTTTTGGATGTATATTATAAGTTGCACGCGCTGCGAAATATGAAAAAATTAAAGTGGATGCGGTTGCGAAAGGTTTTATATTACCTGATGTATCTGTATGCCAAGTCCGCGGGTATTGCGACTTATATCATTTACTTCTTATGCCTTTGTTGATTAATTAAAATGCGATGCGAAAAAGGAAGTATGAAACGGTGATTTTGATATTTTACAAGGTTTTTTAATTATTTATTTTAGAAACGGTTCAAGCACAGTTTGCAGTTCATATAACTTATGTTTTACAATTTCTTTTTGAAATAAGATATGTAAAATGCGATGCACTTTTTAAAGAAAAACAGAAACTTTATTTTCTAAGTTTTTTATTTTTTTTACAAAATAAAAAGAATTTCCTATTTTATTTTTAAAGGGTTCCTATTTATAAAAATAAATGGGGGGGTTTTTTGTATAGCACAACAGGTGTACATCAAACATAGATTGTATGCCAAAGTTACATCCTAGGGAAGTTGAAACACCAATTTACCCAAACAGGGCCCATATTTTTGGCGCTTCATCTCCTAGGGTTAGGTTTTTGGACGTTTAGAGGTTTTCATTGTTTCTTAGTAATAAATAGGCCCTCGAGCCTCATTGTAACACAGTTCAGAGGGCTATACCCACTACATCTCTTCTAAGAGATAAGCTACCAGCACCCTAGCTAGTTTATTTCCATTATGTTTATAAGCATATTTTTGTTATTTGATATTAATGAAATGAAGTATTATTTCCACTGCATCTTTGTGTTTATGTCTATTTATGTATTTTGTTGTGTTCTTGCATAAATTTGGATCAGTGGTATCAGAGCGGTCAACTCTTTCTCTGTTTTTCTTTGCATGTCCCCAACACGGTCAAGGTATAAGGAGTTAGGGCTCGATCTGGTTGAACCCTTGCAAGATCAGCCTTACAAACCCCGATGAACTCCCATGGAAGAAGAAAAGAAAGATGAGGGAGCAAGAGATCCTATCAAGATATTGCTCAAGGAGGCCCTCGAGAAACAAAGGAACGCGATGATGGATAAATTCGCTCAATCCTTTAAGGGTTTCCCATCTACAGCGCATATGCATCCAAAAACCACTCTGGAGGCGACACTCCCTTCAAGGTATAGGTAAAATTTGACATTTCTGTATTTGAAGGCCAGATATATGCTGACATCGTCGATAGATTGTTGGATTTCCTAGAAGGGTATTTCTCAGTACATGACTTCTTCGACCGAGAAAAAATATTTTTGCACTCCTCAAAGCCGCCCCCCATGTCAAGGATTGGTGGGAAACCTACTGTGAGAAAAAGGACGAGGGGGAACCCTCTCTATTCTCGGCTGCACCCACTTGGAATTCGTTCTGAGACGACATCAAGGAAAAATATTTCCCTGTGGGGAGCTATGAGTACAATTACATCCAATGGACCATGCTGTGGCAGCAAATGGATGAAGATGTGCACGAACTGAAGAATTTTTTCCATACCCTGTGCACAAAGTTGGGTATTAAAGATTCAGAGAGACATTTGGTGCTCAAGTACCGTAGTTGTCTACACTGATACATTCAAGAGGAAATGGAGTTCCTTGAAATTACATCGCTTGGCACAACATATCGATATGGCGCCAAGATTGAGCAAAAATTTAAGTAGAAGAAGCGAGACTTTGGTCCGCCAAACCGAAGCCAGGGAAATGTGCCCCTGAATCGTAGAACAAGGGGCAAGGAAAAAGCGGGGCCACTCAGAACAACACCACAAATCCAAAGAAGGACACGTGGAAGTGGTGTGAATTTCATAATAGCCCCACTCACAGCACAAACGAGTGTCGGGAGAAATAGTCATGGGTAGCCAAACTAAAGGCACTCGAATCAGATGCATGTTCTGATCCCGAGTAAGAACCATACAAAGGAAATGACAAAGGGGAGAAGATCATTGATGCAGATCCCAGTGCCATTGTTGCCACCACCAAGCTTCAGGGGTAAAATCTCGAGGATCCTGAGGAGGGGGAGCACCTCATCCACTCACAGATGTGGATGAAGGGTTATCCACTACAATTCCTTGCCGATAGTGGAATCCAAAAGAACCTCATTTCAGTGGAGGTCGTGAAGTGGCTTGGCCTACCAACCATAGCACACCTGCAACCGTATACCATTGGGTGGCTTCACGAAGGAAGATACCTCCACGTTCACTAGTAGTGCCTCCTTCCGTACAACATCAAGCCATTCACGGATGAGGTATTGTGTGATGTTGCTCCTCTTGATGTGTCTGATGTATTATTGGGCCAAACGTACTTGTGGAGGCGACATGATGTGTATGAGTCTCAACCTCGTGTTGTTATTATTACTTTAAGAAATAACTTGTATAGGATACCGGAGGTAGTACCGCTTCCTGTCATCTCTTTCACTACTGCAAAACAATGCAGTAATATTGTTTCCCAAACTAGGAAAATTATTTTCCTTACAACTCACTCACAGGGAAAGAAGAATATTGTGCCACAACCTCAAAACAGGGCTCCCTTGCACGACTGCAGCAGATGGAAAATGTCATGGAGGAATACAAGGAAATTTTCTCCTCACTCACAAAGGTTCCTCTACACTGTGAGGACAAGCACTCCAGTGATCTGACCCCTGACGCACCGCCTCTTGATGTTGTGATACCTCATACGACTACACAGACATAATCCACACATGTAATCTCTAAGGCTGATAAAGAAACCAAATTTACTAAACGCATCTAGCATGTCTACCTGCAGGTCCCTGACATCTTCGACAAATCTAATACTGAGTTCAACAGAATTTGCCTCATCTCATGGAGGATCTCAACGCAATGGGAACCATTGCTTCCTAAGGGGGGAGGAATGATCCAGGTGGATATTGGTGGCCACCCACCTATTCCATTTGGAACCCCACCATCGGTTCTTTCAGTTTTTCCCTTTCAGGACAAATTACTATTTTTAGCATGTTTTTGGGTCCTGAACATCAGGAGCCATTTTGGGGCAATAATGATCCAGGTGGATATTGGTGGCCACCCACCTATTCCATTTGAAATGCCACCATCAATTATTTCAGATTTTTAGTTTCAACACAACTTACTATTTTTAGTAGTTTTTCGGGTCCTGAACTTTCGGAGCTATTTTGAGGCTGTAAACGACGTTTTTTGGGAAAATCGGGAGCAACATGGGTCCATGGATTGATGTTGCTCACACCTAATTTTTTACTCCTTGGATAGATCTTTCTAATGAGGTATGGTGCACGTCAAATGGAGATCATATGCCAAATTTACGTCCCCGAGAAGTTGAAACACTAATTTACCCAAACGAGGCCGATAGTTTTGGCCCTCCATCTCCTAGGGTTAGATTTTTGGACGGTTAGAGTTTTCCATTATTTCTAAATAATAAATAGGCCCTCGAGCCTCATTGTAACAAATTTCAGAGGCTTGTAGCCACTACATCTTTTTTGAGAGATAAGCTACCAGCACCCTAGCTAGTGTATTTCCATTATGTCTGTAAGAATATTTCTGTTATTTGATATTAAAGAAATGAAGTATTATTTCCGATGCATCTCTGTTTTTATGTCTATTTATGTATTTTATTGCATTCCTGCATAAATTCGGATCATTTCATCTTCGATCCGCTGAGACTCTCCACGACGTATACCTTAATGCTAATGGTTGGTCTTGATTTATCTCTACAAGTGGTAATTTTCCTGGTGGACACCACTTCCACATGGATAATGCCATTATCAGATACCCATAAATAAAACATGTGGCCCTTTTGAAATTCTGTTCATAAGCCTTGAAGAGTTCTTGTAGCAGGAAGGCGCACAAATTGAGTTGAGCTCCTTGCACGCAATGCTCCACAACTCAGATCGTATCCAGCATGCACTCATCATCTTGCCTTCAATAAAATAGCATGCAAGATTAAAATTAGGTGCGTTGATCGGGTCTATATTCTCTCCTTTTCCTCTTTGTAATATTCCCAAATTTTCACATGGTATTTGGAATATTAGAGTTCTTAATAAAATTAATTAATTAAGTAAATAAAAGGGTGGAGGGACCCACAAACCTCAAAGATGAATAAATCCACTTTTAATGTGTGTATGTGGATATTATAGATCTAGATATAAAATCATGGAGTAGTGGAGCAGCTCCATTAATGGAGATCATGTCTCATTTATGAGATAGATTATGGAGGATGAAACAATCAAATAAGATCATGGATCTTAAATGCAAAATCATGACGATATTTGATAAGGTCAAGTGAGATCATAGTGCATTCAAAGAAGATCATAAAGCACTTATGATAAGATAGTGGAGGAAGTGATGCAATTAATGCACACATGATGGAGATGGTGATCACCCCATGTGAACACATGGAGGACATGGAGAATCAGCACAGTCAATTATGGAGACTTATGTCCACATGTACAGTGCAATTTTGGAGTGGGTCTAGGCTATGGAATGCTCATATCTATATAATGAAGGTGAAGGCACAATAGATGGCATGATTTGGATTATTCATTTCTTGATATATTTAGATCTATATTTGCCTTAGGAAATTTCTATGCATTCTTGAGTTGTTTAGCTAAGATTGCAGCGATTGCACTACATTCCTCATCAGGCATTGGTGCCATCTTCAGGAGGTTGTTTCTAGCATTCAGCTAGGAAACTGGTGGAGGATTCATCCTACCTCTTTTTTCTTCACATTCAGTCTTCCAAAAACAACAGATCTATATCTGACGTTTAGGCCATTGGGTTTTACCTCCATGCAACAACAATCCCTTCAAGGATTGCACAGTCCAGTCCTGTAGATCTATTGGAGGAAGGAAGTTTTTAGTATTTTAGCTGGAAATCCTGTGAGGGATCATATCCTCACATTGGATCTATTGTTTCCATCACTCGGGAGCTGATTTGACATAGCTAGCAGCAGGCTATTGAGCCTCCCTCTCTTACAGTGTGGTTTTATGAAGCTGTTGTTCATCCAATAGCTATTTTTGGTGGAGGAGATTGGAGGAGTTATATCTTGAGCTTTTAGCCCAAGGATCTAGTGAAGGGATCAACCCTTCTTAAATAGATCTGATTGTGCATCATTGCAGCCATTATATCATCATATCTAGCTTCAGATCTGCATACCCAGTAGCATATATGTGAAGCCATAAGATGGTAGTTTTCTTAGATTGACAGATCTGAGAAACCCTTTCTTGGTTATCTTGGGTTAATCCATCATAGAGCCCGGATCTCTGTTTTCAGCATCATCGGAGTTCCCATTCCTGCCTAGATCTGAATTTCTATATTTCAGGTAGTTGTAGTCCCAACAGTTGCAATAGAGATAATGCAGTTTACCTTCTAGCAGTTCAGCAGTTACGTAGTCTCTCTGGTAGGATCATTGCAGGGTCATTCTAGGCCATCCCTTTAGCTTGAGTGTCTCATATTTTGAGCACTGTTGTCCTTGATTTTTCACCTTCTATATAATAAAATGGCTCAGCTATTTCTGTGCATTCTGATGTGTATTTAGATTCATTTTTTACTTTGTTGCAGTTGTTATATTGTGTTTCAGTATTATTGCATTCTCCCTTTTGGGATATTACAATGGTATCAGAGCATGATCTTTGGCTCAACTTGTGGACACTTCAACTTTTGCCTCAAAAGAAGAAGTAGATAGATGAGATCTATCATGAAGGAGGATTGTGGTTTTGCCACTCCTGTCTTTAGATCCATGCAATATCTCTCCAGAGAAGTCAATCAAATGAAGAGGGAAAGGAAAAAGAAGGATCCAAGAAGAAGATTTGATGAGGAAGGTCCAAGCACTTCCTATCGACAAAAAAGAAAACCAGAGAATTGTAGATCTACTATGCTCACTTTCTTTGAAGGAGGTGAATGGTATAAAAATGAAGAAAGAAGACAACCTGAGACTCATGAAACTCTCAGTCTGTATCTTAAAGAGTACAAAGCACAGTCTACAGCATTCAAGGAGAATCTAACTCTCCAACAATTCTTCAAAATCAAAGAAGAAATAGGATCCTATAACAACAATAGAAGAAAGAGGCACAATAGATTCTATTTTCCTACATTTGATGGATCTTCCTCAAGCATTGTTAAGGCTTGGAGGAAAGAGTTAGATACATTTTTCAGGCTACATCCTATAGCTGAAGGAGAGGCTATCCAAATTGTAGCACTTCATCTTTATGGTGAAGCCAATGATTGGTGGTTTGGTCACATGGAGCATGCAAAGGTGATTAAATATTCAGATTTATTTCACAAGTTGAGGAAGAAGTTTGATGTGAGAAAACCAGAGATGTGTTACAAAGATACATTTCCTAAGGAAACAAAGGAGGATGTCAATCTTGTCACTTTGGAAAAAGAGTCACTACATTCACCACCAGCTGCAGATGTACTTACATCTAGAGAAGAGACACTTGAAACTTTGCAAGATATTCTTGAGCTCTTGACATATAGATTCCCATGTATGATTTAGGAGATGCACGAGGAATAGGAGGAAGGTTATAGTGCTAGTGGATTGATAGAGGATCAACCATCACTATTACCAGCAGTTGGAGACATTATTGTCCTGGTTGGAGGAACTCTTGTGGTCTTGCGAGAGGTTCCCACACATCAGTTGATCCAAGGTATGCATAAATATTCATCTCATGATGTTTAATTACCTCTTATTGAAACTTATGGGGACATGCCATCAGGGCCAATGCATAACCAAGGGTTAGAACAAAATGCTGATTTGAAGCAGCAACATATCACAGTGCAGAGGACCCTTGATCTAATCAAGGAAGATAATAAGAGATATCCTAGTTAATCGTTGTTGAGCTACATTCAATCCTTTCAGTTGAAGTGTAGAGTCTTAGAATATGGGATGAGCATGATCCTATGTACAATGAATGGTTATGAGATTAGCATTATGCCTTGCTTTGAGACAGGATACGTATTACCATGCAGAATCCAGATCTACAATGTTGTCACTTAGTAGTAGTGACAATGAAGGAGCCCCATTATTCTTGGAGCATTTTGAAGGTAGCTTCACTCATGAAGAAATGGAGGTAAAGATGACAAATGGTAGACATCTTGAGATGAGGAATCTTTTCTCCTTTCTAGATGACACTTTCTCAATGAGCATCTCACAGCTCAAAGAGAAACTTCTACCTGCAACAGATCCATAACCTCTTTAGTTTTGAAGTGCTTTTGGTGAAAAGAGAATGTCATTGAGAGATCTCATTGGAGGTGCACTTCAATATTTCATGGAGTTCAAAGTTCCTCATCATTTTGGGGAGGATGGTATTCTACAAAGGGAGGATACCATGGCTATGCATTACATCATTCATCATCCACATTGGGATGAGTGGGTGAGAATGATAAGCAAGGGGTTGTATGAAAACTTGTAGATATATGACATGGGCCAGCAAGCTTGGTTACGTTGGTTGCTCTTGGGAGAGTTTTGTCACTACCCAAAGGCTCCTATTTATTTTATCCATGCCTTAAAAAAACACTCATGAAATGAAGAAGGAGGCATGAATGCGCTGGCTGCTCTTGGGTGAGTATGGTTACCACCCAATAGCTCATGTTTTTCTGATTCATGCCTTGTGTATCAATGATAGAATGCAGAAAAAGAAGCCATGTTCATTTTGGTTGAGAGATTTTGGCCATCACATGACATCTCCCATGTTTATGTGTTTGATATTTTTTGTAATATGGCATAATAATATCATGATGTGTGATATGGAGTTTGTTTGTATTGGGTTGATATGACATTCCACATGTCCTTCAGTATGTTATTTTTTCTCCATGATTCACATGATGATGTGAAAAGGCAGCAAGAGATCTTGTTGCTGTGGCTTTTATTGGGGGAATTTGGTCCTACATACTCCCCTACTTTTCATTATAGTGTTGGAGGATGGCAGCAAGAGGCACTCCTCCGATTGATCTTACTTTGAGATTATCGACACCATAATTGGTATCTTTATGGTGTGGTGTGGCAGCTGGGAGAATTGTTGCGTTGGCTACTATTGGGAGAATATGGTTTGAAATCTTTGTCTACCCATATATCTCTACTTCTTCTTTTGGACAATGTTGGGATGATGCTTAGATGCAACAAGGCTAATAGGGCTAAGGATGGAGGCATGAAAAACCTCTGTTTACTTCATGTAGCATGGGATGGAGGTATACTTTGTGAGTTGGAGCTTCCCTCTGGTGGAAGGAACCATCTATCTTTATGTATCTCATGTATTATGGAGGGTGTTGGAAAGCTTATGGTTGTCACTTGGAGCTTCATGATTGATGAGGGGTATCTAGCTACACAGTTAGAGATCTCTCTAGACATTCTAGGGAGGCAAATTTGGTGTTGGGCATACATCACTCATTGCAGCAAATGGGGAGACCTTCCTTATGTGGATGCCATTTGGAGGGGGAAAGATTGCCATTAGGGGAATTTTGAGGTCTAAAATGGGCCTCCTAAGAAAAATGTACAACAAAAATAAACTTTATAACAACCAATAGGATTCAAGATTATGATGTCAACCATGGGGGATGATTTACCATTTTTTAAATAAAAAGGTAAAAATATTAAAAAATAATAAAATAATAAAACTACTTTTTCAACTCGTATTTTCAACTTATCTCCCAAGTTTTTTACTCAAATTTCGAGCAGGAGTACTCGTTGGATGCGAAATTTAATTCCTCATCCAAGGAGTACCCATGTTGCATACTTTTGATGGGTCCTACTACACGAAAAATTAGAAATACATAAAAAAAACGCGATTACAATAACGCTTTTCATGTATTTCTCATTTTTCGTGTAGTAGGACCCATCGAAATTATGCAACATGGGTACTCCTTGGATGAGGAATTAAATTTCGCATCCAACGAGTACTCCCGCTCAAAATTTGAGTAAAAACCTTGGGAGATAAGTTGAAAATACGAGTTGAAAAAGTAGTTTTTTTCATTTTTCCCTCTAAAATTTGATGATGTCATCAAATCTTATTTGATTCTTTCCACTATTATTATATAATTTCCTTAGGAGGCCCATTTTAGACCTCAAAATTTCCCTAATGTCTGGCATCTACTTTCGTAGTTGCTTGAGGACAAGAAACATTTTGTTGGGGAGGACTATAATATTCCCAAATTTTCACATGATATTTGGAATATTAGAGTTCTTAATAAACTTAATTAATTAAGTAAATAAAAGGTTGGACGGACCCACAAAAATCAAAGATGAATAAAATCCACTTTTAATGTGTGTATGTGGATATTCTAGATCTATATCTAAAATCATGGAGTAGTGGAGTAGCTTCATTAATGGAGATCATGTCTCATTTATGAGGTAGATTATGGAGGATGAAACAAGATCATGGATCTTAAATGAAAAATCATGGGGATCTTTGATAAGGTCAACTGAGATCATAGTGCATTCAAAGAAGATCATAAAGCACTTATGATAAGATAGTGGAGGAAGTGCTGCAATTAATGCACACATGATGGAGAGGGTGATCACCCCATGTGAACATGATGGAGGACATGGAGAAATAGCACATTCAAACATGGACACTTATTTCCACATGTACAACGTAGTTTTGGAGTGGGCCTAGGCTATGGAAGGCTCATATCTATATAATGAAGGTGAAGGCACAATAGAAGGCATGATTTGGATTATTCATTTCTTGATCTATTTAGATCTATATTTGCCTTAGGACAATTCCATGCATTCCTGAGCTGTTTAGCTAAGATTGTAGTGTTGTTTAGCACAAGGTGTTCCAGAGTGGGAATCCCTTCTCTTTCATTGAGTAGCTCTTGAAAGAGGGTTGTACTACATTCCTCATTAGGCATTGGTGCCATCTTCAGGAGGTTGTTTCTAGCATTCAGCTAGGAAACCGATGGAGGATTCATACTACCACTTTTTTCTTCACATTCAGTCTTCCAGAAGTAGCAGATCTATATCTGACATTTAGGCCATTGGGTTTTACCTCCATGCAGCAGCAATCCCTTCAATAATTGCGCAATCCAGTCCTGTAGATCTATTGGAGGAAGGAATTTTCCAGTATTTCAGCTGGAAATCTTGTGAGGGATCATCTCCTCACGTTGGATCTATTGTTTCCATCACTCAGGAGCTGATTTGACATATCTAGTAGCAGACTATTGAGCCTCCCTCTCTTACAATGCAGTTTTCTAAAGTTGTTGTTCATCCAACAACTATTTTCAGTGGAGGAGATTGGAGGAGTTAGATCTTGAGCTTTTAGCCCAAGGATCTAGTGAAGGGATCAACCTTTCTTGCATATATCTGATTATGCATCATTGCAGCCATCATATCATCATATCTAGCTTCAAATATGCATACCCAACAACATATATGTGAAGCACTAAGAGGGTGCTTTTCTTAGATTGACATATCTGAGAAACCCTTTTTGGGTTATCTTGGGTATCCATCATAGAGCCCGGATCTTTGTTTTCAACATTGTCGGAGCTCCCATTCTGCCTAGATATGAATTTCTATCTTTCAGGCAGTTGTAGTCCCAATAGTTGCAGTAGGGACAATGCGTTTACCTTCCAGTAGTTCAGCAGTTACGCAGTCCCTCTTGTAGTATCATTGCAGGGTCATTCCTAGCCATCCCCTTGGCTTGAGTGTCTCATATTTTGAGCACTGTTGTACTTGATTTTTCACTTTAAATATAATAAAATGGCTCGTCTATTCCTGTTCATTCTGATTTGTATTTAGATTTATTGTTTAATTTGATCCAGTTCTTATATTTTGTTTCAGTATTACTGCATTCTCCCTTTTGGGATATTACACTCCTCTTCTAGTATCATACTTATTATAATAATCCTCCTCTCCAAACTTCCTCTCTCTCTTAGACGTGGTTTGGAATGTTGTGGCTACATCTCTTCATGTTCCTGATAGCCCAATGAGTCAGTGAATGTCCTCTGCATGAATTTTTATCTCCTTGCTGAGAAATAGAGATCCATTGTGGATTCTGCTAATTAGTAGCTTGGTGCATTTCATTACAGCTCCTTGTGTGCTAAATACTAGTAAGCTTCATAGATGAAGGATTTTTGACCTCTGAATTCCCTTGTAATATGGGTGGACCCGAGTTGCTTCGTTGCCACTCTCCTCAACATAATTCTATATATAAACATGCCTTTTCAGTGTTGGAAACTTAAATGAATTAGTGAATTATGTATCTATCAGCATCACAACTCTTTGATCAAGCCTATAGACGTCTCTCGGTTGCGAGAGATTTATTGACTATCTAACCTACATAATTCTCTTAGGTGTTAGAGTTTATTGTAAATAAACAAAAATTGAAATTGATCATTTGTGGAAGGGTTTTAGTCGTGGGCCATTCACCCAACCAGACAGTATTATTTTATCTAAATTTGTGAGCTTTATAGCTCTCGAATCCCATATTTCTATGAAATAAAACAGTCCCATCTAGTGCAGTTGGAGTTTCCGTGGAAACTTCTATAACTTTCTATTTTAGAGTAGTACATGGCCACCAATGTTGAATGTCTTTTTCTTAATATGTCAATCATTCCAGGCTTTCTAGCGCTACTTCTAGATTGATTGGTGGAAGTCTGCAAGGAACCTTGATTCCTCCAACTCTTGTAGTTCCTGGAGACGCTTTTTTATAGACTCTTCCTCAGACATTTGTGTGGTTGTAGCAATAAATAGACTGGGAAAAATAAACTATGCTAGTATGATGTCTTCTTTTCCATACACCAGCTAGAATGGTGTTTGATTATGCAATCCTTTCATCATTGTCTTCTACGCCTATAACGTCGCTGGAATTATTTCATCCCAGTCGTCCTAGTTGGCACTCCAAAATTTTTTTAGGCCTTTTTCTAGAATTTTGTTGAATGCTTCTATGTTTCCATTTTCTTGCGGGTGATACATACTGCTTTTATGGTGTTGTATCATAAATTTTTGCAGGAACGATTTGACTGTGGAATGGATGAAATGTGTGCTTTGTTCACTTTTCAAACTCCTTTGATAACCAAATATTGTAAGATGTTCTCAAAGATGAACCTAACTGTTGTATTTGATGTATAGTCCTTTACTGGTGCTACCACATCCCACCTGGTCAGATATTTAGCTACAGTTATGATGTACCTTTCCTCTGAATGGCATGAAACGGGGGTTATAGGTCCTATAAATTCAACTGCCTATTTTTCAAATGCATGTACCGCTCTGATGGGCTGTAATGGTATCTCATCATTATGTGAAGTTTTGTCAGTTCTCTAACACACGTCACACTTATTTACATACTCCTTAGCATGGATGTAGTATTTTTCTTGTGGTACATTTTCCTCCAACATGTCCTCCCACAACTCCATTGTGGCATTCCCACAAAATTTTTGGTCTTTCATGGTCCAATACACACCTTCTCAGTACCTATTCTAGTCACATCTTGTATAAATGGCCTGCAATGATCTGGTAATCGGCTCCCCTAATGACTAAGTGTTTCCTTTGCACTGTCATGTATTATTTCGGGCACTTTCCTAAATCAAAAAAAGTTGCTATGCGCTCCAAGAAATCTGGGATAGCCTCCATGCGAAAAAAATCTGCATCCTGTAGCTGACCGTCGATTAACCCACCATTCTCTCTTGATTCCAATATTTATATGTGTTCAGGCCCCACATTTAATTCCCACAAATTCACTATAACCTCAAATGTGAAAACTTGGAACAATAATAGCAATATGTAGATTCTTCCTTCCAACACTTTTTTGTTTACCAGATACTTTAATGCTGAGTGGTATGTAAATAATTTGAAGGAACCCCTGAGAAAGTAGTGACGAAAATTTTGGAGGGAGTAAACCATTGCAAGAGCTACCATTTCTATTGTTATGTAGTTCTTCACTATGGTTGACAATTTCCGTCTTGTAGAATATGTTGGATGGTCTACATTTGTTTCCCCTAGTTGCGCTAGCACTACTCCCAACACAATGCCTCAAGCATCAATCTACACATGGAATTTCTTATCCCAATTCGAGTATGTCAAGATAGGTGACCTGGCTATTTTTTCTTTAAGTTAATATAGTGCTTTATTAAAATCCTCAGTCCACGTGAACTGTTCCATTTTCCTGAGGAAATTTTCCAATGGGGCAATGATGCGGGCTTAGTTGCGGATAAATATTCTGTAGTAGCCTATAGGCCCCAGCAAAGACCTCAGTTGCTTAACATTTTCTAGAGGGTACATATTAACAATTACCGCAACCTTGGCGGGGTCCACATGCACCCCCTCCTTACACACCACATGACCCAACAATGTTCCAAAGGGAACTCCAAAAATGCACTTCTTTATGTTTAACGAGATCTGCAGCTGCCTGTGCCGATCAAACACTATACGAAGAAGACTTGCATGTTTCTTCAATAAATTCTATAATGTCTAGTTATCCATGTAAACCTTAAGAAATTTGTGTATGTATTCTTTTAATACTGCTATGACTATTCATGAGAAAACCATTGGTGCATTCTTCAATCCAAAAGGCATTACAGGATAAGCATAGGAGCCCCATTCGGTGGTAAATTTGGTTTTCCTTTTGTCCTCCTCAACTATCTTGACTTGGTGATACCCAGAGAACCCATCTCAACTATCTTGACTTGGTGATACCCAGAGAACCCATCTATGAAATAATAGGCCTCATTTCTTGCTATATTGTCCAATATTTCATCACTAAATGGTGTAGAAAAATGATCATGCACACATGCATTATTTAGACTCCGGTAGTCTACACATACTCTTATCTTCGACTTTTCCTTTTTGTTCTGTATGACTATGGGATTGACCCATTTTTCTTCCTGAACCACGAATATTATCTTTGCATCCAACATTTTTTCTATCTCCTTCTTCAAATTTTCTTTTAATCTAGGGTTGAATCGATATGGCATGTGTTTCATTGGTTTGCCTTCTGGTTTCAACGTTATGCGCATTTCCCCCAAGTCTCCTTTGATGCCCTTCAGTTCTGCTATAGAAGAGGGAAATAGGTCTTCATATTCCATTAGTAGATCAAAAATCTATTGTGTCATTTCTTCATCCCAGTAGTCTCCAATGGAAGCTAATTTGGGTTTCTCAGTATTCTCGATATTATGTTTTTTATCATTAGCGGCAATAAGTGGAGTCCCTATGTAGTAGGCTCATCCTGAATTCTTCGCTCCCCTTCCTTTTCTTCGAACGAGAGATGTCTAAGGTTCGCTAGATCATCGTCATTCATTTTTGGATCTACCTTGCCACAAGCCACTGCTTCTCATTAGCTTGATTTAGGTATTTGACTTAGAGAATGTTGTTCTACCATCTCCATGAGTCATAGGGAGAATATAATCATTTTCATGGCCTCCAAGGTGCCTGTTAACTATTGAGTGTCTTCCTTAAAGGAAAATATCTTTACAAACCTATCTACCAATAATTCCCAATTACTAGTGTTAGTATGAATCTTAATCGCAAGTGTATGAAAAAGGGTCACTTTAGCTGTGCATAACAAACAACCCTAACATCAAAGATGGCTGCCAATTTCTTTAAATCTACAGTTAGTTGACCAAGATAAATGCTACAAAATCTAGATCTATGCAGTAAAGGACATTAAGCAGTAAATAAAAGAAAGAGTTGTTCGATGCATCCAATAGACAAGACAAGAATATTTTTAAAGAATTTTTTGTATTTTGACACCCGGGAAGGGAACATAGAAAGATGTTACTAGTCCCCCTCAATGGGATGGGTTCTTGTAAGTCCTCAGCACTTTAGATCTAAGATCTTTGTCTCTTGATGGTGTAGAAAACCCAGACAAAAATGGAACTCAAAGGGAGCTCACAAGGAAAATGGTAGCAAAATATGATAATGATGGAGGATCAAAGTCAGACCAAAAGTATAGATCCAGAGTGATCTTTAGGCAACAAAAGGTAGTGAATGAATGGAAAACCCTTCTATTTATAAAAAAATATTGAGTTAGTCTAGATATTGGTGCATGATTAAAATATTATTAACCAAATCTAGATCAAAATTTTATGGAATATTTTATTATTTTTGTTGGAGGGAAAAAGAATTTGAATTTGGTAAAATCCCTTTATTTGTAAATAATAAATAAATAAATGATTTATTTATTATTTTCAGGATGTGGTTGAGTAATAATTAAATAAATAATGATTTATTCAATTATTTATAAATTATTTAGTCAAATTTAACAAGGAATATTATTTAAATAAGTTTAAAAAAATTATTCCTAGAAAATAATAAGATAAATAATGATTTATCTAATTAATTTCCCTGTTTTGGGTTAAATATGACCAGGAATATTAATTAAACTGCTATTTAACTAATTATTCCTTGAGGAAAATCAGACAAATATGGATTTATTCAATATTTCCTCATGGGGTTTCTTGTTTAGACCATAAACAACTTAATAAATATGGATTACTATGTTATTTTTCATAGTGAAAGCAATTTTACTTAGGGTAAAATTGGTCTTACATGGTGTACTTTGGTCCATCTAATAGTAACAGGTTAGATGACCAAAAATTGGTGTAACAGATTTCTCCCCAGCGTGCAAGCATTAGGAACTAATCGTATGACCGAAGTACGTTGTAAGAAATCAATCACTAGACACCGAAGGGGAAGTCAGAGAGAGAGAAATATAAGGTAGACCAAAGCGCTAGAGGACTAGATCTTGAAGAGGCAAGACTTACAGGTGCAACAAGTCTCTTTTATGAGTGAGTACCTGTGTTATAGGCGGCGGGGGAGGCATACCTATGCCTGCTGAGACAAAGTACAAAGAATAATGCGTCCAGTAAACAAGGGACTGAAGTATATAGTACATGTTGGCATAAACATGAGCCAGATAAATACATGATAATTAATCTCACATACATATTGTTCCTGGGATAATAGCCAGGACTTATACAATAATATCTGAGCAAATGAGATATAAGTACAACGAAAGTGCCCCTGTAAACAGGAAAGGGCTCTGAAAATCTGACTGATACATGAAAACTAAAAGGCGCTGCAAGCGGCTGAGGCCGACATCATCAAATCTATGGAGCTACATCAAAGGGTGTAATGAAGAGGTCATCCGAGCATGTGTGGGGCTACTTGAAGGGCCACCCCCTCATGAGGTCTGAAACATCTCACACACACCTGGGAATCACCAGTATAATCTGCTGCATCACTGAACCATCAAGTATATGGATCTTGATCATGCCGTAAGGAGCTGGAACTGAGTAAAAATCAAGTCAAAGGGCAATAAGGAGTCCCTTTGCTTGACCTGAGGCATCGAACAATAATGGAAGCTGGAACCAAGGTACACCGCCCTCTAGACCTGTATTCTGGAATGAATGATATGATATCGATAGAAGGAGGCCTGTCATAGGTGAGGCAATAAGGGATCCTCAACTAAGGCCTGAGAGAAAATAGTAGAGCGACTGACAAACTAACACCAGGGATAATGATGAAATGGGGGGTACTAAGTAGCAGATGGACGACTTCCCTTGTTAGAGCATAAAGGGTATGGATGACCTAGCAACAACTGACACAATGTCAAAGGGGAAAAGGGACAGTAGGACTAAAGGCCATAAAGTGTGACACGAGAGAGGAACCAAGCAATGAATGATGGAGGACCATAGCGGGATACAAAGGGACTCGGGATAGACTCCATGGATGCGATGATGACTCAAATTGGATGCTCTAAACAAGGGTGACTCGATGATGCTACCACACAGAAAAGGTCCAATGGGGACAATAAATGCATGAGTACAAGATGGTTACTCATGATGAAAATCAACATGAGCATGGACAAGTATGGAGGAAAAGTAGTGCCCCAAGAACAAGTGTTGCAACTGAAGAAATTCAATTTTAAGGAGTGGTGAAGTGATGCTTCTTGGACAAAATGTGTCCTAGTGAAATATCAAATCACAAAAAACTAACAGATACCCATTTGGAAGATTGGTGAGAGCTTTCCAACGGTACAAATGGTTTGTCAAACTAAGCTACAGTTTGGCCGCAATAGGTGAAATATAAATCTGGGTTTCTCTTTTAATAAGTCATTTTCCCTCCAAATTCACTCTGTTAGCCACCCGTAAAATTTGATTATACCAAAGGTCGCTAAATATTTTTTGAGCCTTCAAGGAAAATTTTTTCCTTACCAAAAAACTGTTGGCTCTTGAAGACTCTTGAAGGCCTCATGCCTCTGTCCAGATCCCACATTGCTGTTTACATCTCAAAAAACCTCTGAAATCCTACAAAAATCCAAAGTCAAATACTGCTGCAGACCCCCTTTTTCCCTTCCTTTTCTTCCAAAACTAACCTCATTTTTCTATCCCTCCATCTCCCATGAAAATCCTATAATTTCATGTTTTCTCCCCTTTTCCAGTTTATAAAATCCATTTCATAAGGTCTAAGACCCCTTCTTAGCCTTATCAGAACCTTCAATTTCCTTCAAAAAACCATTAAAAAATGATGAAAAATACATATTTTTGTGTATAAGACTTAAGCCCCCTCGGGCTAAGTCCCTAACCCTTTTTCATCCATGCGCCCGAGCGCCTGAACCAACTGCTAAAACCTCTCGGGCCCTTATCCTTTCCAATAATATTTCTCCGCCCAAAAACATTAAAAACCTTTGTAAATTCGTGTTTTTGGGTTTTTAATTTATTTCCAAAGTTTTCCGCCAGTCTGGATTTTCAATGAATCTCTGCCGTCGATCTGCTTCGCAGATCGACGATGCGGACTCTGACTTACCATGTGGTCCCCGCTGTTCAAACCTAAATCTTCACTGTCGATCTGCTCCACAGATCGGACAATGCAGAGCACGCCATTCATGTGGACCCCCCCATCCATACGCTATTTTCCAAACCCGCGTGGTTTCCATCGCACCACTCTCCGGCGAAAGGCGGTTTTACCCCGATGGCTAGCGATTCCATACGCTTGCTGCCACGTGTCCCTTGTACGATTTGAAAACCGCCGTGCAACCGTTGTCCATCACACGTTATAGCTCGGACCTGGATGACCAGCGAAATTGATCTCCGCCGTCCGATCTGGGCCCACTCATCCAACGACTATCGCTCTTCGAAGGTGTCCGATGGATAACCAAAGCGCCCGCGCGATAACCAGGTCATCGTACAACGGCAATCACATCTGCACTGTCGATCTGATCTGTAGATCGATGGTCCAAAATTCATCACCCAGATTCCCTCCGTTTGACTTTCAAAATCCCCTGATTCCATCTTGATCGTCCAAATTGATCCAGATCAACGGTGCAGTTTCACTGTGGGGGCATACCCCCAAGATTTTTCCTCCGTACACCCGGACCCCCCGCAATCATCCCCGACCGTCGATCTCAGCGCGAATCGACGGCTCTGATCTAATCCTCCTTCCCCCATGCTCTTTCGACGATTCTGAGATTAAATCCGGACCGTTAGATGATGCCATCCAACGGCCATGCTCCTCCACACACCTTCCGATGCAGTTAAGCCTATAAAAGCAGGATTTTTTTAATGAGTTTTTGCATTTTGCAGGGTTTAAATCATTTGTTCGTGGTTTCCAAAGAAGATTCAGGGAAGGAGGGTGACGACCCTCCCGTCTTCGATTCATCCAAGGAAATCACCCGCAGAGTTGAAATGAATGTTTCATCGATGCTTTCTCAGGCATTGATGCCTTATAAACCCTGCACAACCTGGCACGATAGCAAGAAAACCATGAAACAAGCACGGTCAAAGATTATCAGTTTTACAGACCAGGATGAACCAGAGAAGATGATTAACGGACAGATTTGTGGGGATTACGTCTAAGATGCTTATCAAAAGCCTAATCCCCAAATAAAACACAGTTTACAGAAAACCTAAAGTGTTTTATCGACAGAAAAACCCTCCACCGCCACAAATGGAGGAAAATTAATTCCTCCCAGCGACTAAAGCGGCACCTGTGCCTCAAAGTATTCAATCAGGAGCTGAATTTATTGATCAAGATCAGATATTTAGCCTCGACACAGCTGAAGAGTTACTTCTGCTAGGAATTTAATGACAAAATATCTGCAGAGTAACCCTAGCATCACAGAGAGCCTCAAAGGTCAACAAAAGCTCCCACTGAGCTTAATTCATAAGTGTAAACCAATTAATATAGTGAAACACCTGTACAGTTTTTTCATTGAGCCTCCCAAGGGCCAAGAAAACATCAACTCTATATTAATTGTATTTGAGATCTTTAATCAGATCTCACCTCCTCATCCTTCTATAAATACTTCAGTAGAAGATGAGTGAGGGGTTGGTTGCTAATGTAATTGCTGAAGCATTGTAATTATAACTGAGCTGAGGACTCCTGATTGTAAATAGTGATTCACTGGCTCTTGGAGCTCTGCTTGTAACATATAAGTTAGGTTGTGAAAGAAAGATGAATTAACACATTGGATGTGAAGATTGTAACTGGTTTGGAGCATCAATACAAGCTGATTTATGGGATCCTGGTCTATGTTGACGGTGATGTTATTCTTATCGTAACTTGTGATTTTGTTCTATTTTCATTATGTTTCATATTCTTCTGTAAAGAACATTTTAAACAGTGTTAGGACCTACTGTATATCAGTAACCTTCTCTGGCTAAAAAACCTTTATTTAAATGTTTTCTTTCCAACTGTGTTATTTGAAAATGATTTAATTCAGTTTAAGCATAGGAATGTTGGCGTTCCCTCGTCTTATTGTCTTAGCTAAATATTATTTTTGAATGTTACTTTCAGTATATGTTGTGTGAAGATGAACTGAGGAAGATATGGTGAGCCCTGGTCCCAGTTTTGTTTGTAGAACTGTTTGATTGTTTCCCTTGGAATGTGTTAAAAGTTGGATAGTTTCAAAGTACTTACCAGATCTTAGGCCATTCTGTGTCATCTCTGTGATTGTCTTGGAAGTAACTAAGTAAAGAAGAGCTAGGAGAGGATTTGTGGTGAGCCCGACCCGCTAGTTTCTACTCCAAAAGTTGCCTCCAAGTTTCCCTTTGTTTTTTATATGCTTTCTATTAGAAGTGTATCAAAGGCTGGCTAGTTTCAAAGTACTTACCAGATACTAGTTTGCTTCTATGTTTTTCTTAAGTGCCTGGTCAAAGGCTGGCTAGTTTCAAAGTACTTACCAGATCCTGGGCTGCTCTTTGTTCTACATCTGTTTATTTCCCCTTCTTAATGTATCCCTCCATTCCATAAATCAAACCTTAAAGAGATCCTTAGGCATAGATGACTTGCCCCATAGACCATTCTTGAACTTGATTGTTTCAATTAAATCCTCTTATGACTCCATAGCCCAATGGACTGAAAACCTGCCATTATCTCTCATCTTGGCTAAAGCTTTTTCTGGTTCCTTGCAACTTCTCACTTTTGAACCTCTTTACCTTTGGGACTTTTCACCTCTAACGGCAATTATCTTCAACCATCCAAAAACAAAACCAAACCCTTGGTCTTCATAACTAGCCTAATATTATTACCCCAAACTTCAAAGACAAATCCATCTTTGCACTTATTGGAGAGATCCCTCTCCGGATTCAGGAGGGCTAGATTCTAGAATCCCAAAGTTGGTTGAAACGATGTTGTTTTTGTAATTGGACTCTGCCAATCTTGCTAATAAATTACAGATACCTAACATTTCTGGCGACTCCGCTGGGGATCTTTTGAGTTCATAGTTGCTTGGCCAGCTTTTATAGACTCTTTTAGTTTTCCATACAACCACAAAAACTCAGAAAAACCCAAAAATATTTCAGATTGGTATCCAATAAACATGGTGGTGGACCATAAAACCTTTTTACCTCCTTAGGAGCTAAAGATTTTCCACCTGGCGACTCCACACTCTGAAACTCCCAGAAGACCAAATGACTCCACTGGTAAAAGACCCTGAACTGGTTGACCAGACACAGTGACCTCTTTTCTGATTTACAAACATGGATTTAGATATAGATCCAGAATATAAACATATGCTCATGATGGAAAAATTAATGTACATGCTTGGAAAAAGAGTGGATAGGTTTATAGCCAATATGAATATTGGTTATCAAGAAGAACACATGCTTTTCCCTAAGCAAACAAAACCTCTGCCACCACCTAACATGTATGATGAACATGAAGAAAATAATCAAGAAAAATTTCTAATCATGATGGAAAAGATGATGTACGTGCTAGGGAAGAGAATGGATAGGTTGATGGCTAATATGAATGTTGATGATCTGGAGCAAGCTAGCCTTTCCCTTGATCAAACACAATCCCAATCACCTCAAGACCAAGACTCTGACCAAGGCATGTATTATGATCAACAATTTATAAAATATGATGAGCAAACTTACAACGAAAGCAATGAAGAGGGTTGTCAAGAAAAACTAGATTGCCTGCCTATGTCTTGTAACATGCTAATAAGATAACTTCATGACCTAAATGAAAAAAAAATTAATGACACAAGTGAAGTTCCGCTAGAAGAGGCTCAAGAAGACATCAAGCCTCAAAATCAGCCAACACAAGATAAAGAGGACTGTTGTACCTCTATTCTAAGAAAAAAGGAAACTCCTTCTCTCTTGGCAGAGAAAGAGATTGATCTAGTATTGAACAGACAACCAGCATCTAAACCTTCAATTGAACCAAACGCTTCTGCTCATATAACTACTCCATCTTGTTGTCTTGATACAAGAAATAAACTTGTAGATCAGCTAGAAGAAAAGCAAACTGATATCCCAATCTGTTTGACGGATGAAAAGGTTTACTCTGCTAAATTTTCGAACTTTAATCAGTTTGATGATGATGATGTTTTCCAAGCAGAAAATAATCATGTAGGGCAACCAGCATTTGATTGGTGTTATTAATTCCACCATCGTCATCTTGAAAGCCTCAAAAATCCATTTCGATCCATCATAAATGGCTTTCACATAATTGAGAATCAACAGTCTTGCAACTCGAAGGGTGAAGAGCAGAGCAATAAAGAAATTTCTGAGCAAAAGGAGCTTTCTCTTGAAAAAGAGGAAATCTTTAAATACTCCCCTGCTCAAGAATATAATAACCTCTTCACAGAGTTCAGCCCACTGAATTCAAGCATACCAGGGCTACAAGAGGACAACACTGTCAAATATGATGAGTCCTCCAGTTCAGAGGATGATGAAGATGAAGGAGAAAAACAAATAGAAGACTATCCTGCTGTGGATATATCATCTTCTCAAGAAGAAACTTCTCCCTTCACTGATATTAGTCTGTCATTTAAAGAGCCTGAATTTATATTAGAAGCAAGCATATATTTAGAGAAAGAAAATATTTCACTGTTTTCTATTGTGCCGGTTAAGGATGACGAAGCTTCCAAGCAACTTCCTGAAGATATGCTCCTCAAAGCTCAAGTCTTGGAAGCAGACAATCTACCAGACATAGAGGACCAAAAAGAGGAGAATATTCATCTTTTCTTTGTTGACCCTATGGAAGAGTGTGTGGAAATCCCAATTGGCTCCAATTATCAGGTATTGATCCTTTGCGAAAGCCAGAGACATGAAAAGCTGTCACCTTCTGTGATAGCCTTGATATTGAAGGTTAATCTTCAATATGTTCTATGGATACCTCTGACAAGCAGCCAGGGTTTCTACTTCTTCTTGACATTACTCATCTGGCTGCATTGGCACTTTTGTATCATATGAATATGTAAATACTCCATGTTTAGAATAGGTTAGATAGGAAAGTCAATAAAGCTCACTTCTGAGCATGTAGTTAGTTGTTGTTTTCTGCTTTGAAGAAAAATAAAAAAATTCAAAAATACAAAAACAAAGAAAAGAAAGAAAAGAGGGCAGAAATGAAAACAAGAAAGGCAGAGCCCCATGCCAAAAAAGAGAAACAAATCTGAAAGTGTGCAAGCTCAAATGCCACTCCTCAAAAACAAACTTATAGTTAGTCAAACTATTTAATCTTGACTAATTAGCTTTAAATTTTTTTGCTGATAGGATAGTAAATTTGATTTGCCAAACTGTTCAATATTGGCTTATCAGTATATAGATTAGGTTAGAAATTGAAGGTTCAAACAAACTCAAAATCTGAACCAAAGTTTCCAAAAGGAGATGACTCAAAACTGTTTTAATTTCTGAGTCACAAAAGAGAAAAACTGGTTCTAATTTGCTCAAAATCTGAACCAGGGAACAAGGAAGAGACAGCTCAAACAAAAGCAAAAACAGAGCTATGAAGAAAGGAGAAGGCCATGATGAGAGACTTTCAGATCTTAAGCCTTCCATTTTGATTTTAATTTTTTGCAAATAATAATCTATGTGCAGCTTGTTTTTATGCCATAGATCACAACAAGTCAAACAAATTAATCTTGACTTGACTGTTTTTAAATTTCTGTTGTAGAATTTAGAGAATGAAAGTCTGTTGGACAGTTTAATCCCAACAGACATTAGATTAGGTAGAGAAATATCTGAGCTCATCTGTTTAATCTGAGTTCAGGGAGAAATAAGGAGTAGAATTAGATTAGTTTTTATGCTTTCAAAAAGAATAAAATGTTGTGAAAAGAGTTTGCCAATCCAAGTGCACTCTGATGAAGAAAAAATGTTAGATCAATAGGAATGGGTAGGTAGAAAGTTGTATTGATGAAGTCCATTATTCTTTCATAACTGATACTATTTTTTAGAGCAATCCAATGGATCAGGCACATGGTCAGCATCCCAGAGAAAATAATGGATCAGGCACAAGTTAGCCTCCCAGAGAAAATAATGGATCAGGCACAAGTTAGCCTCCCAGAGAAATCAAGTCTAAATTCTTGATGCCTTCAAGAAGGCACCATCCCCAAGTGGGGTCACTGTTAGCCACCCGTAAAATTTGATTATACCAAAGGTGGCTAAATATTTTTTGAGCCTTCAAGGAACAATTTTTCCTTACCAAAAAACTGTTGGCTCTTGAAGACTCTTGAAGTCCTCATGCCTCTGTCCAGATCCCACACTGTTGTTTACATCTCAAAAAACCTCTGAAATCCTACAAAAATCCAAAGTCAAATACTGCTGCAGACCCCCTTTTTCCCTTCCTTTTCTTCCAAAACTAACCTCATTTTTCTATCCCTCCATCTCCCATGAAAATCCTATAATTTCATGTTTTCTCCCCTTTTCCAGTTCATAAAATCCATTTCATAAGGTCTAAGACCCCTTCTTAGCCTTATCGGAACCTTCAATTTCCTTCAGAAAACCATTAAAAAATCATGAAAAATACATATTTTTGCGTATAAGACTTAAGCCCCCTCAGGCTAAGTCCCTAACCCTTTTTCATCCATGCGCCCGAGCGCCCGAACCAACTGCTAAAACCTCTCGAGCGCATATCCTTTCCAATAATATTTCTCCACCCAAAAACATTAAAAACCTTTGTAAATTCGTGTTTTTGGGTTTTTAATTTATTTCCAAAGTTTTCTGCCAGTCTGGATTTTCAATGAATCTCCGTCGTCGATCTGCTCCGTAGATCGACGGTGCGGACTCTGACTTACTATGTGGTCCCCGCCGTTCAAACCTAAATCTTCACTGTCGATTTGCTCTGCCGATCGGACGGTGCGGAGCGCGCCATTCCTGTGGACCCCCCCATCCATACGCTGTTTTCCAAACCCACGTGGTTTCCATCACACCACTGTCTGGCGGAAGGCAGTTTTACCCCGATGGCTAGCGATTCCATACTCTTGCCACCACGCGTCCCTTGTATGATTTGAAAACCGCTATGCAACCATCGTCCATCGCGCGTTATAGCTCGGACTTGGATGCCCAGCGAAATTGATCTCCGTCGTCCGATCTGGGCCCACTCATCCAACGACTATCGCTCTTCGAAGGTGTTCGATGGATAACCAAAGTGCCCGCGTGATAACCAGGCCATCGTACAGCGGCAATCACATCTCCATTGTCGATCTAATCTGCATATCGACGGTCCAAAGTTCATCACCCAGATTCCCTCCGTTTGACTTTCAACATCCCCTGATTCCATCTTGACCGTCCAAATTGATCCAGATCAACGGCGCAGTTTCACTGTGGGGGAATACCCCCAAGATTTTTCCTCCATACACCCGGACCCCCCGTAATCATCCCCGACCGTCAATCTCAGCGCGAATCGACGGCTTTGATCTAATCCTCCCCCCATGCTTTTTCGACCATTCTGAGATTAAATCCCGACCTTTGGATGATGCCATCCAACAACCACGCTCCTCCACACACCTTTCGATGCAATTAAGCCTATAAAAGCAGGGTTTTTTTAATGAGTTTTCACATTTTGTAGGGTTTAAATCATTTGTTCATGGTTTCCAAAGAAGATTCAGGGAAGGAGGGTGATGACCCTCCCGTCTTCGATTCATCCAAGGAAATCACCCACAGAGTTGAAATGCACGTTTCATCAATGCTTTCTCAGGCATTGATGCCTTATAAACCCTGCACAGCTTGGCACGATAGCAAGAAAACCATGAAACAGGCACGGTAAAAAATTATCAGTTTTACAGACCAGGATGAACCAGAGAAGATGATTAACGGACAGATTTGTGGGGATTACGTCTAAGATGCTTATCAAAAGCCTAATCCCCAAATAAAACACAATTTACAGAAAACCTAAAGTTTTTTATCGACAGAAAAACCCTCCACCGCCACAAATGGAGGAAAATTAATTCCTCCCAGCGACTAAAGCGCCACCTGTGCCTCAAAGTATTCAATCAGGAGCTGAATTTATTGATCAGGATCAGATATTTAGCCTCGACGCAGCTGAAGAGTTACTTCTGCCAAGAATTTAATGACAAAATATCTGCAGAGTAACCCTAGCATCACACAGAGCCTCAAAGGTCAACAAAAGATCCCACCGAGCTTAATTCATAAGTGTAAACCAATTAATACAGTGAAACACCTATACAGTTTTTTCATTGAGCCTCCCAAGGGCCAAGAAAACATCAACTCTGTATTGATTGTATTTGAGATCTTTAATCAGATCTCACCTCCTCATCCTTCTATAAATACTTCAGTAGAAGATGAGTGAGGGGTTGGTTGCTAATGTAATTGCTGAAGCATTGTAATTATAACTGAGCTGAGGACTCCTGATTCTAAATAGTGATTCACTGGCTCTTGGAGCTTTACTTGTAACAGATAAGTTAGGTTATGAAAGAAAGATGAATTAACACATTGGATGTGAAGATTGTAACTGGTTTGGAGCATCAATACAAGCTGATTTGTGGGATCCTGGTCTATGTTGACGGTGATGTTATTCTTATCGTAACTTGTGATTTTGTTCTGTTTTCATTATGTTTCATATTCTTCTGTAAAGAACATTTTAAACAGTGTTAGGACCTACTATATATCAGTAACCTTCTCTGGCTGAAAAACCTTTATTTAAATGTTTTCTTTCCAACTGTGTTATTTGAAAATGATTTAATTCAGTTTAAGCATAGGAATGCTGGCGTTCCCTCGACTTATTGTCTTAGCTGAATATTATTTTTGAATGTTACTTTCAGTATATGTTGTGTGAAGATGAACTGAGGAAGATATGGTGAGCCCTGGTCCCAGTTTTGTTTGCAGAACTATTTGATTGTTTCCCTTGGAATGTGTTAAAATCTGGATAGTTTCAAAGTACTTACCAGATCTTAGGCCATTCTGTGTCATCTCTGTGATTGTCTTGGAAGTAACTAAGTAAAGAAGAGCTAGGAGAGGATTTGTGGTGAGCCCGACCCGCTAGTTTCTACTCCAAAAGTTGCCTCCAAGTTTCCCTTTGTTTTTTATATGTTTTCTATTAGAAGTGTATCAAAGGCTGGCTAGTTTCAAAGTACTTACCAGATCCTGGGCTACTCTTTGTTCTACATCTGTTTATTTCCCCTTCTTAATGTATCCTTCCATTCCATAAATCAAACCTTAAAGAGATCCTTAGGCATAGATGACTTGCCCCATAGACCATTCTTGAACCTGATTGTTTCAATTAAATCCTCTTATGACTCCATAGCCCAATGGACTGAAAACCTGCCATTATCTCTCATCTTGGCTAAAGCTTTTTCTGGTTCCTTGCAACTTCTCACTTTTGAACCTCTTTACCTTTGGGAATTTTCACCTCTAACAGCAATTATGTTCAACCATCCAAAAACAAAACAAAACCCTTGGTCTTCATAACTAGCCTAATATTATTACCCCAAACTTCAAAGACAAATCCATCTTTGCACTTATTGGAGAGATCCCTCTTCGGATTCAGGAGGGCTAGATCCTAGAATCCCAAAGTTGGTTGAAACGATGTTGTTTCTGTAATTGGACTCTGCCAATATTGCTAATAAATTATAGATAGCTAACACACTCATTTGCATGTGTAGATATGGTGAATGTAGAGAGGAGAGAAGGCCCTAAATCTTGCAGCGATTGTAGCGGACAAACCGACCGTTGGAATCAAGATTCGTCAGTTGCAGGTAAGAGGTATAACCCTACTCTTTTATTTCAGTGGATTGAAAGTTTTGTTTAGGTGCCTAGAGCTCAGGACAGACCCATACTCTTCTTTACAGCCGGGTCACACTTTTTGGGGAAATATTTATGACCTGGGTAGCAGGTTTTTGGCAGAAAAGTGCGACCTGTCCCAGGATTTGGCCTGAAAAGTGCGACTTGACAGATATGGATTTTTTTGTGCTGCTTTTTGGTTGAGAGCTAGGTTTTTATTTTTGAATGCAGTCTTTCCTTTCTGTACACTGAAAAATATGGTGGTTTTGTGCAGATAGGGAAGAATTACAGATCAACTGGATAGAGAGAAACCTGGGCACATTACGGTCCGAGATCTAGGAGGATCATGGTGTCCGTAGTGCATTGGCTAGGTTTGGGGTCTTGAAGTTTGTGGAGAACCCTTTGATGAGAGCTAGGGAGCGTTTGTTAGCCTGGATTATCAGTTATTGGGATCCGGACCATGAGGTATTTATAGTGTAGGGGCACCGGATTGAGTTGATGGTCCACGATATATATTTTTTGATTGGTCTCCCACCACTTGGGATGGTGGGGAATACTCAGCCAGTGTTACTATGAGGGCAGAACATCATGGAGTTTGTAGAGTGTTATTGTCGACCAAGTCTCCATGTCAAGGGGACACAGATACCGATCAGGGATCTAGAGAGGTTAGAGACCTGTGTTGTGGCCGTAGCGGTGCTATGGATCCTGGGAAGCTAGGCACTCCACCACATCACTGGAGGGAAGATGATGCTTGTTGAGGGTGTGTTGAGTGGGACCTACTATGGGTGGGCCCAAATGATGTTGTCGTCGTTGAAACGACAGTTTTCGCTATGCAAGCAGCAAGTGAACCATGACTTTGCTTATGGCACAGTGTTGTGCTCGCTATTTTTCGAGAATATCCCAACACTTTGACCTTGTATACAGATCCAGGATGGGGTCCCAAGGGAGCCCAGGATGCGCTAGTGGGGGAAAATTTTGCGTGAAGGAGGAGGTGGGGTGGTTGGATGGGTGTTCCGACTTGAGTTCTTTGTTAATTGGGATTAGATTCCATTATACATAGATGACTATCCATATAGTGGGATGAGTTATCGTGGGGGCCTGGACTTGCCATTGTTGCCTAGTCGAGTATGGAGGCCCAATGGTAAGTGAAAAGTTGCTAATATTTTATGTGCATTGTAAAGTTTCATAATTGGAGATGGTACCGATTCTTCACTTTTGGTTTGTAGATATAGCACCGGTAAAACCGGCTGGGTACATGGGACGACCTGCAGTATCAGGAGCTGTAGGACCTAGTGGATTGAGAGCACCACAGAATGAGGATGGAGCATCCCTCCTATATGAAATCCATCATAGATGTGAGAAGCTTCTGACCTATGTTTTAGAGCACGGCTGGCAAGACTTGGATGACCAGTACATAGAGCCATGTATTGGTCTACCCTCAGAGAGGCGAGGGGTCATGCAGCACATGGCGATAGCCAGACAGGGGATGCGTGATCTATGAGTTGCAAGAGTAGAGCCCTTGGCTCGGGATCCTCCAGATAGTGTTTAGGTATACAGGTAGGTGGTGCCCCCAGTTTGAGTTTTTGTAACATGCTATGGGCATGTTGTATGTATCAGATTTGATGGAATCTAAAACATTTTACACGACACATATAATGGATATGAATCATGTTGGTTTGAGTTGTCCTGACCCAGGTTTGGAGGTTAAGGTTCGCCAACAAACCCCTATACTACTAGCCCTTTCGGTAGTGACCTGCTTGCGCATGCCAAAGTCTCACCTAAAGCAGTATGGGAGGGTGCTGGAACTAGGTTTCCGCACCCTGGGAGAGAGCAGGTAAGTAGAGCCGATCCGCAACTATCAGATCTATACAGCCAAAGGTCGTTCGTAGGAATTTCAATAAATAACCAGAATATAGTTTATCATATCTAAAAAAGAGGATCATATCCACATGTGTACTATCATATATAATCACAAAATAGTATATCTACAGTGGATTAACATATCTCAGATACATTTACCATAACACAGACAATTCGCATCTTATTAACAGATACATCATCATATAACTCAAGTCCGCATCAACCATAATAGGATAGACCCAGATAACATCAGATATCCACAATACTTCTGCACATCTATATCATTACCAAAAAATCCTCTTACATTCCCCAAAATGCCACCTGTGCACACAGCGAGTAGGTTCCGCACACAACTGGACAGAGGATCTTCACGCACACAGCCAGCAGGAGTCCTAACCCAAGCAACCCTACCACAAATCTAACAGTTTGTACTTTGCATCAATCTCTATTCATTCGTACCTATGACTCAAGAAAGGTGCATCTATTCATAGCGATTTAGCCTATGCATCCAATGGTCTGCAAACCATGGTTTGCGGACTCTTGGTCTACCCTTGACCCATTTACAATGCATTAGGGGCTTTGACCCACCCCAAAAACCTTGCATTAGACTAAACACTACAAAATTATACAAACATGGAAAAAGTTCATAGCCTTTGGAAGACCCTGCTCCAACAGTCCCCCAACAAAATCTTGTGACTTGTCCCAAGTCACTGTGCCGATGGGGCTTCAACGTGTGCTTGCAATACTCTAATCGCCTCAGCTAATGGAGGCAGGATGCCTTTTCTTTGGACAACTACATTTTGTGCAATGTCGACCAAATTCTCGGACAACGGTCCTTTAGTCACAGCAGTGACACTTTCCAAAGTTTGGTTTAACTGCTTGATGGCAACATCTGCATCTTGTGAAAGTTTTAGAGCTTCATCAGCCCACAAATTCAGTCGGTTTCCAAGGATATTATTCTTTTGCCGAAGTTCATCAATATCTGCTTGGATTGCTTGGCTGGTGCGTAGTCGTTGCAAGCACTGAGTAGGTACCAGAGTGGGCAAGGTGGCTTCGATCTTCTCGAACTCTTCTTCTTTTTGTCGCAGCTCATGGTTTACCCCTTCAAAGATTGGATCAAATTGGACCTTAGTCCATAGTTGCATGGTGGTCTCTAGTAGTTGGGCTCCCTGCACATTCTTCCCTGTGATGACATTCGTAGCTACGGTAACCAGTGCAGTTCGTTGGGCCCAGAATTTCGGAGGTGTTTGAGGCTGTAACTTAGCCTGCAGATCTGTGATCTAATGTGCCATTCGTGTCTTGACAATATAAACTTCATCCTGGGAGGCCTTGAGTGATGCGACCAATATTTCTACTTTTTCCTAAGGGTTGGACGATGCTGGGATCTCTGCGGGAACATCTGCGCAAAGTCGGTGAATCGTGTCTTCAAGTTCTGTGTGCTTCGCGGTGGCGATTCACACCTCAACATTCTTTTCAAGGATGGCCTATTCAGCTACGCTGAGCTGTTGGTGCACTTGTTGGTCTTGATGGTGGATTTCCTAAAATACAGAAATGTGGAGACCCTCCAAGGCCTCCTGGGGGAGTCGAGTTAAGTTCAGTTGGACTGCTTTACTGGCCTGGATTTGAAGTCCCAGGTCAGGTGGACTGAGCACTAGAGCTGCGCCAGGGAGAGAAAAAAGGCAGCTGTCATCTGTAACTAGTGATGCGCTACTGACGGTGGAGGGTGGGCGTACTGGGGTTGCACTAAGCTACAACATGTCTCTCTTTAATTATAGCGCTCACAGCTCAGCCTAAATTGTGTCGACCGCAACCCACTGATGTTCCTCTATGGCGGCCCATCTATCCTCCGCGGCCAGAGTGACTGCATCAGTGATTTGTTCTACGTCTCCATCAGTCAATGTGATTTTTTCGTCCCTTGCCGCTTGCTGAGATCGCTACTTTTTGCAGGGCATTCTGATCGGCTCACTTGTGTGCTTCGTGCCATGGGGGGAGGCAGGTTCACCTGCCTCCAAACCTTCTATACCCAAACCGGTTTGTGGGCCACTCTAGGTCTTTGCCTTGACATCCTTCTACTGCTACGCATCCTTTTGGGTGGCCGCAGCGGTGTCTTGTCGGGTACTCTTGATGACAGGGGGTTTGACTTGGGATGTGCTGGTGCTTCCAATGCCCTTCGCGCCAATTTTGAAGCCAAGTTTCCAGTTAGGGGGCCAGAGCGCAATGACATTGTCAATTTCTTTGTCCATCACCATGTAGGGAAGATAAGTCCAGGCTTTTTCTTTGTGCGATATGATCTGAACATTGTGTAGAGTGACCTGAAATGCGGCAATGCCCTTGTATCTGTCGTACACAACAAGGGACAATCGTGGTCGGGAATTAATAACTGCGGCCACGCTACTCTGAAAGAGGACCTAGAACACCTAGTTGTTCTTGAGCCATTGCGGATCCGTGGAATCTCATAAGTGTGCATAGTGAGCCCCTTTTCACATGTCCGGGGTAATCTCAGGGAGGATAGACTTTGCAGGGGCTTCCCAAGCAACTAATGCTATAAGAAACAACAACCAAGAGTAACAAAAGATGTGGCCTTGATCCTGGGACTCACGAACGTTGGTTAGAAACTCATCGCACAAATACTGTGCCCAGTTAAAACATACCCCCTTCGCATATTGGTCGGCTAACCAAATGACATAGGCTGGAATGGAGGTAACCTGAAACTTCCTCATCATTTTACATGCTAACAACATGGTTCCTAGCAGAATACTTTGGTCACTGATGTCTTGATGATAAATCCCCAAGTATTATGGTCCACATGATACTTTTGGCACACAAACTCAACAGTCTCTGTCTCATATTTCTTACCCATGCATTCTAGGGGGTTCGGACCGCTCATGGGGAGACCAGTAATCCAATGCATGAGTGCAGTGTCAATGGGGATCCTGTCCTGGATCCACATGCATCCGTCATGAATTAGCGCGAGAAGTTGTTGTGTGAGCCAGTTCGTTACATTGTAGTGTCCAAAGTGGGTGCATTCTAAGCAAATTGAGGAGCCCAGAGCCCGCCAAAACACGTACCTAGCATTGGGGGACAACTTTGACCCCATCGGCACCATGAACTGTATCAAGGTATAATTCGGGTACGAGCTCAGGGAAGGCCTCAAAATTTTCCAATTCATGATCGTCGAACTTAACTTCAAGAAGGAGACCAAAAGGTTCACCTATGATGGGGACCTCCCCTGGGGTCAGCGACATCTGCAGGTAGGTGATCAAGCCATCAAGGTTCTTTAGTGTGCGCGTCGATGCCCTGCGTGGTCGCATGAAGGGGGGCAGAGAGTTGATTGGCTTAGCAGACTGGGCCTCCTCCTGAGTAGCCCTCAGGGATTTCACGTTTCGTGGGGAGGTACGAGGCTTTCCTGCGGCCCATTTCGTAGGCCTCGGGGGCTTCCCTGAGCCCTAAGATTTTTCTTTTCCTTTCCTAGTGGTAGGGCTGGGTGTGGAGAGGATTTCTTCGACTTCGGATTTGACCTCCACCACTTCCTCAATGTCTTGGTCTACTGAGTTTACTGGCTCTGAGAATTTGGCAAGGTTCACGGCCATCATTCTGGCGCGAAATATGAACTCAGGATTGCTACTGTTAGAGGGGGTAGGCTACTCTAACATTAACCAGATGCTAGCGGCATAGAATTTCCTACAGCACAACTTCGTCCAGGAAAAGCAAGATAAGTACAAGCGATTTGAGCAATAAAAAACCTATGTTTGATCTATCTCACCTATTTTGTAGCCTTGGGTACCACCCAATGGTAGGGTAGACTTCGTACGGGACTTACCATCAAGTAAACGGTAAAAAATCTCCCGAAATCGCCACATTAAATACTAGCCGCCCTCTCCATCTAATGGAAATTTGTTTTTTTTACCCGATTTGACTGTTTCAATGGCTAGTTTTCGCACCCGGGTTGCGCTCACCATACCGTTGCGATCCCAGTGTACCCTTGTGCTCTGAGCAATCCTCCTACGTTCTCGGTGCACTGGCTTCACTCTGCTGGGATTCCTTCCAACTAAAATTCTGTGTTGACATAGTCCAGCCTTCCAGACCTCTTGCGCCATCATCGTACCTGTGTAGTGACCCCCTATTATATCTTTGTAGTTTACATCCTTCAGGCCATCATTGTGTAGTACTTCATGAGGTGTGATGCTGATAAATTCCACCTCTCGATGCGCCAACTCCTTTATTTGTCGTACTGAATATTCGGCAGGTATGATGCCTGTGGTCAAGAACAGAGAGATCTCGGTAAAACACGCATCCAAAACCCTACTTGTGAACAACTGCATATCAGGCAAGCCTTCCTCTCCCATCTCAATTCGGGACACGTGATTCCGCTCCGTAATCAACATCATATTCCTAAAGAAGTTACCACCTTCAGACTTCCTCCCCCAACACGGTCACATTCCTTAGGCGTTATAAAACTCAATGATCTGCAATCATTTTATAGTGGCATCCTAACAGAGGGTGTTGATACTTCTGTAGCTCGTGGGTTAGGGCCAACCCTTCCCTTGCCATGGTGACATAATTGCGTTTCGCACCCGAGATCGTCCGACTAGTATATGTGATTGTGTGATTACTGTGCTTGGTGCCAAGCTACGTACTACCTACTTCATGGGTGATTCCTGAAGTATCCTTATGAACTGTCATCGCCGGATCAGGGGAAGTGAGAATAAGTGCATCAATCATCCTGTTCTTGATTTTTTCAAACCTCTTTTGGCGCACTTCATCCAAACTGAATGAAATATCATGCTTAAGCAGTGTTCTCACAAGTTCGGTGATCAGTGCGTATCCCCGACTGAATTTTCTATAGTAGCCCATATGTCCCAAGATCTCGCACAACAGCTTCATAGTCGTGGGATTTACCTGTGGGACTGGTGTGATAAGTGTATTACCAATCTCCTCCCTCACCCTCTATGTATGATAAGGCTGTTGTTCTTCCGACCACGCATCTGAGTTGAGAATGACGTGTGTACCACCCAAGTTCCCTGTGACCTTTTAAGGTCCCGAAAACTTATTTGGATACTCCATGATTAGTCCCGTAATCTTGCCTGTTGTCCCATAATCCCAGTAGTTCCCAATCATAACCCGCTTGGGTGGTACTGCCGTATTGACATCAAAAATCGTGGTTTTACTGGTTTCATACTATTCGCCTCATGTATTGGAGGTCCCAGAACTGTGCATTCCTCCCTTGATGCTATGATCGAGACCTTGCACGGATCTGCGTCGCAATCTTCCATGGTGGCCTTATGGAGTTCGATATTATCCTGAATCTGTGTTTCCCATGTGGGTCCTCCTCTTACTGCGTCGGGGCTAGATTCACCATTCGCAATGGTGTCGAGAGTCTGCAGAGCTCCCTCAAGCACCTCCAATCCTCCCGTTAATCCAAATGTCCCCAATAATTTGTCTCTTAGGGTTGTCCACTGGCGGGTGCACTAACGTAGCTCCGCATCAAGATACTAGGCAGTGGGAATTGGTCCCAAGGCATGAATAAACAAGTGAACCCATTCTTTTGTAGTACGATCGCACCATCGCTGCATCCAAGCGAATAAGTGTTTGCGCGGATCTCCTGGGCCCTGAAATCTCTTGACGCACACATCGGTTGGAGGTTCAAACGTTAGTACCATCATATATTAACATTCCTCCCATTCCTGGAATGCCCCCTTATGTGTGTCCCACCAATTCGCAGGCATTGCGTGCATAGCCCAGTTCAGAGCCCATAGCCTTCGTTCTTTGGGAACCTCAGCTTCGAAGGTTTGCAAAAATTCCTTTATATTACCAGAGCCATCAAATCAGGGTAATTCTCTTACCTTGGAAGATATATACTGGAAGTCCCTGGTAATTCGTATGCAACGCAGTGTAGAGATTTCCTGCAGTCGATTTTTCCAATCTTCTAATTTTTCGTCGGAGTCAAAGACACATTCATTTTCCTTCTCCCAGAAAGGCATACCATCATCCGTGGGGTTGATCTAGTCTTTTTCCTTCGCATTTAGCTTATAGGTGTGATCCATCTTGTCTTCCTCATGCACTGGCTCGGTGTACCTTTCTCCTTCTGCGGGGTCTAGTGGCACGATCACCCGATTTCCCTCTCTTTCAAACACCATGCTTCGTTTCTTCAAGTTGATAATTCCACCCATATCAATGGCCCAATCCAATCCCAGGAGTGTTGGGCAAGGTTCTGCATCTTCTACAATCTAGATGACTTCAAAGTCAGCTTGTACCTTAGCCCCGGCGATATCTACGACCATCTTTGACAATCTCCCCAATGGTATGATCTTTTGTTGATTAGCCATGTGCAGCTGGATAGTAGACCATTCCAATTTAGGCTCTCCCATTCGTTGCTAAGTCTACTTAGGTAGTACATTTGCATCTGATCCTAGGTCTAGAATTACCTTGTCCATCTCATAATCACCAATCTACGCAGTTAATCGCATTTCGTGGCCAATGCGTCTCTTCTACTCGTAAAGTTTGTGCACATCCTTAATCTTTGTGACTGTGTCTGCTTTTCTTGCGCGGCCGTTGAGTAAGGCTTGGAGGTTTTCTACGACCTGCTGATTACGCAACAGCTTCATGCATGCTTACAAGAATGGTTTGACCTCATCTTCGATTCCACTGTTTGGAGCTATAATATTCCTACATTAGCATGCAGCTAATAGGAATATTTATTTTTGATTTTTGCACCTAATAGATGAATAAATGGGGGAGGAGACCCATACTTAAATTAAATCATCATAAAAACCCTCTTGGTATGAAAAGGGATCATTATAGAAGCTAGATTTCACACCCTCATGTGTAAACAGAGACTTTTTGCATGTGGACAAAGTCAAGTTTTACCAAGTCAACAACATTAATATTTGAGGAGTGGATCCTAAATAAAATCAATTCTCAATGTGAACAAGGCTAAATATGAGATATTTTCATAAGCACACTTAAGTGTGAAAGAGGCTTGATCAGTTGACCAATTCAACCAGGACCAAATCAACAACACTGTCTAGATGTAATGCACCTCCTAGATGCACATCGCAGTATTAGTTGGAGACACAACATGTGAATAGAGCTAAATCATTGAGATGGTTTAGGGTTTGGCAGGATTTATCACTTATAAAAGGAAGAGGAGGACATCAAGAGGAGGTTGTTCATGATATGATATTTTCTGAAGATATTGTCTGTTTAGACATTTCTTATTCTCGTGCTTTTTAGCTGAGAATAGTGTTGTTTAGCACTAGGGTGTTCCTGATCAGGAATCCCATCTCTTCTGTTGAGAAGCTCTTGGAGGAGTCTTGCTGATCTTGTCCGCTATCAGGCATTTGGCCAAGCTTCATCTTCCAACTACAATGTAGATCCTATTGAGGGTTTGGTTGTCCTTGTAAGTTGCAGCAAGTGGAGACTAGATCTATTCAGATCTAGGCCATTCTGGTGCCTCTTTTGAGTGGGAAAGCCTTCTATCCTCCTGATAAGAGAATATTAGATCCTTGGAGCTGCATTTTTAGATCTTGGAATTAGGCCAAACCAGTGCCACAGTCTACAACACAGTTTCTCTCCCATAACTGTGTTGTTTTCAGGTATATAGTTGCAGGGAGTTTTGGCATACTTTTGGAGGAGAGATCTCTGGTGTTGGGGGTTCTTCCCTTCACTGTGGTGATCCATGGATTAGGAATCTAATCCATGTCATATTCAGGTATGATCTATTTATTATTGTAATTGCTTCAGAAATTCTGAATATTACTGCAGATCTACAACTTTGGATCTCAGATCTACTCTTTGTATCTCATGTTTTGCTCAAAACCCCAAGGGGAATTTGTAGAGGAACTCATCTAGTGTACATGCTACAAATCTGATATTGATCTAATATTTTTCACATAGATATGTTATAGATCTAAAATGTAATGTACAGTTGTTTCAGCTCTTAATATAACGCTGTCAAGCCTTCTCACAGCTTAATACATTGTTGCAGCACCTCTTTCAGAGGGTTTCTTCATCAAAGTCTTCTATTTTCCTCTTGTACATTGTATGGGCCATATTATAAATATGTTTTTCTGATGTATAAGTGATTAAGGAACCCCCATATTGGTCTCTTGCATATATTGGGCTGAACTGTGTTATTTTCTGGGTAGTGTTATTTTGTATTACTGCAGTCCCTTCCTTTGGCATTTTCCAACTGCACTAGGTGTGGGGAGACCTGTTTAACCCACCTAGAAGGATTTGTTTTTGATCCCCTCTTGGATTCAGGTCTTAGATTGTCAGATCTAAGGGATCCAAGGGTTGGTTTCCAATCCTGTAGCATACATTCCTAAAAATGAGTTTTTCAAGCATGCCTGGCTAGCAGTCACATTTTGGGGATATTACAGTGGTATCAGAGCATGATCTTTGGCTCATCCTGTGAGTTACAGCTATCAGAAGAATAAAGATAAGGAGAAAATATTAGAATGATGGAGAGGATGAGTTTTATCTCATCACTTTTCAGATCTAGAAAGAACCTCTCCCAAGAGGTTAAGCAGATGAAGGAAAAGAGATGCCAAGAAACTCCTAGAGGGTTTCAAAAAGAGGAAGGACCATGCACTTTCTATTCTCATAAAGAAGAAGACAAGAAGCATGGAGGACAATTGGATTATTAGATTCTAAGTGAATACCTTGTTGAGTACAAATCTCAACCTAGAGCCTTCAAGGAGACTCTAGCCTTCCCACAGTTCATTCAACTGGAGGAAGAAAGGAGACCTTGCAGCACAAGAAGGATGAAGGGAAATCGGTTTCTATTGTCTACTTTTGATGGATCATCTTCAGCCAGGGATTGGGAAAGAATACTTGAAGCATTCTTCCTACTACATCTAGTGATAGAAAGAGAAGCAGTAAAGATTGCAGCATTGCACATGAAGGGCAAAGCAAGCACTTGGTGGTGCAGCCACATAAGTCATGCAAAAGTATCTACTTTTGTAGATTTCACTCAAAGGGTGATCAAGAGATTTGATGAAGAAAAATCAGAGAGGGAGGTGCCCTCACCACCACTTGAGGAGATTTGTATCAGCGCTGTCACAACCTTGGAGGAGAAGCCTTCAACATCATAAGTTGAGGGAGCCAACACAGTAGAAGAAGGAACTCTTGCAGCCATACAAGATGTTCCCAAATTCCATCAAGGTATGACTGAATTTCCACTTTATATTATTGTAACAAATATTTCAAAGGATTGTGGAAATTTACTGTTGCATGACCCGGGGTCATCACTTACTGCTAATCTAGAGTAGTAGAGTTGCACTACACTGTCCAAGAGCAGCAGTGAAGAAAGAAGGACCCATTCCTCATGGGAGCATTCAAATGACAGCTTCATTCAGGAAGCCATGAAGGATGACAAAGAGTAGACATCTTGAGATGAGAAACATTTTCTCCTCTCTAGATGGCACTTTCTTAATGAGCATGCCACAGCTCAAAGAGAGACTTCTACCTGCAGTTGATTCAAGACCCCACTGGTTTTGGAAGGCCATGCATGAGGATAAGGTCTTATTAAGAGATCCCATTGTGGGTTCACTTCAACATTTCATGAAGTGCAAATTTCTTCAAAGGTTTGAGGAGGTTGGTGTCCTACAATGGGAGGATACCAAGCATTTGCAGAATGAGATCCATCACCCACATTGGGATGAGTGGATGATAGTATGGAGCAAGAGGTTTCCAAACCCCTTGCAGATCTATGATACAGGCCAGCAAGAAGCATGGTTGCGCTGGTTAATTTTGGGTGAGTATGGCTACTACCCAGAGATTCATATTTTCTTATCTCATGCCTTATGTCTCAATGATAGGATGCATAAGAAGAAGGCATGGTTACTGTGGTTTTTAAGAAGAGATTTTGGACATCACATGTTAAATCTTATGTCAATGTATTTACCCTTGTTTGAGGTATGTCCCATGTATTCACACATATTTCTGTTTGAGATGTATCTCATGTATGTACTTTGGTTTGGGAGGAAGGATAACTCCCACATGATATGGCATAAAGGAGCTTGTTTGTACTATGTGGATGAGACATCTCATATGTCCATCATTGTATTGTTGCTCCATGATTTGCATTTTGATAATGCAAGAAGGCAACAAGAGTCCTTGTTGCTATGGTTACTATTGGGAGAGTATGGGCTGAAATTTCTCCATACTCATCATAATATTTCCAGAGAGGGGAATGGCACATTCAAAGTGCAAAGAGGCTACCCTTCAGCATTGGAGGAAAAGGAGAGGCTTCCACATAGGAAGAATATATTCTCACATAGCAGCATGTTGGTGGATGGCTTTGGCATGTGGAATGTCAAATAGAGAATTCATGGAGTGACAAGAGCCTTAACACTAAGGCCAACATTGCTGTCACTTGAGAGTATGTTTCTATTGATGGAGTGTTCCAAGGGGAGTATGCATCCTTCCTTTTTGTAGATTTTTATGAGGAGATTCTCATGGGAGGACTCATCCATGGACCTCACTTTTAGCCTACTCTTTATGCATGGTAAGAAATATATTTATACACTTATTGATTATTTCGTTGAGTATGTACACTTTCTCACCATGTATATACAGTGCATTTCTCCACAAGAGGGCAAGATTATTTATGGGCTTCATGGTCATGATAGAACCAACCTTTATGATGGAGATAACCCTTCTCTACATGACTTTGGACAAGTGTGTTGTCATTCTCATTATACTCAGCTGATATATAATGCTATTTACCACCTCATGGTAGATATGAAAACATGCACAACTGTCATCTTGTTGAAAAACCACTTGCCACATGATGATCTAAATCAGCAGTTGGGAAGACTGCGCTGTATCCACTTGATAAACCATTGGTATCATCCAAACTTACATATAATCTTCTGCAATTTTCTGATTTGGATGCAAAATGGTGATGATGTGCCATTCATTTTGAATGAGATGATTTTGGCTAGCATAATTCATGACATGGGAGAAAGGATCCTTGGAGATCTAATCTTCTTCTTGCCACTTGAGGGCAACCTCATTGTAGCCCAAGATCTGCATATGCTCTACACATATCATAAGTGGAGAGAAGGACAACATGGGGTAGGCCATTTTGTCTACCATGTTCAGTTATTCAGCCCACCTACATTGCAAAAGCCAATGGTGGAGGAGATATTTCATGAGTTGCCATGTTGGAGGGTGACTCATCTTGTATGGATGATGGCTTGGGGGTGGAGGTTTTACATGGGAATGATAGTTCCCAACACATTTTAGACTCCATGCCTTGGGAGGAACTCTAGACAACACATGGTTGCCTCCTTGAGTATTTCACCTTTTCATGATGATGGCTACTTGGGATGCTCACGAAATGCTAGCTTGCATGCTTGGGAGGGGCACTGTGGAGATTCATGTTTGAGACAACATCATATTCCTTGGAGATGCTCATCATATGAGGATGCTACAAGAGGAGGAGAGGAAACTCTTCAGTTCTATCCTTGCAGTTGCTTGAGGACAAGCAACATTTGGGAGGGGAGGACTGTAATATTCCTACATTAGCATGCAGCAAATAGGAATATTGATTTTTGATTTTTGCACCTAGTAGATGAATAAATGGGGGAGGAGACCCATACTTAACTTAAATCAGCATAAAAACCCTCTTGGTAAGAAAGGGGATCATTCTAGAAGTTGGATTTCACACCCTCATGTGTGAACAGAGACTTTTTGCATGTGGACAAAGTCAATTTTGACCAAGTCAACAACATTAATATTTGAGGAGTGGATCCTAAATAAAATAAATGCTCAATGTGAACAAGGAAAAATATGAGCTATTTTCATTAGCACACTTAAGTGTGAAAGAGGTTGGATCAGTTGACCAAGTCAACTAGGACCAAATCAACAATGTTGTCTAGATGCAATGCACCTCCTAGATGAACATTACAGTATTAGTTAGAGACTACACATGTGAATAGAGCTAAATCATTGAGATGGTTTAGGGTTTGGCAGGATTTCTCACTAATAAAAGGAAGAGGAGGACATCAAGAGGAGGTTTTTCATGATATGATATTTTCTGAAGATATTGTCTGTTTAGACATTTCTTATTCTCTTGTTGTTTAGCTGAGAATAGTGCTGTTTAGCACTAGGGTGTTCTTGATCGGGAATCCCATCTCTTCCATTGAGAAGCTCTTGGAGGAGTCTTGTTGATCTTGTCCACTATCAAGCGTTTGGCCAAGCTTCATATTCCAACTATAATTCAAATCCTATTGAGAGTTTGGTTGTCCTGGTAAGCTGCAGCAATTGGAGACTAGATCTATTCAGATCTAGGCCATTCTGGTGCCTCTTTTCAGTGGGAAAGCCTTCTATCCTCGTGATAAGAGAGTATTAGATCCTTGGAGCTGAATTTTTAGATCTTGACATCAGGCCAAACCAGTGCTAGAGTCTAAAATGCAGTTTCTCTCCCATAACTGCGTTATTTGCAAGTATATAGTTGCAGGGGGTTTTGGCATAATTTTGGAGGAGAGATCTCTGGTGTTGGGGGTTCTTCCCTTCACTGTGGTGATCCATGGATTAGGAATATAATCCATGTCAGATTCAGATATGATCTGCTTATTATTGTATTTTCTTCAAAAATTCTAAATATTACTACAGATCTGCAACTTTGGATCTCAGATCTACTCTTTGTATCTCATGTTTTGCTCAAAACCCCAGGGGGAATTTGAAGAGGAACTCATCTAGTGTACAGATCTGATATGGATCTAATATTTTGTACGCAGATTTGTTCTAGATCTGAAATGTAATGTATAGTTGTTTCAGCTCTTAATATAACGCTGTCAAGCCTTCTCATAGCTTAATACATTGTTGCAACACCTCTTTTAGAGGGTTTCTTCATCAAAGTCTTCTATTTTTCTCTTGTACATTGTATGGGCCATATTATAAATTTGCTTTTCTGATGTATAAGTGATTAAGGAACCCCCATATTGGTCTCCTGCATATATTAGGCTGAATTGCGTTATTTTTTGGGCAATGTTATTTTGTATTACTGTAGTCCCTTCCTTGGGCATTTTTCAACTGCACTAGGTGTGGGGAGACCTATTTAACCCACCTAGAAGGTTTTGTTTTTGATCCCCTCTTGGATTCAGGTCTTAGATTGTCAGATCTAAGGGATCCAAGGGTTGGTTTCCAATCCTGTAGTATACATTCCTGAAAATGCATTTTTCAGGCATGCCTTGCTAGCAGTCCCATTTTGGGGATATTACAGGAGCCAATGTCTCATTTTGAGCACAGTCTTGCTGAGCTACGACAGAGGTATCCTTCTCCTCCTAGAAAACCACACCTTCCAGTTTAGTAGCTGCTTTACGAATCAAAGACTCTGTCTCAGATCTTTCTGCAGACCCTCCGGTGGCCATACCGCTGCCTGTTATTACATTAATGCTCATATCTTCTTCACAAGGTTTTAATTCACTCATTTTAAATTTTTTGTAGGAGTCTGCTATTTTTCTTGTACCTTGGCCATCAGAATTGGGAAATCCTTGATCACATGGTCCAACTGTCTACAATATCTTTAGGATTTCCGAGTTGGGTTCGTGCAGTCCCTCGCAAAGTGACCTATTTCCCCACATTTATAGCATATTAATTGGCCTATGCCCCTCCCTGCGATTCCTCCTCGTGCCCCACCCCTGCCCCTGGCTGGGGATCCTCCTATACCTGCGGGGGATCTAGGTGATGAGGGGTCCGACTTTACCCTATATAGGTTTCCTCGGTCGATCATCAGATCATACGTTCGACAGTTCTGTTTGTCATGTCCTACAGAATTACAAAACCTACACCACTACTATTTTACTTCAGGGATATATGCGAGAAGGCGGGGGCAGTGGTTGGTATCGTGCAACCCAGCAATGCGGAAGTAATCGCACCATAGCGTCGGCCCACTTGGTCTTGCAGCTTCCCTAGAGCGCAGCGGGCTGGGTCCCCCAGCCTGGATGTAGTATCCAAGCAGCGGATAGTTATCTTTGGTGTGGCCATTCACCCTGCATCATATGCACCATATTTCGGGGCTGGCCTCTATCTGTCGCTCCTTGTGTAGATTCTGAATCTCCATGTGCATCGCTTCTAGCTATCCTTGTATCTGTTGTACTCCTAACTGGGTATCATCTCTTGGCGTAGCTTCCAGTTTCATGGCAACCTCCAAGGCCTTCTCCTATGTTTCAATGTCTTGGTGACCCATAGGCATGCGCAGGTGGGGCAACAACATAGCAATGAACCACTCCATTTTTTTCCTAGCATCATATTGGAATCCTCCTTCTCTGATCACTTTCTTTAATCGCTGATTAGCTTCCCATACAAACTCAGACGGTCCTTGCTTGAAATCCTTCAAGTCATTTACTATCTGAGAGTAGGACTTAGGTTTCTTGAAATTTTGTTTTAACGCATTCTTAATTTCCTCAATAGTTTCATTCACATGTTTCTCAATGTATCCCATGTACCAATCCAGGGCTCTCCCTTCAAAATCAAGAGATAACTGTGCCCATTTAACTGCGTCACTTACTACATTCTGTGCAGTCCATCCCGATCCTGCGACAAACCAGAACTGATCCATGTCCTCATCGCCCATGTATTTGAAGGTAGGTAGCTTCATGTGCGTAGCCATATCGTCTTCCAGTGGGGGTGGAGGTGAGTTTTTACCCCTGTGAGGGTTTGACAGTGGTGTCGACGGAGGGCTATGTGTAGTAAAATTTCTTACTGGACTGTAGATAGATCGATCCCCCTCTTAGTTAGTTTTGTAGTACTTACCACTGCGCGTTGTGACCTCTCTCTGGTCGGAGCTCATTCACTCCTTATGGCTACACAAAATGCTTTTCTTACACAACAAGATTTTAATCAGTAATGGCAAATTCTTCAAAAAATTACCCAGAAAACCCTTGAATAACCTTTGATCCACTTCGAAGTAGGATACGAATTGATCGACTGCAAATTCAGTCACAAATCCTCCTATCACACTGTCCACCCATTGATCTACCGTGCGATTAATGGCCTTGTTGGTCTCTTCTAGCTGTAGGATCCGTTCTGCGGTCCACTGTGTGACCTGCTCGTCTTTCCAACACTTTTGAAACTAGACTAGCCTTGCGAGCCACTCCTAGAGCTCGATCACAATTGTTACAATGAAGATCTCATAGATCTCCGTGAAAATATAATAATTCTTCCACTCTTTGGTGGTAAAATTCTTATTGCGGTTTTCTTTTACTGCGAATTCCTAAACTTGTTTTTCAAACCATTCATCGATTTCTTTTCTTTAGGTTTCCAATACGGCCTTGGCATTACCCGATCTCTCTCAAAATTCTCTCGGTCCTAGCAACGGAACCATTTTTTGGCTCGAGGGGTACTAACCCAGGTTCGGAGGTTAAGGTTTTCCAACAAACCCCTATACTACTGGCCCTTTCGGCAGTGACCTACTTGCGCAGGCGAAAGTCTCACCCGAAGAAGTATGGGAGGGTGCTGGAACCGGGTTTCCGCACCCTGTGAGAGAGCAGGTAAGTCAAGCCGATCCGAAACTATCAGATCTATACAGCCAGAGGTCATTCGTAGGAATTTCAATAAATAACTAGAATACAATTTATCAGATCTAGAAAATAGGCTCGTATCGACATAAGTACTATCAGCTATAATCACAAAACAATATATTTACAACGGATTAATAGATCTCAGATAAATTTACCATAACATAGATAGTTCGTATCTTATTAACAAATACATCATCATATAAATCAAGTCCGCATCAACCATAACAGGACAGATCCAGATAACATCAGATATCCGCAATACTTCTGCACATCTATATCATTACCCAAAAATCCTCTTACATTCCCTAAATTACCAACTGCGCACACAGCCAGTAGGGTCCGCACATAGCAGGACAGAGGATCTACATGCACACTGCCAGCAGGAGTCCTAACCCAAACAACCCTACCACAGATCTAACAGTTCGTACTTCGCATCAATCTCTATTCATTCCTACCTATGACTCAAAAAAGGTGCATCTATTTATAGCGATTTAGCCTACGCATCCAAAGGTCTGCAAACCGTGGTTTGCGGACTCTTGGTCTACCCTTGATCCATTTACAATGCGTTAGGGGCTTTGACCCACCCCAAAACCCCTGCGTTAGACTAAACACTACAAAATTATACAAAAATGGAAAAAATTCATAGCCTTTGGGAGACCTTTCTCCAACACATCGTTTTGATGGTTTTATGTTATTTCCTTGGGTTTAAATGTGTGTGCTAAGTGCCAATATAGAATATTTTTTGCAATGATATATACATAGTGATTTTGTGCTCTAGGTACATGACTAAATGTAATGATTTCAAATTCACGCATCAAAGTCTTCACTCATAAATATCTTCTAAAATGGATAGGATTGTGCACACGATAGGAACCATTTAATTGCATGACAAGAAGCAGGGAATCTAAACGAACATGAAGGTGGAGGATGCAATGGGAAAGGGCATTGACTGATAAACCTCGCACTGCATCATATTCATCCTGGTTATTGGTGGCAGTACCAATGCATACACCGTTCAAGAGAACAAGAAAATGTAAGGGGGTAAAAATGGCCCAACCTGGCGAGGCTAGATTCCGAGAGTAATGACTTGCACCATTGGCATAACTGATATAAGGTGTAGATGGGGGGTCCATCTGAAAGGTGCCATGAAACAACAAATGGGAGGATGATGAACAATGCTGGCAACCTAAGCACAAAGTAGAAATCGAACAAACAATGCTAGAGGGAGTGATCAGGGTAGGATGTCTACCACCCGCACACCGACGAGTAGGTGGTGTGTGGGAGCTACCTTGGGGGGAGCTTGTGCTCAGGCTGTGAAAGTCACCATAGAAACGGATGGTGCCATTATACTTATGGGCAGGAAAGATGAAGTCAGGGGTGGAAAAGGCTTCCATGATGTCATCATCACAGTAGAAGATGGGGTGACTGGAGGAAGAGAGACCACATGACGCGGCGAAGCTACCTGACTCATTATCATGAGAAGAAAGGTTCACATGTGCATTGTCACAGGGGTGATAGAAGAACAAGCAGATAAGGGATCCATTGATGTTGAGCCCAGGGTGATCGCTGAAGGGGGGTCAAGAGAAACAGAAGGGGAAGTCTCAGAGGGACCTTCCACCATGCATCTCATGAATGATGATAGGTAGAGGATGGTGGCTGTAGGCTCCATCATCTCCACATCAGGAGGGGAAATTTCAATGGAAGCGGGTGAATCCTCAAGCTGGCCTGATGTATATTGTCCAAGGATGGGAGAGGCAGACTGGTTTTGTTCAATCTCGTACTCCCAAACTACCTCCAAAGAGGCGCAGTAATGCATGAGGTGGGGACAACGGTGGCTATAATGGCCATGGAGATAAAACAAAGCATAAGGTTGGTTGGTGTGAATAGTCTTAGGGTTCTTGGCTATAGTCGAGGAAGAAACAGAGGCTTCAGGGACAATAGACTCAGGGAACGCAACATTAACCATGGGCTTGATACGAGGCAACTCGGGACAATGATGGGTGGCATGACTAACAAAATCACACAAAGCACAAGGCTTTGGAGGCTGAGGAGGAGCAGGGTCAGTCAGGGTAGCCTTGTCTTTTGGTGCCTTCTTGCGAGCTTTTCCCCCTTTACCCGAAGCTGGCGCAACAAGAGAAGGTTCCTGCTGAGGTGTCTGTTAGAAAATTATATATTACAGAGCAATGCAACACATAAAATATGCGGAAAACACAAGCACACAAAACACATAAAATCATAGAGACACAGATATACGTGGTTCACCCAGTTTGGGCTATGTCCACCTCGAATAGCCAGTCCTTCCTTTCTATTATCCAACAAAATGAAGAGACACAACCTATAGCAGATCCACTGTAATATCCTGTGTTCTCTCTCATAGTCTCCCTATCTATTTCTCACTCTGAGAATACACATACCATACAAAACCGCAATACAATACCCTCATACAAAGAGAGGGGTTGCCTTCGAGGGAAAAAAACCCTAAACTAAACATAACTTCTACTGTCAGATCATCCGCCTAATGAACGACCCAGATTTAATAGAAATTACTATACTTTTTCAAGGCAAATTTACATCTATTTTTAGCTTTGGGGGTGCTACCCCAGAAACCTCCCACCAGGGGGGGCTCCATAAAGTTGCAGCCACCCCCCCTGGACCCCCTAGGCAGCGTTTAATTACAGGCGGCATTACTGCCCCATTAAGGTACAGGGGTCCAACGCTGTGATACACAATAAACAAGCTAATTAGGCTCCACAACCAATAATCTCTCACTTGGAGACTGATTGTAGCAACTCCACCGCTGCTTCATTTGCTGGACAATGACTCCTCTTTGGACCTAGCTGTTTCTCATCTTCATCGTCATCCTTGAAGACCAATTGAAACTGAGCATATTCTCAGTTTCTCCCTGGTTATAACTTTTGTTAGCGTATCTGCAGGATTCTGGCTAGTGTGTATCTTTTCCAGCTTCAACTGTCTATCTTCCAATACTGACCATATGAAATGGTACTTGAGCTGTATGTGTTTAGTCCTGGAATGAAATGCTGAGTTATTTGTTAGATGAATGGCACTTTGGCTATCACTGTATAACATGCCCATATCATGCTTCTTACCCAATTCATCCATAAACCTTTGTAACCAAATCATTTCTTTACTAGCCTCTGTAGCAGCAACATACTCTGCTTCTATTGTTTAAAGTGCAACAACACTTTGGATTTTTGAAACCCAACTGACAGCTGTTCCACCTACAGTAAATACATATCCTGTAGTGCTCCTCCTGTTATCTCTGTCACCTACCATATCTGCATCAAAATATCCCTGTAGAGAAATGTTTGAACCACCAAATCATAATGCTTGATTTGTGGTACCTCTCAAATATCTGAGAATCCATTTCACTACCATCCAATGTTCTTTTCCTGGATTGTTCATGTACCTGCTTACAACTCCCACTGCATGTGCAATATCAGGCCTTGTGTAGACCATTGCAAAAATTAAGCTTCCAACTACTGATGCATATGGAACTTTAGACATATAGTCCATTTCTTCTTGGGTCTTGGGGCACATCTCCTTACTAAGTTTGAAATTTCTAGCAAAATGTGTACTAACTGGTTTTGCATTCTGCATATTAAATCTTTTCAACACCTTTTGTATGTACTCATTCTGAGACAGTGTTAATTTGTGATTTTTCCTGTCTCTACTTATTCTCATACCAAGGATTTTTTTTGTAGCTCCCAAATCCTTCATTGCAAATTAATTTGAAAATTTTATTTTGAGCACATTTATTTCCTGCATGTTAGATCCCGCAACAAGCATGTCATCTACATACAATAACAATATAATATGGCTGCCATCATTTTGCTTTTTCATATAAACATAATGATCATAGTGACATCTAGTATAACCTTGTTCAGACATAAACTTGTCAAATTTTAGATACCACTGCCTTGGAGCCTGTTTTAAGCCATACAAGCTCTTCTTTAACCTGCACACTAATTTTTCCTTCCCTTTGACCTCATATCCTTCTAGTTGCTCCATATAGATCTCTTCCTCCAAATATCCATGGAGAAATACTATCTTTACATCTAACTGTTCAAGATGTAAATCTTCCGCTGCTACAAGACTTAAAATAGTTCTGATTGAAGTCATCTTAACAACAGGAGAAAATATTTCATCAAAATCAATACCTTTCTTCTGTGAAAAACCCTTCACCACAAGTCTAGCTTTGTACCTCTATTTTCCTCCATCTTCTTCCTTCAGCCTGTAAACCCATTTATTCTACAGTGTAGTTTTACCTGTAGGCAACCTGACTAAGTCCCAATTCTGGTTATGCATTAAGGAGTCCATCTCTTCTTCCATGGCAAGCTCCCACTTCTTCCTACTTTCAACCTGCATTGCTTCTTCATAACATTCAAGTTCACCAGAATCAATCAACAATAAATAATATAATGAAGGAGAGTATCGTTCAGGGGGTCTACTTATCCTGGTAGATCTTCTAACACCACTTTCAGGTGTTTGAGGTGCTTGATGCTGTTGTGGTGGTTGCTATTGTTGTGGCTCTTGATTATTATTATTTTCAGGCACCTTTACCTTTTCTGTGATCTCATCAAGAAATGTGTATTCTTTGTTTTCTTTTTCATGTTTCTTTTCCTGCAATTGATTCTTATACAATTCCTTTTCCTGCAACTGATTCATAATCATATAAGCGATAGCCAAAATCATTAACACCATATCCAATAAAGGTACATTTCTTTGATTTTGCCTCAATCTTTGTTCTATTTTCTTTATGAATATGGACAAAGGCCTCACAGCCAAAAGGCTTTAAAAAAGAGTAGTTTACCCTTTTACCTGTCCATGCTTCCTCTGGAATACCACCATCTAAGGAACTTGAAGACCCTACGTTTATTAGATAAACAACAATATCTACAACATCTGCCCAAAATTGTAAAGGCTATCCTGCATGCAATCTCATACACCTTGCATGCTCCATGATTGTTCTGTTCATCCTTTCTGACACACCATTTTCTTGTGGTTTTCTTGGAACTGTCTTCTCTCTACGAATTCCATGCTCTAAACAGTACCTATCAAACTCTTTGCTGCAATATTCACCTCCATTGTCTGGTCTGAGACACTTCAACTTCTTTCCTATCTCAATCTCAACCAAAGCTTTCCATTTCTTGAAAGTATCAAATACATCATATTTATTCTGAATAAAATGAATCCAAGTTTTTCTAGTTGCATCATCAGTAAAAGTAACATAATAACGAGAGACACCAAGAGATGATACCTGAGAAGGTCCCCATACATCTATTTGCACAAGCTCTAATTTTTTGCTCTTCTTTTCTTTCCCAACTCTGAGAAATCTGACTCTCTTCTATTTTCCATAAATGTAATTGTCATAGAAATACAAATCAACATTCTTCAAACCTGGCAACAAATTTCTTGAGTGAAGAATCTTCATCCCCTTCTCACTCATGTGTCCGAGCCTATGATGCCATAATGCTGCATCTACTCCTTTGGAAGTTAAAGAATTAACAAATTTAGAAATACCATTGCATAAATACAATGTACCAACCTTTTCGCCTTTTGCTATTACTAGGGATCCTCTGGTGACCTTTCAGGTTTTATCTGTGAAAGTTGTCACACAACCTTCACTGCCTAACTGCCCTGTTGAAATCAGTTTTTTCTTCAGATCTAGAACATGCCTTACCTCCTTTAATAGACATTGGTTTCCATTATGTTGTTTTACAATAACTTTACCCATTCCAATAATTTTACAGGGTTTATCATCACCCAAATGGACTTGTCAAAAATCTCCTTGAACATAGTCATGAAAATATTTCTTATCAGGTGTGGCATGGAATGAGGCCCCTGAATCTACAACCCAAGAATCAGTAACATTTTCGAAAGAAAGAATCAAAGCATCTTGTAACACATCACCTGTCACATTTGCTTCATGATTGTTTCTTGCGCGTAACGTCTCCTTCTTTTCCCTTCGAGATCTATAGTCTTTCTTGAGGTGTCCTTTTTCCACATTTCCCCAGCACACTATCCCCGATCTGGACTTAGATCGGCCTTTCCTTGATTCTTGTCGATACCGAGCTCTTTCCTCTTTCCATTCTTCTTCCCCTAGACTTCCTTGCCTCAAATAATTACACTGCTCCTGCGGAATTTTCCATCACTGTTCTCCATACAAGGATAGCAGAAAGCATCATCGAAACTTTAAAGTACTAGATCCGAGGAGATATTAAGGTTATTAATGGCCATAACTAAACCATTCCGATTTACAGCAGCTGAGAATAGAAAGAGTCCTAAATTCATCATCAAAGTTTACCCCTACGAACAGCGAAATTTGGTAATTGTATTAAAATCATTTAAATATTACGAATCCACCTTTCGACATCTTCATATTAAATAAACGTTTCATGAGAAATACCTTGTTTGAGGCTGAGGGTTTTTCATATAGTTTCTCCAATGCCCTAATCAAACCTTCTGTTGTTGTTTCTTTTGAAATATTGAAGGCTACCGACGCCGCGAGGCACAACCATACTGTTCTGAGTGCCTTTCTATCGAGAATCTGCCATTCTGCGTCTGTCATAGCCGTCGGCTTCTTTATTTTTCCGCTCAATGGTAGGTACATATCTTTCTGATATAGATAATCTTCCACAATGGGAAGTTTTGGCCGTTGAATTTCTCGACCCTAAACTTATCATCTTTCGACATTGATCCCACTCGAACCAGGAATCCTTCTTTCGTGCGAGTTTATTAGCCAAACAGACATTCAAATTTCATACCAGTTGTTAGAAAATTATATATTATAGAGTAATGAAACACATAAAATATGCGGAAAATACAAACACACAAAACACATAAAACCAGAGAGACACAAATATACGTGGTTCACCCAGTTTGGGCTACGTCCACCTTGAATAGCCAATCCTTCCTTTCTATTATCCAGCAAAATGAAAGGGCTAGCTACGGTCCGGCTGTAATATCCTCTGTTCTCTCTCACAGTCTCCCTATCTGTTTCTCGCTTTGAGAATACACATACAATACACAGTCGCAATATAATACCCTCATATAAGCGAGGGGTTGCCTTCTAGGGCAAAAAACCCTAAACTAAACATAACTTCTACTGTCAGATCATCTACCTAATGAACGGCCCAAATTGACTAGAAATTACTATACTTTTACAAGGAAATTTTACATTTGTTTTAACCCCGGGCGTTTGAAACCCCGCGAGGGGGGGGGGGGGGGGGCTCCATGGGGGTTCCTTGTGACCACTTACTGGACCCCCCAGGCAGTGTTTAATTACAGGTGGTGTTGCTGCCCCATTAAGGTATAGGGTTCCAATGCTGTGATACAAAATAAACAAGATAATCAGGCTCCACACCCAATAGTGTCTGAGGCATGGTAGCAGCGCGAGGGGTCATGGGGACCAGTTGGACCGGGGTCAAAGCAGGATAAGGTTTGGGTTGACCAGGCGGGGTAGCGGCTAGGGGATCGATGTACCAGATGAGAATCCTCAGGGTTAGGTTAGGAAGGTATAGGGTATCCATGACACGTACCGAGAAAACTCTAGGAGGGGGAGTTAGGAACAGTATTTGATCAGAGGGGCAATGGCTAGGCAGGACGGCTCCGAGATGGTTAAGGCTAGGAGGAACCATGCCAGGAGGGTAGAGAGGCTCATGGATACTAGTTGCAGGTGAAGGGCCAAGAAGAGGGGGTCTAGAAAGCTGAGTTGAAGTGTTAGGAGTAGGTTGTGGAGGGCGGGGCTGCTAACTAGTTGAAGTGGGATGCTTGAGGGAAGCCCGAGATGATTACATCATGCAAACATTTGATGAGCTGGGATCAGAGACAGGAGGAGGAAGACCATGGAATGAACCAAGCAAAGAGGAGTCTTTGTAGACTCTGGGTGAGACACTAGTCAAGGGGTTTACGGTCTTCTTATTGGCCACCGAAGATATGATGGACTCAAGGGAGGTCTGAGACTTTGATTTGTAATATGTCGACTGGTCAATGGTGACTATCTTTCCATTATGGGGAAAGGAAATCTTGCGGTGAACTGTAGATGGTACAGAAGACATCGCATAGGTGTACCTACGACCCAATAGAATGTTGTATTCTAAGGGGGCATCAATGACTTCTACGTCAATGCAAACAGTCTTACCCGAAAGAGTGATAGGACAATTGCGGAACATACCAATGGGCTTGGAGGAGTGGCCATCCCACGCTCGAAGGGTGATAGTGGAAGGGTCCAACTCATTTGATCCGATTTTATTCCAAACAGAAGCGGGCATCACACAGGTGGATGCCCCCTCATCATTTATACAATGGGAAACGTTGGCGTTCCGGATCTTGACGGGGATTTGGAAGGCGACGGAAGCAGGAAGGGGAGGATTTTTTGACCAGTAAACATCAAAGATGATCAAATGATCATCTGAAGGATGTACAATGCCCATGGAAAATAGTAGAGCTTTTCATTTTGAAGGTCATGACTGGAGGAGTTCTAACGTTGAGATGGCAACATGATATTGCACCAAATCATCTACTATACTATACAAATGGGAAGCTTTTCCAGAAGCAATGTTCTGGTGTAATGGTCCCTTAAGGATCTTGGTATAAACCTCTGCCTTAGGCGTAGGGATATGTAAACGACCATTGGTTGTCGAAAGAGGCTCTATAGAACCTGAAGAAGGGGGCTCAAGGGCAGATGTAGCACGAGGTTTTTTGTACTAACGGGATCGAGTCTGAAGGTTGAGGTCAACGGTAATGGGTTCATCATAGTTCATCATGAGAATATGGTAATCGAAGGTACTAGATAGAGGAGGTTGAGTGGCCACCTGACCTTCAGGTGGTTGGGTAACCACAAATCCTTACTGAGGGAAAGGATTAGTAAACACAGCCATCTGACTAGGCATATCATTGGGAGGAACGGAAGGGGAGGCTTTCTGACCTTGCGATGCTGCTTGAGTCTCCCACATCTGCCACATCTGTGGTAAAAGAGGACAATTGTGGGTGTAATGACCATAGACACCACAACAAGAACAAGGCTTATTTGGGCGAACAAGTCTATCCTGCTTGGGATGAGTTCCCTATTTTTGGTTAGCAGTGTTAGGTGCATTACCTTGGGGATTAGGTCTAGGATTACCGGGGCTAGATTGATTTTGGGTGCCTTTCCTCTTATTTTTGGAAGTAGGAGGATTAGTCACGCCCTGCTGTGCATACACCTGCCCCTAGGGGGCGGTGGCTGTTGTTGCAGGGGTTGAGGAGGAAAGGGAGGAAGGGGTGCTAATGATTCAGGGGTTGGAGCACTAGGCTGCGGATACGGATAATAAGGAGGCTGGGTAACATTGTGGTAAACAGGTTGGGAAAAAGGAGGAGACATGCCATATCCTAGATACATGCTACCAGGAGGGGGAAATGTGCTGGAGGAGCTGGACCCTCCTTGAGGGAAACAATAACCCATGGGAGGATGAGCATATGGATGAGAAAGATCTCCAATGATACCGTCGGTGGCATGGGATGCCCCCGGTGCGTTTGCACCACTGGGTCTAGGGAGATCAGGTAAGACGGTATAAACATAACCAGAATTATCATAGATCATTTCATATTTAAATGCAATTTGGAGAGTGGCTTCCTCAGTTTGAGGGAAATGCGATGCAACATCTTTGCCTATAGCAGGCAAAAGGGATCTAAGGAACCAGTCCATGCAGACATGGTCTTCGAGTGTAGGGGCTCGACATAGGCTCTTTCTTCTCCGCCATTCCTAGACATGATCGGATAGGCGGGTCATAGACGATTGACGGAAATAAGTCAAAAGTTCGGTACTAGTGTCATAACGAAGGGGAAGCTGGAAATAAGACAGAAAAACTTGGGCAAGAGTTGCAAAGGTGGTATGAGAGGAGGAGGCCTCATCAACATACCACTTATAAGCTTCTCCACTAAGCGTGCGTTGGAACAACTGAAGATAGACGGAGTCATCGATAATGGAATTAGATGAACACCACATGTAGAAATATCAAACATGGTTTGTAGGATCTTCTCCAACAAGACCTTCAAACTTGGGGATGTCGGAAGGGAGCTTGGCTAGAATAGCAGGTGAACCAGTGTCATGGCATATAGGGTCATTGATCAACTGGTTAAAATTGGGAAGATTGAGGCCTGCCATATATGGGAATAAGGGAGCAGCCGGGATAGTTCCTGTTGTGGTCCCACTAGAAGTATTACTAGCATTAGGGTCGGGGCTACCACCAGTGTTAGGTCCTGAACCAGACATGGTGAAGGTGACAGGGGGAGAAACGAGGATGGAACTAGAAGGGGAACTCAATGAACTAGAAGAGGAGTCAGAGTGCAGACTCAGTGGAGGACTAACTTGAATCCTACGTGGAGGAGTAAGTCTTCCTACCGGAAATTGAGGATGAAGGCTAAGAAGTCTCCGGGAAAAACGCCTTGGCAGCAAAATGATGAAAGCACAAACACGGAAAAAAGGGCAGAGAGACCAACAAGGGCAAGGAGGTGAGGATCAACTGATTACAATGTCCACTACAAGGAAAATACCCTCTAGTGGATGTTTTTGAGGAACCTCTTATAAAAATACCCCAGACATCCGTTTCTAGCAGAGGCTCCTAGAGGAAGTTGGCGGGCGGAGGTTTTTGCAGATGTATTTCATCCGGTGCTCTTATCATCGTAAAGCGCACCGGTGTGTTCAACACGAGAAAGCACCGTTGTGGTTAAAACATTAGCACACTGGACACCGTGCACTCCATACACACCCGCCCGGTGCATTGTATTTCTATAGCGCACCAGTACTTTACATAACTTTTGCACCAGTGCCTTGTAAAAAGCACGGGAAAACCAAAACCGCTCGTGTCGCCCTTAAACACACCAGGTCGCCAACGCACTGGGTCGCCCTGAAATCCCCGCACACCAGCACATCGTTAAATAAATAAAAATTTACGACCAAAAAACCACACAAAACATAGGCACACCGGACACTGTGCACTCCTAACACACCGTCAGAGTGCGTCATATTACTGTAGAGCACCGGTGCCTTACATATATTTTGCACCGGTGCTTCAGAAAATGTGTGCGAAAATAGAAACTACCCGGTGTGGAATAAAGCAAATGCACCGAGGTGCCCATAAACCTTGCGCACCGGCAAAGGGTTAAATAAAAAAAAATTATGGCCAAAAAACTGCACAAAACATTGGCACACCAAAAACCATGCACCCCGTACACACATGCTTGGTGCCTTATATTAAGGAACCGCACTGGTGCGTGACAAATCGTCAGCACCGGTGCCTCATAAAAATTGTGCGAAAACAGATACCACCCAGGGTGGAATGACGACAACACACTGAGGAGCCCATAAACCCTGCACACCAGAACAGGGTTAAATAAAAGAAAATTACGGCCAAAAAACCACACCAAACATTGGCTCACCAAACATCATGCCTAGTGTGTTGTATTACTATAGAGCATCGATGTGTTACAACTATGCTTCACTGGTGCATCATAAAATCGCGAGAAAACCGAAACCGCCCGGGGCGGCATAGCGCAAATGCAAAGGTACGCCAATAAAAACCCTGCGCACCAGAAAAGGGTTAAATAAAAAAAAAAATTACGGCCAAAAAACCGCATTTTTCACTTTTGTCAGTGCTACAGAGCTCTCAATCACCAGTGCAAGTTATCCTTGTTTAAGCGGCCCTGAAATCGGTGCTCCCATTGCACTCATTGCATGCATTGCTGCTGTGCATTGCCGACCAATCTCCAACTTGAATTTTGTAAAACGGTGGAAACTTTTTCTTTTGAAAATTATACAGCCAATATGCCTCCTCGATGGGTAAATGTACAAGTATTTTTGTTTTTTTCCATAATTAAGCCTTTTAGCGGATTAGAATTTCAAAAAACCTTAAAATTAACCATTAAAAAATTTTTTTTGTCGTGTGGTGTGCTCGAGCTGTTGGCTTGCACCGGTCTCCGGTGATGCCTGTAAATTTACAGGCCGCACCGCAACTGGTGCTAACGGTATCCGCACTGGTTCCAGGGCGGTACTGATAGGCGCACCGTGTTATTTAAAATTTTTTTAAGAAGTGTTGTGCAGTCGTTTACCGGGCCGCACTGTTGAGAATGTGGGATCACGACAACTCAGTGCGTTGACAGAATTATCTGCCTCGGGGCGTGTAATGTTGTCAGTGCACTGCATACCGCAATTCGACATTGTAAACGGTTCGGCCTGGTAAACCAATGCTAAGGGTGTCTGCACCGGTTTCGGGGTGGTACCAAAGGCACATTGTGTTATTTTAATTTTTTAAAAAAAAATCGGTGCGGTCGACTACCTGGCCGCACCATTGAGCTAGTTGAAAAGTGGTGATGCGGTGCGTTGACTGAAATAATTGCCCCGGGACGACTATTTTTGTCAGCCCACAGCTTTCCGTAATTGGCCTGTGTCAATGGTGCAACCTTTTAAAATACCGCACCGACGACTATGTACGGTGGCAGGAAGGCGGCGCGCTGACTTAGCTATACGCCCCGAAGCATATAGTGTAGTTAGCACACTGCCCTCCTGACACCACATGTAGTCAACGGTGCGCTAAAAACATTTTCTGGAGCACTGTCCCCGGTGCGCTGAATATCATTAGGTGCACCTTTCCCAATGCGCTTTGTTGAAAGACGCACCAGGACCATTGCGTGACTGTGTTTTTGGCACACTGAATGTTATTTTATTTATTTTTCAAAAAATATTTATATACGTATATTTCTAAATACATGTCTCATTTAATAAAATAATTGTGTTTAATATGTCAATCATTCAGAGACGTGAAAGGAGAGAAGAGGGGCAACAACAACAACAACAACAAGCGGAACAGTATAACATGGTTCGCCTGTGGGAGGCACAAGAGAGGGAGAGAGATGCATACCCTCGCCCTATTACAGTAGCGACACAGGGGCTCCTAAGGCAGGTAGGCCTCCTCAAGTTCTATGAGGAGGCTACTTCCTAAAAGTCCCACAGATTGTTTTTGAGACATCTTATCCAAAGGTTGAATGCCCAGCAACAGGCTTTCCGCGTTGGTATCAACCAGTGGTACAGGCACATTGAGGAGGATATATATTTTATTACAGGGCTATCGAGGTGAGGGGTGGATTTTCCCTTGTTCCTCGAGGTTCCAGCTACCTTTGTAGCAGGGAGTCAGTTAGTTTACTCCCAGAGATACATTGGAGAAAATTTAGTATCTCTTGCAGATTTTCGAGTTGCTGGAGGGCAGTTATGTATTGGTGCATTTGGTCACGAGGAGGTCCAGTGTCTCTCACTTATCATTTCGACCATTTCTTACACCAGTGACGGGAAACACATTAGTTGCTCGCTTTTATATTATGTTGATTATTTAGTACAACAACCACGACTTGTCAGGTGGTCTGCCAATTTTTTGCAGCAGTTCTGTACAACATTAGATAGATGTCATGCTCATGCACAAGGGAGGGTCAAATTCCCTTTTGCTTCAGAGCTTTTTTGTTTTTTTTTTGAGAGGTTTCGAGAGACGAGGCCTAGTTTTCTTTGTGACATGTATGCACATATGGGGGCATATGATGCCCAAGAGGGAGGAGACTCTGTTTCCAGCGAGGATGACATATGATGCACTAGAGTTGCTATTCAGTATTGATGAGCATCCCTTTATTATGGTCCCTTGTCCTTATGCAGGGTTGGATTGGCGAGGGTGTGCCAACATCCTCTTCACAGCTGATGAGCCGCCATATGAAAGAGGTAATATTACTGTTTTATTTAAATTTATTCTAACATGTTATTTAACTTGTTTTTATTAAATTGTGTAATGAAATTGTCTAATTATTGTTGTGTACTTGTATATATTCTGCAGACATTGGCTCTTTTGATGGAAAAGAGATGCCACCACCACCACATGATCCAGGTGTGGATCCTGATGATGATGAGGGCATGCCAGATGCTGAGGATCATCAGGAGGCTGGTGCAGAGAGACCCGCTCCTACTGGTGCACCGGTGCGCGGTCAACTTAATGATGCTAGATACAGGATGGAGTTGGGTGACCAACTCATTGCATTGATTGTTGAGGTGGGTATCAGACCCGCTCATTACAGAGACATAGAGGCTGATGATAGGCTATTACGGACGTGGAGAGGCATGCCGCGTGACATGTACAGCCTGATGCGACATGTCGTAGGAGTTATGACAGCTTTTACACGACTGACGAGGACTGTTGCATGTTATGATCTAGCTGCAACACATGATGGAAAATCTATGAGACACAACGTACCATCATCTCATGATCGTTCACCTCATGCTGCGCGAGATGAGCATGAGCCTCCACTAGCATCTAGCAGCAGTCATCATGGAGATGAGGCTGGACCATCGGCCACGTCCAGTTAGTAGCCTGCAACACCCATCAGTACTCATGATCATGAGAAGGCACCATTAACTCATGAGCAGGCCTCCACTAGTACTGATATTGATGTTGTACTACCACCAGATGATCCATGACATTTATATTATAGTAGTATATTTTTAACATTATTCAGCTATAGCTATATATATATATATATATATATGGTCCATGTATTTTATGTTCATGTTGCAGTTGTACTTAATTTACATGTTGGTGATCATCATGATGTGTATGTTGTTAGGTCATGTTAGATATGTTCATTTAATGTGTAGCTTGCAGATAGATGTGTATGTGATAGCATGAGTTATTTGACATGAGATGTATATTTGATGTTTGTGTTGTGATGATGTTAATATATAATTTTAATTGTGTTTTGTTAGATGATCATGATCACGATGATGTTAGCGATTTTGAATGTGTTTTTTAGTCAAATATGATGTTTGTACGATGGTTATCATGAACGTGATGTTTATTAATTAATTTAATACTAAATGATCATGATATTGTAAAATTGTAATATTTGTAATTCTAATTGTATGTAAAATTCTAAAATTGTAATTGTAATGGTATATATGTTAATTTGTAAAATTGTAATTGTAATTGTAATTTTTTAATTTGTAAAATTGTAATTATATATATGTAAAATTCTAAAATTGTAATAGTAATTGTAATTGTACGTGAAATTGTAAAATTGTAATTGTATGTAAAATATTTGTAAAATTTTAATTGTATTAATGTGAAATGAATTTATTAAAATTTGTAAATTTGTAAATTTGTAAATTTGTAAATTTTAAATAATTGTAAAATAATAAATCTAGAATAATATGGTTTATTGTAACATAATAAAGTTTAGAAAATAATGCAAATAAATTCCTGTACTTTAGAATTATCATTATTTTATTATGATCTTAGATACAAAAAAAAGAATTAATTTATACAGTACGCCATTGTTTTTGAGATGAACATAATTGCAAATTATCAAGTGAATTATTGATTTTAACATTAGCACAATGAAAATTACCAGTTAATTCAAAATACATATTATATTAATATTTAGAAAAACCCATCTTAAAAAGTATAAATATTGATGAAATAACACATGTACCATATCACTCTCAGTTCTCATAAGCACCCTCATTATCTTCTAGCTCGCATGGCATGATAACACTATTGTTCTCAAAAATATGTTTTGATCTAGGGTCATGTGTCAATACGAACCACCAATCCCTGTTCAATACATTTGGGTAAAAAAACACCTGGTTGCAATGTTTAAGTAAAACATAGGGCTCCTTAGCTTCATCCCACATATCTCTAGAGTTAATACATATTAGCCTACTATCACGATCTTTCTTTACATTATTCCGATCAAAGGTGTCCCACCACTTGCACCTAAAAATAACACATTGGAAAGAAAAAAAATCCACTTCAATGATCTCTTGTATATTTTCGACGTAACCTAACGTCCCTCGTACCAGGTTTTGATCACGATGGCTAGATCGACTAGATTGATCGAACTTGACTTCCACTCCATAGTCTTGTGTGATGTTTCCAGCATCGGCATTTTCTGTGTGAAAATGGTGTCCATATGCCCACATAGGTGGGAACAAATGCACCTATTATAAAAAAGTTAAAAAAATCATAGTGTCATGTGTCTTATAAATAATAATCCAAAAGTTAAAATATGAAATGTAGATGTCTTAATATAAGTTTCAAATTTACATATAAATTAAAAAGACTATTACCGAGTTGTTGCACCCAATCCCTACGTTAAGCGCCTCCTCTTCAGCACACGGGTAACGACCGGTAGCACTGTATTTCTCTCTGACTTGGTCAGCAACCCAACTGTTGGGGAATATTTTTGGCATATTTTCTTTTAAATGATTGGGATAAGGCACACTTCTACCATTCAACCGTCTGAATTCTTTCATATCACTATCCCATTTCATCCTGTTTTGTTCGTAAAATGCGACCCATGGTTCTGTTGCTTCAGAATTGTAAAGAACGAATTTATTGATTGCTTCAATTTCTGCATTCTCTGATGAAATCAAACCAAAATTATATAGTACTTAGAGATCAAAATATACATTATATCGAAGTTCAACATGAATATTAATTTCTTTTTGTAAATTTTAAAAATTATAAGTCACCTACTCTTTATCAAGCGCTTTTTTCCACTCGTTTGGAGAAACTCTCCTTCTCTTTTGTCTTCGTCCATTTCATCCTCCCAAATCGCTGCACCTGGTCTGTTTTCAATCTGCTTGATGTAATCACTGGCATAATAGAAATACTCATACAATATGTACCCCTCTGCCATAGACCCATCGGGTTTTTCCCTTTGTTGAACAAAACCTTTCAATTTCTTCATGTACCTCTCTAAGAAGAAAATCCAACGACAAGAAACAACCCTAAATAATTCAACCTCATCTACTAGGTCGATTAGAAGATGAACCTGTAAGTCCATGAAACTAGTTGGCAGTTCCTTCTCAAACATACAAACAATCTCAACTATCTCTTGACACCACCGTGGAATGCTAGCCACATGAATCTCCTTTGACTTGATCCAACTTACAAATGTAGATAATTTAGATATGGCACATCCCAGGTCTTGAGGGAATTCATGTTTCACACACCCACGCACGAAAAAAGGATAATGTCACTGAAAAGTTATAAACATGTGAAATAATATACAAAATTAGTTATGTTTTATGATCCCCGCATGGGATAAAATTTATTAATATAACAAATAATAAAATCATGTTTTTGACATTATATGTACTCTTACAAGATTCAAATGGTCATGCGATTTCAACCCCGACAAATGGTCATCCACGGTGAAGTAGAGCCATAGTGAAGACCCGTATGAAGTTGGCACCCTCACATCCATTATAACTTCATTTTCCAAAGATATATTATCTTTTTTTAAAATCCATGGGACATCACCTTCTTTGAAAAACCATGAATTAGAGGGACCAGCGCCTGCCTTTGATATTGTACTTTCTAATCGTCTTGGCCAATGTTTCTTTTTAGTTTTTGAAGTAATAAGATCTTTCCTAACTGTCAATGTGTCACTTTTTTTCGATGATATGTGCCTCCATAAAGAAGATGAAACATTTTTAAATATATGCATGGGATCTAATAAGTGGGAAATCTTAAGATGCTCCCAATATGGGAGATCATAAAAGATAGATTTCCTTTTCATCCCAATGGGTAATTTCTCAACATAGGTGTCGAAGAAATATGGATCATCGAACATAGGCTCCCCATTTGAATCTAAAATTTCTATGAACTCCTTCTCCTTCTCTCTCTCATATGCTCTAAGCCATTCAACTAGTGTCATTATTGGAGGCCTTTGGGTTCTCTCTCATTCACCATTAAAAGCGGATGCTGCTCTTCTGTAAGGGTTTTCTTCTGGTAGGAATACCCTGGAGAAATCATACACTGGCTTTCGTAGGTCCTTGGACCATCTAGCGTTTAGAGAAGGTCCACAACATTTACATCCAAAATACCCTTTTGTTACAAGACCCGTGAGATTATATTTGTATACATTAATTAATATGCATGGCATGTTAAAGAATATCATGAAAACCAAAACAAAAATTACAACGAATTAAATAACTAATATGTGAAAGAATATTGTTACATATATAAACAAATCAATAAATTAAAGATGTAATTTACTAGAGCAAACTCCTAAGCCTGGATAATCAAGTGTCGTGTAAGCACATATGCCATACAACGTAAAACTCCTCTCTATTTTTTTGGGTCTTGATACATCGTATACATTTACCCCATCCCATAATTCTTTCAATTCATCCACTAGTGGTTGTAAGTAGACATCCATATTCTTCACTTGTCTTCTACTAGGGACTATGAGAGCCAACATAGGATGTTCATTCTTCACGGGAAACCATGGGGGGATATTGTTATTGATCACTACTACAGGCCAAACATAATAGTTGGTGTTCTGGAGGGAATATGGGTTGACACCATCCATGGCTCTGCTGAGTCTAAGACTTTGTACTTCATCCTTGAATTTTTCGGGCCATGTATCCTCTATATGCTTCATGGCTATTGAATCAGCTAGGATTCACATAACTCCCAACTCACTTATGTGTGAGTCATGCCATCCCTGCAACATATCTAATTCTTTGAAATGAAAGAGCCTTTGAATCCTTGGGATTATAGGCATGTGCCTCAATATCTTAAAAGGAGGACCAATACGTGATTTACCCTTGTTTTTTTATTTATCATACCTATCATGCCCACATTTAGGACAAATCTCTTTGTCTGCATATTCTCCTCTATATAGAATACAATCATTTGGACATGCATGATATGATATGTACTCAACACCCAACAATTTCAACAATTTCTTTGCCTCTTCGCAGCTACCGGGCAAGACATTATCACTCGGAAGAACCATATCTTTGAATAACTTGTAGTTGGTGAGCATGGAAAAATATATTAATAAATTTACATTAATGTTGATATAATTATTAACGTTCATAAAATTTACCATTTGTAATTTTTATTGCAGTGTACTGATTATATTTCAAATTTATATAAGGGAGTACTTTATGGTAACTTACCTCAAAAGTTCCGAGAAACATGCATTCGACAAGCCAAAATTTTCTTTCAAGTTTTATAGTAACATCGTTGTCCCCAACTCGGTATACTTTGACTGACCGCCAGGTCTAAAGAGAGGGGTGGTGGAAGAAAATTTAAGGCTTTCGAAAAAGGTGTCAGCAATATGAGCATCATCCCCTAGCTGTTCATCATTTTGGAATGCATCTAACAACATTGTCTCCATGGAAGTCATATCCCTTAAGTAATCATCCATACCAACCTCTATTTGATTGTCTCCATTGCCAGCTTGTGAAGAAATACTATTTTTGTAGTCATTCCTAATTGGTGAATCTGGACGTAGCGAGAATTGAATCGGTGGTTGATTCAACCATTCTTGGTATCGTTCCTCTCTGATTTTTTCTCTTAATTCAGTGTTCTCTCGATTTGACATTGTTGTGGGGTGCAACGAAAGATGGTAGGTAGATCGTTCACCATCGATAGAATCCTAATAATTAAAAAGAAAAATTGAACATGATTAGTACAAAATATATGATATCAATTAGAAACCGTGTTGACAATATTGCATGATTATAAATTGGTTTGACATTGAAATAATTATATATTAATCAATATATATACCAAACAATTATAATTATAACTACCATCATTGTCCCGGGATTGTGGCTAGAAAATGAAATATTGTTACAATTGGCAGGGTGAAGTGACTGTCCATTTTCATCTACCAAATGCACCTTGCGGTATGCAGCTCCTGATAAGAACTTCCGACGTTTTGGAGCAGTTTGAATATTTTGTGCATTTGAACATGATGCTGAATCTGCATGAACCTGCAAATTGTATACATTTGAAATTTAATTAAGTTGTGCATGATTGACTACATGGATAAAAAACATAAATTCAATTACATAGTGAAAATATAAAAAAAAATTTGAAGTAAATATTACGTCTCCAGATGGATAGGGAGAACTTCGCGATGGACTTTGAGAAATATTATGGAACGAGCTAGATTTTGAAGAATTGTCCATTCCATATAATATATGATATTTTCTCCCTGCATTTGAGCAAAAAAACAATAAATTTTGGTGCACAAACCTAAATGTAATTTCGGTGTGTAATGTATAGATAACCACATCGGTGCATTTTTGGTATTGCGCACCGGTGTCGTTTTATAACTCGACGCACTGGTGCGGTTCGATTAAGAGACGCACCAGTAAACGAATAACCACAAATAAAAAAAGAGAAACCCTATTTTATTTAAGTGAAAAATAAGCGGTAAATTGAAAAATGGGCGGCAAAATATTTTCGAAAATCTAATTTCATAAAACATTTCTTTAAATACTAAATACTTTTCATTATTTCACTATTTTTGCAAAAAATTTCAGCCAGAGATTCACAGGATACATACCTCGAGCAAACAGAGCATGAGAGCACTATGGAGCAGGGAAATACGTTCGAACATAAGTATTTAGACAATTAGAATTCCAAACCTCTGGTGATTCAAACCTTGTACCATAGAATTTCAAACGATTTGAGTAAAGTTTATTGTTTTATTTTACTTTTTTTTGCAGTAAAAGAAAAAATCAAACTCTATTGTTTTTTTTTACTTTTTTTCTGTAGTTTTTTTTATGAAGTAAAATAAAAAAATCAAAGTTTATTGTTTTTTTAACTTTTTCTGCAGTTTTTTTTACCTTTTCTGCAGTTTTCAGAAACAAAATAATAATAAAAAATCCATTTTTAGAAATAAAAACCCTACATTATTTTTGTTTCTGTCCTTTCTTATCCCTCTTTCTACAATTTCAGAATTAGGGCTTTTCAATTTACATTTATAGGGTTTGTATAGTCATAAGACATTCAAACCATGGGACAACTTGCATAGTCGGATCCCAATCCATGTTGGCTCTTGCGTCAATCTAAAAAAAAATGGTTTTTTTTCGTCGGTGCGCTCTGCGTAACATAGCGCCCTGGTGCTCTCCGTTATACCAGTGCACCGCGAAAGTATAGTGATAAAAATAAAAAAAACAAAATATGTTTTTTATCAGTGCACCATATGTAACATATAGAACCAGTGCACTATTTCATTATGGCGCACTGCAAACGTGCTGTTTCACAAAAAAAAAACCATTTTAGAAACAAACCCTACATTCTTTTTGTTTCTGCCCTTTCTTCTCCCTCTTTCTGTGATTTAAGAATTAGGGTTTTTCAATTTATATTTATAGGGTTTGTATTGCTAAATATAATCCTAGGGCATCCAACCCATGGGACAACCTGCATAGTCGGATCCCAATCCATGTCGGCCCTTGCATAAATTAAAAAAAAAAGATTTTTTTTCATTGCGCCCTGTGTACCTGAGTGCACCGGTGCACTTTATTATCTCAACGCACCGTGAAAGTATTGTGATAAAAAATTATAATAACAAAATATTTTTTCTCAGTGCACCATTTGTAAAATATGCAGCCAGTGTGCTATTTCATTATGGCGCACCACAAATTTTCTGTTTCGAAAAAAAAACTTTCAAAAAATATAAACCTTACATTCTTTTTGTTTCTGCCATTTCTTCTCCCTCTTTTTGTGATTTCAGAATGAGGGCTTTTCAATTTAGATTTATAGGGTTTGTATTGCTAAATATAGACCTAAGACATCCAACCAATGGGACGATTAGCATAGTCAGATCCCAATCCATGTCGGCCTTTGCGTGAATTAAAAAAAAGAAAACATTTTTTTTTTTAATCGGTGCACCTGACATAAGATAGCGCACCGATGCTCTGTATTGTACAAGCGCACCACATAAGTAATGTGATAAAAATTTAATAAACAATTTTTTTTTATCGGTGCTCCATATGTAAAATATGGCACCAGTTTATGCTACAAAAACTAACACTGGACGATTTTTATTATTTGATCACGATTAACCGATGTGGTGATTGACATGTAACAAACTAGTGCTCCTTGTTGACATAGAGCATCACACGGTCTATTATACTATTTGTGCGGTGCGTTTGGAAGACACCGACGCACTAACGTTGGTGCATATACCATGAATGGCACACTGGTTTCTTGAGATTTTTTTTTTTACTTGAAAAGTTGACAATTTATTTATAAATATATTAATGGATGATATGGTATAGGTTTGAGATTGATAAATAAATGACTGAAAATAGATCAAGTAACAAAAATACTGAGATAGACAAACCTGCAAACAAAAATACTGATAACACATCAAGAAAAGAAAAAAAGGTAAGTTCTTTGTAAATTCTTTACAAAAAATATTATTTTTGAACTATATTTAAGTTTAACTAATATGTATTGTTTATTGTGTATCATGCAGAGCCAAAAAATGACGAAGCTTGATAAGGTTATTTCTAATCTAGGACCAGAAGTGTGTAAAATATTGATGGAAAAATTGCAAAAGGATGAATCAGGTGAATGAAAAAATACTATCGATCCAATATGAGTTTCTTTTTTTAGTTTTCATTTAATAATATAATTAAAATTATTAGATAACATGTGTGAAACACACTATTAATTCACATTTGTTTAATGTTCTATAGGAACCAACAACTCAGAAAAGGAATGTTGTTCTAAGAAAAGAAAAAAAATAGAACATACAAATGAAAATGAATTGCTCCTTAGCTCATCTGGAGTGGTGCTGGAGGTTAACGAAAGGGGGAAATTTTTTTACAAAAGTTTGAGGGATCTAGTGGAATGAATGTGTAGATGTTCTTTCCACTTACAATATAAAAACCAATCCAATGATTCCAAGAACCAAATTTTATCTAAATTACAAGAAGAGTTTCTAGAGAATTGGTTAATGAGACATGTCAGACTTTTAATAGCAAAAATGTGAAACAACAAAAAAGAAGGAATAAAAAAGTAATATTTCTTTAGATGTTTGTTTAGAATTATTTATAAATATCACTTTTGTTATACTTACTTTTCATATATCAATATAAAATTAAATAGTTTATTGTCATGTTACATTTTCAGGAAGATTATGAAAATCTCAAAATATGAACGAGCTGATATCAGAAATATGCCAGTAGGAATGTCCAAAAAGGTGTACAAGGAGATGGTTAAAGAAATAGAAAAAATTGCATCACGGGAGAAGCCACCTCAACAACAACGTGCTTCAAATGTAATATGTAATCATTGAATTTTTCGATCATTAGGTACAATAAATAAACAATTTAGCATTAAATATTAATTTTCAAGTATTTTCTTGCAGAAAAGAAAAGAAAATGCAACCCATTCAACACATAAAATAGGATGACAAGGAAGAAAAGGATTTATATCTAAGCTTGTGAGTAATTGTTACTTCCTTATAACAACTTAACTAGATTTAATTTTTGTATTTTTTAAGTTGTTTTACAAAAACCATCATTGAATGTCTTCAAACAGGTGCTAACATTCAAAGAAGAACCATTAGAGGAATTGATTGAAATTGGGTTAAATATGGGTTGTGAGTATAAGATGGCATATCAGAACTTAATTGTGGAATTTGTAAGCATCTATCAATCTTGTTTTACTTAGCTTCGTCTATAATTAATATAAAAAATAAATCTTTTATATTAAATATATGATTTGTTATGGGGTATAAAACTTGCAGGAAACAAAGTATGGCATTGCGCCAACAGATCAAATCTTGAAAGATGGCATGTTACATGGTTTTGAAAGAATGTGTATAGTTTATGAGTCAATTGTTGCACCGATATGTCATTTCTTTTTGATTTATAATGATGTATATTATTTAATATTGCAATTTTTATTATTCTCACCAATGTATATACACTCATTACAGTTTAGTTTTATGTTTGTAGATGGAAAGTGAAGAAGAAGAAAACAATCAACACCGTGAACAAAAGATTCCTAAAAATAACCCAAGTCATGGAAGTAGCTCTAGCAGTGACAACAGTTCAAGCGAAGAATGATGATCACTATGTTTGGATATCAAAGCAAGGCATTGTATTTTTTGAAATATGTCTGTGAAATTAGACAATTTCTTTAATGTAATGGACATAGTGTCCCAATTGAAAGATAAAGGGATACTAATAACTGTCTCATTTTGTATGAAAAAGAATGTATTATTCATATATATATATATATATAATAAAAAATGTTTTAATTTATTCTATTGCGTTCTCTATTCTCGCTATTGCGTTCTCCATTGTCGTTCTCAAATGCACTAATAAAAATTTAATTCATATGAATATTGTTATAAGATATAAATGTGTCGACTTTTGATGAATAATGAATTTTAAAAAACCACAATATTTATGATAACATATAACAAATCAATCCAAACATCACATTCAAATGCATTGATAGAAATTTAATTAATATGAATATTGTTATAAGATGTGTTGACTTTTAATGAATAATGAATTTAAAACAATCACAATGATTGCACTGTCACAGGTCGATGTTTCTAAAAAATACAAAATGAAAACGGGTGTGTGTATTCTTACACCGGTGCGCTTGTATTCTTAAGTGCACTGGTGCATTTTTACGACCTATGGGCACTGCACAAATACCAAAACCAGTTAAAAATATCGAGGCATTTGTGCAGTACGGCGCACCAGTGCTTTTATGTGTATATACGAACCGGTGCCGTTTTACGACCTATGGGCACTGCATGAATACTGATACCAATTATAAATCTCGGTGCATTTGTGTGATATTATGCACCAGGGCGTTTTTATGTCTATCCACAACGGTGCATTTGTACGACCTATAGGCACTGCACAAATACCAATATGAATTATAAATCTCGGTGCATTTGTGTGATACTGCGCACCGAGGCGTTTATGTGTCTATATGCACTGGTGCATTTGTACGACATATGGGCACCGCACGAATACTGATACCAATTATAAATCTCGGTGCATTTGTGTGATACTGTGCACTGATGCGTTTCTATAAGTCTATGCACTAGCATGTTGATACGACCTATGGGAACTGCTCAAATCTCAAGACCAATTAGAACGACCCCGTGCATTATATCACCAACACTATGCCCGGTGCTATTTTATACCTTAACGGCCCGGTGCATTCTCCTTCGACCGCCTCGGGGCTTCAGCTACAGGTATGCACTAGTGCGTTAAATCCTAATTATGGAACCGATGAAAAAAACATCAGTAATTACCTTTAGCCGCCCATTTTTTTTAGTTGTGTTTAATTTCCATTAAAATCTCTACCAAAACCTCCGTAACCAAAAATGGATGTTGTAGCAAATGTTTTTTTGACAATTTTAGCCAATTTTATAACACTAAAAACCTCCTTTATAACCTCCGCTAGAGGGTCTTTTCCTTGTAGTGGTTGAAACGGGGGCAAAGAGGTGCATGATCAATTGATTACAATGTTAAAGTCTTTGCCTGGCAGTGTTAACCAAGCTCTTCTTCGCTTAGGGTGTGTGTGTTAAGTGTGTAAATTTTAATTTTTAAACCTAGACATTTGTAGAGAAAAAGAAAAAGTGTGATGTATAATTGTAGATAAACTTGCAGATAACAATATATGAAACTGAAATAACAGAAAATAAATAGCTAATTATGCATTAATCTAAGCCCAAGGAGGCGGGCCTCTCAACAACTAGTCTATGGGTGGGCAAAAATCTAGTCAAAACAAACCAAAATAGCCAATAGATCTAAATTCAGGAGGGACAATGATCTAAAGGTCAGATCTGTTGGAAATAGTTGTAGAAAAACAACAAAAAAATCAGAGGGAAAATTGTTGTAAATGAGGTGGCGAAAGGCTACAACCTGGAGGGAAATGGAGGGGACCCTAGAGGAAGACCTAAACAAAAATAAAAGGAGGTGTTTTGGATGGATGAATAACCAATCTAAAGTGGATCTGAAGGTAAGGGATTAGATCTGAAAAATGGTTGAACACACTGAAATTTTAGACGACCTGCTGCGGCTAAAACTCCTCCTAGAAAGGTGGAAGGTAATGAAGCCCTAGGGGGCTAGGTTCCCACTTTGATGAGTAAAACGGAGCAGTTACAAGTCCAAAATGGGTAGAGACGGAGGTTAGAAAACCTTGAAGAGAGGCCTAGAAAAACCCAAAAAAATCTCAGAAATATTCCCGCAAAAAGTTCATATCGCAGTTTCTGACCTGTTTTCTACAGAGGTCATAGGTTTAGGCCTGTTTTTTTGTGCCCTGAAGCTCCAGGTTGTAGGTTTTGGCCCAAAAAGTGTGACCTGCACTTCCGGCACTCATAGGAGAAGGTTTCAAAAATTTTTGTTGTCTCAGCTGTGGTTGATGCCTTTCACCTACGCAATAGGTCCGAAAAGACACGAAAGTTAGAATTTGTAATGTTTTAGGGTTTTATAGGTTAAAAACAACATCAAGATAAGAAAAAAAAGAAGCTAAAGAAAAATCCTAGGGTTTGAAGCAGCTGGTCATGCAGGGATCTGAAAAACGACAGAGGTCGTAATCTTAAACCCTTGTGGAGTCGCTAGTTGTTAGTATGAATCTTAATCGCAAATGTACAAAAAAGTCACTTTAGCTGTGCATAAAAAACAACCCTAACATCAAAGAAGGCTGCCAATTTATTTAGATCTGCAGTTAGTTGACCAATATAAATGCTACAAAATCTAGATCTATGCAGTAAAAGACATTAAGTAGTAAATAGAAGCAAGAGTTGCTCTATGCATCCAATAGACAATACAAGAATATTTTTAAATATTTTTTTGTATTTTTGAAATGTGGGAAGGGAACATAGAACGATGTTACCAATCCCCCTCAATGGGATGGGTTCTTGTAAGTCCTTAGCACTTCAGATCTAAGATCTCTCTCTCTTGATGGTGTAGAAAATCGAGACAAAAATGGAACCCAAAGGGAGCTCACAAGAAAAATGGTAGAAAAATATGACAATGATGGAGGATCAAAGTCAGACCAAAAGTATAGATCCAGAGTGATATTTAGGCAAAAAAAGGTAGTGAATGAATGGAAAAATCCTTCTATTTATAACAAAATATTGAGTTAGTCTAGATATTGGTGCATGATTAAAATATTATTAACCAAATCTAGATCCAACTTTTATGGAATATTTTATTATATTTGTTGGAGGGAAAAAGAATTTTAATTTGGTCAAATCCCTTTATTTATAAATAATAAATAATTATTATTTGAAGGATGTGGTTGAGTAATAATTAAATAAATAATGAGTTATTCAATTATTTATAAATGATTTAGTCAAATTTAACAAGGAATATTATTTAAGTAAGGTTTAAATAATTATTCCTAGAAAATAATAAGATAAATAATGATTTATCGAATTAATTTTCCTGTTTTGGGTTAAATATGACCAGGAATATTAATTAAACTGTTGTTTAACTAATTATTCCTTGCGTAAAATCAAACAAATATGGATTTATTCAATATATCCTCAGGGGGTTTCCTATTTAGACCATAAACAACTTAATAAATATGGATTACTAAGTTATTTTTCATAGTGAAAGCAATTTTACTTAGGGTAAAATTGGTCTTACATGGTGTACTTTGGTCCATCTAGTAGTAACAGGTTAGATGACCAAAAATTGGTGTAACAACTGGTTTGTCTCTTTTTCTCTTCTGTAAGATACCACTCTTGCTGGATTGTGTCCAACGAGTGCACGACGTTATGCACCCACAAGGATTTTGGGTATTCCTCCAGTTCCCATCAGTCTTCATAGTATTTTATATGGGCATGGGGGTTTGAAGTTTCCCTGTACTTTTTATCTAGTTGCAGTCTCGCTGATGCTTATAATCTCGTTCTCAAGGCATTTTCCACTTGTTCCCAACTATGAAGGTAGTTGCTTGGTTTCCCCACCACCTCACTGAATTTAATTGCAACGCCACATTCATTAGAGGACTTTTATGCTCCTCTCAGATAATATCATTTACTTTATTGATAAAAATATTGACAGTTACCATGCTAGTAAGAGTGGGGTAACCTCTCACCTCTATCTTGATCTAGTTGACTCTACTAATGGCAACACACCTTCTCATATTGACTTCGTACCCTCCTTGCTACTAGTTGTCCCACGAGAATTCGGACCCCACCTTGGATTTCTGAATGCTCCGCCAGCTTACTGACCCCTCTACCATTGGGTTAATATAGTATTCTATTTTCCTGGCTGTCATTTGGTATAGTTGGTCTACGAGTCCTGCATCTTCTCTGGTGTCGACAATTTCTGTGTACCAAGGCCCTTGATATGGATTTAGTGGTTGAATCACTCTGACTTATCCATCTTCGAATATCATTAGCTCCTTATTTATTTCAATGACTGCATTTCCTCCTTCTTTCATTGGTTTTATCTGCTACAGGTCTCTCTGGGTGCCTAATTTTTAAAACGTCTCTACTGCTTCTCTGAAGTACCTTTTTTTTTATCAGAGTCATAGGATTTCTTTGGAGATGCTGGTTTTATCAGCTTTAATGGCACCATTTCTATTTCATATTTTCTCGACTTCTTTCCTCCTCTGGTTATTATGGCCACACTTGGTAAAGGTTATACCTCAGAAAATATTGACTCTACATTGACCAAATTAAAGCCCGATGCCTATTTCTTTCTTCCCACCTTTTTATTAGCTCAGGAAAATCTTCTACGACATATTCGTTTATTGGGCACTGAGAGCACCATGGCCTTCTTGGTAATGTGAATTCCCTCACAACATGGCCCTCTTGATCATATTTGTAGCATCTTAGTGGCCCTATTCCACCCGTCCTTCCCCCTCTCATTTCGGGTCCTCCTCGTCCTCGCGGAGCCTAGTTTAACCTTTAAGAGGTTCTATCCATTCTATCCGCCAGTGCATCCAAAGCTCTGCATTGGTATGTGTGATGGATTGTCGAGACACATAACTCACAATAGATGTTGTTTGGGAGGTTAGAGTACTTTTGTAGGATGGGACACAGTCGAGGGGGGGTGTCCGACTCGTTTGTAGATATCACAATATTCATTTGAATTTGGATTTTGTTGGTCCCGGAATCCATGGAAATGTGTTTGGACAGGGTACAGTCCTTGCGTATGTACTTCCACAATTCCTCCCATTGAAAACATCCCTTTTGGTATTACTAATGATATTCCCACAGTGGTTCCACATAACCTAGGGCACTCGGATACTGGATTTCCTTCTAGCAAGAAATGTGTGCACCATACATTGGGTCACGCTGGCCATTTCAGTTGCATATCCTTGAGTTTTAATGTTAGACTTGCAATTTAGTGTTGTAGTCCCAATATGGAAGGATCCTGTGCGGTTACCCCTCCCCTAAATTCTTGTAGGTACTCTGCCATTGCTTCGATTTTCATTGCCTGTTCTAGCGCATCCTGGAGTGTATCAATATTCTGTTGTGTTAATGACATCTTGGTAAGAGGTAGAAGGGCCTTGATGAACCAGTCATGTTGATGATTTGGTTCTATTAGGTAACTCAGTTTCCCGATCTCATCCTTAAATATTCTCATTAGGGCCCAAGTGGTCTCTCCTTCATTTTTCTTAATCTCACATAGCTCAGATAATCCTTGTTGGTTAGTCTGGAAATTTAAAATTTTGCAAAAATTCCCTCTTGACATCATCTAAGGATGGATTTTTGTGTACCTCGCACCATTTAATGAATCATCGTAGTGATCTTTCTCATAGCGTTGTCTGGAATTCAATTAGCTTAACAACATTTGGAATTTGACGAGCTCTCCATATATCTTCACACATATACTAGTGATGTTCTACATCATTTTTCCCTTTTCCTAAAAACTCAGGATATCTTGTAAATGGCCTTGCCATTTCTATCTGTGTTGGTGGAAGTAATACAAACCCTCTAGTTCCTGATTGAGAAATTCCTTTGCTAGCACTACTACTAATGTTTAACTGCACTCTAAAATGAATATTATGTATTATTCTTGACCTTCGCAAGTCTATCAAAACTTAATCCGGTGGGCGATAGAGTATGAGGGGAAGGTTAGGAAAAATGCTACTTGGAATTCGAGGAATAATATTACCTTGCATTGTGGCCACCGGTACCTCTTGAAACAATCGTTCCATCTCAATGTGCCTATCAGCATCTGATGATTCTCGGGGTTTGTGTCCTCCTCTCCATTGGAAATCTTTCCCTTCTCCTCTCTGGATGGGCTCCTATGAACCTATCTAACTTCTCAGGCAGACCTCTCCATTCCTGTGGGCCCTATCTCTACTCCTCTCTCCACTGTCATCTGTTGTGCCTCTTCTATTTTTTCTATGTTTTTCTTCTACTTCTCGAACTCCCACATTTCCTTTTCTCACCACTTCTCAGAAATTTGTGCCCTCCGATATTCTCTTATATCTCTTAAATTTTTTGAACTTTCGGCGTCCATTTCCCTAGCTCCCACTTTTCCCCTTCCGTAGAAATTCTCACTTAAGTCATTCCCCCCCAGTACTATGTGTTTATGCTTCCATAGCAAGAATTGGGAAATCCATTAGTCACTCGTCCATCATCAGAGCTTTAATCCACAAGGGGATTTCCTTTAGTAACTTCCCCACAACCCGGACTTGAAGATATATTTTTATTTAGAAAAAAATTGATGAAATTCATTCACAAATTCCAAAATATACCCTTCTACCATGGACTGAAACCAAAAATTTACTTCTTGCATTATATCATTATCTGGTATGTGCAATTCTTTCAGATCTACGTGCGTCCAACTGTGACAAGATTGACGCAATGCTCCAGAGTTTTTTTTGACCTTGAGCCTTCACAACCAATTGTAGATCTCCTCAGGAAACGTTGCCCAAAAGATCTCATACAAGTCTCTCGCTGATTCAGAAAATAAGATCTGATCTCTTATATTCCTTTCCTTCTGATGTTGGAGCTCACCTTGTTGCGATATGAACCAATCTACATGATTATCCCACCAACTTCATATTTCCCTCTCATAGATCCTTGACACCATGATCTAGTTCTTAGATATATTTTCAGGTCCCGACAACGGAACCATTTGTTGGCAAAATAATGACTTCTGGGAAAGACCCAAGTATAAGATCATAGGCCAACAAGATCCCTTTGTAGTCTAAGACAACACCAAAATTTTCACCTTGCACAAAGGAGAGCAAGGAGTCTCACCCGAAGCGTGTCGTGACCTTACAGAGATAGGAAAACCAAAACCACAACATCACAGTGAAGCTAGCCCTCTAGTATCTAAGATAAATACACTATGATTATGCATGAAAAAACTCTTATTACATAACATTCGATGAAGGGATCTACCATATTGAATACCTTAAACAAAGATATCGGAATTTTTTTAAGTAATCCCATAAAACACCATACAAGAAGGACATTTATCCAGCACACAAATCGTGACCACAGAAAGCATCTATGTATTATATTAATCTTCCATTACAACATATTACATTTAGTAGCAAACTCTCCACAGAGTTGTATTCACAACAAAACCACAACAAAACTAACTAACTCTTTCCCTCTCTTCCTTCCTTATCTACCATCTTCTCTTGGCACTGGTAGTCCTTGCTTCTTTTATGCTTGGCTTACTTGCTCCGCTCGGTCGTTCCTCATTCCGTTCTACATCTTGAAGTCTCTCTTTTTGTTTGCTATAATATTTTCTTGCCACTTGTGCCATTTCCTGTCCGCACTCTGCCACATGCCCAAAAACCATATATAACCCACAACATATCTCTGCAACTTGCCGCATCCACCACTCAAAATGAATTTTATCCTTTACATGGAAAATTTTAGGGGCTAATATTCATAAGTGGGATAATTTTCCATGATTTTTCTAAAAAAAAATATTCGCCAATTTCCATTTTTTATAAAAAGGATTCGCCCGAATTTTACAATATAAAATTATTTTAAATTAAAAATTTCCAAAATTATATAGAAAGTATATATAAAATCATTATAAATTTGAATAATTTTAAAAATACATCAATAAACATTTTATAGTTTGCATATTAGGAACTAGTGAGATTCGCCAATGTTTTTAAACTTCAAGATAATTTTACATCCTTAAAATTTCTCGTGATCCTTTATCCAAAAAAAAGGCCCCAACAGTTATGTTCATTAAATTTCCAAGTTTCTCACTACCAAAAGAGGTCAATTATATCAATGAAAGGAGGGTTGAGTCTTAAAATTTCTATGTCTTGAGTTTTCGATAATTTCAGTGGTTCAAAACACTAGGCCTTCATTGAAAAAGAGGGTAAATATATCTCTTTATTTCTAGCTAACATTGAGTAAAAAACTAAGTCCATTATTTAAAGGATTATGCTAATACTTGAGGTCAACTTATACAATCCATTTGTAAGTTGAATATCTTTAATGATAGGGGGGTAAGTTAGTTTTAAGCTGGAGGGTTAAGTGTCATATTGATTTCCATGATACGTGTTTCAGTTATCACTATTAACTGGGGGTTGAACCCACTTATTCAAGATCTATATATGTATTCCCTAGAGTATAAAAAAACCACTATACACTGAAGATAAATATTCTTGGTTTCATATTAGATTTGAAGACTAAATAGGTAATGCATACTTTATAAGTTATTTTCTTGATTGTAAAAGTAACAATATGGCTATTATAAAACGTTATTTGAGGACTGTGTAATTATTGAATGAAATATAAATTAGTTGTTGTTAATCTGGAATCTTTCCATGATGTGTTTTGGCACTGTGTATGTTACTTGTAAAAAGATATAAGAGAATATATATTACAACCATATACAGACAAATGCTTTTTATGAAATGACAAATTCAAAACTTAGGAAAAACTCATAAATTAAAAAGAAGGAATTCTAGGGTATTTCGAGGGGGTATCTATTCGAAATCACATCACTACTGAGATGGGGAAGCGAATCACTAGTGATAACACTTCTAGAATTTTTACTTCTTTTAGTCAGTTTGTTTCAAACTATAAATGTACCATAAATAAACACATAATAATCACAATAAACATCAATACAATCATGCATTAGGAGACACAATTATTTCTGGTGGAAACCCTCATGAGGATTTCCAACTAAGAGATCAACTAAAAATGGTTAGAGAAGCTATATTTGTTATAGAGATGGTGCTTGTTACTATTAAAGGCCTTCTTCATATTTGGGAAAAATTCATCACTACTATAATCAACAATGATAAGTTCCTGACATTTGATGAGATCATTTGTAAATACATTGAAGAAGAAACTAGGATGATCTATATAGGGAGGATTCAAAATCATGAAGAAGGAGAGCCCAATACCTTTTCTACCCAAGACAAGAAGAGGAAATGAAGAGGAATATCATCTAACTCTATAAATATTGTTGTAGATTCTACGGATTCCAATAGAAAATTTGAAAGGGAATTATCAAAGTTTTAATGCTATAATTTCCACAAGTATGGTCAACATGCCTGAGACTACCCGAAAAGGAGAAATTATCCAAGGTCCAATCATGGCTTCAACATTAAAAATTTTAATGTTGTAAGAAGAGGAAATGCTAGAAGACGATGCAGTGATAGAAGAAGGAGAGATGATAGAAGAATAAGAGAAGCTCCTCGTCATCATGAAGAAGGCTATCATTCGCAAAATAGATCAAGGAATTGAATGTATGAAAATAATGTTGTTGCTACTCAATATGAATACATTTTTATTTATATTATTGCTAGTTCCTCTACTCTAGATTCATGTGATAGTTTATTGGTAGATAGTGGGACCTCTAGACATTTCTTTGGATAGCGAGAAGTCAACTATATAGTTGATATCGAGAATAATCTAAAGATCATCCTTGGGAACATCTCTACTCATCATGTGAAGGGTTTTGGCTCTATGGAATTTCACTTCAATTATGGGGAAACCATACATGTTCTATATGTTATGTATGTTCCTGGATTAAATCAGAACCATATATTTGTATCTTCTTTGGAAGATAAAGGGATGAGAGTTTTATTCATAAAAGGAAAGGTACTCACCTGGGCTATGGAGTCTCACATGAGGGATGCTTTCACCTAGGGATCTATAATTTAAGGACTCTATAGAGTTAATGGAAGACCACTACCAACAATGGTTCATGATAGCAATTATCAAACTGAGCTACGACACTAAATGTTCGCACATCTACACTATCAAGCCCTACCTAAAGTAACTTCGCCCTAGTAAAAGAAAGGCCAATGATATTATACAACTCATTCATTCAGACCTATCCAGACCCATGCTCGAGATCTCCCTTCGTGTATACCTCCACTTTATAATACGTTTTGATGAATTCTCCAGGAAAACATGGATATTCTTTTGGAAGCACAAGGATGAAGAATTTGACATGTTCAAGGAATTCAAGGCACTAATAGATAATGAAATAGGGAAGAAAATAAATTTTTTTAAGTCCAACAATGGTAAAGAATATGCTTCAAATGATTTTTTTCATTTTTTTTATAAGGATGGAATCAAGAAAGAGACCAGTGTACCTTATAATCCCAAGCCGAATGGTGTGGATGAAAGAAATAATAGTTCAATCATGGAATTTTCCCAAGCTATGTTGCATGATCAAAAGTTAACAAAGTTTCTTTGAGAAGAAGCCACTAATACATTGATCTATGTTTAAAACAAGATTCCTTATCAATCCTTGGTTGACAAGACACATAAAGAAGAATTATGTGGTGTGAAGCCCAATATTTTTCAATTGAGAGTCATTGGATGCCCAGTGTACTTTCATGTGAAAAAATACAAGAGGAACATCTAGGAAGCCATAAAAAATAAAGGTACATTTGTTGGACATTGTGGAAATTATAAATATTTTAAAACATGTGTCTGGTCAAAGGAAAATTGATTTTATCGGGGATGTACCCTTTGATGAAGATGTTTCCCTCAGAAAAGCAAGGGACATTCCTCCACCTCCTCCTAGTGAGAAGAAGGATATTGGCGTGGACCTAATATATGGTACTTTTATGCTTGAGCTAGAAAAAGAGATTGTTGATGATCCTATGGAACCTATGGACCACTTGGACCCTCCTCCAAGTGATCCCATTATGATGAAGAAACCACTTTGGCTTCATTATATATTATAGGATGTTGAAATTCATTCAACTACAAAAATAACCTTTATATAAAGCATTATGACATGTACATATCGAGGATATGTGGTAGGTATGAGCATCATATTACAGATTGAGCCTTCCACCTTTGAATAATTAGTGAAAGAACATGTTTGGAAGGATGTTATGGTTGAATAATATGAAAACATTATGAATAATGATGTGTGGGATGTCTTTCTGAGACCCAAAGGTGAGGTACGTCACTAGTAGTTCCTCCCAGAAAGAGGGAGAATATTATGATGATATATTTGTGCATGTTTCATGTTACAATACTATTTGATCAAGTTTTTCCCTTGCTACGATTCAAGGATATACAATTCATCACATGTATGTGAATACTACATATATTGATGACATACTACATCAAGAAATATATGTTGTGAAACCACTAGGATTTGAAGTACTTGATAGGGAGACTCATGTTTTCAGGTCGAATAAGTTATTGTAAGGATTGAAGCAAGCCCCTAGAGCCCGGTATACCCATATTGATAGCTACATGAAGCTTGGATTCACAAGAAGAAATGTTAACCCAAACCTCTAATTCAAAGTGCTACAAGATTTTGATAGGTTTAGAACATTTGATGCCTGAGTGCAAGAGGGAGTTGGATTTTGAGTTTCAAATGAAAGACCTTGCTTTGATGCACTAATTCCTAGGCATAGAGGTGTGGTAATGGCCCAGTGATATTTTCCATTCTAAAGGAAAATATGTCGTGAATCTGCTAAAAATATTTGTAATATTATAATGAAAGTCCCTGACCATACCGATGGAGTATAATTTCAAGGAATTATGTGGAGATTTCACTAGACCTACTTGGAAAATCCCTTTGAGTATCAACAGTTGATTGTGGCATTGATGTTCCTTGTGAACACTCGTTGAGAAATATCTTTTACAGTTTACACTTTTAGTCAATTCATGTCTAAGTATCTTCATGCACACTAGGTTGATGCCAAGCATGTGTTGAGATATTTGTATTGGATGATTAATATAGGACTGAGATATACTGTCAAGATGTGAGGCTACATGGATACATTGATGTTGACTGCATAAAAAATTTTATTGATAGGAAGAGCACATAAGTTTTATACTTTATTTCTGGTTCCAGAATGATATCTGCGATGAGGACAAAGCATAAGTTCATAATTTTGAGTAGGTATAATATATTGCTACTAGCATGGCTAGCTACCAGGAAGTTTGGTTGGGGAAACTCTTTAGAGAGTTGTTTGATCAAGTTCTAGATATGAGAATGATATATTATGAAATAAGAGTGGGTTTTGGTTTACATAGAATCATGTATTTCATGATAAGTCCAAGTCTATTGAGATCATGTATCTTTATATTTGAGAAATGGTACAAAGCGAATCCATGAGACTCCATCACATTTCCACTGATGAGAAGATAACAAAAATACTCATCAAGTATTTTCCAAAATGGAAGTTCTTGGTCTCCACAGATCACCTTGGTTAGATTGATGTGACCCTACTGGGTAAGGGTTCTAGCTAATCGAGGACACTAAGGTATTATATTCCCCCCTATCTAAGTCCCCAAGGAGAGGAATTGAGTTAGAGAGCTCCTGGGGCTGAGATAACTCTACACAATAGGATATTTATGATCCTTACCTCACAATAAGTAGTATCCTGCCTATTATATGAAAATACGATAAATTAGATCCTTACCACATGGTAAATATTATCCTTACTATTGTAATCCTTGGGTCTTGAAAAAGTATACCCCATTTGGCATCCTACCCACAAGCTAGGCTTGTTAGGATTGCCACCCATCTACCTAATGGGTGAGGAAATTTGGCATGGATACGATCCTTACCATTTATGGTAAGTAGTATATTTCCCAAGGGATTGGATGCAGGTGTTCTACCATTTACTCTTAAGGGTAAAATTGGAATGATCAGTGGGTAATAATAGTTGTGATTGTTACCTCAAGGTAAGTAGTATCTTGCTTATCGTCCTTAGATAGAGCATGGTAGCTTGAGATCCCATATGATTATTATTCTTATTTAGATTCAAGATTGTTAAATAGATGAGAAAGGATGACATTTGATGACAATGGTGAGTCATTTGATATGGGACTTATATGTAGTCATAAATTTATCCCTAGCCGAGAGGGAGTGTTAATTTTCAACTCATGGATAAATTTCCTCCCCTGGATATCCTTCCGCATCCAGAGAATACCCTATTTTTCCTTGTAATAATTTAATTTGGTGAAGGAAAAATATTATTTTTAATGTAAAACTCACAAATACACAAAAATATAGGTCGGCCTAAATTCATAATTGAGTCCCCAAAGAAGCATATAAACACACATCAAGACAATCTCATCTAGAAATCACATTAACACATATTCTCTCTCTCTCTCCGATCATGTTTGGTTCATACATGTCTGTAGCTAGGAGGCTAAGCTCACACATGTGAAAGGAAGGAGACTAAATCTAAAATTTGTGTTGACTTTTTTTATTTTATAATTTGACCAGTTGTTGACCAAATTTGACTTGGCCTTTTGACATGGTTTTAACTTGCTGAATTGTATTTTTGGAGGCCGAATTTTGTTTTCAAGGAATCACAATTTTCTGGGATATTTGGTTGCGGTTGACCGTATACCATTGACTATAGTTTCATTATATATTCTTTATTGTCTGGCTCATCTGTATTTGGGGTTATATTGACTTTACTTTGACCTAAAAGGAAGGAGAAATTATTTGACTATTGACTGAGTTTTTTTGGAGACATTTTGGCTGCTAAACATTGACTAATTAGGGAATATTTGACTGCTATTGACATTAAACAAAATTTCAGACTGTGGATTTGGATCATATTTGAATTTTGGGCTCATCACTCATTATATATTGTTTAGTTGAATTGGTTTGTAAATGATGTTGTCCATTGAATAATTTTTGGATTGGATTATTATATATTTTTACTAAACATTTAATGAAAATATTATAGAAGAAGAATTTGGAATTGATTTCCCCCCTTTTGGGGATTTTGCCTAGTCTTTGACCGAATCTTACGTCTCTTGTTATTTTCTCTTGGTTTTCTTCTATTATTCATTGGATTTATTGTTATATCTACAATTATTATTTTTATTGGAAGATTAAAATGATATGAAAGTGATTTCTAATTGAAGTAATAATTTGGCTAAGTAATTGTACTAAGTAGAGAAAACTAGAATTTTAACATCCTTGACACATGCATGAGGCTACATAAAATAAATCAAATACTCCACTAAACATCATGCCAATATGATATAAAATGAGATACATGGCTATAAAAATGATTCCCAATAGCCCATACATGGTTGAAACAACTCTCATGTCTCTCTCTCTAGATAGGATTGACTTATAACCACACAAGCCACATGATACAAAAATGATAATACACATCTATAAAAATGAAAGTACATAGTTTAATCCTGCTTCTCTAAATTTCATAATTGGTTTCAACAAAACATGTGACATTATAACTCTCACTCCAATGCATCATTCACATGAAGAATCAATCCACCAAGAGCTAAATGATCAAGGAAATGAAGATATAGGGATTTATCTCACACTCTAGGGTGTCTAGGTGGCTAGAACAAAATGATCCACTACAATACATGTCAAGAACCATGGCTCATATCTATGCATTACTGATACTTGAAAAATATGATATCATCCATAAGCCCAAGCATGACTATCACAAGTGCTACTAAAATCCGTACAAGATTATATCTTCAATGCATTCCTAATACAATAATATAATGCAAGTACATGGCTTCTATGAGAAGCCATATGTGCTCTACTTAGAAATGATATAATCACAATACATAGCACAAGATAACATATGACAATATCTCAAAGGTTTTTCCATAGTCTAAGATATTAGCAACACCAATTTACAAAATTTCATCAACAAATACATGGTGATGCTTGATGACCACACAAGAACATATACATGTGATATAGTAAATTGTCTTTGCCACATGAAAACCCTCATAGAAACAAAATAATGATTAGCAATATAACACACCAATCAAAACTAGATATTTGTCCTTTGTAAGAAAAACATGGCGATAAGGAAACCACCATGTTGAGCATAAACCTATGTAAGATAATATGTACTTGTGGTGGAAAAACGAAAAGAATGAAATAGTGGTAGTTGAATTACATATGAATTCATCAATACTCCTCATTAATATAGTAATTATATAATAATTAGGCTTAATGACATGGATCCATACCCTTGCAATCCAAGCTCTAGCTCTGGACAACAAACTAGGAAGCAACAATAACATGTCTGGTAGTAAATGAGTTAACAAGTCAACATACTCTAAATTAAAAAACTCCAACAATATCATCATTACAGGAGCCCTTAGTATATATCAATAATGAATAACATTGGTGACTGGAAAACTAAATAATGTATCAAACGAGTAACAACAAAGAACCTTGATATGCACAATAGTGACAACAACATAAAATATATCCATCATGATAAACTCCCAATTCCTCTCCATATTGGTCACAGATCTCTCGCACTAGAATAATACAAGTAGTTGCAATAATACATAGTAACTTCCATGCACCACCATCATTTTTTTTTCATAGCAACAATAGAAGCATTACAATCTTACTCTTGGTAGAAATATAAAAAAAATCTTATACAATAATATCAATTCTACATGGCATATTATGAGGTCTTATGTTGATTCAAACAATCATAAAATTGTAATACATGCTTTTTACTGAAGAAAATATAAGGTAACTTCATCTGAAATCATACAAGACTAAGAGATAATATATTAGTCATGATAACCAAAGGTAGATACTCTTGAAACTCTGATAACTTCTAAAATAAGCAAATATTATATAAGTGCATACCATGAGTAATATAGAAATCTCATCCAAACCATGTATTTTTCTTTTTCATCTAGTAAGTAACAATAATGCCAACACTGAACCACTGAAATATTGGAGTCGTATGATATCATCCCCTTATAAATGTGTCATATTCATACGATCTTCATGTTTGGTTTATGTTATATTATTTCCACGACTGGAAGCACGCACAAAGAGGGGGGAAATAGGGGGGCAGGAGCCACCCTTCGCTTGCATTGGGTGCAATAGGGCGGCGAAAACCCCCCATGTGTAGGGGTTTTCATGGGGTGGGTAGACCCTTGCAGGGGGTCTGGGGCAGTGCCCCAAGAAAAAAAAATTGGACCCTATTTTAGGTGGGAAGACCCGCATATGTTTTTGTGCATGGGTTTTCACATGGTTTTGGGCATGATGGTTTTATGCCCTTGGTATTTTGTAGTTCCAATTAAGGGAACTAGGGTTGTGTTCTAATCCAGGGTTAATGGATTGGGGTTTATGAATTCTTGGACATGTATATAGTGTTGTAACACTAAAAAGGAATATAATGAAAAATCAAGTTGGTGTTCCCGATTTGGGATCCAGGGGAAAAATATATGTGTATATTTTTTTTATGTTTTATCCTCTCACTAATGTTTATTATCTAATTTTCAATAATTTGTTTGTAGATAATTTATGTACAGGTTTAAAGCCTACATTTTGTGTCAGAGTTGTTTCGGCCTTAAGGGGACACTTTTGCTGAAGAGGGGTTTTTTGCTCGGGCCTGTGGTAGACCCTGTTTAGTGGGAGATTTTCGGGATCGATTATTGTGATGAAAGAAGATGGTGAGTAGTGGAAATATAGAGATCGAGAAATTTAATGGTCAGATTTTTGAGTTGTGGAAGCTAAAAATGGAGGATCTGCTGATGGATAAAGATCAGTGGGTCGCGATAGACCCGAATAGTAAACCAATGAAAATGTCAGATGAAGATTGTGCAAAGTTGGATTGAAAGGCAAAGAGCACAATATGGTTGTGTATCTCAGATTCGATATTATTAAATGTATCTGGGGAAGCTACAATGAATAATTTTTGTGTCAATTTAGGGAATTTGTTCCAATCTAAGTCTTTGGTGAATACATTATTCCTGCAGAAAAAACTGTATAACCTGATGATGAAGGATGGAGACTCGGTGACATAAAATATTAATGCCTTCAATACTGTGGTAATTCAATTTTCATCTATTGATATTTAAATCTCATATGAAGGCAAGTGGATAAGTTTCTTTTTTTCTCTACTAGATTTGTGGGAGAGTCTAGTTATTGCAATAGGTAGCAATACAACTACCTTGAATTTTGATGAAATTGTCTCAGCCTTGTTTTCGAGGGAAATGAGATGCAAAAATATGAAGGGCCAGAATGGAGATGCCTTATATGTATGAGGAAGCTCCCAAAATAGAAACAAAAATAATTTCTCGAGTGGGAGAAGATCTAAATCTATATGGAGATCTAAATCTTCAGGAAAACCTATAAATGTGTGTTGGAAATGTGTAAAGGAAGGGCACTTCAAACAGGAATGCATATCTAAAGCTCCTGAGGAAGGAAAGTGATATGATGATGCTTCTTGTGCAGAGGAAAAAGCCACCTCATATGAAGGTGGGGATGTGTATTTGGCTTCTTCTCCAAATACACATGTAGATCATGAGGCATGGTTGATTGACTGAGGTGCATCCTTCCACTTCATTATCCATAGGGAGTGCTTCTGAGAGTATGAGAACTATGATGGTGCTGATGATTTCATAGGAAGACCTGAATCATTGGACGTGGAAATCTCAAGCTTAAGCTGCAAGGTGGAAGAATTAGAACACTTCCTGGTGTTCTGCATATTCTTGCATTGGAGAAATCTGATTTCTGTAAGCAAGATGGATGATGCATGTGTAAAAATAATGTTAGATATAGATACCTGCAAGATGGTTTGGGGAGCACTGGTATTAATGTGGGGAGTTTAGAATGGAACTCTGTACAAGATTTAGGGTAGCACTGTTATTGATGGGTGCAATAGTTATGTGGTTCTTGAAAGTGGAGTAGAAATCCTAGCAGTGTCTCGAGAAAAGACCATGCTATGACATCAAAGGCGTGGACATATCAGATAATTCATGGTAATGGTATGGTATAAGGTATGTCTAATTTCTCTTCGGATTTCAATTTCTGTGAAATTTTTTTATATGGGAAGCATAATTATGGGATTTTTCCTAAGAGGGAAAACAAGATATTCGAGCTTGTGCACAGTGATGTGTTTGGACCTGTGTCGGTTCCATCACTAGGTAATTTTGTGTACTATGTTTCATTCATAGATGACTTCTTAAGGAATACATGGATATATTTCTTGAGGAATAAATCTAAAGTATTTGATAGATTTAAAGAATTTAAAGCTCTGGTGCAAAACCAGATAGAGACGAAGATAAAGGTGTTGAGGAAAGATAATGGTGGAGAGTTCTGCAAGAAGGAATTTTGAGAGTTCTGTAAGAAGTGTGGTATAAAACTCCATAAGAATACTCCATACACAACTCAAAAAAACAAAATTACAAAAAGAATGAACACAACGCTGATGGAAAAAGAAAGAAGCATGCTCAGTGGTACTGGATTAGGACAATAATTCTAGGCAGAGGCAATGGAGACTGTAGGTTACCTGGTTAACGTATCACCTTCATCAGTGTTGGAGGATAAGACTCCACATGAGGTATGGACTGGTGAGAAACCCTCTCTCTCACATTTGAGGGTATTTGGATGTGATTCATATGTACATGTTCTAAAGGAGAAAAGGACCAAGTTGGATAATAAATCTTAAAGGTCCATCTTTATTGGGTATAAGGATGGTTTAAAAGGTTACAAACTTTGGAACCTAGAAACAAGGAAGGTTATGTACAATCGAGATGTGTTGTTTAGAGAGGTGAAAGATGTTGTTAAACATGAAGTCCTACCAAAGGAACTTGAGATGATAGAGCTTGAGCTAAAGGAGGATGAACCAGACTCTAAAACATAACAAGATTCATAAGAGGAAGAGACATAAACTCCAGTTGTGAGAAGATCAGTTCGGGAAAGAAGGAAACCAGAAAGGTATAGTCCATATGATTTCTATTCAAATTTTTCTTTAACTATCACTGATGATGGGCGTATAATTGTCAGGGAGGGAGTGGATTCAGAGGATTGAAAACTATGGAAGGAGACAATGGTTGATGAAATTGAATTCTTGCACAAAAATGAAGCATGAGATCTAGTGGATTTTTTGGTTGGAAGGAAGGCCATCAAGAGAAAATGTGTGTTTAATAAGAATATGAATGCAGAAGGAAAGGTGGAGAAATAGAAAGCTCGGTTGGTAGAAAAATATTATTCCCAGGTGTCGGGAATTTACTTTGGTGATATTTGTTCTCATGTTTCCAAGGTTATTTCTATTATATTAATTTTATCTATTGTTGGTGCATTTGATTTTGATGTAGAAAATATGGATGTGAAGACAACATTTCTTCATGGGGATTTGGAAGAGGAGATCTACATGAAGAAACCTGAAGGATTTGTAGTGAAGAGTAGGAAAGAACTTGTATGTAGGTTAAAAAAGTCTCTGTATGAGTTAAAATAGTCACCAAGGATGTGGTATCAGAAATTTGATACCTAGATACGGGGTCTTGGCTTCACCAGAAGAAAATAGGATCACTATGAGTATTTTAAATCAATTGGTGAACATGTTATTTATTTGGTCTTGTATGTCGATGATATGTTGCTGATTGGAAATGACAAAGAAATTATCTAGGATTTGAAGACCCAATTGTTCTCCAAATTCGACATGAAGGATCTTGGTGCTACAAACTATATTTTTGGCATATAAATTAAGAGAGTTTGGGAAAAGAGGAATCTCTAGTTAAACTAGAGGAAGTATGTGGAGACAATATACAGGTTCAATATGCAGGATAGTAAATTGGTGAAGGTTACTATTCATGTAGGTGTAAAGATATCTACTGAAGAGTGTCCCAAGACACAAGAAGAAGAGGAGGATATGTCCCATGTTCCATATGAAAGTGAAATGGGTAGCCTAATGTATGCAATGGTCTGTACTAGACTAGACATTGCACATGCAGTGGGATTACTAAACAGGTTTATGTCAAAACTAGAGAGTGAGCATTGTACATCAGTAAAGTGGGTTTTCAGATATTTGCGTGGCACTAGTGATTATGGTTTGTTCTACCAGGGAAGACCAGGATTGGATAGAGTTTTGGACATCCATGGTTTTGTTGATGTAGACTAGGCTCGAGATTCGGACCAAAGAAGATCTAAAAGTGGGTATGTGTTTAGCCTATTTGGAGGTGTAGTAAGTTGGATGAGTAAAACACAACTTGTAGTGGCTCTTTCAACTACAGAGGCTTAATACATGGTAGCCACTCATGCAATCAAGGAATAATTTTGGTTGTAGAGATTGTTTTGAAGTATGGGGGTGGTGCATTGAGCTATAAGGATAGGCTGTGATAGGAAAAGTTCAATTTTTTTGGCTAAGAGCCTTGCTTATAATTAAAATATAAATCACATTGATGTCCATTATCAGTTTGTGAGAGATATGGTTGAGGATAAAAAGGTGTTGCTGGTAAAGGTTGAAACTTTGAAGAATGTTTCAGATGCATGGAAGAAGTCTATGAGCATTAAAAAGTTCTATTGGTGTAGAGAAACAATGGGCGTTGTAGGGTTGGACCAATGACTAAGCTCTCCTGTGGCCCCCTATGGAAAGAAAACAACAAGTGGGAGAATGTTGGGTTTCATGTTATATTATTTGCATGACTAGAATCAGGTGTGAAGCGGGGGGCAAGAGGGTGGCAGGTATCCCCCTGCACAAGGTTCAATACAATGGCCTGCGAAATTTTTTCCGGACCCTATTTTAGATGGGCGGACCCACCTATGGTTTTGTGCATGGGTTGGCACATGGTTTTAGGGAATGATGGCTTTTCTCCCCTGGTATTTTTTAGATTTGGTCAAGGGAACTACAATTATTTGCCAAAACTAGGGTTAATGGATTGGGGTTTGTGAATGCTTGGACATGTATATATATGTTTTCTAACACTAAAAGGAATATAATAAAAAATGAAGCTGGTAGTCCTGATTTGGGATCCAGGCAAAAAATATTTGTGTATATCTATTTTATGTTTTATGCTCTTGCTATTGTTTATTCTCTGTTTTTTAATAATTCATCTGCAGATAATTTTTGTATAGGGTTAAAACCTACACTTCATAGACTATAAAAACTTTCTCCTAGGGATATTTTTTCTGCATCTCACATCAAAAATCCTTGATCAAAACATTGATCACAATACCCTTATTAGAGGCAACATTAGTGGCGTATAATCAACATAAAAAAGGATAGGCATAAACAAACACTAGTTACATATATCAATTAGGATTGACAACCATATCTTCAAAAAAAACATTAGAGTTTCAACAAACAAATACTCATGGTTGAAATTCAAGCTAAAGGTAGAGATTTTTCAGTAATATAAAGTATTCCTTGCACAATTCCTCTTAAGATGATGCACCTCCTCAACAAGAAAATCTATTCACACATACACCTTATTCTATGGTTGCGCCTTAAATGGTCCTTCATGTGATATCATGATGTGCCATATTCCCCCCCAAGGCCATTTTATCTTCAATTTCACCTTGCAGACTCTTGTCTCTCTTTCTTCCTCGAAACTTTAAGGGTTGATCTCTAACATCCATATCTCTTGATGGCTTCTTGACTGGTTGGGTTCACATGGAATTATTTTTTTGCTCGATATCCTTAATAACCTTAGTAGATTGCAATATTTTTCCATATAACCAATTTCTTCACACACGTAGCACCTTTTGTGACTAATGAACGAAGTAAAATACTCATATTTCTTATTATTCTACCTTTATCTCCTCTTTTCATAAAGCTTGCATTCAACTACCTTATGGAAAAAATAATTTCTTCAATAGAAATAACCATAAAAAATATTTGTATACCTGATTGTTCTTGAACTTCAAGAAGACTGTAGTCACCTTTGGTTTTTTTATAGGGCGTTCTATCCAAAAAATTATTTATCTACATGCTTATACAATTGACTTCAATATATACAAACTTCTAACAGTTGAATCACCTCACGTCTCCCAAGGGTGTGAATAATATTCTAGGTTAAAGGAATTTTCTTGGCACAACCTTTGGCTCCTTATTTGACTGTTTTATTTGTTGATGGCTTATTTTCTTGCTATTCTTACTACTGTTATCATAATTTTTTTCTTGTAGTTGTTGCTAGGTTGGTTTATCCTTTGTTAAAGATAACAAATGATTTGACAATGGTAGGACTTTGGCTGCTCTTCAACCAAGTTATTTTATTTTCTAGATCACTCCATAATGAAATCACATCAACTTCTAATATGTCACACTAATCTTCCTTTTCTATGTACTTCCTCCTCATTCTCTCTTCAACTTTCCTTCATTCTTCTAGTTGAGTTTTTAGTCTAATGATTTACTCCTTGAAGGCACATTCATTTTCATAAAAACATTGCAGTAATTTTGTGTGATATTTATTTTTAGTGGTGATATTCTTATTTTATGCTTCAAGTAATACAATTTTTCATTTATATTTTCTTGGTTCCTGCATTAGACAATGATCAACCGTCACTCTTTTACAACTAGATTGAAATGATTGATTGCCATCCTCTAGCTCAATATTCTCAAATATGTCGTCATCATTGTCCATAACAAGGAATGGGAATCTATATATATAATGACTCTAACATCTACAATCGAGGAAAAATGCACTACCTTATATACCTTCATTATTGTTATCAACATCCTTAAACAAAAAAAATAAGGGTTCTATTAGATATGAAGTATTTATAGCATGTTTGTTTCCCTTCCATTTATGAGACTACTTCTTCTTCTTTTTTTCCATAATTCCACAATATACTCTTGAGAAGTAAAAATCCACTAGGAAGAACTTATCTCTGATAAAAATGGTTAGAAATTAGATCAATACTAAGAGTGATAACACTTATATAATTTTTAACATATTTGTGATAGTTTACTAAAAAATCATGAACATCATACCATTAGCATATCTGAATATAAATGCAACATAAATCAACACATAAAATCCATGAAAAAAATCAATACAAGCATGCACAAGGAGACACAAGTATTCTGATGGAAACCCTAAAGGGAATGTTGACCACACTTTGTTAGTGGTCCAAGAAGAAGAGCACAAAGCAGTGGGCAATGTTTTAAGCAGCCATACGTATCTAGGACCCTTTTCTTGTGATCCACAACCTTAAGAGGGCTTCTACCTCTTAAACATGGGCTTATTTGGCCTCTTCACCATAGCTTCTAGCCTTATTAGGACTTCATACCCCAATTATGATCATTCTTGGGAATACTTTTGAGTTTGGTACTTAAATTTGTCACTGCTACTTGTGATTGTAAGCCTATGCTAAGGGTTTGGGGTTATTTACATTTTATTTCAATATAAAAATATTGTTTTTAGAGCTTCCATATATTTATCACCAAATTTCAAGCATTAAAAATCACTTATTTTTTGTCAAATATCTGAATTTGTGTTCCCTAAATTTGTTTGTTATTTATCTATAACGTTAGTCTATTATTGGCATGTGTTTGTGGGATAACAATATTTTGTTGCAATAGTCATGAAGTTCTGCTTTTTGGTTTTGAGCTAACACTTATTGAGTGTAGATATTGAGAAGTGATTTATTTCACATCTCCAAGCTTGGCATTGGTTAGTAGGCCTTGGGATTTTCTTCTCTTTCCCTCATCTTTCATTTGGATTGAGGACATAATTAATATTATATATAACATATTGACATAACAGTGGCATAATCATCATAACACAAGCCTAAAATAACAAACAGATTAAGTTGATAACTCATATAAGTCATCAAGAATCACTTATAAGGATTTCATCCATAAATATTATTGTTTTATGAATGGTTATAATGTAAATTTTAGGGTCTTATATAAGCATACAAATTCTAATATACAAGGTTGCATTAGTAAGAAATCATATTTCTAAATCTCCACACTCATAACACCTTATATCTAAGTGATATTAAGCTAATAGTAAAGTGTTTTCTTGTATGAGAGTTTTTTATTCTCAAGGTAAAAATATCATCATAAAATTCACTGTTAGAAATCCCTAAAGAAATAATCACTTCATTAGTTTATGATTTTGTAGTGCTCTATTTTTATTTTGTAGTTCTCTATTTGGCATCGAATTTTGAATTCGTAGCACTTAAATGCTATATTTGAGAATGATATTAAACAGCTAGACATTGGTTGTCTTTGATAGTCATTGTGGTGGGTGTCATTTAGCTCATAGCATATATTATCATTTACTAAATCATTGAATAACATTAATGAGCATTGGATTGTTGGAGTAATTCAAAGTGTGTTCCTTCATAAAATATTTTCACTTTATTTCAAATTGGGTGTCATATGTTGTTGCATTATGATTTTAAATTCCTCTTGGGCATCATATTAATTGTTGTGGAATCAAAAAAATAATTTTCATGACTCATTTTGATTAATAAATTCCATTAGCTCATTCACTCACCATCTTGCATTTTTTATACTAGAATTAGTTGTGCATTAATAAATCTACCTCCAAGCATAAGCATGGTTGATAGAAATATAGGACAACCCCTCTCTTTTGGCTTGTGATTCTTGACCTTTGAACTATGATTAAAGTAGGCGATCTTGTAGTTCTCTTCTTAATATCCCTTGTAGAAACAGAGGCACATGGGTTGTGAGAACCACATGGGAGGTATTGTTAATGATGGCATAGCCTCCTTCTGGTGTGACTTGCTTCAGGATGGCTAAATTGAGGCTTTTGATCTAGAATAGTAATTTAACTAAAAGCAACCAAGATATTGCATCTCACTTAGTTTTAGGTTTTGCATCTCATATAGGATAGTTTCTCATCAAAACAAAAAAAAATTATCTGGTAACTTGGTATCTTAATTCATATTGTGCAAGTAATTTGACTCCTAAGGAATTGACCTCACACTCATGAAATTCCTAAATTCAATCAAGTTTTGGTAAATAATCACAATTTACAGTAATCCTTAACCACGTTATTAGGCCATTCAATTGTATCTTTGAAATTCATCATCTCATCCATAGGGACCACCCCCCTTAGCTTGCAATAAGGAGAAAAATTAAACAGAGAGGGTCAGTGTGGTAGTGTATTCGGTGCATGGACATATGAAATACATTATGCTTAGTAGGGAGGATGCTTACCTACATCCAATTCATAGGTTTTTCAAACCTTAGTGAAACAACTTCAACATGCAATAATCTAAGTTAAATGGAAACATAGCATTCTACATAAACAATGAAACAAAAAAAAAACAACATGCACAAGAAACATGCTCAATAGAGAAAGCACACTAATAACTCAACAATGGAGAGATTTCTCCCTTTATTAGGTGTTGGTGGTAGTAGAAGATAGAATGCTAAATCTCTTTTAGTGGATCCTTCGAGCTACGAAGCTCCAATATCAAAGACAAGGGGGTATATTCCCCTCAAGCTTTCAGCAAGCCTCTCTTCCATCTCAAAGGATGGTAGATCGATGGACACATGGTGAACTTTTCTCTCTTGGATTGAGGTGTTAGGTGGCCAATGGAAAAAATAATTCCAATCCTCTTGCTCCTGGACAACAAAAGATGGTTTTCTAATGAGAATTTTCTCTAGCATAACAATGTGTCTCCCATTTCACTTCACATGGTTGGCTTTTATAGACCAATTTAAAATTTTCCCTCCCTCTCTTGGTCCAAGATGGATGGTGACATAAGAGTGGGGGTATGACTCCTTTGTGTGTTTCACTAAAGCCTCAAGGTGCCTCAAAGGTGACTGTAGTTGGTTAGCTTGAGTGAGAATATTTTTATTCAAGTGTGCCAAGTGGTCCTACATGTTGACATTCTGCATCCCAAAGACCGAGCAACTATTGGAGGGATAGTCACGTGCTTCATGGCTATCGAAGAAAAAGCTACAATGTGTGCACAGAGCTAGTGCTTTATGTCCGTGGTCTAAAATTTTTTCCTGTTAACCTAAGGAAAATTTAAATTTTTAGCTCCTCTAATGTATTTCTTCCCTATAAATATTTATTTGTACCTTTTTCTTGACATTTTATAACGTCTTCTGCATGTACGATTTTCCAGAGTTACAGTTCCCCCCTAATGTATAAGGTCTAGGAAGAATTGTGGTGAGCCTTGGTAGTGCACCAAGAATGCTGCAACTCGCAGAGGCTGCAATAATTTACTTTATCAACCCAGGGTTCGTAAAAAATTGGAGGTGACAGTTCTATATACATAGAAGATGCATTCTACTCATGTCATCATCTTTTGAGCTTTACGAAACAACACTAATTCTAAGGTTTTTGGATGAAGTGTGTCACACTTCTGAATTTAGGCCTAGGGCTACAAATGATTCAAAGCCATGTCGCTACCAGTAAGTACAAAACTGTACTACAGTAAGCAAGTACATCTAAATACTCTGCAATGAAAGAAATCTAGACATTAAGCTATGATAGGAAATGAAATCAAACTAGACATCTTGCATGAGGTAAATTTTTGAATTAAAATTGCATAAAGGAAACTAAAATAATCACACTTTGCTAGTAAAAATGGATAAACACACTGTAATTACTCTATGCTCTATCTATCATGATTTTAATAATGCAACTACTCATGACCTAACTATGTTTGTAAATGTGTTGTTTTCCAGCTAGGAGAAGAAAGTGCTACAATGGATTATGGAAGGCTTGAAAAAATGGGTACAAGGATGAAGGTGTATGGGTGGTTTTGGCAGGTCTAGAGGATGTGGATGGTGGTTTCAAGGCTTAAGGAGGGGACCATTGGTGTTGATTCAAGTGCTGCTACAGGTTTCCTATAGTGCTACAACAAACAGTCCGAGGGAAATCCGAGGCCAAAAATAGGTGTGAAAAGGGTAGGGAAGGTGGATTTAAGGTGGAATTGGATGAGTGGAAGGTGGCCCACCCCTTGGCCAAGCTTAGAACCTCTTGGGATTCCTGTCTTGCACCCCTAGGTTTTTCTCACGGTGTAGTGATGAAAATTCCAGAAATAAGACTAATGACGATTTTGAGGAACAGAGGGATGAAGAAGGGTGAGAGATGAAGCTAAAGGTGTTGGTGAAGTTATTCTTGGCTGTGCTACCTGAAATTGCAAGAAAAATACTTGTTCATGCAATAAACATGGAAGAATTCATGATAAATAAAATGGAAAAGATAACTTGGATTTGGAAAGAAAATCTACTTTAACTTACAAACAGAGATCCAACACATCATTCTAAACTTATCCATGGAACTACAACAACCTAACTTATCCATTCCAAGAAATCATAAAATAAAAATAAATTTTGGCATGTGGGGGAAGGTCTACCCTCCTCAAGCTCCAATGGAAGAGAGTAGAGGGGTAGGCTTTACTTACAACTTTCTGAATTTATAACCTATTCTATCAACATGTAAGCAAGCTAAATCTACAACAACAAAAAAATGGAAGCAAACTAAAATAAATGAATGAAAAATGCAAGAAAACTAACTAAATAATCATAATCAAAACTAGCTTCAATGAAATGAAAGTAAATAATGATCACACAAGAGAGACTAAGGCACATTTATTGGGACCTAACCCACAAGCCTATCCCTCTGAAACTAGATCAGTGAAGCACAATCTAAATACTCATTTTATTGCAAAACATAGTCTCATTACATCAACATGAAAGTCTAAAAAATTGATTACAAGAGAAAACATCCTAATGGATTTGTCCAAATCTTGAATCCTAATGAGATCTTTCTTAGCCCTATTTAACATAAAGGGTAGCTACCAACAAATCCCTAAAAAGTAGGTGAGGATTCGACTTTAGTGAAACTGAAGTGTGGCCTTGCTGCACTTGATCTTTAGTTTGATTGGCTGCCTTTGATTTCGAGTTTTTCGAGGGAATCTCGAGGATCCCTTAACTTCCTTTAAGATTTAAGGAGGGTGGAAAACCCCTTGGAATCTCTCCTTGATGTCTACTCCGAGTCTTAATGGAAAAATATTCACCAAAAATGCAATATCTTGACGATTTTCCTGCATTTAACTCATGTTAAGTAGTCGAAGTATGGTAAACCTCAATCACCATTTACACTAGCATAATAAGACCATAATATAATTAAAATGTAAGAAAATGAGACTTAATAAGGAAAAAAGGTGACCATTATCTCTTCCAAACGTACCTAATTATGGAGCTCATCATCACCCCCTACTAAATGGTTTCTCATCCTCTGAGAAACTAGTCTTCCTTCTACATTTCATTTAAGGCTTTGATGGACCCTCAAACTTCCCAAGGAAGAACTATGGGAGTCCCTTCAGGAGGGTAAAACCCATCATTCTTTTCTGCTTCCTCCCATTCTCTGTTATGCTCATCTTGGTAATTTCCATCACTTAGCCCCAGCAGCAAGGGTCGATTAAGCTTCAAACCAAGCCACTGAATATTTTTTATTTTCATGGTCCACTTGTATAATGGTTCTCTCTCCAATGCACCCCTCAATATTTATGGTGTGTGGTATTCCATGTTTTTAAGGCTGTGAGGGAGGTTGTTGCATCTCCTTTGGCTATCCATTATGCACTCATCTCCCAACAACCTAGAAACATCATCAAAGTGAGCCATTTATTGAGCTTGTGTATGGAGGTATCTTTCTGCAAGTGCATGATCCTTTTCAATATTTATATGGTTATTGATGACTCCCCTAGGGCTAAATAGTTCTGCCCTAATGTGTAAGGGTTGTATGTTTTCTCTTCTCATTACCATTCTCATTTCATGTGCTTTGGTCTCTTCATTAACCATCCATGATGCCAATTCCATTAATTGCATATATCCCATCCTAGGATTGGGGTCCCAATTATTTAAGTATGTCAATACAAGGTTATGCATGTAAAAATCTACCATTTTTTCCTTGTTTTCCATACTTTCTTGGTTGCAGAAATCAATTAATTGTCTATAGTTTTGGAAAGGTAAGGATCAATGGGAGGCTAATGTTTTGATTTAAAAGAGGAGCCACTTCTCCTTCAGGTATAATACATATGAATTTGAAGGATATATATGGTGAATGGCCTCCATGCACAAATTTTCCATGGTGGCCACTTTCTTTGTAGTATTCCTATTTTAATAGGAATATTCAATTTCATTTTGTATTCTTTGTTCAAAGAATAATTATGTAAAGGAGGGTCATTAAACTCCTAATGGAAGAATAAATCCATGCCCAATGTGAAAAGGGGTAAATATGGGCCACTTTAATAAACACATTTGAGTGTGAAAAGAAAAAATCCACTTGACTGGGTCAATCTTGACCATATCTACAGCGCAGTATTGGAGGAGTGCTCATCAATGAGGCACAACGTAATTCTAGAAGGAGGTCTCTTATTTGAAAGAGATAAGTTAATGAAAGTGGTTTAGGGTTTTGGAAAGCTCTCATATTATAAAAGGAAGGGTAATGCAACATATTGAGGTTGTTCATGATTTGATTTTTGAATTGTTGTCTGTTTAGACAAATAGCTTTCTTGGCTGCTTAGCCTAGATTGCATACGCTGTTTAGCATTGTTATTTCCTGTTTAGGAGTTCCATCTTTTCCCATTGAGGAGCTCTTGGGAGATATTGTATTGCTTAGTCCACTATCTGGTTGGAGATGAAGCTTCTACTTCCAATTGCAACGTAGATCCAGTGAGGGTTTGCCTGCTTTTGTAAGCTGCAGCAAGTGGAACACTAGATCTATTCAGATCTAGCTTGTACTGGTGCCTCTTCTCAGTGAGTGTGTATTTTAACCTCCTGGAAGAGTGCATAGTTGTTCAAGATTCATATTTGCATATTGGAATTAGGCCAACTCAGTTTTTCAAGCTACAACACAGTCTCCCTTGAGGGACTGCATTATTTTCAGTGGAGATTAGATCTCTTCAGATCTAAGTCATTTCAGTGCTCTTTTTCAGTGGAGGAGGCCTTTTTTCTATTGGAGGAAGTTTACTAGAGTGCATGAGCCTCATTTTATGATCTTGGCATGTGTCCATCAGCTATCTATCCCCTAAAGCGCAGTTTCTACCCCATATCTGCGTTATTCTTGTAGGTGGTGTTGCAGGGAGTTTGGGTGCACCATTGGGAGAGCTAGTTTCTGAGTGTTGGGGATCTACCCTTCACCTTGAGATCCATTGGAGGAGATATACACATTGTACTTTTTAGATTTTATCTGCATATTTTGAATATTTCGACATCTCTGAATATTTCTGCAGATCTGCTTTCTTAGATCTCAGATCTACTGCTTATGCTTGGTGTAAACCCCAAAATTCCAAGGGGATCTGAAAGACGAGCTCTTCTAGTGCATGGATATGATATGGATCTGAATTTTAATGCACAGATATACTCTATATATAACATGTAATCAATAGAAGTTTCAGCCTAATAGAGATAATGATTTCAAGGTAGTTTTTCAGTCATTCATATGGTTGCAGCCTTCTTTTGAGGGAATTTCTTTTGTTTATGACTTGTATTTTCAGCCATGTACTTGATAAACTTCATTGTATAACTTATTTGCTGTTTTAAGTACTATTGAAGAACATTTCATGATCCTCATATCACTTCACTGTAGAAACTGCGTTATTTTCTGAACAAGATTTTTTATTGTTGTTGCAGTCCCTCTTTGGGGCATTTTTCAGGGAAACTAGGTGTGGGAGACCTGTTTAACCCACCTAGGAGGATTTATTTTTGATAAAATCTTGGATTTAGGACATAGATACTTAGATATAAGGGATAAAAGGGCTAATTTCAAGAGTTGTAGCAACCATTCCTGAAAAATGCGTTTTTCAGGCATGCCTTGCTAGCAGTCCTGATTTTGGGATATTGCAGTGGTATCAGAGCATGATCCTTGGCTCAGCCTGTGAGCATCAAGCCAAGATGTCTTTTCAGGAAGGAAGAATATAGAATAAGAAGATTGATTTCATTGAAGACACATAAATTAAGGGTCAAAACCATTTGCTTGGAAGAAGGGAAGGGGAAGAGTTCTCAAGAACTTTGTTCCAAACTTTGTTTAAGATTGAAGGAAATAATAGAGAAATAAAGAGGATAAACCATGAAGTTTCCCCAACTGGATCCAAAAGATCCATGCATGAGGAAAATCCTACATTCTCATCTTATGGGTATGGGCACTCAGCCATATCATCAAAGCTATCAAGTTCTATCTGCAACTTCTTCATGAGGAGGAAGAGAGGAGATGGGCCAAGGGCCAGATCCTCATTGGATGAAGAGTCATCTTCTCAGAAAGGAGACATGGATATTCATCCTTAAAAGGTAGACCAAGATCTAAGGTCTCCTATTGATGATTAGGCATTTTCCACCATTGAAGAAAAGGCTAGGGATGACAACGTAGTCATAACAAGAGCATCTCTAGCATTTCATGAAGAAGAAGAAGGGGCAACTGCTCCAAGAAGAGAAGCTCTTGCATTCTTGCAAGGAGTTTCAAAGACTCTCACATATAGAAATCATGGCACCATCCATGAGCAACATGTGCCATCATTATCAGATGGTGAGATCCTAAATACTGCAGAAGATAAAGGGGAGGGAAAGCTTCATAGGGTAAGAAACATTTACCCCTCTTTATTTCAAAGCAGTGATGCACTAAGGATACATGAAGATCTATGCAAGAAAATCAAGGACACATCAGTCCATACATCTTTCTATCATGATCTATGCCTTGATGTCTCCTTACTTGGAAGAATCCCACCAGGGCAACCCCCTGATGAAAAGAGAAAAGTGTTCTCTCAACTTTGTACATTGATGATACATTTGGCCAAGAGAGGAACTATTATAGCGCTGGAGACTTTGGGTAAGAAGCATGCTTATGTCAATCACATTTTACTTTATGATTGCATGCATTCTTTTACTTTACATGTGTAGGCCATGAATCCTAAAAGGAGTGTCCTACCTTATAAACTTCATGGCCAACTATGGGCCAGAACTATTTCCAAACATGGCCACTCCCTTGATGGGCTAAGGGAGGTTTTGCAGCATGATGGGTGCTTCCCTAAAGCACCAAATATAAATTTCACCTTCATCCATGGTGGAATGATAAGGGAAGTAAGTAAGTGGAATGTAAACCACTTACCACATCTAGATTTGAAGCAGGGAGGATATGACCTGCGTTGGTTTCGATTGGGTGAGTGTGGGTACCACCCAAAGTTTTTTATTTTCTTGTCTCATGCCTTGTATTTCAAGAAAGGAATGCATAAGAAGAAGGCACTATTTCTTTGGTTGACAAGAAGGAAGTACGGGCACCACAGGATGAATTCCATGTCCATACATTTGCTTATGTCTATGATGTATGTACATGTATTTCTATTTAAAATGAATATCATAATCATGTATGTACTTTGGGTTGGGGGAAAATGTAACCTTCTCATGAGGTGGCATAAGGGAGCTTGTTTATATCATGATGTCAATAATGCTCCAATCTTTGTTATGAACATGTAATGTTCCCAATTTTTAGCCTCAAGCTAAAAGGAACATTATAGTTAGCATATTTTTATTTTGTTGAATAAAATGGGTAAGGAGACCCCTTAACCCCTTTAGATGGAGAAATAACACTCCTTGTGTGAAAGGAGGAATAATAAAGTAGCTGATTTGAGCACCGCATGGTGTGAACAGGACTGGACCATGCTTGATCTAGACATTTTGACTAAGTCAACAACATTGTCCAAGAGAGGGAATCTCCATGACAAGGCAGCGCAGTTTTAGAGGAGGCTCCACTTGCATGACCTAGGTGGCAAGTGTGAATGGGACCCATGGTGAGAGGAGTTCATTTTCTTTATAAGGAGGAGATGGCATCCCATTTTCATTATGCATTAGCTTATCATTTTCGTTGGGTCTGTAAAGACTTGCATCCCTAGGCTGTTTAGCAGGGTTGTAGTGTTCTTGAACCCAAGGGTGTTCCTGGTCGGGAATCCCTACCTAATCCTCAAGGAAGGAGAGGGTTTTAGCTTCATTTCCTCATTTCTGCATTTGGCCAAGCTTAATCCTTCAGCTACAACATTATTCTATTGGGCAGAAAACATTGAGTTGTTGGGTGCAGCAACAGAGGAACTCATGGAGTCATTATTTGGCTTGTTCTTCAGTGGAGATCTTGTATATTCTTTGGAGGAGTAGCAGAGGAGACTCCTGGGCATCATTTCAAATATTTGGCACTAGGCCAATCATTCACCATCTCTCACAACGCAGTCTAGGGCTGGAACTGCATTATTTTATGCAGGCAGTTGTTGGGAGGGTCATCTAAGCTTATCAGTAGGAGTGTTTTTTAGTAAAAGGGATCAAACCTTTGCTTGAGAACATTATCAGAGGAGGGAATGAGCATTTCAGATCTGCCATAACCTCATTCTCATTTTGATTCAGTTGCAGTGACAATTTATTTGTGACATTGTACTTTTTCTGGCATTTCTAGCAATCTCTCCTAGATTGGCTAGAAATCTTGTATTGGAGCCCATTCTTCTATTCCTGGGAATTTATTTGTATATTTCATCCATATATCATGTATGCACATCTATAGCAGCAGCTACACTCCTAGAGAAAATTCAGTCATTGCTTCCCGACATTTTATGCAGTTGCTGCATCTCTTGTATTTCATGTGTTAATCTTTGGATATTGATTCCCATTGCATGAGGGGTTTATTCCTCATGATATTTCTATATATTTTTTCTGATATATTAATGAAAATTATGGTTGTATTATATTCCATTTATTTATATGTACATATTTGTAGAGTTTCATGATTATGCTCATATGTTGTTGTAGGCTCTCTCTTTGAGCATTATTTAAGGGATCTAGTTTGGGAAGATCTGAATAACCCAAATAGAGTCATTTCTTTGGGCTTAAATTCTGGAAGAGAAGTGTTTAGTGAGTTAAAAAGGGGATCCAAGCCCCCTTACAACTTATTTTTTCATTTCCTTCCTTATACAGCGTCCCCATGGACCATATTGCAGAAATTCCCGAAAAAGGGATACTACAGTGGTATCAAAGCATCAATCTTTTCTCATCCTGTGCAGCGTAAGATACTATGCCATTTGAAGGAGAATCTCCTTAATTAGAAGAGGATATGTAAAAAGGAAACAAGAAAAGAGGAATGACAGAAGAGGAGGTCTCCCTTCTTCTTTTCTAGACCATGGAAGGTATCATTGAAGATCTTGAGGAGAGAGAAAGGAAAAATTGGAAAGATTTTTTGAGAGGGTTTGTGGATGAAGCAAGCCCTAGTTGTGACCACGTTGGGTGTGAGTATTCAGCCAAACATGCAGATCCACAGCGCAGTTCATTTCCCACTTGCACTGTAGGAAGAATGGAAGAAGAAGATGAGGCCATTGGAGTAGCGGTGCTGCAACTCAAAGGTATGGCTCATGATTGTTGGTTTGAAAATTTTGTTTCATATGGTCATGAAAATGTAGAATCATATGATGGATTCACTAAAGGGTTAGTGAGGAGACTTGATGAAAATCGCTGTGAAACATCATGTATCAAAACTTCAAACTCTTTGCATGCATTAGAGGGAACCATGAAACAAACTCTATTCCATATTTCTGAAGGGGATGAAAACATGTATGATGGCTTGCTAAATGAAATACCCCTATTGTGTGAAGGGCCCTCTTCCATTTGTGAAGTCATGGAGCTAATTCCTTCAAGAGATGATCAAGATCTAGGGTCTCTCCTTGATGATGAGGTAATCCCACTTATTGATGGGGAGGATGAGCACAAGAGAACCAACAGCGCTGCCATATTGGGAGGAGATCCATCACCACATGGAGGTGAAAGGGGAGCCTTTGCTTCTATTAGAGGATCCCTTGTACCTTTGCAAGGGGTTCCAAATGTTTTAGCATGTGGGAACCATGGAAAAATTCTGGAATCATATGTAGCAGTTATTGGGGATTGTGAGATGGAGGAAGAAGAGAAGGATCAACATCAAGAGATGATACACCCTTATCTATACCAGAAAGTTTTTGCACAAAAGAAGGAGACTGTACAGTGCAATAGAGAGAGGGAAAAATCATTCCTCTTATACATATAGTCCACTTCTAAACTTGATGTCTCACTATATGGAGGCATTCCACCTGGAAGGCCACCTGATCTAGAGTTGATGAGGGGCATCTTATCATTTGGTTCACCACTCTTGGATTCCGGAGAGGTGAAGACGTTGGAGGAGTCCAACATAGTGCAGAAAGTTTGGGATAGACTCAAGGAGGAGGGAGATACTCTCTCATTTTCAGTATCACCCACTCTCATTAGTTATACTGCGCTGACAGAGTTTTCTGTAGGGATGGAGGATGGAATCTTCATGATGTAGGATGACTGCTCCACATATTTGGAGAGGAAGAGGATACTTCCTTTGAGGAAGGACTCTTTCACACATGGGAGTGGATGGAGGCCACTCATGCTTACTTTGACCTAGCTTGGGAGACTCCTTGTGGATGACAGCTTCTCATGGGAGGCCAACTTCCAAAGGACACCATCACTATTTGAGCACGAGTAGCTGCATGATGGGCATGGCAGCATTTTGGAGGCTGACTATGGCATCGGGGATGTCAGAGTAGCAGGCAGCAGCATGAGGGGAGCTTCACATGCTAGATCACCAACGCTGTCTATGAGGAGGATTGATCCGTATTGGAGGTCTCAGCTTTTGGTAGAGTACTCCAAGGATATTGGTGCATGCATGGTCCTTGATGACCCAGATGGAGATGACAGATACATGGTGGATGATATGGTCATCTATTTTTATGGAAGAGTCTTCGTGACTAGAGCATCTAGTCTTAAGGAGAAACTATTACATGCAGCACATGAGGACTTCCTAGCTATGCACCTTGATGCATATCTTGTTTGTTAGAGGAGTTCACTTGGGAGGGCATCTAGCATGACATATATCAGCATATGGAGAGATGCATAGCCTGGATGGTGATAGAGAGTATGTCACGACCACCTTCCTACTCATTCAGAGTGAGGGAGATTTTTCAGATGAGCCATTTCAGCTCAAGGACCGGAGTACATGGTAAAGGAGGTATACACTCTCATTTTGATTTACCTTTCTTTACTTTATATGAGCAGATTTATGAGCTAAGGATGATCACATATCCTTACGCTCCTTATTATGATGTACTTTTGGCCCATTGCAGCAATGGGAGTGGCTATTTTCATGATGGTTTGTGGGGGAAGCCACATATTTCTTGGTGTGCATCATTGGCACGAATTTGTACTTTCATGTTTTCACCTTGTGAGATGTTTGTGGAAGCAAACAAGTGGCTAGTAAAGCACTTGTTATCTTTTTTTTTGAGGTAGGCATGGAATGCACTGCACTGGTTCCTCATATGGAACTATGATTCCCTCTTCGGTTGCCATGTGGTAGCTTTTTTTCATTGTATTTTGCTTCCATACGTTGCTGATGGTTGTACATTTATAGGGAGAACTACTTGGAGCATGTTGGAGGTATTGGTACAGCCAATTTGGAGTATGATTCTCCCCATTATACATGTTCTAAATTGCATGAGATACCATGGGAAAACCATGACTGCCACACTACTACTTTTCTCTTCTTGTGGGAAAAACCACTTGGAGAAATTGAAGGGGCATCTCATGGCTGATATTCTTGATGGGGGAGCTTGGGCCATTCTTGGAGGCCTTACCATTTCAGCCTAAGGATAGAGGCAGCACCATATGTACCACAAATGGAGGGAGAAACACGTTGGGAATCAAAAACCCAACTCTCCATTCAGCCCCAACACATTGCATATACCAGGGGTTGAGATTTCTATTTGGATGATAGCATGGATGAGAGGATCATCATTGGGGACAAAATTTTCCCATGCATGTCATCACTCCTACCTTAAGGAGGCCATACCACAACAAGAAGGTTTCCACCTACACCTTCTATCTTTCCATGATGTGCACCATTCTGGTTTGCATACTTGGGAGGAAGAATTGGAGGACAAATTTACTACAAGATATTTTGAGCAGTGGTGGAGATTGTTGATGAGGAGGCCACAAAAGAAAAGGGGGAGGAATTTTGTTCTCTCTATGCAGTTGCTTGAGGAAATACAACATGTGGGAGGGGAGGACTGTAATGTTCCCAATTTTTAGCCTCGAGCTAAAAGGAACATTATAGTTAGCATATTTTTATTTTGTTGAATAAAATGGGTAAGGAGACCCCTTAACCCCTTTATATGGAGAAATAAAACTCCTTATGTGAAAGGAGGAATAATAAAGCAGTTGATTTGAGCACCACATGGTGTGAACAGGACTGGATCATGCTTGATCTAGACATTTTGACTAAGTCAACAGCGCTGTCCAAGAGAGGGAATCTCCATGACAAGGCAGCGCCATTTTAGAGGAGGATCCACTTGCATGAGCTAGGTGGCAAGTGTGAATGGGACCCATGGTGAGAGGAGTTCAATTGATTTATAAGGAGGAGATGGCAACCCATTTTCATTATGCATTAGCTTGTCAATTTCGTTGGGTCTGCAAAGACTTGCATCCTTGGGTTGTTTAGCAGGGCTGTAGTGTTCTTGAACCCAAGGGTGTTCCTGGTTGGGAATCCCTACCTCATACTCAAGGAAGGATAGGGTTTGAGCTTCATTTCCTCATTCCGGCATTTGGCCAATCTTAATACTTCAGCTACAACGTTATTCTGTTGGGCAGAAAACGTTGAGTTGCTGGGTGCAGCAACAAAGGAACTTATAGAGTCATTCTTTGGCTTGTTCTTCAGTGGATATCTTGTATATTCTTTGGAGGAGCAGAAAAGGAGACTCCCGGGCATCATTTCAGATCTTTTTCACCAGGCCAATCATTCACCATATCTCACAGCGCAGTCTAGGGCTGGAACTGCGTTATTTTATGCAGGCAGTTGCTGGGAGGGTCATTTGAGCTTATCAGTAGGAGTGTTTTTGACTAAAATGGTTCAGCCCTTTTCTTGAGAACATTATCAGAGGAGGGCATGAGTATTTCAGATCTACCATAGCCTCATTCTCATTTTGATTCAGTTGTAGTGACAAGTTATTTTTCAGATTGTACATTTTTCGACATTTCTAGCAATCTCTCCTAGATTGGTTAGAAATCTTGTATTGGAGCCCATTCTTCTATTCTTGGGAATTTCATTTTATATTTCAGCCATATCTCATGTATTCACATATATAGCAGCAACTACACTCCTAGAGACAGTGCAGTCACTGCTTCCCGACATTTTATGCAGTTGCTGCATCTCTTGTATTTCATGTGTTAATCTTTGGAGATTGATTCCCATTGCATGAGGGGTTTATTCCTCATGATATTTCTGTATATTTTTGTTGATATATTAATGAACATGATGGCTATATTATATTCCATTTATTGATATGTACATATTTGCATATTTTCATGATTATGCTCATATGTTGATGTAGGCTCTCTCTTTGAGCATTCTTTAAGGGATCTAGTTTGGGGAGATCTGAATAACCAAACTAGAGTCATTTATTTGGGATCAAATTCTGGAAGAGAAGTTTTTAGTGAGTTAAAAAGGGGATCCAAGCCCCCTTATAGCTTATTTTTACATTTCCTTCCTTATACAGCGTCGCCATGGACCATATTGCAGAAATTCCCGAAAAAGGAATATTACAGAACATGAGAGGAATGACACATTGGGTTAATGTGTCCATTGGGAATGAAATATCCCATATTAATTTTTACTTCAGGAAGAGGATAGGACCTTATATGACTGTTGCCTTATATACTATGTTTTATTATGCAAAGGGTCATGTATTGGGCTTATGTCATGGGAAAAGATCTCTCACAAGGGAGCACTTGGGGCAAGACATGTGTTCTGATATGGATCTGAATTTTTATGCACAGATCTGATCTAGATGTAAAATTTAATCAAAAACAGTTGCAGCTTAATAGAGATAACGTTGTCAAGGCATTTTTTCAGTCATTCATATGGTTGCAGCCTTCTTTTGAGGGATTTTCTTCTGTTTATGACTTGTATTTTCAGCGATGTACTTGATAAATTTCATTGTATAACTTATTTGTTGTTTTAAGTACTATTGAAGAACATTTCATGAGCCTCCTATCACTGCTCTGTAGAAACTGTGTTATTTTCTAAGCATGATTGTTTATTATTGCTGCAGTCCCTCTTTAGGGCATTTTTCAGGGAAACTAGGTGTGGGAGACCTGTTTAACCCACCTAGGAGGATTTCTTTTTGATACCCTCTTGGATTTAGGACTTAGATGCTCAGATCTAAGGGATCCAAGGGCTGATTTCAAGAGCTGTAGCATCCATTCTTGAAAAATGCGTTTTTCAGGCATGCCTTGCTAACAGTCTCGATTTTGGGATATTACATTCTTATCCTTTTGCTTCAGCTACTCTTGCAGTGCTACATTCTCTACATGTACCTTCTGAAGATTCTCCTTAAAAATTGTGTCTCTAAGCCTAACATCAGATAATTCCTTCCACAACTCAGCTACTTTTCCTTTCATGAGCCCTATGTCATACACTCCTTTAGATGTGGCAAGATTCATCCAATTATGAGTGTGTGCCCTCTCCTCTTCCAACTAATAAAACAAAGGTATTGTGAAATTTTGAGCAATTAATCTACTCCCCTCAATGTATGTGTAGTAGGAGCTGAGATTAGGTTGAGGGCTAGGGTTTGGCACCACTGCTACATCTTTGAGGACTGGTTTTGGTAAGGTGGCTTCTTCCTTATCATATTTTCCTCCTCTTTCATCTAGTTTTTCATCTTGTTCCTTGTCCTCGCCTTCCTTGAACTCTTGCCCCTCTATGATTGTCTTTTCCTCCTCAACCAATGTCGTTTTCTCGAAATATGTGCTTCCTATAGTTTCCTGTAGAAAAAATAAAGTTTCCTATAGAAAACTCTATTTTTCTTGCTGAAGACCATATTTCCCTTGTTTTTCACTCTTTTCAGTCCTTGGAGGGTCTCTGGCAGTTGCATGAGGTGTATGGGATGCTAATCTTACTGAATGTATTTTGATATATGTTATAGGGTTCCTTTTAGGTGAAGTGACCTCTTGCACCCTTCCTTCCTCTTATATTATTTCTTCCTCCTTATTTGGTGATTCTTCAATGGTAATCAGGCTCTTGGTGGGAGTTTTTGGTTTTCCCTGCCTCACCCTCTGACTCTTCCTAGTTCTAAAGTACATAGGTGTTTGCCTCCTTATTTTTGTTTTGACAGGTGTGCTCAAAGAAGTTAGGGTAGTAGCTACCTCTTGATCTGTGATGTTTGGTAACATGTTGGTGGCTTAAGGGGAGGTTTCACTGCTTGGGATAGGATCCAAATATTCCTTCTCCACAGTCTTTCCTTCCTCATTTCCCTTAGCTTTTTCTTGCTCTACCTTTGCTGTCTCTATGTTTTCTGCCTCAATTTCCATCTCTTCTTTTTCTTCCTTGTTTTATGCCTCCTCTTCCTCTTCTTCTACCTCCTCTTCTACCTCCTCTTTAGCCTCTTCTTCTTCTTCTCTTTATCTAAGGCTAGAAGCAGAGGTTTTCCTTGTTTGGGTAGATATAAAGGCTTCCCTATCCATGTATATGAAAGAAGACTAGGATAAAGGTAGGTTCAACCTTCTAAAAGAATCATTTAAAATTATGGATCATGTTAGTTATGGAGTTTAGGAGGAAGTGAGTGATACTTAATCTCTATTCAAGTGGGATTTCTCCCTGAAACCTAAGTTCATTTAGAAATTTGAAATCATACCCATAGACCACACTAAGTCTGCATTCACAAGAAATAAAATTCATGATGTGGAATTCTCTCCTCACTCCATTTTTTTCTTCATTGTACTCCTCTCATGGTAGAAAGAAATTCTTCTTTGATGCAATGCTAGTAATTCTTTCCTTAGCCCATTTGACTCCTAAGGGTAAATTTGTAACTCTTCTTATGAGTTCAGGAGGTACCGTGATGGATAAGCCTCTAACCATAGAGGTGGCTCTCTCTTCTAAATGTGATTGCAGAGCCACTACAAATTCTTTAGCTATCTCTTCATCATAACCTTTCAATAGCTCAAAGAACCCTAGCCATTGGTGATTTCAGAATATTTCCATAACTTGAGGGTGTTTCCTAATTCTCTTAATGTTAGTAGGCTCTTTTTTATCAAATCTTTCTCCCATTTTAATGATGTGACATGAAGGTGGTGAGAGGTTTTAGATTTATGTGTTGGAGATGGAGGTCTTGAAACAAAAGGCAAGAAAATTTATTTTACCCTTTAATTGTCAAATTTACTTTGTTGAGTGTGAATTGTATGGAGAAATGTTAGTGCTGGAGGATGAAAAAAAATTAACTTGGTCCTATGTTTTTTTGGTTTGAGATATGGAGGATTTGGGAAGAAAATTCAGCCATAGGGGGACTGTGTTTCCTTCTAAACCCTTGACGATATGCTGCTGAAGTTACTTGTAGAAAAACTATGTTTCCTCTAGCATGATGGCGCATGCAAGCTCAAACATCTATGTTGCTCTTCTCATGGCTCCCAATGCTCTCTTGCTCTTGCTTCTCTTTGAAATTATCAACGCAATGGTGAAAATGAGACAAATATTACCTTTATTTTATTTTTTAACTAAATTTGGAGCGATGTGGTGACTTGTACTTAACATGAGTTTTCCCCTTTGAGACTGTTGGTCCCACTTCAGTTAATCATTTCCGATCCTCGTGACCACCTCTCTTTGTACCCATCCACTCTCCCTTGACTCTATTTGAATTTCCCAGGTGGCATGCAATTTCACATTTCTTCTAGTTTCACTTTACGAAGGTGGGAAAGTTAATTGTCCACCTTTTTTCCTTTTAAATTTCTAAAACTCGAAATTTAACCATTTTGGCCATTATGGATGCATAGCGAGAGGTGATAGTCATACCTCAGCTTACCTGGTGTTGGTGATGTGTTGAATGGGCTACTGTAAGGAGTTGGAGCTGGTGGTGGAAACCTTGGTCTTTCCTTTGTTGTGTCTTTATTTTTTTTATTTTTTTTTTCTGAGTGAGAAACTTCTTCTGAGTGGGCTTCTTAATATTTTTTTTTTCTTTTGTAGGTGTTGCATGGAGTTATCAAGGTGACATGGTTGGTGTGCTTGCCCTTCTAGAGCCTACTAGTGTCTTCTAGATTCATCCTCATCATATTTGTTGAAGATTGCAACAAGAAATAGTGAAGGAGGCATCCTAAAACCTCATTCCTGATCCTAGTTGGAAAGTGATCACCTAAACTAGGTGGGGGCCACACAGGTGATTTTTGTTGCAAAGTCTATTTTTATACTATGTATATTTTTAGACATATGGATCATGTTCTATAAGTTGCAGGATGCTATTTTTGGATGGTTGGTCAAGTTGGAAAAAATAGATGGAATTCTATTTTTAGACATATTGGGAGGAATCTATTTTTAGATTGCCAGTCTAAAAATAGATATGTCGAATATTATTAGCTCTTAATAATATTTGGACTATAAAAATTATCTTATTCTCTTGGAGCACTTCAGTTAAGTGCACAGATGTGGCACAGGAGCTGACAGAAGGAATTACGCTATTCCTAAGGGTTAAGTAGAGCTATTGCATGGAGCCTTCAGTTAGAACTCATGTGAGAGAGTTTGGTGGAGTTGATTGAGGAAGTTAATGGAGTTGTGTTTAATTTAACTGAGTTAAACATAGTTGAGCTAGTTGTATCTAGTCTAACTGATTGATACACTAGTGAGAGTGGTGTGAATTAATTATTAATTAATTCACTAATTATAAACTCATTAATCAACTAAATAATACATCAGTTAACTTCAGTGCATGGACAGTTTCAGTGGAGACCAGTGCAGAGACAGGTGAAAGGGCAAGTGTGACTATCAGTTGTGACTATAAGTGATGCATGGTTTGCATCCAACACTCAGTATAGATGCCTATAAAGACTGTGTGAGCAAGGCTGGGGTAATTAAATTCTCATCAAGAGGCATTCTTCAACAGGGATTGCGCAGTAGAGGCAGGCTATCAAGTGGCAGAGATTGGAGCATGTGTTTTGCTAGATCTAGCTTGATTAGTGTGTAGCAAGTGGAGATTATACTAAGAGCTTGTGAGGAGCTTTGTATGATGATTGTTACATGATCTCTATGACATATATAATATACATATAGTTGGGGGTTTTCAGCTTTAAGCTTTCCCATGAAATACTGTGTTCATATGTGTGAATTTTTATGGCTTTAATGTGTGCATGCAATTGATTTTATTTACGCATGTGATGATCAATGGTAGAAGAGATTCTGTATTATGCATGAAGCTAAAATAGTGTGTGATCAGGAGAATCTCGGTGAATAATATCTCAGTTATTCAAATTTCTACATGGTATCAAAGCGATATTGATCATTGGAGCAATTGCAAAACATTGAAGCGGTTGAGTTTTTGTATTAAGAAGCGACTAGAGGAAGTTGGCGCTCAAGGATAAACTGGGGAAAATAAAAATGGAGAAGAATGACACTATTAGAGTATATGACAAAGTTTTCCACTGCAGGGATGAGCTTGGGAGTGTAGGAGTTAGTGTGGATGAGGGAGGACAAGTCAAGAAGGTTGGTATTCGAGCAAAGAATCTCTACAGACTTGAAGTAGATGGGATGTCTAAGGAGCTTCCTATTGTTGGGAAGTGCAAGAAAGACATGCAATTGAAGCTTGATAGGGAGCACGTTTTGCATGCAAGTAAGAGTGAACCTTGGGATGTGGAGCAGCCACAAGATGAGGATCATGGAGTAGGCGAAACCACTCATGCAGAGAAATTCTATGCCAGATGGGCAGAGGGAGTGCATGCAGCTATAACACCAGGTGAGAGGTGGGGCGACATGCATGAGTAATCCCAAGAGGATATTTCTGGGCAGGATTCATGAGATGGGGTAGATCTCATGAATTGAACCTAGCTACGAGGTGCCCACAACGCAGCAGTAGCATGATCAGTTGGATTGATGCAGGCAGATCAAAGTGACAGTGTCGGATACTGGAGCATGGATCAGAGTTGACAACAAGTGCAAGAGTGCATGGGTGCAAGAGTTCAACAACGCAGTGGTTCCTGATGACATGTCTAGTTGGTAGCAGCAGAAATCAAAGACTTTGATGATAGATGCATCATACTGATTGAGTTGTTTGGAGCCTTTTGGGTTTCAGAGGAGTTGCAGAGCAGATGCATGGAGTTGCATGGCGCTTGTGAAGGTTGCAGGGCGAATGCATGGAGTTGCATGTCGCATGCAATGACAGTCCTTTCTTGTTGAGAGGGAGTGTTGAAGATTGCAACAAGAAATAGCAGTAGAGGCATCAAAACCTCATTCACGATCCTAGTTGGAAAGTGATCACCTAAACTAGGTGGGGCCACACGGGTGATTTTGTCGCAAATTCTATTTTTAGACTATGTCTATTTTTAGACATGTCAATCATATTCTATGAGTTGCAGGATGTTATTTGTGGATGGTTGGTCAAGTTGGAAAAATAGATGGACTTCTAATTTTAGACATACTGGGCAGAATCTATTTTTAGATTGCCAATCTAAAAATAGATATGTCGAATATTATTAGCTCTTAATAATATTTGGACTATAAACAATATCTTATTCTCTTGGAACACTTCAGTTAAGTGCACAGATGTGGCACAGGAGTTGACAGAAGGAATTACGCTATTCCTGAGGGTTAAGTGGAGCTACTGCATGAAGACTTTAGTTAGAACTCATGTGACAGATTTTGGTGGAGTTATTGAGGTAGTTGGTGGAGTTGTGTTCAGTTTAACTCAGTTAGACACAATTGAGCTAGTTGTATCTAGTCTAACTAATTGATACACTAGTGAGTACGTTAATAATTAATTATTAATTAATTCACTAATTATAAACTCATTAATCAACTAAAGAATACATCAGTTAACTTTAGTGCATGGACAGTTTCAGTGGAGACCAGTGCAAAGATAGGTGAAAGGGCAAGTGTGACTATCGGTTGTGACTATAAGTGATGCATGGTTTGCATCCAACACTTAGTAGAGATGCCTATAAATACTGCGTGAGCAGGGCTGGGGTAATCAATTCTCATCAAGAGGCATTATTCAGAAGGGATTTCATAGTAGAGGCAGGCTAAAGGATGGCAAAGATCGGTGCATGGGATTTGCAAGATCAAGCCTGATTAGTGTGTAGCAAGTGGAGATTGTACTGAGAGCTTGTGAGGAGCTTTGTACAATGATTTCTACATGATATCTATGACATATATAATATACATATTGTTGGGGGTTTTCAGCTTTAAGCTTTCCCATTACATACTGTGTTCATATGTGTGAATTTTTATGGTTTTAATGTGTGCATGAAATTGATTTTATTTCTGCATGTAATGATCAATGGTAGAAGAGATTCTGTATTGTGCATGAAGTCAAATAGTATGTGATCAGGAGAATCTCGGATGTATAACATATCAGTTATTAAAATTTATACATGGTATCAGAGCGATATTGATCATTGGAGCAATTGCAAAACATTGAAGCGGTTGAGTTTTTGTATTGAAGCGACCAGAGGAAGTTGGCGCTCAAGGATAAACTCAGGAAAATAAAAATGGAGAATAATGACACTATTTCGGTATACTTGACAAAGTTTTTCCATTGCAGGGATGAGCTTGGGAGTGCAGGAGTTAGTGTGGATGAAGGAGGACAAGTCAAGAAGGTTGGGATTCGATAAAGAATATCTATAGACTTGAAGTAGATGGGATGTCTATGGAGCTTCCTACTGTTGGGAAGCAGGAGAAATACATGCAACTGATTCTTGTGAGGGAGCAAGTTTTGCATGCAGGTGATAGTGAACCTCGGGATGTGGAGCAGCCACAAGAGGATCATGGAGTGGAAGAAACCACTCATGCGGAGAAATTTCGTGCCATATGGGAAGAGGGAGTGCATGCAACTATACCACCAGGTGAGAGGTGGGACGACATGCATGATTGATCCCAAGAAGAGATTTCTGGGCAGGATTCATGAGATGGTGTGGATCTCATGAATTGAAAGCGGCTACGAGGTGCCCACAACGCAACAGTAGCATGATTAGCGGATAGCGGCAGCATCAAAGTGACAATGTCGGACACTGGAGCACGGACCGTAGTTGACAACAAGTGCAATGCATGGTGCAAGAGTTCAACAACTATGTTGTTCCCCGAACATATGTTCAGCCGAGACAGAATCAAAGACTTTACATACACCACATCGTATTGAGTTGTTGGGAGTTTTGGGTGCTCAGAGAGTTACAGTGACAAAAGGGAGCGAAATGTCAGGAAAGTTATGGCGAATGTGTGATGGAGTTGCATGTCGATGCACCTGTTGGGGCTCTTTCTTGTTGAGAGGAGTTGAAGATTGGGCGAGAGTATGATAAATCGAAACCTCATTTCATCTTAGTTGAAAGTGATCACCTAAACTAGGTGGGGCTACACAGTGATTTCTTGCCCAGCGGGCCTATTTTTAGACAGCCATTTTTAGACATATGGACTGGGTGTTCAGTGTTGCGGGATGCTATTTATGGATGGTTGGTCAAGTTGGAAAATATATGGACTTCTATTTTTAGACATATTGGGCGGAATCTATTTTTAGATTGCCAGTCTAAAAATAGATATGTCGAATATTATTAGCTCTTAACAATATTTGGACTCTAAACATTATCTTATTCTCTTGGAGCACTTCAGTTAAGTGCACAGATGTGGCACAGGAGCTGACAGAAGGAATTATGCTATTCCTAAGGGTTATGTGGAGCTATTGCATGGATACTTCAGTTAGAACTCATGTGACATAGTTTGGTGGAGTTGATTGAGGAAGTTAGTGGAGTTGTATTCAGTTTAACTAATCTAAACATAGTTGAGCTATTTGTATTCAGTTTAACTAATTGATACAATTAGTGAGAGTGGTGTGAATTAATTATTAATTAATTCACTAATTATAAACTCATTAATCAACCAAAGAGGCGACTGCCTAACTTCTGCCAAAGGCGTGATGAAGCCACAGGAGTACCGTAGCAAACATAGTGAAAAGGGCGAATGACTATCAACAGACTATAACTATGCATGGTTTGCATCCCAACACCTTTAGATATGGCTTTTAAATACTTATGTATACGTTTGGGTAACTAATTTTCATCAAGAGGCATTTTCAAACAGGATTGTTACTTAGAGGCAGCTGAAGGTCAAAAAAGACTCTGCATGATTTGAAAGACGGCTCGATTAGTGTGTGGAAAAGGGAGATTACACCGAGAGCTTTGGGAGAGTCAATGATGATTGTTACATGATCTCCATGACATATAATATACAGATAGTTGGGGTTTTCAGCTTTAAGCTTTCCCATTAAATACCGTGTTCATATGTGTGATTGTTTGTGGTTTTAATGTATGCATGCAATTGATTTTATTTCCGCATGTGATGATCAATGGTAGAAGAGATTATGTATTATGCATGAAGCTAAAATAGTGTGTGATCAGGAGAATATTGGTGAATAATATATCAGTTATTCAAAATTTCTACAATATTTTCTTCATCTTTTGGCCTTGTTGTGCCACACACAGATTTTCTCCAAGAAAATTTCTAATACCTGTAGCAGTCGATTTCTTGCCTCCTCTTGCTTTGGTTAGCTTATATTTTGAGGGATATGGTTCATGGAGGCTATGGAGGAAGTCATGGAATGAAGGGAGTAAAGGATAGGAAAGTGAAAGGGATCCCATGCCAAGTTTCCAATTATTTAGCTACTAATGGTGCAACATAGGGTTTATATAGGGTATCCTTGTGCATGGAGTGAAATAAGGGTTTGGGAATGATAGGTATAGGAAAAAAATGAATTATCATTCCCTTATTGAAGTTAAAAAAATCATTGAGAGGGATTTTTCCTCCATTAATGAGTTTCCTGTAGCATTTACAAGAGTTTCCTATAGTGCTACAGGAATCCTATAGCTGTCTGACTTTTCTGTAGTAATTACAATTTAGGAAAAAAAATGAAATTTTTGCCTATATGATGGGTGAAATGGATGAAGTGATGTATGATGGAGTGGCTTATGGAGTGTGAAAGAAGAGGAAAAGAGAGAATGAAGTGAAATTTCTCTTTTGGATCCAGAAAGCCATCTTTAATCAATAACATGCAAAACAGAAAAACACATAAGTGCATAGGTATTTTTCTTCTTTTTCCTTTTTTTCTTTTTTTTCTTTTTTAAAGGCAAGTGGGATACCTACACATAGATTTTCAACCCAAAGGCCTTCCTTGGGAACTTGAGAGAGGTTTTCACCCAAGGATATTTTATTCTCTATTTTTCCCCTTTTCTTCTTTTTCTTTTTTGCTTCAGGACTGCCTCATGGACGTTTTCAACCTTGGAGTTGGCCTAGAGTGCCGTAGAGAGGTTTTCACCCATGCCTTTTTATTTTTCCTTTTTTTTTTTAAATATTTTTCTCTAGGAGGCGCTGGAAACTATGGAGTTTCCCATGATATACACCTCCATGTTTATGGAATTTATAAATTCTGCCCTAGACAAGGGATTCTTGTAAACCTTAAGCATGTAACCATTGAAAAGTAGGGGAATTCCTTCCTCATCTATGGTTCTGATCTGAACTACACCGTTATCATAGCATTTTTCCACTTTGTAGGGTCCCAACCATCTTTTCATCATTTTTCCTTTGAAATCCTTAAACCTTGAGGCATACAACATTGGCCAATCTCCTTCTTGAAAGGTATTTTACTTAATGTACCTGTCATGCTAGACTTTCCTTTGCAGCTGAATTACCCCTATGTAGGAGTGGTTGCATCCTGAACTCATCCAATACATTTAATTTCAGTAACCTCTCTTTTTGGAAATTTGATATATCTAGGTCTAACTCAACTGCCATTCTTAAGGTATTGAATTCAAATTCAACTGAAAGCAGATCTTTCTTGCCATAGACCAGGACATAAGGAGTGAATCATGTTGTTGTTTTCCAAGTAGTGTTGTAGGCCCAAATATATTCTACCAATAAGTCCACCAAATCTTTCCTGCTGCTACTCACAACCTTGGTGAGGATACACTCCAAGGCTCTGTTGGTCACTTCCACTTGGCCATTTTCTTGAGGGTGGTAGGTAGTAGAAGTCTTATGCTTTATCTTGTGCCTTTTAATAATATTCTCAATGAGATGAGATGTGAATTGTGCCTTCTGATTAGTGACTACGTCTCTGGGTATCCAAATTTGTAACATTCATTCTCCCTCAGAAATTATGCTACTTTCTCATCGGGTTTTACCTTCATATATTTTGTTGCAGCCCACTTTGTCAGTTAGTCAGTGCAGACTATGATATAATTTTTATGTTTGGATGGTGGATCAATATGTCCAATGATTTCCATGCCCCATTTTTCAAATGGATCAAGATCCACCTAAGGGTGCAAAGGCATCTCATCCATTTTTGTAGGTTTCCCCGTCCTTTGGCATTGGTCACACTTGATAGTGTACCTTTTGTTATCCTAGTGAAGGGTAGGCCAATAGAATCCTACCTGCAAAAATTTGTAAGGAAGCCCTTTTTGCAGCAAAGTGGCCCCCACAATGGCTATCGTGACATGTAGAGAGGATATCAAGACTCACAAATCTTTTGAGAATTTTTTTAGGGCCTAATCTAGAGAGATTTACCCCAATCCATGTGAAAGGAGTGTTTTTTATGATGATCTTTCTTTTCTCCTTGAATGAGTGATTAGGAGGGAAGTCTCTAGCAACCAAGTAGTTAACTATGTTAGCACACCATGGTGAGAGTGATGATATATTGAAGATATGTTCATCTGGTAGCTGATCATCCACCATTCCTTCTTCATCTGGAGATAGATCTTCCTAAATAAAAAAATCTGCAACAACATTCTCCTTTCCAGGTTTATCAACAATGGTTAGGTCAAAGTGCTGTAATAATAACAACCATATAATTATCATAGCATTAACATTTGGATTTTTTATTAAATATTTGATGATTGCATCGTCAGTGTGTACAAATGTCTAGTACCAAATGACATAATGGCTAAATTTGTTTAAATCATGGACAATGGCCAACATCTCCTTCATTATGATAGTAAATTGAGTTCAACCTTAGAAAGGTTCTTACTAATGAAATAGATTCAATAAGGTAATTTGTCTTCTAACTGCCCTAATTCTTCCCCCACATCTTTGTCAGATGCATCTATGTGTATGTGGAAAGGAAGAGTCCAATCTAGATCTTGGAGAATTGGGGCGATAGTTAAATTTCCCTTAATGAGCTTAAAAGATTCTAGACAAATACTGGACCAATTAAACTCAAAATAATTGGCCAATAAACCAAAAAGTGGCGAAGCCATATTACTGAAATCTTTGATGAATCTTTTATAATAGCTAGCTAACCCTAAAAATCTCTTGAAATCTCTCTGCTTTTGAGGAGCAGGTACCCTTATGATAATAATGATTTTTCTTGGGTCCACCTGTATTCTTGCTTGGGAGATTGAGTGTCCCAATACAATTACTATTATTTTTAGGAATTCACACGTTTCTGGGCTGAGTGAGAGATGCATATCAATGCACTTTCTCAGTACTTTTCCCAAATTGGATAGAGCTTCCCGGAAGTGATCTACATAGGGTGTGAAATCATCCATGTAGATTTCAACTGAGTCATGGAATAGCTCAAAGAAAATTCTCAAGAAAACTCTTTTCAAGGTAGCTGGGGCATTTCACAACCCAAAGGGTAGGACTCTGTAAGTGAAGGTACCCCAAGGGCAGGTGAAAGTAGTCTTGTACTGGTCTTCAGGGATGATTTGGATATGGTTATACCCATTGAACCCATATAAGAAGGAAAATAAATTCTTTCCTGCAAGGCCATACAGGACTTGGTCTATAAAGGGAAAAGGGAAATGGTGCTTCTTGGTGGCTTTGTTAAGTTCCCGATAATCAACAAAAATTCACCATTTTCCATCTTCGGGACTAGGATAAGAGAAGATACCCATTCACTGTCTGATATAGGATAAATGAAACACACATCCAACAATTTATGTAGTTCTTCCTTGACTATGTCCTTTAGAGTTGGATTCATGTTTCTTTAGGGTTGTCACATAGGCTTGCATCCTTCATTAATTTAAATATAATGTCTTCATACTGAAGGATGCACCCCTATCATGTCCTTGTAATCCAAAGAAAATGCATCTAGGTTTTCCTTTAGAAGCTAGAATAGCTTCTTTTCTTCTTCATCTGAGAGGTTTGAATAAATTTTCAGAGATAAATATGGTACAAACTCTACAACCTTTTTGGTTTAAGAGGATGAATCGACTGAGTGAGATCCCATCCAAGGCTGGCTTTCAAATTCTTTGACTAGGTTTTCAAGCAGACTGTTAGTGGGGGATTGGTTTTGAATGACATGGTCAATGAGTTCATCTTCATCAAGTTTCCCTCTTCTAAGAACAACATTTATGGTACAAATGGGCTTAGCATTATATGCATCATCTTCTTCATCCTCCAACCATATAGGTAGACAATGATCAATGGAAGGATGATTTGGAGGATATAATACCATCTATTTAGATAAGAGCCCATTTTTAATAGTCATGTTTCCGACCCAACAATTGATACAAGCACCGGCAGTGCCTAACCAAGGTCTCCCTAAGATGAGAGGATATCCATTGAACTTGGTTTTTGGATACATAACCAGGAAATATGTAGGATACTCCCAGGAGCCAATTGAAACCATAAAATCCTCAACAATTCCTTCTCGAGTTACTGTGGACCGATTTTCAAGTTTCATAACCATTGTGGTTTTCCTCAAAGTCCCTTGGAGGTTGAGTTTCAACATAGCTTCCTTGGTCATGAGATTGATGACAACCTCGAGATCAATCACAGTATTGGGGACTATGAGATGATGTATGTGCACATCTGCAACTGGACTGCCAGGGTCCGGGTACTTTGGAAAGATCACCCTTCCCAACATTAAGTAGGACAATTGTTCTACTACATTAACGGAGGGGGTATCATTCTTATTTCAACTAGGTTTCTTGAAGCACTTTTCCTTGATGAGCCTATTGTAAATAGGGACATCCCTAATGGCCTGGAGAATTTTTCAGTTCTCTCATAATTTCAGTATCCTCTAGGGTATACTGACTGGAATGGATCAAGTGCTCGGGAAAACGAGGTTTTTGGATCTTAGTGTTACTTTCTTCCTTTTCCTCCTCAACCTCTACATGTGGAGATGGAGGGTGGTTGTCATGAGTAATATTATTGAACTGATATTAATATCTTGTATCTCCACAACATAAGTTGGATAAGATGTCTCTCCATTATAAAATTGTTGTGTTGGTTTGCTGTTGGTGTTTGGATTGGGCTGTGGAAGCATCTAAGGAAACTTGGGTGGAGGAACATGAGTAAGTTGAGGTTGAGGCTAGGGTGGATGCATTTTAGAAGGTGGTTGGTTATGTTTAGGCCTCCACCCTTGGTATGGATTGTTCCACTATGTTTATTAAGGAACATACTACTGAAATGGTTGGTTCACAAGCTAAGGATGATATGGAGGGTTGTAAGGCCAAGTAGGAGATGTATACCAAGATGGAGGTGTGGGCATATACCAAGGTTGCATGGGTGCATTCTGATTATTGTGATAGTAAGAGTAAGGTTCACTTTGCATACCCTATTGATATGACATAGGACCTTGAGGCCTTCTCTGGTTGATGAAACAGAGTTGTTTTGGTCTTACTTCCCCACCTTTACATACAACTTTGAGTCTAGTTAAGGAGGGACACTTTTCTGTGGCATGATTCTCCTCGTAGACTAATAAAACCTCTATGACATTTAGTGGACATTCATTTCTAGGATGTTTTTGGGTACATCTAGGGAAAAATATAGCTAAGGATATTTCTACTTCCTCTTTCATCCTTTTGACCTACATTGTTTCCATTTTTAAAGAAAAGGTGTGAAAAATGTCACTCTTGAAGCCCTCCAACATATTTCCAATCTCATGTTTGATGGAGGTGGAAGAGGAAGGGGTATTGGTTGTACTTTTTCCAGCTCTGCTTTTCTTCCTCGCTTCCCTAGAATGGTTCCTAAAGACAATTTTGATTCATTCATAAGGCAGTTGGTAGATATATCCTCCTGATAACATATTGAGGGTTTCTATCACCCCCTTCCTGATCCCTTGGAGAAGTACTAGTTTAAGTGATCCGGGATCAAGAGTAGAGTTGTCTCTCTTATAGTGTAATTGAAACCTCTCTTCATAGTCTTCTAGGGATTCATCAGGCCCTAAACTCATCCTTAGTTTCCTTGGACCTACAGTAGTCCATATACTTTTTAATGAAGGATTATTGCATATGTTCCCTGGTGGTGATGTCATTCCCAGGTAGACCCATGAACTAGTGCAAGGTTGCATCCTTAAGGGTATATGGGAGTAGCTTCAGGTTTTGATCATTTGAGGCATAGTCATATGTCCTACAAAAAACAACAAATTCAAACATGAATGTGTCAGGATCTTCCAAGCTAAGTCCATGAAAGTGTGGAAGGGCTAAGGGGCTAATGTTTTTCATTTTAGTTTCCCCATATGCTTCTCTAATGGGAAAAGATACCTGGGCTTTAGTGTCAGACATGGTTGAGATAGGTGAAGCAGGTTCCTGAGGTGAAACAAGATCTTCTTCTTCTCTAATAGGTTCTTCAAAATTTTCAGAAGGCTCACCTATGGTGTGTTCAAGGTCACAACCACTGACGAAGAGTGAAGGGTGACTATGTGGTGATGTCGGGGTTTTAGGTAAACTTTTTCCCTGAGTATCCCTACTCCTACGAGGCATGAAAATCATATTTTTTGTATTTTTTCAATATTTGTTAAATAACATGTAAATGAAAAGCATAAAATAATTCTAAAACAAAATCAAAGCATCTAATAGGGCTCAACATCAAAAAGTGGTGAGCCCTAGTATTTCACCAAGAATTCTGCAACTCCTAGAGGCTGCCCTAATTTACTTTATCAACCCAGGGTTTGTAAAAAATTGGAGGTGACAGTGCTATATACACAATAGATGCATTTTACTCATGTCCTCTTCTTTTGAGCTTTACGAAAGGGTGTTACTTCTAGGGTTTTTGGATGAAGTATGTCACAATTCTGAATTTAGGCCTAGGGTTGCAAATGATTCAAAGCCATGGCGCTATCAGCAAGTACATAACTATACTACAACAATAAATTATATATAACTACTCTGCGATGAAATAAATCTGCACATTAAGCTATTATAGGAAATGAAACCAAACTAGGCATCTTGCATGAAGTAAATTGTTGAATTGAAATTGAATAAAAGAAACTAAAATAATCACACTTTTCAAGTCCAAATGGATAAACACACTCTACTTAATCTATTCTCTATTTATCATGCTTTTAATCGTGCAACTACTCATGACCTAACTATGCTTGTAAGTATGTTGTTTTTCATTTAGGAGAAGAAAGTTCTACGGTGGATTATGGAAGGCTTGAAAAAATGGGTACAAGGCTGAAGTTATATGGGTGGTTTTGGCACGTCTAGAGGATATGGATGGTGGTTTATGGGCTTAAGGAGTACTTCATGTGCTGCTACAGGTTTCCTGTAGTGCTACAAGAAAGTCATGAATTGCTACATGAAACAGTCCGAGGGCAATTTGAGGCAAAAAATAGGTGTGAAAAGGGTATGGAAGGTGGAGTGAAGGTGGAGTGGAGGTGTATTTGGTTGAGTGGAAGGTGGCCTACCCTTTGGGAGGCATGCCTTTCACCCCTAGTGTTTTCTCACGGTGTAGGGATGAAAAATTTGAAAAGAGGGCTGATGGCGATTTTGATGAAAAAAGGGCTAGATAATGGTGAGAGATGAAGTTGAAGGTGTTGGTGAAGTTCTCCTTGGCCGTGCTACCTAAAAATACAAGAAATATAACTGTTCATGCAGTAAACATGGACAAATTCATGATAAAGGAAATGGAAGATATAACTTGGATTTGGAAAGAAAATCTACTTTAACCTACAAATAAAGATCTAACAAAACATTCTAAACTTATCCATGGAACTACAACAACCTAACTTATCCATTCCAATAAATCATAAAATAAAAATAAATTTTGGCCTATGTGGAAGGTCTACCCTCCTCAAGCTCCAATGAAAGAGATGATAAGGGGAGTCCTGACTCACAACTCTCTAAATTTATAGCCTATTCTACCAACATGTAAGCAAGATAAATATACAACAAAAAACAAATGGAAGAAAACTAAAAACAATCAATGAAAAATGGAAGAAAACTAGCTAAATACTCATAAGAAAAACTAGCTAAAATGACATGAAAGTAAAGAATGATTACACAAGAGAGACTAAGGCACAATGATTGGTCCGTAACCTAAAAGACTAGCCCGATAAAACTAGATCAGTCAAGCACAATATGAATACTCATTTTATTGCAAAATATAATCTCATTATATTGGCAATATGATGAAATATGTTGTCCTTGATGACAACCAAATTGATAAAGTTGTCCTTGATGGAATCCTACTTGATGAGTTGCCTTTTGATAAGAAACCTATGTATTAAATATTTATAAATGATGTTTCTATAGGTCAGTTCAGAAGTGATAGAGAAAGGAATTCCTGTAAGTGCAAGAAAAATGAAACATGAAATAATTCTCAATGTATATGCAGGTCTGATGAAGGAAACCCGCGTATGGAGGAAATTTATATGCTAATTTTATGAAGGCAACCCGCGTATACATTCAAAATTAGTATATACACAGTTCTTAGGAAGAACAGTCGTGTATACACACGGATAAGAATGATCGAAGTCACGTATGCCTTTTGCGCTCTAAAATTATGATACCAAGGGGAATTCCCATGGTATTAGCCCACAGTGTTGAGCATTGTGTCGTATATTTGATTCTGTCCAAGAATACCATCAATAGTTGTATGGTTTTGACTCATGGTATTGGTAATGGCTAAATCTATATAAGGAGAAGAAGATCATAGTGTAATGTGTGCATGAGTAAGGGTTGTTACTGAATAATTTTATCTGAGGTATATCTGCATGGGATGAATTTTGTTTTAATTGATAGATCTGAATATATGATGCACCCATGGATACAATGATGGTTTAGGATCTCTAGACCTGAAATGACTATGCTCTTGTATGATCCATTAAAGAGATGATTAGATCTATGACCTAGCGCAAGTTTGTTGAAGTCAAGTGAAGAAATCTGGGTAAGTTCTATGGATTTGGTTCGTTATGCAAAGTTTATATTTATAGATATATACGCTAGTTCGTCTCAGTAAAATCGAGTATATACGTGTTTTTGCTTTAAAATAGGTGCGTATGGAAGTTAGGGTTTTTTGAAGCTTATTGCAGAAGTTTTTCTGTTATTCCTGCTATTTGTCTGCAATCTGTCAGTGAAGTCTTCATGTAGATCTAGGTTGCTTAATTGCTGTATATGCTACTAATATGATTATGAACAAATCTGATCAATGAGTGAGAAAATATGTGTTATGATGACTGACTTATCAAGAGTCCTGCAATTCTAAAAATATATCTAACTGAATGACTCAGATCTGAATCTGAGATAGAACATATTCTGAAAAATAGTATTCGCAGATCTATACGCAGGTTGGTGAGAAGAAAAACGCATATACACGCGAGTTCAGTGAAGCAAAGTAGTGTATGTATTTTAAGATGATGAATGTTCAAAGTTGATTTTGTATCTGCATATTTATTCTAAAGTCTGGGTTATTTCTGAGTTCTGGTTACAATAATTTCACTGTTCTGGTTGATGTATTGGGTGAAGATTATTATTATTGTTCTTATGAAGAGTTGTGTTGAGCTGTTTGATCCAGTATGAAAATTGATGAAACGTGGTCTGTAGTGGTTCTGAGGGTTGAAGCCTTTAGTATGGAAGTAGAAGCTTCCTGCCAGTAGAAGCTGGTGTCTTGATCAGGCCGTTGAAGCTCCCATCTAGTAGTGGCTAGTAAACAAGATTAGGGGGTTGTAGCTCCCTTCCAGTAGCATCTAGAAAATGAGAGAAGGTTGTAGCTTTCTGCGGGTAGATGCCCGCGTACTGATATGAGTCTTCATCAGTACAATATTGTAAACAGTTTTCCATATAACAAATATTGAACACAGAGATGACAACAGCAGTGGTTTTCTCCTGAATTGGGTTTCCACCTTAAATATTGGTGTTCATGTGTGTTTCATTTGTGTGATGATTTATACTGCTGTTAATGCAAATATTTACTGATTATCTAATAGATGCATGACTGGTAAACTGAGTTAAAGATTGTTCCTAATTTTTTTTTTTCTAATTTGTAAAATTATATTAGTATACGCTAGTTTCTTTTAGTATATGCATGTGTATATGCGAGTTGGGTTCATCAAATCTGCGTATGGAATTCTGTAAAGAAAAATTTAAAATCTTGTCAGTAAGCTCTAAATACTGATTCACCCCCCCTCTCAATATTTTTCCCAACAATTGGTATTAGAGCAGGTCCTTCTGAAGAAGCTTAATCGCTAGAAGGAAGATCAGCTAAGATGAGAAATCAAGAAGGGACATCATCTACCAGGCCTCCTCTCTTCAACGGAAAAAATTTAATCTTCTGGAAGACAAGAACAAGATCCTATCTTCAGTCTCTTGGAGTAGATGTATGGGGTATAGTTGAAGGAGGTTATCAATATCCATCATCAGTTCCAACAGATGCAGCAGAAAGAAAGAACTATGAAACCAATGCAAAGGAGGTCAATGCATTATTGGGAATTCTGACTGAATCAAAATTTGTCAAAGTCATGCAGTTGAATACTGCAAAGGAGATATGGGACAAAATAATTCTAAGCTATGAAGGTGATGACAAGGTAAAAAGTGCTAAACTCCAAACTCTTAGAATTCAATATGAAAATCTCAGGATGCATAATGAGGAAAGCGTTGCCAGTTTCTTTTTACGTCTTGATGATATTGTAAATAGTATGAGAAATCTAGGTGAAACCATAACTGCCACTACTCTGGTACAAAAGGTTTTAAGATCTCTAACTCCCAAATTCGAGTCTAAAGTGTCTGCTATTGAAGAGAAGTAGTATCTACAAACTCTTACTATTGTTTAACTTCATGGTATTCTGACTGCTTGTAAAATGAGAAGAGGAGGTCCATCTGAAATCAAAGAAGCTTTCTTTAGAGTAGTTGCAAAAGGAAAAGAAGTAGAAGAACAAGAAGGAACAAGGTATGTTTCATAAGAAGATGAGATAAATTTTGTAAAGAAGCTACAACTTGGCACTGGAAGGTTCAGAGGTAAGCTTCCTTTTAAATGTTTTGCTTGTGGAAGAGTTGGTCATTATGTTGTTAAGTGTCCCCATAAAGAAAATCATGAAAACAGAAAGGAAGTGGAAAAAGGAAATAAGAATTAGTTTACCAATAGAAAAAGTTATTATACTCATGAAGATAGTGATGGTCTTTCAAATAGTGAAGAAGGAGAATCTGATCAAATTGTTAGACTTCTCATGGATTTTGAAAAAGATTCTAGTGAGGCTAAGGATACCTTTATGGATTTTCTAGAAGAAAATGATTTTCTTGAAGAAATAAATCAGCTCAAAATATGTTTGGAAGAAAAAAAAATTTCCATAGAGACTCTAAAGAATCAGCTTGTAGAAAGGAAGAAACATAATGAGAAATTAGAATGTGAAATAGTAAGTCTAAGAAAGGAAATTGAGAAAGTGAAAACTTTGAATCTTAGATTTGATAAGGGATATGAAACCTTATATGAAATTATCAAGGTACAATGTTCTCCTCTTATAAAGACAGGTCTTGGATACATCGGAGAATACTCTCAGTCTTCAGCACCAAGATATCTAAATGCAGCTAAATCCAGCCTACAACATTCTGTCACTCAGCAAGAGAACAAAGATACATCACAGGTAAAGCATGGCCAATTTAATACAAAGAACAATAGCCAAAATATCATTCAGAGAAATATGAATCAGCAGGTAAACACATATAGAAGGTTTCATGATCACAAAAATTTCTTCTTTAATGGGTAGTGCTTCTCATGTCATAAAGCTGTCCAATGTTTTGCATACAAAACCATAATGACTAGAGAAGAAATAAAGCAAATAAATGAGACTGGAATAAAGAAGAATACTTATAACAAATTTTCTCCTCTTCAAAATGATATTGAATGTGCTTATTGCAATAAATTTGGTCATGGAGAATCTGAATTCGGGAGCACACTTCAGCCAAAAGAGCATATACCTTCAAGTTCGAAGGTATGGAGAAAGAAGGACTTACAAGTTGAGAACTGTGGCATAGCCTTATTTGTAGAAGGGGAAGAAAATCAATGGTATATTGAAAGTGGATTCTCAAAACACATGACAGGTGATAGAAATAAACTCCTTGCATACAATGCTCTAGAAAGAGAAAAGAATGTTACCTTCGGAAATGATACTCCTGTTGTCATTAAAGGAAAAGGTTCTGTTTTTCTAAAAGAAAAGGTAAAATCTAACAATGTTATGTATGTGGATGGATTAAAACCTAACCTGGTAAGTGTGAGTCAAATGTGTGATCAAGGAAATGAAGTTGTCTTTAGTTCAAAAGAATGTGTGTACGTGAACTTGACACAAGAAAAACAGTAATAAAAGGAACTAGAACACCAAGCAATCTGTATGTATTGAAAGGTTGCAAAGAACAATGTTACTTGGGTAAATCTTCAGAAAATTGGTTATGGAACAGAATATTGGGGCATTTTAGCTTCTCTCAAATCAGCAAATCTAGCAGACTCAAAGATGTTCGTGATCTTTCCAGCATCACTCTCCCTGAAAGTATGATATGAAAATCTTGCCAATTCGGTAAGCAAACTAGAGTGCAATTTAGTTCCAAAGAAGGCTCAACAAGTAAGCCTCTTGAACTTATAAATATTGATTTATGTGGTCCTGTAAGGAAAAATTCACCACGTGGAGAACAATAATATATTTTATTTATTGATGACTTCTCTAGAATGTGTTGGATTGGGTTACTGAAACATAAAGATGAAGCATTCGAAAAATTTAAGATCTTCAAATCTTTGGTTGAAAATGAATTAGATCTAAAAATAAAATTTCTTAGATCTGACCGAGGAGGAGAATATATATTAGATGAATTCTTTGATATTTTTGAACATCATGGAATAAAAAGACAATTTTATGTAGCTGGAACCCCTCAACAAAACGACAGGGAAGAAAGGATGAATAGAACAATTCAACAAATGGATCGGGCTATGCTTGATGAATCTCGAACTCCTGATACCTTTTGGGGAGAAGCATCACATACTACAGTAAACATTCTTAACAAAGCTCATGTTCAAGTAAATAGTGATACAACTCCTTATGAACTTTGGTATGGAAATCTTCCCACTGTAAAGAATTTTAGAGTTTTTTGAAGCAAATGTTTTACCAAGAACAATGATGAAAAACTTGGTAAGTTTGAACCAAGAGGAGACAAAGTAATATTTCTTGGCTACTCTTCAAGAAGTAAATCATACAAGTGTTATGTTAGTCATCAGTATTTTGCATCCGTTGTTGATGACTAAATTCCTAGCTGAGTTTTCTAGAAGCTGATCTCCATATGTCAATTTTCCCTCTAGAAAAACCATCAAACAAATTTTTGTCTTTTCCCCCTCTCTTGCATATTAATATGGAAGCGGTCTTCAGGTTTCAGTCCTGTCCTAAATCAGCAAACCTTCCTTGTACATAATTGTCACAAGCCTTGTACCTCTGATATCAGTTTTCCCCTGCTTTCACACAGCTCACTGTCCAGCATAAATCAAGTTGTTTACTCGTCTCTCATCGTTTATTTTTCCATATAATGACCTAACAATATCTCATAAATATCTCAGAAGTTATGACAAAGTCTCTAGGTCTAGGTGGTGGTGTTTAGGGCAAATACCTTGAGAAAAGCTATCTCTAGTCAAAACCCCTGTCTTCAATATCAGTCAGCCATCATTTATTATTATCTGGGAAAAACAACCCTTTGTTTATCTGTAGGTCATACACCATCAAAGTGGTCGTTGTGTTTTGTTTCAGCAAAGATCAGAAATGTTCAATTCAAGAAAAAGCAGAGTTTTTAGGTCTTATGTCTAAAGAAAGAAGATCAACTGAAATTTCAGGCATTATCATCATGACACTACAAGAAGGAACTCCAATGATCAAAGCTATTTTAACAATGCATCTCTGCAGGGGTGCTAGTATGAAATAGCTCAAATCAGTGTTGGGCAAGATAAAATTCAGGAAAAGACTTCAAATTGTAGTAGTTCACTGTTGGAAATCAAAAGAGAATGCAGTTTGCAAAGAAAGGAAACTCATTGGACTAAATCCCACAAAGTCAAAGCACCAAAAAGGTCAAAAAGTCCCCCATCATGGCAAAAAGATAAAAATATCAGAAGATCACTGCCTCCAGCAACTCAAAATGGAAATTTTGCATTCATTTCCAAACAGGTGGGCTAGCTCTGAAAATCAGTCTTATGCAACCAACACAGTTTAGAAGAAGCTGTCCCTACAAAGAAAAATGAAAATCACCTTCTTTAGGTTGCAAAAGGAAAAGTTTGATTTTACACAAAAAAATGAAACATACTAATGTACGAGGTGTTCTATCTTTTCATCAAGGAGTTGATTATGCAACAGGATCTAAAATTTGTTTGAAGGCCGAACTTCAAGGTTAAACAGAGATAAAAGTAAACAATACAGTTTACAAGGGCCTCTTTCAATTGTAAGCAGAAGGCTTTTCGATAGTGAAAAGAGAAAGAAAAATACCTAGATCAAAGGTCTCCTTCAATCATACACAGAGTACCCACTCAGCTTGAGATGCCTCCTTCAGTAATAGAGAAAGGGGCATGAGCATTTCTGTTTTTAAATGGTCTCCTTCATAACAAGTAGAGGACCCACAGATAGCCTGTTTAAAGACAAACCCTAAATTGATGAGCAGGACAAAGACACTGTTGTTTGAAAGAATTCCTTCACTAATAAGCTGAGGGCCCATAATTTGGTGTAAAAATAGCACCTCCTTCATGTACAAGTAGAGGGTGCAAGGAGAAATTTGGAAAATAAGCACATAGGCGAGACAAATCATGTGTCCCGCCCAAGACCAGTTTCGCTTCAAACAGTGTTTATGACCAAAAAGAGATGAAATTTACAAAAGTGAGAGAGGTTTTTGTCCCTCATAGGTTCAAGAAGAAAAAAATCCTTCGGTTTCTACACAGGTGTCATTTTTTGTGAGAAATGTGAAAAATTCAGATGTCACGGGAGAAGGTCTGCACTAGGATTCATCATTTTTACTAGTGATGGGACAGTAAGCTTTTGAACAACAAAATTGACTCAAAATTAAAAAATTAAATTTTTTATGGAAATTATACTTCCATATCTTTCCGATGAGCCATCTCGGGCCAAATTCCGACAATAGGAAGGCATCCAAAAGTAGCCTGCAATCAACGTTATGTTTTTCTGCACCAGCATTCACCATTTTTTACCAGTGATGGGACAGTAAGTTTTTGAACACCAAAATGGAAACCAAATGAAACAAATAAAGAATATTTGGAAATTATACTTCTCTAGCTTTCCAACGACCCATCTCAGGCCCAATTCTGACACCGGGAAGGCATCCAAAAGTGGCTTACAAAAAGCACTATGCATTTCTGCACCAGGATTCACCAGTTTTGACCAGTGTTGGGAGAATGAATTTTTGAACAACCAAATGGACTCCAAATTAAAAAATTCAATTTTTTATGGAAATTATACTTCCACAGCTTTCCAACAAGCCATATCGCGCCCAATTCTGACACCGGGAAGGCCTTCAAACTTGGGTGAAAATTTGCGCGACACTCCTGGAAAAGTGCGCGACACTCCTGTGCACAAAATTTACAAAGGAATGCACTGCTGCGCGGCGCTCCTGTAGCACTGATCAAAAAATCACCTAAAATCCTTCCAAAGCTATTTCCAGAGCTGCTCAAACTTGTCAACAATGGCTGCCACCGTGTTTCAAGGTATTTAAGTGTCTCTTTAGTATATTCAAATTTCTAAAGGGTAATCATATGCTTCGTGCATCAAAGGCTAAATAATTGGTGAAAGGGGTGAGGGTCTTGGTTAGGAATGTTAAAGTAGTTTTTTGAAAGGGTTTTGAAGCTTTATTAATGAGAAAATCCCATTAAACTGGCCTCAATCAGTATTGAAAGGAGAATAGGGCTTAAAGGGCAAAACAGTGGGTTATTTGTCTTACATAATGGTCATTGGATGAACTTTGGTGACTTTCCAAAGGTATCCTCTATATGTTAAAAGAAAAAAAGTGGTACTGTGACCTTCCATTCCATCAAGCCTAATCAGCGAATGAAGCCACCATTGCATTCAAGGTGTTGTCAAAATGGTATGAGAGCAGCATAGTATAGAGAAGGAAATTTTTGTGTGAGAGGAGTCTTTTATGGTTTGAATGATAAAAGATTGTTTGCGACATCATAAAAACTTCTCAAAATCTGTCACCATGTCCTTTAAAAAAACAGTGACTTGGACTGTGTATACTCTCTATTGGGCTGAGTAGATAGTGTGGACTTAATTGGTTGAGTTACATACCAAGAGAAAGAACAGTGTGTTGTTGAAAGGGAGTTTTTATTGTTAAAAGCCACTGGCCTTTGTTGACACATCATAAAAACATCTCAAAACTCTGTCACCTTGTCCCTTAAACACAGTGACTGCTGACTGTGTAAATGCATTGTGATTGACTGTGTTTATATTGGGTATTTATTGGTTGATTGGCCCAAACAGAGAGCAGTGTTTTTGAATCAAAGGGGTCTTTATTTTTCCTTCCTCTACAAAGACAAAGGTGTCCTATTGCCTCAAACACCAAAGCTGGGTGCCCAAACACAAGAAAGTCCTCTTGACTGTGTTTTCCTTTGATTGATGGTATAATTCGTTATAAGTACTGGCTGATTTATATGCAAAGATAGGAAAGGCAACATTCTGAAGGTGCAGAGGTCTTATATTGAAGAGGGCATTCACAATACATTTGGGAACATTGTTGATTAACCAAACAGGGTTTGACCTTTCATCAAACAGAGTCAGTGAGGAATATGCCACTATAATTTCAAGGTGTTGTCAAGATGGTATGAAAAGAGCAGTGAAGTAACACGAGGACAGTGTGTTGTTTAGAAAAGAGTTTTTGTTGGTATTTGAAATGCTACCAGACCTTTGTTAACACATCAAACATTACAAAGCCTATCTCTTTATCCTATGGACAGTCACCTTTGACTGTGTAAGGTATTTATTGTTTGACTTTGTTTGTGTTATTAAACATATTTGGTGAGTTGTATACAAGGAGGGTAGTGCTTTGTTCAAAAAGAAGTTTATTGGCTTTTAACTCCTACAGGCCTTTGATAACACCTCAGAAGCATTTCAAAACTCTGCCACTTTATCTCATACACACCGTAACTTTGATTGTGTAAGATACATTTTATGGTTGAATGTCTTCATATTGGTGGATCTGCTGATGAAGTGCCTACAAGGAAAAAAGAAGGTCTTGAACTAAAGGACGGTTGTTGCATTCCTCTAAAAAACAAGGGTGTCTTATATCCTCAACACATCAAAGGAAAAGTGACTTTACCACAAAACACAGAAGCATCACTTTGACTGTGTTGTTATCCTTGAGTCTACTTGTTGAATGACATACAAAGGCAAGAAAAGGTATTGTTTGGAAGGAGCAGGGATCTTATACCCAAGGAGGACATCACACACAACAATCAAACCATGGTTGCCTTGATCAAAACAGTGACTGACAGAGAAGGCAGAATTTTGTTTGAGCAGCAAGAACATGATGAACAAGGCCATGATAGTGACGAAGCAAGGGCAACCAAGAGATGATACACAACAGCATTCTGATGAGGGCAAGCGAATACAATACATGGATCGTGAAGGGAATTCTCCAAAGTATGTGCTATCTGCCTCTCCTAGGCAAGGGGCCATGACTTCTTCACCAAAGCCAGAATGCCAAATATGAGACAAGGCTGCCCAAGACAAGCTCAAGAAGGCTAAAGGGAAGCGCCCGGCACGGAAAGTAAAAAAAGACACTTCAGAACTTCATATTTTGGTTTTTGCTTCCGAACATGTTGCCAAGGACCCTTGAGGGTCATACACGCCGATTTTGGGCAAATTTTGACACAATCTTGTTTTTTCACATTTTTGGGTTTTTTGTCAAAACTCATGAAATTCGCCATTTCATTTTGGGGATTCGTCAAAGGAGGAGGATGGTATCATTGGATGCCATATTTTCATGAGCACACCCTCAGCGATTTTCAGGCCATTTGAAGATCTTTTGCTTCCCCGAAATGGCGAAAAATGCTCGCTTTTTGCACACTCTGCCCGATCTATCAGCAGACTGTAATTTTTGGTTTTTTACACACAGGTGTAGTTTTGGAGGACTTCCAGGCATCGGATTGGGAAAATTTCAGTTGTTCCGGAAAGTTGACACTCAGAGCTTTCCAAAAAGATATCATGATCCTCATTTTGACATCAGGAAGGCTGCCAAATGTTACCAGCAAGTCAGGGGACCTTTTTCTGATGTAAATTTGAAATATTTTTGTAATTTTTGAACCTCTAAAAACTGCCTTTTCCAAATGTGCGTTTAGCTATTTTTGCACATGGAAAATGATGAAAAGTCAATTATTTTTCCTTTTTTAGCATTTTCTAGATATTTTATGAGATATTTTTGTGCCTTGGGCTTTGCAAAGCCTCAAGGACAAATTTAGATATTTTGATTAGGCCAATAGGAGAGGAAGTTGAACCATGAGGTTTTCCTCACTTGAGCCTATATATTCCAAAGGCTTTCATTGTAAAACGAGGCTGAACTTGAGAAGAGAAGAAATATATTGGTCATATGAGCTTTGAAGGAAATACTTGTGTTATGCTTTTGGATTGCCTCTTGGATGTTCTTGGATGGATGATGAAGGATTGTTGATGGATTCCATGACTTGGTAGAATGGTATAGTGTCTCTTGCTTTGTTGTTGTCTTCTATTTTTCATTCATGATACATGTTTCTTACTTGCTATAGATCAGTAGAGAACAAATTTGAGAATTGCCCATGGAGGCACCTCAAATTTCCTGAATCTTCATAGCTTTCATGTTTTCTTCTTCCTTAGTTGCATTAAAGAATTTTTAACTGCTCTTTAACAACTTGAGGATATTGTTTGCTCATTTCATTCATGGTTTTATACATGCTAAGAAGGACTTACGGTACGCCCTGCTTACCTATGGCTAGCTATAGTTCCATCCATGAAACTTCTCTTTGATTAGATTATCATTTTTTTGAACCAAGGAGGCCTAGTTTCGATCTATCCCTTTGCCTAAAACTATGAAAGCTTGTTTGTCAAAGTGCCCAATAACTTAAAGACTGTGTTTAGGCGTTCTGACATAGTATTTTAAGTTGTTTGTCTCCCTTAAGTGTTTTCCCCAAAGTCTGATAGCCATTTCCCAAAGTTAGAGGGTCTTATACTTCTATGCATGGCTTGAATGTTTGTTTCTACGTACTGATTAGCTTATTAGTTACATTATGCATGATTAATGGTTTTCCCTACCATGTTTATGTTATCTATTGATATAGTTATACTTGAAACTCTTTGTTTTTCCCAAACTTGATGTCCATTTACTCCATTTTGCCCAAAGATCCTTTCTACCTTGAATCAAATCGGCCCTTCAACAGCCTTGCATCGTCATCTAATAGCTTTCTTCACCTCTTGACCCCATAGCCCAATTAATCTAACATCTTGTTACCTATTTTATATCTTTGATCAGTTTCATCCCTCACAACTTAAAAAACCAAAACCAAAAAAAGCTTACTTCATAACTAGCCTAAAATCAGTACACAATAAGCAAACACACAGATATCCTTTACACATATAGAGAGAGCCCTCTCTGAGTCGAGGAAGGCTAGGTCCTTGGGCTCCAAAGCTTGGTTTGATGTTACACTGTCATTTGGCTTGCCAATCAGCCAAATGACAGGACCCTAACATGTTACAACAAAAGACTTGTGAAGATTGTCGAATTTATTGATGTTGTAATTGATGAGTCTCTCTCAGCTCCTAAAAAGGAAGTAACAACTACAACTGAAGATGATGATGATGTATATTTTCCCTCATTAAATACCAACAATATAGAAGGTGAACCCAATGAAGCAGCAGAAGAAGATCTCTCTGAAAAATCTCCATCCAGGTATGTACAAAATAATCATCAAGAATCTCAAATTTTGGAAGAAAAGGGATGAGGTGTCCAAAAAAGAAGAAATCTTGTAGGATCCCCTAGCTATCTGGCATTCTTATCCACTATTGAACCACAAAATTTAAATGAAGCTAGTAAAGATGAATTTTGGATTCAAGCCATGAATGAAGAACTTGATCAAATTGAAAAGAATCATGCTTGGGAATTGGTTCCAAGACCTCAAGATAAAAATTTTATTGGAACAAAATGGATATTGAAAAATAAGTTAACTGAAAATGGAGATGTTATTAGAAACAAATCTAGACTTGTTTGTCAAGGGTATGCTAAAAAAGAAGGTATAGAATTTGAAGAAACATTTTCTCTTGTAGCTATACTTGAAGCCATAAGAATGTTTCTTGCCTTTTCAAGCTTTCAACAATTCAAAGTTTGTCAAATGGATGTTAAATATGCTTTTATCAATGGTGATTTAGAAGAAGAAGTTTATATAGAACAACCAGAAGGATTCATTTTGGGAAATGATGAAAAAAATGTTTGCAAAATTAAAAAGGCTTTGTATGGTCTCAAACAAGCTCCAAGGTCATGGTACTATCGTCTTGACAAATATCTTCATCAACGAGGTTTTTCAAAGGGATCTGCTGATAGCAACTTATACAAAAAAATTGAAAATGATAAACTATTGATTGTAGTTGTATATGTTGATGACATCATTTTTGGGAGTAATGAAGAGTCCATGAGTCAGAAATTTGCTTCTGTTGTACAACAATAATTTGAAATGTCTTTACTTGTGGAACTAACATTTTTTCTTGGCTGACAAGTGTAACAAGTAATAGATGGCATATTTTTATCACAAGCAAAATATCTTAATAAAATTATGAAAAAGTATGGGATGGAAGACTGCAAACCTGTAAGTACACCAATGGTAACTAGGTGTAACCTCAGTTCTCATGATGATTCTCCCACGATGAATCAACCAAAATATAGATCCATGATTGGAAGTCTACTTTATCTAACCGGGACAAGACCTGACATTATGCATGCAGTTGGAATTGTTGGATGATTTCAAGATAATCCAAAAGAGTCACACCTTCAATCTATAAAAATAATATTCAAATATCTACAAGGGACTCAAGACTTTGGTCTATGGTATCCAAAGAATTTTGATCTCACTCTTTATGCTTACACAGATGTGGATTGGGTTGGATATGTTGATGATCGAAAAAGCACTCGTGGTGGTGCATTCTATATGGGGCCCTGATTAGTATCTTGGTTCAGCAAGAAACAAAGTTCTATTGCCTTATCTATAGTGGAAGCAGAATATGTGGTTGCAGCATCATGTTGCACACAACTTCTATGGATGATGCAGACTTTACAAGACATTCAAATCAAATATTAACCTCCCATCTCCATTTTCTGTGATAATACAAGTGCTATTAGTATCTCAAAGAATCCTGTTATGCATTCCAAGACTAAGCACATTCCTATCAAGTATCACTTCCTACGTGAACAAGTGCTTGAACAAAAGCTCAAATTGGAATATGTTCCCTCCAAAGAACAAGTTGCTGATATATTTACTAAGCCTCTGCCCAGGGAAGCATTCAAATATCTCAGATAGAAGTTGGGAGTTGTATTTTCCTCTCTGATCAAATCTGCTTAAATTCAGAAGATTAAATTAGATACGCTGGTTTCATAAAGGTGAATTGCATATATATGCGAGTTTCTGTGCATAAAACCGCGTATGGGTTTTGCTGACAGATATTCTCTGGGTTAGCATTCATACCATATGTGGCGTTGTTGGGTAATCTCAGTTTTGATCCAATCTTCATATTTCTATATCATTCTTTGATATTTATCTCCTTGATATAGCTTCTTTGATGAATTGGTTGTTGAAAGTGTTCAGGATGCACAAGCTTAGGGGGAGAACCTGCCTTGTTGAAGAGGATGCATTGTTGGCATTCTGATTTGGTTTTTGATTTATGATTTCTCTCTTGAGATCTTTTGGTCCTGGTTATGAAAATCCATTTCTGTCATTTGATGCAAAAGGAAATGTTGATACTCATGATGTAAATTGTTATATTCAGTCATGAAAGGACCTTTTCAAATTGTAAACCCACTTATTTGGGTAGTTGAGTCAAAATTTGTAAACCCACTTGGTTGGGTAGTTCAGTCAAATATGTAATTCCACTTGGTTGGATCATTGATGTAAGTTTGAGTCCTTGGTGATAGGAAAGTTCATACTCGGTTGAGTTATAGAGTCATGTTCTTCATTGAAAATCTGTCTAAAGATTCAGCATGAACTAAGGGGGAGCATGGTCAATATTGTGCACATCAGATCTGCAGAGCCCTTCTTTATACAAGGAAAGAGAAGCCTTGTTTCGGTATTGATCTGCCCTTTTCCCTTGATTTCAAAGGGGGAGAGCATTTTGGTGTTTGAATAATGGTTATGATTAATGTATTTATATATTTTTTTGATCAAACACCATCATGGTTGCCATCAAGTCCAAAGGGGGAGATTGTTGGCAATATGATGAAATATCTTGTCCTTGATGGCAACCTACTTGATGAAGTTTTCCTTGATGGAATCCTACTTGATGAGTTTCCTTTTGATAAGCAACCTATGTATTAAACATGTAAAAATGATGTTTCTACAGGTCAGTTCAGATGTGACAGAGAAATGAATTCCTGTAAGTGCAAGAGAAATGAAACAGGAAATAATTCTCAATGTATACGTAGGTTTGATGAAGGAAACCCGCATACGGAGGCAATGTATACGCTACTTTTATGAAGGGAACCCGCGTATACATTCAGAATTAGTATATATGCAATTTTTATGAAGAACAATCGCGTATACACACGGATAAGAACGATCCAAGTCACGTATGCCTTTTGCACTCTAAAATTATGATACCAAGGGGAATTACCATGGTATTAGCCCACAGTATTGAGCGTTGTGTCGTCTATTTAATTCTATCTAAGAATACCATCGACAGTTGTGTGGTTTTGACTCATGGTATTGGTAACGGCTAAATCTATATAAGGACAAGGAGATCATAGTGAAATGTGTGCACGAGTAAGGGTTGTTACTGAATAATTTTCTCTGAGGTATATCTGCATGGGATGAATTCTGTTTTAATTGATAGATCTGAATCTATGATGCACCCATGGATACAATTATGGTTCAGGATCTCTAGACCGGAAATGACTATGCTCTTGTATGATCCATTAAAGAGATGATTAGATCTATGACCTGGCGCAAGTTTGCTGAAGTCAAGTGAAGAAATCTAGGTAAGTTCTATGGATCTGGTTCATTCTACAAACTTTATATTTATAGATATATATGCTACTTTGTCTCAGTAAAAGCGCATATATAAGCAGGTTTTCTTCAAAAATGGTGCGTATGGAAGTTAGGGTTTTCTGAAGCTTATTGCAAAGGTTTTTCTGTTATTACTGCTATTTTTCTGCTGTCTGTCAGTGAAGTCTTCATGTAGATATGGTTTTATTAATTGATGTATATGTTTTTAAGATGATTATGAACAAATCTAATCAATGAGTGAGAAAATATGTGTTATGATGACTGACTTATCAAGGGTCCCGCAATTCTGAAAATATATCAGACTGAATGACTCAGATCTAAATCTGAGAGAGATCATATTCTGAAAAGCAGTATTCACAGATCTATACGTAGGTTGGTGAGAATGAAAGTGCGTATACACGCAGGTTCAATGAAGCAAAGTAGTGTATGCATTTTAAGATGATGAATGTTCAGAGTTGAGTTTGTATCTGCATATTTATTCTGAAGTCTGGGTTATTTGTGAGTTCTGGTTATAGTAATTTCACTGTTTTGGTTGATGTATTGGTTGAAGGTTATTATTATTGTTCTTATGAAGAGTTGTGTTGAAGCTATTTGATCCAGTATGAAAATTGATGAAACGTGGTCTGCAGTGGTTCTGAGGGTTGAAGCCTTCAGTATGGAAGTAGAAGCTTCCTGCCAGTAGAATCTAGTGTTCTGATCAGGGGGTTGAAGCTCCCTACTAGTAGTGGCTGGTAAACTAGATTAGGGGGTTATAGCTCCCTTCCAGTAGCAGCTGGAAAATGAGAGAAGGTTGTAGCCTTCTGCAGGTAGATGCCCACCTACTGATATGAGTCTACATCAGTACAATATTGTAAAATTGTTTCCATATAATAAATATTGAAGACAGAGACGACAATAGTGGTGGTTTTCTCCCAAATTGGGTATCCACCTTAAATATTGGTGTTCATGTGTGTTGCATTTGTGTGATGATTTATACTGCTGTTACTACACATATTTACCGATTATCTACGAAATGCATTACTGGTAAACTGAGTTAAAGATTGTTCTTGATTTTTTTTTTTTCTAATCTGTAACAGTATATCAGTATACGCTAGTTTATTTTAGTATATGTGTGTGTATATGAGATTTGGGTTCATCAAAGCCACGTATGGAATTCTGTAAAGAAAAAGTTAAAATCTTGTCAATAAGCTCTAAATACTGATTCACCCCCCCTCTCAGTATTTTTCCCAACACATTATATCAACATGAAAGTCTTAAAAAATAATTACAAGAGAAAAGAGCCTAATGGATTTCTCTAAAGTTAAAATCCTAATGAACTCTTGCTCTACCCTATTTAACCTAAAGGTTAGCTACCATCAACTCCCTAAAAATTAGGTGATGTGTCCATTTTACTGCAGCTGAAGTGTGGCTTTGGTGCACTTGATCCTGAGTTTGTTTGGTTGCCTCTAATTTCGAGATGTTTGAGGGAATCACAAGGATCTCTTGGATGGCTTTGGGAATTAAAGAGGGTGGAAAACCCCCTATAATCTCTCCTTGCTGTCTACTCTGAGTATTAGTGGAAAAATCTTCACCAAAAATGCAATATCTTCATGATTTTCCTGCATTTAACTCATGTTAGGTACTCAAAGTATGATAAGCCTCAATCACCATATACACGAGCATTAGAAGACCATAATATAATTAAAATTCAAGGAAAAGAGACTTAATAAGGAAAAATGGTGACCATTAACCCATTCAAATGTACCTAATGATGAAGCTCATCAAACTATATAGACGAAATACATTATAGTTTCTTTTTTTGTGTAGTCCTTTTGAGAGAGAGAGAGAGTAAATTGCTTGAGAACTGAGGCTGGAGACCCCTTTTAGTGATTAAAAATACATCATGCTCTGTTAGAAACCTAAAAGAGATAGAATATATAAAATATTTCTATGAGGCAGGCTTGTCCCATGGTCGTGATATTTTTACTAGTTAAGCATATCAGACTGATAGAGGTTCTGTTTATTGTCAATTTTTGGTTATGACCTGTTGGTTGATTATTATGGTTGTTGATGTACTCAGGGGATTTTTTTTCTTTGAAATAAGGTTTAATTTGGTGCCCGTATGCATAATCTTGGTATGGAATGCTTGTTTAGAACAAGTGCACATTGTATGCATGGGTCTTTGATTGTTGGGGACCTTCCCGTGTAAGAATTGCTGAGATGTCATTGCTTCACATAGATGGTGTTGCATTGCAGAGATGTTGCTATCTATTCAGAGATGGATATTTACTTCGTGACTAGTTACTTCCTCATGGGGAGGCTCTTCCACACCCACTCCACCCTAGTAGAGTAAATATCTGGCACTGGGCTAAGGAGCATTATGGTCACGATGCGATTACATAGGGATGTTTTCGCATCACCTTTGTTACATTTTTAGTTGTGAGGGGTTCCCTGGAAATGATAGTTCACCTGACATGGTCATCATCACCCAATAGGGCGTCTGGTCCACATATTGGCGTCTTACACTAGCTACAGGCCTATGACTTTAATGACTCGGCTTTCCATGTCTACGATGGCATGGTGACACATCCGAGGAAGGAACAGAGGGGGTATTCCAATATCTTCAACTACGTGAGAATTTTATGAAGTATTATGTATGAGAAGGTGGTGATGCTCAGAAAATTTTGCGTCAGTGCCCTTGGGTCCTCCTAGGGATCCTCGAATGCAGCAGTGGGCACTCGTGATGCTCCGCAGTGGAGGGGAGACTGGTCGCTCTTGGGATGTGACCATTGAGGCATGGTTCTAGGCAAACACGTAGATGTTTATGGTCTATCCCTACTCAAGGATAGACTTCCAGGGGACCTAGATATGGGTCTTCCTGCTGGTTACTCATGGGGCCCAACAAGTATGACATTTGATGTTTTTTCTGCATTATCATGTATAGTTTAATATCTCCTTTATGGTGACACTAGCACTATTTTTTATTTATTTTGCATAAGTAGGTTCGGAGGGGCATCCTTCTGCCTGCTTGGTGGGACATCATCCATTGAGGGGGGTCCTAGGTGGGGCCAATCAGGCCCAGGTTGGGGGCAGGGAGGTGCTGTGGGCCCTTCAACGAAGGGAAACAATGTTGCAGATGCTGGAGGGGATGTTTCCCTTCTTTCTCGTGCTGATGTGGCTGAGGCTCGTGTTGTGGTGGTTAAGGAGAAGTTGGCTGCTTCTGACCTTAGGGTGCTAGTGGCAGATGCCGGGGCCGAGGCTGTGGATTCTCGTGCAACTATTCTAGCTAAATCATGTATTCGATTAGAGATATTGACCCGTGGTATTTCGACGCGATGATTTTTTTATGATCTGGACGATGTATGGCTCGAGAGAGGGTGCATCACCTGAATTTATGCTATGTGGCACTTGCAATTTTGGCTGTTGCACCTGTACTGGCACCGGGTGCATCCATGGGTCTAGAGGACCGACCAAGCGAGGCTCAGCCCTAGGGATATTTGTATGCTTAGGGAAAACTCCCATTATGATGATGCTTCTCTATTTTTATGATATGTGGATATATTTTTTTACTCACATTATGGTCAGGGACATGACTTGTATATTGGGACTCATATGATGTCTATATTCTAGGAGTATATTTTTTGTGGCTCTTAAGATATGTCTATGGCTATTATTTGTCTTTATTGATGGATTTTATGTACCTATGATGGATATTTATGTTTTCGTTTTTTTCTTTTTTATGGATGATGGTTTATACGAGATGCATTCTAGTCTAGGATTTGGTTAGTTATGAGATTAGTTGTTTGGTTTTGTTTTCTTGGTACATGTGTAAATGTTATGAGATCAAAATGACGACTTAATCATCGTGCATGCAAGTACATCCTAAATAGCTGTGAATTTCGTACTTCAAAATCTTGGTTGAACTGCAATACCACTAGCTAGGAATCAATATGGACATGTAGATGGTGAATGCCCTACTTTGAGGCATCGCTTAACAACCCAATGACTGCATCATATTCTGCTTGATTATTGGGTGCTGACCTGATACATACTGTGTTAGTGAGGAATGGTGATGGGTCAGGATAGTATATGGTCTAGGCGGTTGCTGCTAGATTTTGCGACCATCGTGAGGCTCCATCAGTGAATCCAAAATAGTTGATGAGGGTATGATCCATCTGTGACACCAGTGAATATTTTAGAATAAGATGTTGATTATTGTGATAATCTCAAAAAATTGTGTTACATGCATCTTATCTCTAATGCTGAGATTTACTGCCCCTATGGGTGAATTCCTTTGAGGTAGAGCCCATTTACGGGTTTAGCTAGGCATGCACCATCGGGCTTTGATAAGATGTATGCTCCTTTGAGGAGACAATTTTTTATGATTTAAGGACCTTTCCATAATGTTTCGAACTTCTCGGGTGTGTTAGTGTGTTTAGTGCATGCATGTATGAAATCACACCAACTTAAGGGGTGTGGTTTACCCACTTAAGTTATTGGTTACAGGCAGAAAAAGAAGTGGAGTCAAGCAAGTTAGTGGAACAAGCTAGAATCATAAACATACTAGAGAGAGAAATAGAACGCATATACAAAATAAAAATAAACTAAAACTAAAACAAATAAACAAAAGCTTTGAATAGAGTCAAACAACTGCAATAATACAAACGGTGGCTCTTCAGCCCCTCTTATAGAGTGCTGGTAGGAAATGAGGATGAAAATTTAAGCCTCTTGCCAAAGGGCCCCTAGAACATGGGTTCTAAGTCCTGAAGCAAGGATTTTTTTTACTTCCAAGCTTTCCTTGGTGAAAAGTCTCCCTCTCTCTACTTTGGTGGATTGAACTTGTTGGATGGCCAACAACTGAGTCCCCTCTATCTTCAGCTCCAAATCACACACTGCTGGTATTGCTTGGGAAATTTTGGCCAGCATAAAAATGTGTTCTCAAGTTCTTCATCTCATGGTGGCCTTATATAGGAGAATTCAAATCATCCTTCCCTCTCTTGGTACATTGTGGATGGTGACCCAAGAGAGGGGGATGATTCCTTTGTGTGCCAAAAATATTCCATTGTGTACTCTGTTGATGTCTAAGGAGGATTTGGTGGCTATCCTTAGGCAGCTTCAAGTGAGGAATCACTATCATGGAGTGTGCTTTTTGTGGTCCCAGAAAGTGACTTTCACCGCTCCCAAGATTGCGCACATTTCTGGTCAAAATGTGTGCAAAGGCGCTCTTCACAAAGGATTATGCACAAAAAAGAATTTATGACTTGCTCAAATTTGATTTTTCCTCAGACCTTAGAGATTTTTAAATACTTTCCAGATTATCTAATGTCTTTTAGCCCTGTAAATCCTTCTTCTTGACATTAATTAATGTCATCTTCTGCTTGTACGATTTTCTAGTGTTAAAAATTGCCCCCTAATGTGTGAGGTCTAGGAATAACTGTATAGCCAAAATACATTATAGTTTCTTTTTTGTATATCGTGCGTAGAGAGAGAGAGACATGCGTGAAGCTCAGAATTGGAAACACCCTGCACTGGTTCGAAGAATGACCATGTCCTCTGGGACCCCTGTAAGAAAATATAATACATATTCAAATTTTCTACGAGGCGGGCATGTCCCATGCTCGTGATGCTATGGCTAGTTAAAAAAATATTTTTGACAGATACATGTTCTGTCTGTGTCACTAATATGGTAGTGATCTGGTGGTTGTTGACGAAGGCTGCTGATGCCTTCTGAGGCATTTTTTTTTGAAAATAGGTGGAATGTGGTACCCATATGCATAAAATTGGTATGGCATATAGCTATGCATTATATGCATAAGTGCTGACTGGGACCTTCCGGTGTAAGGATTGCTGAAAGAGACGCTTATGAAGGCATGGGTCTTCAACGAATTTGATCAAAGTGCAATAGTTATAAGGTACGATACCATCTTGACATGAAGATTTTGTTGTAGTTGAATGTTAGGAGGATCAATTACATCTGTGGGAAATGATGTCTCCCACAGTGCCACTCAAGGATGCCCCTTTTATCGAGAGGGGTAATCCAAGGTACTGCTTCCTTTTTGGAAAACAGTTGTTGAAGTTGACAAAAAGGAAGCCTCAACTGAATGGGGGATCGTCGACATGAGGGGTAAAGGACCTGGATGTGATGAGTTTAACATAGGGATGTTGGCGAGGGGTGACTGAAAACTGATGGTGGGGATTAAGTGGCCCAAGGTTGGTGTGTACTAAGTAGCTTGGTGGTAGTCATATTTATTTCTAATGGGGAAATCCATGGAAATGGTAGGAATTCTAGGGTGGGTAAAAACTGGCTATGAATGTCATGGTGGCTTGTGCGTGGGGGTGTGATACTCTGACCAAGGGTGTTGAGGGATTACTGCCATGGTAGGAAAGATGGATGAGAGGGTGGGGGACGTAGTGCACCATTTGCGGTTTTTGTACACTTACCAAAAGAATAAAATAATGGGGTTTGGTTTGTACAAAACACAGAGACGGGTGCCCCAAAGCATGAGAGTGTTCGCTCACTGATGTTGTGAGGAAGGTGTTTTGATGAGGGTGGGGGCCCCATTGGTTAGTCTCATGTGTGGGGTTGATGAAGCAGATGGAAATGTATCATAGATGGGATTATGCTGGTTGATGTATGGTGGGACAAATGTGAGGTGTGGTAGTGCGCTTTTGATCTGCTTATACAACCTGGTCGTCTCGGAAGGGGATTTTAGTTTGTATGGTAAAACTTGACCTTTATGCATGGTGGATGGATGGGCATGAGGTGCTTCCCGGACTAAAGTCGTATGGCCATGGTGTCACTTTTGCTGTGATATATGGTCTACTGTGGGTGACAAGCACCAAGGAGGGGAGGCTCTACCGACCAACGAGGATGTTTATCATGTGCAGGGTGAGGTGATGATAAACACAGTAAGATATGTGGAACCTATGGTTGATTTTTGATGGAGAAATGATGACAGGATATGCAGAGTTTACTGGGACTCTATCATGATGGGGGTAGAATGATACCTTCTCTATAAATTTTAGTAGATGGAGTTGTGAATGGTTTGCGAGCTTTTCCTGCAAAACCAACTACCTCAAGTGAAATCATCTTCTTTATCAAATATTATTGAAATTAATGAGCTTTTTAAAAAAAAGAAGAGAGAGAGCATACCTGCCGGCACTGAAAAATTATTTTTTCGGGAGTGAAACTGTGTGGCATCGCCTCTGTTCGTTATGGAGTTCTGATCACGGTGCATCTTACGGTTCAGATAACGGACCTTCTGATCTCTCGTTATGGTCCTCCAAAACTTTTGAAAAGGGTAATATATAGGTGAATATGGCCCTAATTCAATTCATTTGTACTTGTTGAGTTCTTGAGAGGTCAGAGGCTTCTGCATAGCAGTTCTTGTCGTTGCGGTCAGCCTGAGCACCAGGGATTAGTGATATCATGCCGAAGTAACCTCCATGACGTCCTGCACTTTAATTTTTTTAGTCTAAGGGTGTCGGGGTCCGTACAGACTTGGTTTGTATAGATTCTGAGTGTTTTTTGCCCTAGATTATGCGGGCGATCAGGGAAAAAGTGCACCCTCTATGTGCATTTTTTGGGGATAAGCACGTTTGTGGAAAATAAAAGCACTCCCTAAGCGCGCCTGTCTGAGGGACATGCGCGCAAAAGGCCAAGGCAAGAAAATTTTTGAGTTTTGCCTATTTTTGATGCTTTTCTATTGTTGATGGTTACCTGTTTGGATGACAGGTTGTTATGGAGGGAGAGGGATTGGCCTGAGCTCCGAACTGCATTGGCTGCTGATGCTAGGGCACGTCGTCATATGGCACAATAGGAGCTCCTGAAGTTTGCAGAGAACGAGTTTCTGCGGTCGCAAGACCGATTACTTCGTTACTTGATCTGGCTTTGGTGTAGGAGGCGCAACATGTTTATGTTGCATGGGACGAACCTGGTCATTCGTCCTGAGACGGATGTATATTTTGTGATTGGGTTACTGCCTCATGGTGAGGTGCTGAGGTATCCACGCCCTTTCGGGAGGGTGGATTTGGAGAGGTTCTAGACACGTCATTGTGGCGGGGGGCCTATTACGAAGGGGTGCATTAGCATGGCATCAGTGACAGCTCTGGCAGAGCAATGTGCTTTGGTGGTGATTGTGCGACTTGCAAGGTCATCAACTCTGCATCAAGCATCAGGCCTGCAGGTTGAAGTCTTGTGCTGGTTGAGGTCTAAGAACTTCTATGATTTTTCCCGTTTTTTCTATGATGATATGGTGACACAACTCAACAAGGTCCACAATGGATCGAATTTGTTTGTGTATGCCATCATTTTGTACATCATTATGTATGAGAGGGTAGTGTTGCTGAGACCAGTGGTGGCAGTGCCTCTTGGGGGGGCATGGGAGCCTCGTATGAGGAGGTGGGCCCTAGTGATGGCGCGAGGTGGTGGGGTCATGGTGGGGCATTACTAGTACGACAGAGGCTCGCATTGTGGAACTGACTGCTCGGGTGTTAGTTCTAGAGGATGCATGGGGTTGAGTGGATCACTTGACCTAGAGGATTCTTTCTGGGGATTTTATGGATGATATCGATTAGGTCTGGATGGAGACGGTGATGGCCTGGGAGAGGGAATATCAGCCCATTTTACGTTGGGTGGCAGTCTCAATTGTGACGAGGGCTCTAGTAGTGGTACCGGGAGCAGTTGTCGTTCCAGGTTCCCCTCTTGAGAGGGTACCACCCTAGAGTATACTTGTACATGGGGAAAGCGCCCATTATGAGGATGCTTCCCCTATTTTTCACATTATTTTGTGTATATTTGGGCTGGCTGATGGGTCAGCGCCACTATTTTTGTACTCAGGCACATACATCATGATATCTATATATATATATATATATATAGATATATTTGAGAGATATTTTTTTCGGCTCTACATGTTCTGTCACCTGTTTCGGTTTATGGATGATGTTATGCTGATGGATATCTATGTTTTTGGTTTTTTGTGTATGATGTTTTATTTGAGATACATTCTAGTTTAGGATATTTTTAGCTATGCAATCAACTGCTTGGTTTTGACTCCTTGGTACATGTGTAAATGTAATATAGTCAAATTGTCTGCTTAATAGTTTTGCATGCAAATATTTTCTAAATAGATGTGTATCTCTTGTCTCAAATGTTTGGTTTAACTGTGACACTACTAACTATGAATCGAGATAGATATGCATATCATGTATGCCCTGATGGAGGGTGTCGCACATAAGTCCTATGACGGCATCATATTCTACCTAATTTTTTGTTGTTGAACTGATGCACACACTGTTTGTGTATAGTGGTGATCGGTCCAGGTGATAGATGACCCAGGCAACTGCGGCTAAAATTTGAGACCATCTTGATGCTCCATCAGCAAATCCGAAATAAGGTTCAGGTTGGTGATCCATGGCGGCACTTTGAGTATGTTTGATAAGTCTTTTGGTCAAAACTTTTCAATGGTTGGGTTTGTGTACGTTCACTCTAGGGAAGGGCCATATTGGCCCTTATGGGTAAATTTTTTTGAGGTAAAGGCTATTGACGAGGTTACTGAGGCATGTCCCATCTAGTTTCGTCAAGATGTATGCCCGCTGTCGGAGGCAATGTTTGATTATATATGGTCCTTTCCACAAGGTTCCGAACTTTCTTGGCCCTAGGGCTTCTATTGAGACATCATAGCAGAGGACTAGTTCTCCCTCAGTGAATGAGAGAGGGTTGATGTGGCGGTCAAATGATGCTTTTACCTGTTTCTTGTGGGCCTCATTGTGTTGTAGTGACTTTCATCGTATTTCTTCAACAAGCTCTAATTGTACTAGGCGTTGTTATAGAGGTTGGGTATCATCGAGGAGTTTGATAGTAGTATGTAAATTCGAGATTTTGCGGAAATCAATGCAAAAGTGCAAGGTGCCTTGATTTTTTATGACAGGAATAAGGTGGAAATCCTAGGACGTGGGGGTGGTTGCAATCCTATTTCCAGTATGCGATGATACAAATCGTATATGGTAAATCGTGTCGTCAGAATTCGATGGGGGAAGAATGTGCGTGATGGGAGTTTGTGTAAGCGCAAGGTTGGGTTCCCCGCTAGGATGGTAAATTTCCTGTGGGTGGAAATTGTGCCTGCTGCAGAGGTGCCTTAATGTTTCCACTAGCGAGCATACCTCTGGTGTGTGATTTTGGCCAGTGCAGATAGTGCATGGTATCACTGTTCCAACAAAGTAGATTGTATGGGAACTGACACTACTCGTTGTCCCTGATGTGGATGCTTGGAAAGGATCTATGGTAGAAGAGGGGGTCTTCTACTTCCATTTCCGTATTGTTGGTTTGGGTGTGTCTAACTCTTTGGGGGAGTGTAGACTCAACGTTGCTCTTGCCGCTCTTAGCTTGGGGAGGTGCATACATTTAATCGTATGGTGAAAGTGTGAACAAATCCGGTAGTAGGTACATGTGATATTCTCTTGGTTAGAGAGAAGTTTCTGAGGGAGAGAAGAGACTATGCAAATTTTTTTTGCAAAGGGATTTAGTTCTCTGCACTGATTGACCCAATGGTCATTTAAGTTGCATAGTCTACATGTTATCCTAGGTTTTGCCTGGGTCATGCTTGGTTGGTGTGTTGACCTAGCTTGCCCATCACACTCGTGTGGGTGTGGGGTCGTCTTGGACAGATAAGCCGTTCTTGTAGACAGGACAGACCTCCCAAGTTTCCTACGGACAACTAGCAACAAACGGAAAAACAAAACTATATTTCTCTAGATATATTGCAATTCATAATTAAATTCTATAAATGTTTAACGATCTTACCTTTGATCCAACGCTTGTTTGTAGTAGTAATCCTTCAATCACCCGAAAGAGTTGCCTTCGAAGATTTGCAATCAAAAAAAAGAAAACATTAAATATCACCTGCATAGCATATATTCATAAATCATATCTATTATGGTGGTCAAGGAATCCATATAAATAAACCAATCAATTGACAGCTTATTTAGAAAAACAAAGTTATTTGTATTAACTTTGAATAGTAAGAAAAACCTTACAACCGTGTCCGCCTTGATGTTGTATAGGCCTTCCTGGGGTCCAAAGCAGGAATTTCCTTTACACTGACAAGCCTTGCACTCTTCCAACCAAGATACATACAGGTATGTAATCTTTCCCACATAAAATCTCATATAAAAGGGTCTAAGTTCCAACAGCACTTCACCTCAAATAATACTAAAGATTTCAACCCCCTTTGAGGCTGCCCTATGCCTATTTTTATAGTGAAAGAGAGGAGGTTACAACTCCAAACAAGAAGGGATAGAATCCTCCTTCAAATGGATTAGCTCCTTACATCAAGGGGTTAGCTCCTTAATGGATGGGATGCATGAACTTGAAAAGAGCAGACTTTCCACCACATGAATATTTCTAGAAGCTTCCAAAAATGATTCAAACCGAGCTTCTAGATTTTACTTGCACCTTTTTTTACCTTTTACAGGGCTCTGAACTTTTAATGAAGAAAAAGTGTGGTATGTACTGTATTTTTCCTTTACAAAAGGTGTAGTACCGCAGGTAAAGCTAAGAGAAAGTGCAGTACAAGTGTTTTAAGGAATTTTATGAGATTTTCTCTTATCTTCAAGGCTTGATATTAGGAACTGATGTGTTTATAATTGCAAGGGAGAAATGTATGAGTGATAATGAGCTCATACGAACAACAAAATGTCAAGGTGACAATTTTTAGTGTAACATATTTCCCCCTAAAGTGCGAAGTCTGTAATAGATGAAGAGTGAGTCTCTAATGTATGAAGAGTGAAGCACTTTATCATTTCAAGGATCATCCTATGGACACCCCAGTCAGAACCTATAAAAGCATTCAATGCAAAATGTATATATGTATATATATCATTGCTGAGGTAGGCATTCCCATACTCAGATCAAAAACTAACTAAACTTGTTCTGATATAGAAATGATTTTAATATTTCATCAATATTGTAGACACAACATGGATGCAACCATCTGTAATGAATAATCTACTGCATAATGAATAATAAAACTCCTCGCAGCCTGGATGGTGGAAACTAGATCCAGGGTCTTGATTTCTGCTTCCCGAACTAGTACGATTCTATCCATGCGATTAAATGTGTTCAAGTCGAACATGGTAGAAACCACTTGATTACCAGTCAATGATGTGAACTGTTAACAAGTGTGAGAGAAACCACCAATAATGAAAATGGCTCTCAAAGTACTCAGTAAAATACATGAGATGTGAATAAGTGATCTGAAGTCAAACATTTCACGGAATCGTTCGATCGAAGGTCAATGATGCAACCTGTCGTCGAAGGCGAGAAACCTGTCATTAAGGCATGCAGATTTCAAGGTACTGACAGATTCTAGATCAACTTCCTGATGATGAGCTATCCTCGATAGCAAGCTTACGACACGAAACCATAGATCAAGTTTTGAAGAACTTTTTGCAAGGACTGACTCAGGGATGGTCAACGCGAATGAAGACAAGCGTTTGCAGATGAATGGTTTGTTTGACTGACCTCTTGAACACATAATGACACTGTAGATGGTTTGGTGACAGTTGCCCTAAGCTAATACCCAGAAACCAGCTGAAGACTTTCAATGTGGTTTGATTAACTGATAGGCAAAGGATTTCCCAACCCAGCTGGAAGTGTGACAAAAAGTGTCGTGTTCAAGAGTGGTGTAATGCTTTTTACAAATCAAAGTGTAACAAACGAATTTGTTTTTCTCTCTTTTCCTCCACAATTTCTTGCAAGTACCTCTTTATTTTTGACAAGCTTGAGGAGGATAACATTTTCTTGTTTATAAACTCATCCTTCGGATGAGTCCAACTTAGTTTAAAATCGAACCCTAAGAAGGAGTGGTCCATTCCTGTTTGAAATTGACAGGTCCTTTACTATTAAATTTTAACGAGTCCAGTATAGGAGAAACTCGGTGTTTTTCATTTTTAGGGAGTCAGAAGAAAAAAATTAAGAAAAATCCATGGGTGTACTTTTTCATAAATTTAGTCTCTCAGGCCCGAAAAATGATAAAATAATCCAAGAGAGAACTCTATTGACCATGATTAGTCAACATATACCTTTTTCGTAAATAGTCCATTTCAGTTCGGAAAAGGGGTAAAATTATACTGAAAGGATGACTCTTCATTTCCTTTAACGAGTTCGAGTAGTCAAGTACTCGGCAATATTTTCATCTTTAGAGAGTCTGAAAAGGGCTTAAAAGAGAACTTCAGATTTCTCTTTTTCATAATTTTCAAGAGCCTGAAAAAGTGATAAAAGTATACTCATCATTTTTTCTTTTTTCGTAAGTTTTAACGAGTTCAAAAAAGGGATAAAAATACACTCATATGGCTGACTTTCAGTTTAATTTACGAGTAGGAAAAGATGGAAAGAACTCAACATTTTCATGTGTTTTACGAGAATGAAAGATAGCAAAATAATCTCGGGATTTTCATGAGTTTAACGAGTCTTGAAAATAATAACCGAAATGGACTGAAGGTAGGTTTCATTTTTACAAAAGCTTGAAACAGAGAAAAACTATGCTTCAGAGTGGTTTCATTTTTACACAAGCTTGAAACGTAGGAAAAATTTGCTTGAGATAAGTTTGAATGCCCCCCAAGTGTAACTTGCTAGAGTGCATGCCCCCCAAGCTTCATTTCATTCAACTAAGTAGACTACTGGTTACTAAAAGTTGGATGGAATGAAGGTTCATTTACGAGACCATATGAAAAACCCGACCTAAAACTGTAAGAAAATTATGCAAAAACTGAAATAACTAACCTAAATATACAACTTAACATTTACGAGATCTAGTCAAAGACTCGACTCAATTAGGGGAGGATTTGTTTCATTTTTTAACGAGCTTGACACAAGAAAATAACTGTGCTCATGGAAACGTGTTTCATTTTTTAACGAGGTTGACACTGTAACAGGAACTATCCTCACCTACATGTTTCATTTTTTAACGAGGTTGACACAGTAAAAGAACTGTCCTCAAATCTACTCTCTACAATATACCTATATAACCTACTGATTCATTTTTTAATGAGGTTGACACAGGAAAAGAACTGTCCTCATGGCCCACTGACTCATTTTTTAACGAGGTTGACACAGTAAAAGGATCTTTCCTCTTGATCCACTGATTCATTTTTAACGAGGTTGACATAGTAAAAGGAAATTTCCTCATACCTGATTCATTTTTTTACGAGGTTGACTCAGTAATAGGAACCATCCTCAGAAACTACTTATTTCTAATCTATCAATATACTCTCTATAATCGACCTACTGATTCATTTTTTAATGAGGTTGACACAGGAAAAGAACTGTCCTCATACCTGATTCATTTTTTAATGAGGTTGACTCAGTAACAGGAACTATCCTCTGACCAAATGATTCATTTTTTAACGAGGTTGACATAGTAAAAGGAACTATCCTCGTAAGGATTTGTTTCATTTTTTAACGAGGTTGACACAGGAAAATAAATTTCCTCTTGGAAGCTTGTTTCATTTTTTTTAACGAGCTTAACACAGGAAAAGGAACTATGCTCTCGACTAACTGATTCATTTTTTAATGAGGTTGAAACAGTAAAAGGAACTATCCTCACAGACTTGTTTCATTTTTTAATGAGGTTGACACAATAAAAGGAACTATCCTCGCAGTGACTTGATCATGGTTTCCAACTGGAAGAAACACATGTTAATGGACACACCTTAATCATGGCTTCCAAGAGGTCTTCATCAGAAGGAAGAATATTTATCTGGAAGGAACACATGTCAAGGGACTCGAAAGGGATAAGAACATCGCATTCAAATAATCCCATAGAGTTTTCCATGTTATTTACCGGATCTAAGTCAAAGGAAGTCGAGAAAACAATGAGAGGCTTGCTTGCATCGGTAACTGAAAACATGGGACTGGTTGCCACATAATTAACCCGTGGCGGGGTAGATACCACTTGAGTAGAAGGAAATTTTAGGGATGTCGAATTATTGGTAGTCGAATCAAGACAAGGGAATGAAAGTTGGTCAACAGTCACAATGTTTCCATTGTGAGGGAAAGACATCACGCGAAAGAGTGTCGATACGACAACTTTCATTGCATAAACATAGTCTCACCCAAGGAGTAAATTGAAATCCAAGGGGCCTCAAACTGCCATAAGATCAATACATATAGTTTTACCTTCCAAATTAATAGAAAACTTAGGAATGATCCCTAAAGGTTCACTAATGGTTCTGTTAAAAGCTTTCAGATTCTGTGTAACAGGCACAAGCTGAGGGGAACCCAAAGCTTTCCAAGCAATTGAGGATAAAATACTAACAGAAGCACCTTCATCTACATGTATGTGGCGTATATTCATACCACCAGCCTTCATAATGATTTGGAAAGGGATAGAGGAAGGAATACGCGATTTTGTTAGTCTATTCCAATCAAAGGAAAAGACCTCTGTACTTGGAGGGGGTTTTGTAGAAACAAGTGAAATGCCCCTTGGTGTAGAAGAATCTGATGTAACAAGAAGAACCTGAGTGGTATGAAGTTCACTCTCTTCAAGGAGAGTGGGATCGACCGAATGTGAAATCGAATCGACCACTTGATTAACTAATGGATCATAAAACTGAGTGATATCAGTTTCACTCTTCAATGGAAGAGTGAGATTGACTGTACCTGGAATAAGATCAATCAATTTTTCAGTTGACGACAGGTTGGGAGAAAGTTTACGGTAACTAGTTGGAAGTCCTTGCTATGGAACAATAAGGTTTTCCAACAATTTTGAGGCTTCATCCATGTGAGGGAAAATGTGAGTTTGATGACTCCCTTTGCATAACTTACAAGGAAACCTAACTTTACCCTTTTTCCCAGGAACCTGACTATCACTGGTTGATGGATCAACGGTAAGTTGACAAGGTTTTTCTGACCATACTTCCAAGACCTTTGGAATACCAGGACAATTGACAAGGAAGTGGTCACCCTTACAAATCTTGCAAGGGAATTTGGGTTTATGATGCATGTTGGAGGTTTCTTCAACACTACTAACACGTGTAGCCATGGTTGGTTGGTTGACTTCTTTCTTGTCTTTCTTCTTCTTCTTCTTTCCTTTCTTCTTCTTCTTAGTCACCTGGTTACTAGCGTCAAGGCTTTTGCCAAGTGAAGATGAAGAAAGGGAGGAAGAAATATTGGGCGAAGAAGGTAAAGGGTCAACAGAAGGTTGGTGATGTTGAGATGGTGAACTCTGTTGAGGTGAAGCATTTGGTTGAGGTGGAATAATTGGAGTATTTGGGGCCAACGAAGTTGAAAATAACCATATCAGTAAAACTATTGTAAATCCAGGTAATGAAAATGTATCCATATAAGGAGGACCAACATTTCCAAAGAAAGGAAAAGTACTAGGATTCTCATTAAGAGGGATTCCTTGGTTGGTAAATTCCGGAACAGTTTCCATTATATTCAACTTCAGTGAATTTTATTAACAATTTAAAACTAAAATTAACAATTCACAATTCACACCTATGGTCTCTAAAAGAAAAAACAAACAAATGAACACGCGCTATCAAATATAGGAGTCAAACCACACGCAAACGGTAGATTCCCGTACTAAAAACACTAGTTGGTGATGAAATCCAACATCGTAGAATTTTAATGCAGAAATGGCGGTTGGAACAGTTACCCCGACAACCTGCTTAATAAAATAGACCGGTGCAAGTTTCTCCACTATGCCATCTCGAGTGAAGATAACCCTCCGGAGAGTCTAAGTGAGTCTAGCCGACGTCTGTTCCAGGTACAGTGGGATCTTCCCTCCACCTTCACCTTGGGAAATAATCCTAAAGTTTATGGCCACTAAGTTTACCAATAGAAACAAATATACCCAGGGGAATAGTCTACGATCTGACACACATGCAAGGGCAGAGTAACAAAGCTCAATCCCCTTGAAGGCTCCTTGACATGATCCAAGGTTTACCGACAAGTGACCCCAGGCTCCTCGAAAATGGTCAATCCAAGGTTTACCATTGCCAATACGTGTATATCTGCTATCGTTCCCAATGAGGAAGGATTTATTACCTCACTGGTTCAGATATGATCTCATGCTTGACTCCTTTAAGAGGCACTTCCCAGAGCATACATGCAACAATTGGAATTTTTCCTACAGCAAGATCAACTACTTGTTTGTTTGAGTTTCTTTGGAAAGTTAACTACAACCTATTCCAAAGCACTAATCCTGAGCTAGATTGGTGGAAAGAGCCTTAAAAATGTAAAAATTACTAGATGAATTTTAATTAAGCGCTGTGTTATTTAGGCTGTTATTACTCAAAGGGTAAATGGATATGAAACCAATGGTGTTATGACCCGACCCAAAACTGAATGCAATCGAATATGATAATGTAATATTTTCAATTTGATGAATCCTAATTAAAGTAAGGAGAGAGTTTCCATTCACTTCCAACAATGAAAAAAATTGATTAATAAGAGAAAATATAAAAAATTCTCTAATGCACTAATTTCATTAAGAAAAACTAATGCTAATCAATTCCATTTTTTTATTTTTATGTTTTTAAAAAAAGAATAAAAACATGTAAATTCAAATCAAAGAAACTAATATAAATCTACGATTGAATTTTTCAAAATGTAAACTATGCAGTTGTAATCTATGCACAATTCACTTGAAAAGTATGCAAATGTAATCTATGCACATTTTTCATTCATATTCTAAAAATGAGAATTCTAATTATGCAAATGTGATCTATGCAAGAGAATTATCAAACACAAGATGAGTCTAATGTAATCTAAGAACCAATCAAGTGTAATTAAAGAAAATTGGGTGAGAGTTCCAAAGATCAAAAAATAAAAACACTCAAAGGCGATTAACGCTCATACAGAAAAGCAAAACAAAAGCAAAAAGATGCAAAATTGTGAAAATACTGAGACAAACCTCCAAGTAATGACCAAAGGAAATCAAATTAGGAATTTCTCAAAAAAGAGACTCAAAACACCCAATTAACTTAATGGATATTGATGAGATGAAAAATTTGCTGAAAGAAACTCATAAACAAGGCTTTTTGACAGAAAAATAAAGATCTGGGTAGATGCTAAGAATCCTAAATTAAATCTAGACTAAGCCTGAAAAGGAAATTTTAAGTTTTCATAAAATTTTCCCAAGGTCCGCAGGCTCCAGAGTAAACAGGTGCGGTACTGCACTGGTTACTCAAGAAAATTGTGGAGATGACCGCACTGTGCATGAATGCAAAGTGCGGAGATCGGAAAAATTCAAGAAAACAAAAGTTTTAAAAACTTTTCAAAGTATAGAAAAATTAAACTAAGCCACACAAACCAGTATACATCAATCAAGAACTAGAAAAATCATTTTCTCAAGTCAAAAAAAAAGGAAAACAAAAAATCCAATCATTCCCCAGCGGAGTCGCCAATTTGTTGGACGGATAAGTCGTTTTTGTGAACAAGACAAACCTTCCAAGTGTCCTACTGACAGCTAGCAACAAACGGACAAACAAAACTATCTTTCTCTAGATATATTGCAATTCATAATTAAATGCTATAAATGTTTAGCGATCTTACCTTTGATACAACGCTTGTTTGTAGTAGTAATCCTTCAGTCGCCAGAAAGAGTTGCCTTCGAAGATCTGCAATCACAAACAAGCAAACATCAAATAGCACCTGCATAGCATATATTCATAAATCATATCTTTTATGGTGATCAAGGAATCCACAAAATAAACCAATCAATTGACAGCTTATTGAGAAAAATAGACTTATTTGTATTAACTTTGAATAGTAAGAAAAACCTTACAACCGTGTCTACCTTGATGTTGTACAGGTATTCCTGGGGTCTGAATCAGGAATCTCCTTTACTCTAACAAGCCTTGCACTCTTCCAACCGAGATACATACAAGTATGTAATCTTTCCCACATAAAATCTCAGCTAAAAGGATCTAAGTTCCAACAACACTTCACCTCAAATAATACTAAAGATTTCAACCCCCTTTGAGGCTGCCCTATGCCTCTTTTTATAGTGAAAGAGAGGAGGTTACAACTTCAAACAAGAAGGGATAGAATCCTCCTTCAAAGGGATTAGCTCCTTACATCAAGGGGTTAGCTCCTTAATGGATGGGATGCATGAACTTGAAAAGAGGGGACTTTCCACCGCAGGAATGTTTCTAGAAGCTTCCAAAAATGACTCAAACCGAGCTTCTAGATTTTACTTGTGCCTTTTTTTACCTTTTACAGGGCTCCACACTTTTAATGAAGAAAAAGTGCGGTACGTACCGCAGTTTTCCTTTAAAAAAGGTGCAGTACCGCAGGTAAAGCTAAGAGAAAGTGCGGTACAAGTGTTTTAAGGACTTTTATGAGCTTTTCTCTTATTTTCAAGGCTTGATATTAGGAACTGATGTGTTTATACTTGCAAGGGAGAAATGTATGAGTGATAATGAGCTCATACGGACAACAAAAATTCAAGGTGATAATTTTCAGTGTAATAGGTTGCTGACCTGGAGGTGGTGTAACTTTTATACCACTCACAGAGGTCGTCTTGTTTCTTCTATATTGTATGAATCATATATATGAGGGCATGGACTCATGGGATATAATTACAATGCTGTCCATAATTATTTCCCTGACACACTAGGCATAATAGCCTAGATATGGGGGTCCCATCGTGCTCAGTTTTTTGTCTGGCAGGGTACCAGCGGCGAAATGCTGCTAAATCAGGGCAAGTGGCGATCACATGATTGGGCATTTTGCATAATGCGAATGTTGGTCTTCTCTGTAGAGAAAGGTTGGGGGTCACTAGGGGTTCCTTGATTGGTCACTTTTCCGCTGACAATAATAGGATGGATCTGCTCGTCACATCCTCTTGGGTTGTGGAGCTGTCCGTGGATTCTACATCCGTGTCATCTTCTTGTGAGAGGCAGATGATGGCTGAGCATAAACTAGCGAGGGTTAGCCGGAATCAGGGGATATAGTGACCACGTTCATCGCATAGTGTGCAAATTATAACAGGAGGGGGCATGACTGGGGGTCTTTTTGGTGCCCTTCGTTCTTCCTGTAGGTATAGGATGGTATGAGGTTCATTTCCGGGTGCTTGGGTGGAGGGATCCTCTTGATAGGATCGCTCGATGGTGTGTAAGGTGTCCCTATATCATGGGATTTATGGGCAATGATGGGTATAGTGCCCAAAGCTGTTGCAGATAGTGCATGCATGATTGGTACGCAATTATTTGCCTTTGCCTTTGGTGGTAGGTTCCTTTTTACGGGAACATGGCGTCGCGATGTCTGTCTTAGAGCCAAGGAGTGGTTTTAACTCATCGAGTTCTAGGAAAATATGGGTAGGGTGACCTATTACATCGCATATGGCGCAAATTGGTGATTCGCATTGTATCGTGGGAGTCACCATCTTCTTTCCTCTCTTCTTAGTTTTCATAGTCGTAATCACCAGTTTTGCAATGGAAATTTCCTTTGTAGGGGTGTTTTCGACCGTTTCTTGGATGGGTGGGGCCTCCTAGGGACTCAGGGGATTCAACCCTGTGGAAGTGAGGTGAGTGGCTCCTGTTCCGATAGGGGGAATGAGATACCAAACTGGTATTTCCAACGATATGTTTGGTAACACCAGTGTTGCCAAAACTTGCTGGGAGACGAAACTAGCTGGGGGGTAGAGGAAAGGAGTTTTGGAAGCGGCGTAGGCTAGAGAGGTTGTCATGGCTGATGATTCGGTGCCATTACCGCTCATGTCCATGTCCTTACTAGCTTCGGTGCTTGATGTGGAAATCATGCACACCAAAGCCCCTGTGACATCAGGTGATGACTCAGGGATAATGGGAGGATCTCCTAGGAATGATCCTAGAACGGACGACGGTTTGAACTGGTCGGGGCCATATTATTGGTACCATAAAATCACATCCAAGGATGTATCTACGTAAGGTAGAGTTACATCATTGTTTCTTAGGGGTCGCTTCTCACTATGCGTCAATTGGTCTATAGTAATTATGCAGTCCTTATGGGGGAACATCATAATGCGGAAGACGAAGAAGGTTATGGCTGACATGGCGTACATATAACTCTACCCAAGGAGTATATTATAATCCAATTGAGTGTCCAAGACATCAATGTCTATGTGGATCATTTTTTTGACTAAGCAGACCACGACATTTTGGTAGAGGGTGACAGGGGGTCAAAGGATGACTGTCGTATGTTCTAAGCGTGATGACTGAGGGTTTTAGTTCAGGAGACCCTAACTTCTGCCAAATTTTTTTTGAAATGATGCACATGGATTCACCCTCGTCAATGACACATCGGTGAATTGTGATATTCTGAACGGACACTGGTATCTGGAAGGCAACCATGGAAGGAAGCCTGGGGGTGGCTTTTTCTAAGTAAAAAGCCATTAGGCATGTATCGGCAGGGTCGATGGTGCCTAACACGAAAACTAAGGCTTTCAATTTTTTTGGGCATGACTGCAATACCTCTAAAGCTGACATAGTAGCGATAGATTGTGCTAAATCATCCACGATACTATAATTATGGGCCTCTTTGGAGTAGTTTCCTGCTCGCCTATTGGATCCCTTCGCCATCTTTTTGAAATGGTTTGATAAGCATCTTTGAAATGGTCAAAGGTAAAGTCGGTGCACTGGTACTTTCCCTTGACGTATCAGTGTCTTGTGGGGTGTCATGATTGCGATTCTTTGTTTAGAAAAATATCTCTTCACCAGTCATGTAGATTTCATGGCTATTTTTCTCAGAGTCGTTTGGATTTTGTTGTTGAGTGCTTACCATCCCTTGATGGGGGAAAGGTTCTTGCATCACAGGTGTTTGCTGTGAAGATCCTCCTTGTCCTTTGTTACTTTGTAGCTTCTTCATCTCAGGTAGATCGGGACAGTGGTGACTATAATGGTCGTACACAACACATATAGAACAAGAATGGTTTGTTCGAAGAGGTTGCCTTCTGCTCTGCCATTGGGCATTGCTTGGCTCCTGGCTCTGATTCTGGTTGGAGTTGCCTCTAGCCTGGGATTGCGGTGGGCGTTGCCGTTTGTTGCCCCCCTATCCAAGATTCCTTTTTGGCTTGTTTTTTTATTTTTTCTTCACCACGTTGGGAGGGTAGTTCTCTTGGTTATATTGGTGAGGTTTTTTTTGGGAAGGCTACACAAATTTTACCTGTGCATTGGTCTGCATAGGCGGGTATTGTGCTGGGGACTGAGCATAATGCGGTCCCTGTTTTTCACCTGGCTATTGGAGGGGATCTCTTCTGTCAGTGTTTCTCTCTGCGTACTAGGTCCCCTGATCCAGAGGATAGGGTCCTCCGTGGTAATACGCTTGTGCCCTATTGGTCAAATTTTGCTGAGGCACATGATGACTTTGAAAACCGGGTTGAGGTACGTTATGGGTAGAACTGTATGTGTAACTGGGGTTTTGACTACTGCTACCTAGGTAACCTTGGGTCAATGACCCAATTAGTCCGTCTGCAGAGTTCGACCCGCCTAGAAATTCTTAATAAGTTTGTAGGTGTGGGGCATTTGGTAGGATATTGTAAATATATCCTGATTAGGTATAAATCAGCTCAATATTTTGGGCTTTGCTGATGGCTTCCTCTTCGGATATGGGCCTTTGCTATGCCACATCCTTTGAAAAATCTGTTTTGAGAGTTTTTCGAAACAAATCTAAGAGAAATAGGTCGTTGGGTTTAGCTTTACATAAACTACGTCGTCTCCTCCATTCGTGGAGATGGTCCGAGATATGGACGGCGGGGGTTTGTCTAAAATGTGTTAGTAACTCCATTTTGGAATCATGGTCAATTGGTAACTAAAAATATGTTAGGAATGCTGTAGCGAGGGAGCTTAAGGTTCCATGTGAAGCAGAGGGTTGCTCCACATACCATTTCACAGCTACTCCTATCAGAGTGCATTGAAATAGTATTAATCAAATAGTGTCATCAATTATGATGTTCGATGAGCACCACAGGTGGAAGGTCATGACATGATTACCTGGGTCTTCCACTTGCTTTCCTTCAAACTTTGGAATATCTGAAGGGAGATTCATGGGCATGGGAGGCCATGTAGGGTTGTGTGCGATGGGGTCATTCTTCAGCTTGGTTAAATTGGGTAGATTCAACGAAGCTAAGTAAGGTGACTGGGAGGTTGATGCCATTGCAACTTGTGAAAACACAAATTTTTGGTTAGGAAGTGGGTTGGTTTGCGACGTACCCTGCTGTGTATTCGATTGGATTCTCGAATGGGTCATAGTAGGAGTGGTGTGTGGTGTGGTGTTGGGAGACCAACCAGGGTTCCCAACTAAGGATGCCCCAATAAAGGATGAAATGATAATGGTGGAAGTGTTCCGTCTTTGATGCCTGAACGACGAAAGACGTGGAACCCCTGCCGGAAATGGGGGGAGGTCCAAAAGACACCTAGATCGACGAGGTCCCGTTGGGTCCGTTTTGGTGTTGAATAGGTTTGGTTTTGGAAAAATTTGAGAGGATAGAGTCTATGATCAAAGAAAAATTCTCTTCACATACATAGAACAAAGCGAAAATAAAATAAATTTTCCCTTTAAATTAATTCTATGTGATCAAGCGATCAAAAAAGTGGGTTTTGTTGGTTTGCATATGATGCTAAAAATACTAGAAGACTTATTTGTCCTCACACACTCAAATGTAACTGGGCGTTGAGAATATATATTTTGAGTGCTAGCACAACGTCCCGTAAGATCTGGCGATGCCCCCAGTTAGCCAAAGAAAATCCACCAAGGTAAGGGTAGAGGGTCTGGCACTTGCTTGCACCGTCACCTATAGGGAAAGGATGACCTAGATTTGGCCACTAAGTACCACCATCCCACGTGAACATTCGAGTCTTGTAATTATTGGTAAGTCAACTAAAAACACCAATTATTATTCAAGTCAGATAGCCCTGACTGATACATGCCTGCACTACGTCTAAGCCTAACCCCCTCTGAAACGGGTCTCTGCCGTGCTCAGGTTTTATTTTCCGTGGGATGATAGGTGGATTTAAAGCTCCCTAAATAGTCAAATTCTATGTTTCAAGATGAATAATGATCAAGGAACCTTATTAGATGCCTACCCCCTTGACCCTAACTTAAAATATAAATTCTTTTGTGGCCCCTGTGGGGAGAATTTAGTGAGTTTTGTTAAGTTAGTTTTCGGTGTCTTTGCTTTGCTTAGTGGGTGGATGTGTGTGAAAAAAAAGTGGATAAGCACATAGTTTTAACGTGTGGATATGCAATTATCCTTTCCAAAATCCCCTATTAAACTATGTTGTATTGTTCCTTGTTCAAAAGAAAAACATGCTCAGATATGGGCCGCTTTCTATTTTTCCTAGTTAATCTATGTGATCAACTAAATGGATATGGCGAGTTGTGAATAGAGAATGTTCATATGATTGCCTACGATCACTAGAGGGTGCAAAGGTGTTACACCATTTTTTGGTCATCTAACCTATTATCATTATATGGACCCAAGTACACCATGTAAGACCAATTTTACTCCAAGTAAAATTGCTTTCACTATGAAAATAACTTAGTAAATCACTTTTATTAAGTTGTTTATGGTCTAAACAAGAAACCCCATAAGGAAATATTAAATAAATATAGATTTGTTTGACTTTTCTCAAGAAATAATTAGTCAAACAAAAGTTTAATTAATATTTCTGGTTATATTTAACCCAAAACAAGGAAATTAATTAGATAAATCATTATTTATCTTATTATTTTCTAAAGAATAATTGTTTAAATATTATTTAAATAATATTCTTTGTTAAATATGACTAATTCACCCTTAAATAATTAAATAAATCGTTATTTATTTGATTATTACTCAACCATATCCTTAAAATGACAAATAAATCATTTATTTATTTATTATTACTTAATCACATCCTTAAAATGATAAATAAATCATTTATTTATTTATTATTTACAAATAAGGGGATTTGATTCAAGTCGAATACCTTTTCCCTCTAATAATATTATAATTATGCACCAAGATCTAGAATAACTCAATATTTTGTTATAAATAGAAGGGTTTTCCCATTGGGACCTTTTGTTTCCTAAAGATCACTCTGGATCTCAACACTTGGTCTGGCTATTGATCCACAATCATAGCCATACTTTTCCATTTTTGTCTGGGTTTTCTACACCATCAAGAGAGATAAGTTCTAAATCTGAAGTGTTAAGGACTCACAAGAACCCATCCCATTGAGGAGAATAGGGAACACCCTCTTGTGTTTTCCTCCCAAGTGCCATTAATAAAAATATTCATTGGATACTTTCTTGTCTTGTCTATTGGATCTATGGAGTAAATCTTATTTTTCTACTGTTTAATGTCTTCTAATGCATAGATCTAGATTTTTGCAGCATTTGTCTTGATCATCTAATTGTAGATCTGAATATATTAGCAGTCCTTTATGCTTCTAGGGTTGATTGTTATGCGTAGCTAAAGTGGTATCTTTTTGTACACTTCGAATAAAGATTCATACTAACAACTAGCGACTCCACACGAGTTTGCCATTACGACTGCTATGATTTTTATGATCCTTGCATATCAAGCTTCTTCAGATCCTAGGATTTCTCTTCAGCCCCTTGTTTTTCTTATTATTGATGTTTTTTTTAACCCATAAAACCCTAAAACTATAAAAATTCTAACTTCCGCATGTTTTCGGACCCTTTGCGCAGGTGACAGACATTAGCCGCAGCTGAGACGACAATTTTTCCTGAAATCTGCGATCGAGAGCGCCGAAAGTGTAGGTCGCACTTTTCTGCTCAAAACCTATGACCTGGACCTCCAGGGCGCACTTTACAGCCCAAAAAGTGTGACCTTTGCTGAAAACAGGCCAAAAACTGCGACCTGGACTTTCAGCAGGGATTTTTTTGAAAGTTTTCTGGGTTTTGCTGAGCCTCTGTTCAAGGTTGTCTAGCCTTCGTCTCTGCCCATTTTGGACTTGTACTTATTCTGTTTCGCTCAAATAAGTAGGAACCTAGGCCTCTAGGGCTTCAGTACCCTCCACGTTTTGTGGAAGAGTGTTTTCTATTGTAGGTTGTCTAAAATTTTAGAGTCTTCGACCATTTTTTCAAATTTGATACCTCATCTTCAGATTCACTTCAGATCGGCTTGTTATCCATCAAAATATCCTCTTTTATCTTTGTTTGGGTTCTCCTTTAGGGGGCACTCCACTTCATTCCTGGAGATAGCATTTCGCCACCTCTTTTTACAACAATTTTCCTCTGATTTGTTGATGTTTTCTGCACCACTTTCCACCTGCTTGGGTTTATATTATTACATTATTAGCTGTTTATTTTCTGTTTTGCAGGCCTATATACTGTCATTTGCAGGGTTATCTACAGCTATACAACAAATTTTTTTCTTTTTCTCTACAAATGTCTAGGTTTAAAAATTAAAATTTACACACTTTTACACACACACCCTAAGCGAAAAATGGCTTGGTTAACACTGCCAAGCTAAGACTCTAAAACATTGAAATCATTTGATCCTGCACCTCTTTGCCCTTGTTTCGACATTGTAATCACTTGATCCTGCACCTCCCTACCCTTGTTGGTCTCTTTTTCCCTTGTGCCATGTTTGTGTCGTCACCATTGCGCCACCAAGGTGTTTATCCCACAGACTTCTTGGCCTTCATCCTCAGTTTTCGGTTGGAAGACTTACTCCTCTACATAGAGTTTGAGTTAGTCCTTTACTGAGTCCGCACACCAACTCTTCTTCTAGTCCTTTGGGTTCTCCTTCCGCCTCCGGTTCTCCCCCTGGCACCTTCACTATGTCTGGTGCAGGACCTAATGCTGGTGGTAACGCCGGCCCTCCCACTAGAAATACCACTAGTGGGACCGCCACAGACACTACCCCGGCAACACCCTTGCTCCCCTTCATGGCAGGCCTCAACCTCCCCGATTTTGACCAGTTGATAAAAGACCCTATACACCATGACGCTAGTTGGCCTGCTATGCCAACCAAGCTCCCTTCAGACATCCCAAAGTTTGAAGGTCTTGCTGGAGAAGATCCTTCAAACCATATTCGATCTTTCCACATGTGGTGTTCGTCTAATTCCATTACCGATGACTTTGTTTGTCTTCGGTTGTTCCAACGAATGCTTACAGGTGAAGCTTCTAAATGGTATGTTGATTAGGCCGCTTCCTCTCATACCACCTTTGTGACTCTGGCTCGGGATTTTTTGTCTTATTTCCAGCTTCCCCTTCATTACAACACTGGTACTGAGCTCTTGACTTCTTTCCGTCAATCATCTGCGACCCGTTTATCCGAACATGTTCAGGAATGGCAGAGAAGAAGGAGCCTATGTGGAGCCCCTCCCTTCAAGGAGTGTGTCTACATGGACTGGTTCCTTAGGACTCTCTTGCCGCCTATCGGAAAAGAAATCCCATCGCAATTTCCTCAAACTGAAGAAGCTGCTCTTCAAATTGCATTAAAATATGACCTGATCTACGCTCAGTCGAGTTATGTTTATACCGTTCTAATTGATCTTCCCAGACCTGGTGGTGCCAACGCACCGGGGGCATCTCACGCCATCGACGGTATCGTTGGAGCTCTTTTTAATCCATATGCTCAACCTCCCATGGGCTATGGTTTCTCTCAAGGTGGGGCCAGCACCTCCGGCACTTTTCCCCCTCCTGGTAACACGTATCCAGGATACGGCATGCCTCCTCCTTTTGCCCAACCTCCTGTTTATCACACTGTTGCCCAACCTCCTTATTATTTGTATTCGCAGCCTAGTGCCCCAGCTCCTCCAGCACTAACACCTTCTCCTCCCTTGCCTTCTCAACCCCCGCCACAACAACCACCACCCCGTCCGGGGCAGATGTACCCACAGCAAGGCATGACTAATCATCCCCCCTCAAAAAGGAAGAGGAAAGGCAATAAAAGTCAAGCCACATCTGGTAATCATGGAGCTAATCAAGGTAATGCTCCTAACACTACAAACCAGCAACAAGGCACTTAGTCCAAGCAGGACAGGCCTCTTCGTACGAACAAGCCCTGTTCGTGTTGTGGTGTTTATGGTCATTATACGCATGATTGTCCCCTTCTGCCCTAGATGCGACAGCTATGGAAGTCTCAAGAAAATTTGAGAGGACAACAAGCCATTCCTTCTGTTTCTCCTAGCTCTGCACCTAGTCAACCGACTGTGCTTACTGATCCTTTCCTTCAGAAGGGATTTGTGGCTACCCAACCACCTAAAGGACAAGTGTCCACTCAAACTCTTCCATCTGGTTCCCTCGATTACCAGATTTTTATGATGTCCTCTGATCAGCCTTTTGAACCTTCTTCTCCTGGCCCTTTACCTGCAGCTGGTACTCATGAGCACCTTTATCCTCCGGGAACGGTTCCTCCGAGCCTCAACCACCTTGGAGCCGTCCTACCTGGTCATTAACCCTCTGGTCAGATACCATTCCTAGCTCCCCCACCAGGAGTGTACACTGTACCTATTATGGCCACCCTCTCTCTTCCTAACCTGAATCTTGGGATTCCCGTCTGGTACCTTGATCCTCCAGCTACCACCCCACCCAGTTAGCCTAAACCTTATCTTGCTTTGATCCCGGTTCAAATGGTCCCTATGACTTCTCCTGCTGCACCAGTGCCTCTTTCACCTCAACAGGAACCACCTCCCATTGCGACCGCTTCGGGTAAGAAGGGCAAAGCTCGCAAGAGGGCATCAAAGGACAAGGCCACCCCGACAAACCCTGCCCCTTCTCAGCCTCCATAGAATGCCACCCAGTGTGCTTTGTGTGATGCTGTCAGCCACACCACCCATACTTGTCTGGAGTTGCCTCACCTCAAGTCTACGGTCAACAAGACGTTTCCGAAATCTGATATCCCAGAGGTATATGTCACTATACTCGATTCAATCCCGAAACTCAAACCATTGCACACAAATCACCCTTGTGCTTTGTGTGATTTCCATGGCCACTACACTCACTTTTTCCCTCACCTCGAAGAGTATCATTCCTCCTTAGAAACCTTACACCAATTCGAGGCTGAGCACAATGTATCAACCACTCATTTATTCTCGCATCTTGCTTCGGCAACACCAAAAGACACATATGCTCCCATTCGCATTCTCCCTTATGATGTCGAGATCATGGGTGCTTGGTCAAAAGTCCCCGATGAAACCTCCCCTGATGTTTCGCATGACCTCCCCTCGTCACCCTCCCTAGTCTCAACATCGGTAGATCCTTTATCTGCTTCCTCCTCTATCACCCCTAGTGACGATGCACATGCAAAACCTTTCCTCTCATGAGGAGGAGTAAAGTCACTTCGCCACGTTAGGTGGTATTTCTTCCATCAATCACCCCATCTTCTATTACGATGATGAAATTATGGAAGTATCCACCACTCCTGAATTTATCTATTCCCCCTTACATCGAATTCATGCATTTGAATCACATGCAACTTGTGGCCATTACATTGACACCCAATGTTTGGGTAAGGGGGGAAACCATATTGGAGAGCCCAGGAGAAGCAGTTCTCCACCACTCTCCTAGCGAATCTAGTTGTGACGAATCTAGTCCCATTATCCTTCCACATTTAGAAGAACCTCTAGAGTCCCATATCACTTCAATATCACTCTAGGAATGATACCCCTCATCATTCCTTCATATTTCATCAACAACCCAGTCTCATAGACATTATGGTTGACCTACCTATCCGTGTTCTGGGTGAACATCGGTTCATTATCTCAAAATCCTCTCTTTGGGATAGTACCACCATGCATGCCAACCCGAAAACTTAAAAAATCCATTTGATTCATATATGCAGTACCAAAAGAGATGGGTAAGCATCTATTTACTCCCTCAAACTGCATAACCAAACCAAGAATAAATGGCACACCACATCATGAAAATGTGTTTAGATTCCACTTTTTCTAAATACATTTTTGCATGCCCATAGCATGCTTGGGGGCACCTATACCCCTCAACCATAAAAATCCTAGATATCAGCCAAAAAAAGCACTGAAAACCCCTTTCTCTGACAGGTCACAGTTTCCAGGTCATTTCCTGGGACAGGTTGCAGTTTTCTACCCAGTACCTACTACCCAGGACACAAAACAGACCCCAAAAAATGCGACCTGGCCTGTTCATGAGCTCTGGGTACCCAAACTGAACTTTCAACCCAATGACATAAAAGAGTAGGATTATACATCTTACTTACAACTGATAGATCTCAAATTCTAATGGACGGTTCATCTACTACAACTACCGCAAGATTTAAGGTCTCCTCTCCTCACGACATTCACCACAGCTCCATCGAAAAATGAGTGAATTTGGAATGAAAATGCATTATTAAAAGAAAACCCCTGAATTTTATTTCGCTTACTGCGACCAACACCATAGCTTAGTTGGACGAACCGTCTACACCATTGGAAAGATATCACCAAGCCCTCAAATTGGTATCTATTAGCTTTTTATGATTTGATACTTTGATATTTTGTCCAAGAAGCGCCACTTCACCCTTCATCACAATCGAATTTCTTCACTTGCAACACTCGTACAGGGGGCACCATGTTGCCTCCATACTTGTCCACGCTCGTGTCGACTTTCATCATGAGTTACCATCTAGTACTCATGTTTTTATGGTCCCCATTGGCCCCTTTTCATATATGGCAGCACCATCGAGTCACCCTTGTTTAGAGCATCTGAGTTGAGTCATCATTGATTTCATGGAGTCTATCTCGAGTCCCTTCACCTCTCGCCACAGTCCTCCATCATTCATTGCTTGGTCCCTCTCTCGTGTTGCACATTATGGCCTTCAGTCCTGTTGTCCCCTATCCCTCATGATGTTGTGTCAGTTGCTGCCAGGTCATCCGTGCCCTTTATGCTCTAACAAGGGAAGTCGTCTGTTCGCTACTCATTCCCCTCCGTTTCATCATCATCATTAGTGTCAGTCTGTCAGTCACTCTACTATTTTCTGTCGTGCCCTAGTTTAGGATCCATTATTGCCTCACCTATGGCGAACCTCCTTCTGTCGACATTAACTCATTCATTCCAGAAGACAGGTCTAGAGGGCGGTGTACCTTGGTTCCAGCTTCCACTCTAGTTTGGTGCCTCGGATCAGGCAAAGGGACTCCTTACTGCCCTTTGACTTGATTGTTTCTCAGCTCCAGCTCCTTTCAGCATGATTGAGATCCGTATACTCGATAGTTCAGTGATGTAGCAGCTGACATCGATGATTCCCGAGTGTGTGTGAGATGTCTCAGCCCTCATGAGGGGGCGGCCCTACAGGTAGCCCCCCACACACTCGGATGACCTCGTCATTATAGCCTTCAATGCAGCTCCATACATTTGATGATGTCGGCTTCAGCCACTTGCAGCGCCATTTTGTTTGCATGTATCAGTTAGATTTGTAGAGCCCTTTCCTATTTTCAGGGGAATTTGGGTTGCATTTATATCTCATGTACTCAGATATTATTGTACAAAGTCTTGGCTATTATCCTAGGCACAATATGCATGTGGGATTCATTATCGTGTTATTTATTTGGATCATGTTCAGGCCAGCATATGCTTTATTATTGCGTTCCGTGGTTTTCCAGGCACCTTATTGTTTGTACTATTGCCTCAGCAGGCATAGGTATGCCTCCCCCGCCGCCTATAGCAGGTACTCACTCAAAAATACTTGTCGCACCTACAAGTCGCCTCCTCAGGGTCCAGTTCTTTCAGCACTTTGGTTTACCTTATACTTCTCTCTCTTTGACTTCCCCTTCGATGTCTAGTGATTGTGTTCTTACAATGTACTTCGGTCATACGATTAGCTCCTAACGCTTGCACATTGGGGGGCAATCTGTTACACCATTTTTGGTCATCTAACCTATTATCATTAGATGGACCCAAGTACAACATGTAAGACCAATTTTACTCCAAGTAAAATTGCTTTCACTATGAAAATAACTTAGTAAATCACCTTTATTAAGTTTTTTATGGTCTAAACAGGAAACCCCATAAGGAAATATTAAATAAATATAGATTTGTTTTATTTTCCTCAAGAAATAATTAGTTAAAGAGAAGTTTCATTAATATTTCTGGTTATATTTAACCCAAAACAAGGAAATTAATTAGATAAATCATTATTTATCTTATTATTTTCTAAAGAATAATTGCTTAAATATTATTTAAATAATATTCTTTGTTAAATATGACTAATTCACCCTTAAATAATTAAATAAATCATTATTTATTTGATTATTACTCAACCATATCCTTAAAATGATAAATAAATCATTTATTTATTTATTATTACTTAATCACATCCTTAAAATGATAAATAAATCATTTATTTATTTATTATTTACAAATAAGGGGATTTGCCTCAAGTCAAATACCTTTTCCCTCCAAAAAATATAATAAAATATTCCATAAAAGTTGCATCTAGATTTGGTTAATAATATTTTAATTATGCACCAAGATCTAGACTAACTCAATATTTTGTTATAAATAGAAGGGTTTTCCCATTCATTTGGGACCTTTTGTTTCCTGAAGATCACTCTGGATCTCAACACTTGGTTTGGCTATTGATCCACAATCATAGCCATACTTTTCCATTTTTGTCTGGGTTTTCTACACCATCAAGAGAGAGAAGTTCTAAATCTGAAGTGCTGAGGACTCACAAGAACCCATCCCATTGAGGAGAACAGGGAACACCCTATTGTGTTTTCCTCCCAGGTGCCATTAATAAAAATATTCATTGGATATATTCTTGTCTTGTCTATTGGATCTATGGAGTAAATCTTATTTTTCTATTGTTTAATGTCTTCTAATGCATAGATCTAGATTTTTGCAGCATTTTTCTTGATCATCTAATTGCAGATCTGAAGATATTAGCAGTCATTTCTGCTGTTAGGGTTTTTGTTATGCGCAGCTAAAGTGGTCTTTTTTCGTACACTTAGAATAAATATTCATACTAAAAAAAGGAAACAGAGATTAATTGCTCTTCTATCGACAATTCAATTCTAGTGTGAAAATTGAACTAAACTAATAAATTTTACACTAGAAAAAAGAAACTAGCTAAGCATGTGTGGAATTGGGTCACTTAATTTGGCCAATTATCTAGGTATGTTGGTACCTAAATTTGCAAAACATAAATTCTTTTGGAATGCAAGTTATTTCCCCCCACTACTTAAACTATGTGTGAACTTTGCAAAAATCAACTTGGAATAAAATTGACACTAAGCCTACAAAAAGTAGCCAAGAGTGAGCTTTAGCAAGCTTCAGGGTACCTTACCCAGTGGTGGTGGATGTATTATGGGCTGCCAAGCACTTTACAAGTCAGAAAATATAGAAATGTGGGCGAAATTTCTCTTTCTTTCTTTTGCGTGCAAAAGGGTGAAACAGGTGCGATGTCTGTGTGCAGGTTAGCTCTGAACGCGCACCCTTGGTGCGTCTATGGGAGGGAAAAGCGCACAAATTCTTGGAAAAGTGATTTTTGGAGTTGTTCTGCTTCAGTCTGTCACTTGAGATGAACTAGGGACTGCAATAGAAAAATGGGGAAATTCAGCTCCACTTCACAACACAGACAAGGGTCTCTGCAAAAAGGCACAACCACATAAACTTGATAATAAACGTTAATGGAGTCACCAATCATGTGTTAGTGAGTATGGTGCATGCATGTAGGAAATCACACCAACTTAAGGGGTGTTTTTTACCCACTTAAGTTATTGGTCACAGGCAGAAAAAAAAGTGGAGTCAAGTAAGTTAGCGGAACAAGCTAGAATCATAAACATACTAGATAGAGAAATAACATGCATATATAAACTGAAACTAAACTAAAATTAAAAAAAATAAACAAAAACTCTGAATAGAGTCAAACATATGAAATAATCCAAACGGTGGCTCTTTGGCTCCTCTTATTGAGTGCTAGTAGGAAATGAGGATGAAACCTTAACCCTCTTGCCAAAGGGCCCTTAGAACATGGGTTCTAAGTCCCGATGCAAAGATGTTTTTACTTCCAATCTTACCTCGGAAAAAAGTCTCCCTCTCTCTACTGTGGTGGACTGAACTTGTTGGATGGGCAACAATTAAGTCCCCTCTATCTTCAGCTTCAGATGGTGGACTGAACTTGTTGGATGGGCAACAATTGACTCCCGTCTATCTTCAGCTCTGGATCACACACTGCTAGTATTGCTTGGGAAATTCTGGCCAACATGACAATGTGTTCTCAAGTTCTTCATCTCATGGTGGCCTTATATGGGGGAATTCAAATCCTCCTTCCCTCTCATGGTACATTGTGGATGGTGACCCAAGAGAGGGGGATGATTCCTTTGTGTGACACAAATATTCCATTGCGTGCTCCGTTGATGTCTAAGGAGGCTTTGGTGGTTGTCCTTAGGCAACTTCAAGTGAGGGATCACTGTCTTGGAGTGTGATTTTTGTGGTCCTAGAAAGTGACTTTCACCACTCCCAGGATTGCACACATTTTGGGTCAAAAGGTGCACAAAGGCACTCTTCACGAAGGATTATGCACGCAAAATAATTTATGACTTTCTCAAATTTTATTTTTCCTCAAACCTTAGATATTTTTAAATACTTTCTAGATTCTATAATGTCTTTCAACCTTGTAAATCCTTCTGCCTGACATTAATTAATGTCGTCTTCTGCTTGTACAATTTTTAGTGTTAACACCGGGTCACAAGGCCTCCATAAATGAGTTTCCTGTAGCATTTACAGGAGTTTCCTCTAGCACTACAAGAATCCTATAGCTGCATGACTTGCCTATAGAAATTGCAATTTAGGGAATAAAATGAAATTTTTTCCTATATGATGGGCTAAATGGATGAATGGATGTATGATGGAGTGGCTGATGGAGTGTGCAAGTAGAGGAGAAGAGAGAATCAAGTGAAATTTCTCTTCTGGATCCCAAAAATTATCTTTAATCAATAACCTTGAAAATAGAAAAACACATAAGTGCATAGGTATTTTTTTATTTATTTTTTACTTTTTTTCTTTTTTAAAGACAAGTTGGCTTCCTACATAGACGTTTTCAACCTAGAGGTCTACCTTGGGTGCCTCAGAGAGGTTTTCACCGAAGGATCTTTTATTCTCTATTTTTTTTTCTTTTTTTTCTCCAAGACTGCCTCATGGAGGTTTTCAACAATGGAGTTGGCCTAGGGTGCCTTAGAGATTTTTTCACCCATGCCTCTTTATTTTTCTCTTTTTTAATATTTTTCTCTGTTAGGGTCCTATAAATTGTATGATCTCAAGGTGATTGAGTATTTAATATTTTCAATTTCATATTGTACATGATTTCCAGTATTCAAATTATTTCCAAAAGATAAAAAGGAAAAGGAAAAATAAAAGAGGGTATATTGAAAAAGATATTAAGAAAAAAAAAGAGAAAAGAAAAAGAAATAAAACCCCAAAAAGAATCATATTGAAAGTGATGCAAATCAAAATTCCACTGCTAATTATATTAGTTTGTTCAATCATACAATCTAAGCATGGTTGAACAATTTTAAATTTTCGTTGGATAGGTTAGAAAATGAGGATTTGCCAAACAATTTAACCTTGGAAAATTAGTTGTTAGGTAGAAATAAAATCGACTCAACAGTTTAATCTGAGTCAATGAAAGGAATAAGGGATAGTGTAGGTTATATTTTTATAAAAAATAAAATAAAAAATATTTGGGTATGCAAGCCTAAATGCACCCTGCCAAAGAATGATAATTTTTTTTAGAATAGTTAAAGGGTAGGTAGAATGAAATAAAATATAGGTGAAGCACATGAAAGTTATTCCAAAGTGTTATTCAAAGGATTTCTTGTATTTTCATGTATGAAGGAAAAATAAAAAACAGAGGATATCTTATGTTTCTGGATTAATTTATTTATTTGACATATTATGTCATGTCCTAATATCCTAAGTCCCGAAACTATACCCCCACTCAACATTTATTCACCCGACCCCACCATTCACATACCCATCCCATCACCATTAAACCCTTATCATATTCCATCTCATCTTCGCCCCCTCCATCTCATCTGACGACGTATAACCTTTTCCGACCCACCCTCATCCTACGAAAGTTAACGTTGGGTTGGGGGGTGGGGGGGTTCCATATTGGGTGGTTTTTGAAATCATCCCATATTCTACATTTCAGGAACTAATATTTTCGCATCCCCCCCACTCTCCATTCTACTTACCAGCCTACACCTCCTGCGAAAACTGGTGTCCACCGTGATAAAACTATGCCATTGACCGTTAATTCCCTACCATACCTATTGCACCATGACGACCAATCCCATCACGTCTGCCCAATCACTTCCACTCCCACCTAAAGACCTGTTAAGAATTTAATTGCTTAATCTATTTCCCAACGGACCCACACCATGTCAATGAAACCCCCACGACTCTACAAAGATATCTTTCTCCACCTGTTTCAAAGTTTAGATTGCTTCTGTGTTTCTTCTATAACAATTGATCAAGGTTTGAGTTTTACATATCTCAAAAGAACATGGTAAACATTTCAATTGCCTATAGATTAAGCATAAATCCCCCTTCTCTAGTCCCCTTTTCTCCCAGTTCCTCTCCCGATCAAAAGGATTCCCTTCTATTTCTTCCCCTTTTCTTCTAATCCCTTTATGTGCACCTGCAAATACCAAAAACACATTTAGTATTGTTTTCAGGCACAGTCATGCCTCCAAAAATGAAATATCGTGAGCCATTTAATGAAATGGTTCACCTTCAGGTGGACCTTGACCATGTGGCCCTCGCTGACAAGGATTTTAAGATACATGAAAATCTTTCAGAGTTTTATCTTTTTGACGTATAATGTTGGTTGGAAGAAAATATTATTGATGAATTTGATGATATAGGGTTATGGGACACTAAATTACCATATTATATATTCCCAAAAACCCACAGTTTTCATAAATTCATAAGAAAATGTCAGGCCTACTACATTTCGAATGAAAGGGTTGTTTTTGCCCCCACATGAGAATTTATTTTCACCATTAGTGCACATGCATATAATGAAATCTCCTATTGTTGAAAAAACCGCACCTCTTTCTTATGACACCCTAAGATAATTATACCAAAAGTTGGATTTTGCAAGCACTTGAGTTATTTATGGCTACAGATGCTCCATTTCCCAAGAGAAATCCTCCCTATTCATCTTCCACATTCCCTGATAGGACCCAACATATAGTCCCTGTTCTTTCTTACTTGTTAGGATATAATTCAGGTCAGTGGATAGATGAAGCAATGATAGGTTTGGTTTCCATACTTTCATTAGAGTCTAAACCTTCCATTATTTTTAACTTCTATCAATCCTTGTCCGATGCCATTCATAACCAGTTTGTCAAGTTTCACACAGAGGAAGTGTTTAAATACACTTCAATCATTATCTATATGTTTGTATATTTTCAGGAAAACAGGTTATAGTATATAATGAGGAAGATGACTGAAGATTCCCAACCTCAGTTAGTCATATTCTGGACAACATTGTTCATGAAAGACCAGAAATATTACACCTACAAAGGATTCATTGAAATTTTTGTGCATCCTGCTATGAGAATCCTCAGTAGCACAGTGGAACCAAGGATCAATGAAGAAATTAGAAATATTATGCAGATGTCAGATCAAGCTAGAACTAGAGACTGGTACGTATACCAGAACTACACAGAACTTTGAATTTATGGGTGTGATTTGCCCCCTTACAAGCATCAAAATTTCCTCCCCATGAGGATCTTTGACTTGGAGTACATTAGGCAGATGATAAATGCAGATGAGGTACATTTCGTATCAGCCAAAATGAAGTCTCAGTTTAGGATCAAATCCCAAATTGGTCCTTTCATTTGTAACAGTAGAGAAGAAGGAGAGGAAGCTGACAAGATGTTGAAGGAGATGAATTTCACACATAGTTTCACTTGGTCTTATGACCCATTGGGGGTCATCTCTAAGAAAAATGTGGAAAACAAATCAACTCAATATATCCACACACAGGTTTGAGATTGAGAAATTCATGAACCAGAAAAAGTGGAGAACAAACACCTTGTAGGAGGCTGAAGAGCAGGTGATTTCATCTTCAAGCATACAAACCCCTACTCCACAACAAAACGAGAGTACAGAAGATAACCAAGACAAAGGAAAAGAACAAGAGAAAGAGGCAACATGAAAGAGGGCAAGAGATGATCAGTATAATTTAGAGACTAATACATCTAGCAAGGAGTTCATAATGAAATATAGTAAGAGATCGATAATTCACATGCACATAGATCAAAGTAAGGAAACAGAGAGGGAGCCAGTCATAACTATTAGAGATTCTCCTAGTTCTTCTCCAGCAGGTGGCCACATGGTATTTTCTACAACTTCAGCTACAATTCCATTTCAGCAACAAAGCCTTCAAACACCTACATATACTATTACTATAGGGTAAAATGAGGAAACCATATATGACACCTTCAGGGAGATTAAGAGAAAAAATAAGATATTGAAAACCAACACCTACAACCAGTTTTGGAAGTAGACGACCAATTCACATAGTAGGTTTATGTCTATGTTTGATTTAGAAAATGGAAAGATGCCAATGGATTTCTTAGAAGCCCAAACTTCATAACCTAAATCAACTGCTGATTTCAAGCAGTGTTTTTTTGAGTTTAATTTCAAGGACATCCACCCAATAGATCAAATGGAAATTCACAAGTAGATTGGAGATATGTTCTCATATAACTTGACTCATAGGACAATGAGTTTATCTAAATTATAGGTATCACTAGCTAATATTCAATCACAACTCACAATGGAGAAGATTTTTTTTCTTGCAAAGGATACCAGAATTAACTCCTTGGAGGATTTAGTTGTAAATATTGGGTATGATCCAGAAAATGTAGTGGGAATAGAAGAGATCTTGAAGAAGGAAAACACAGACATAGCAGCCTTGAGAAAGCAACTCAAAATGTTAGCTACTGAAGACCCTTTGACCAAGGAAATAGAAGAGGATGAAACACAAAGAATATATATGATGAAGCTAATAATGGATCGATCAACACAGATAAAGCCGATGGAAACAAAAATGGAGAAATTGATAAAGGAAAAGGAAAAAGCAGCACAGATGGCCATCATTCCATTAGAGGTTGTTCCTCTTGTAGTTTTCCATTCAACTACATCAACAACTACAGGTACATCATGTGGTACAAAGAAGCTAGCCAAAGCCATGGAGAACATGTATTTACAGAAAAAAGAAATTAAAAGGCTACAGGCTCAGATTAAAGTTTTACAATATAAATAAAAGGTTGATGGAAGGCCTAGATAAGTCTCTACAAGAATATTCTATTGGCAGCATGGTCAATAGAGTCAAAGAGATCATATGGACAAGTATCACTGAATAAATGAATGAAATATGGCCTTCCATTCAAATCATATTTGAACACAAGGAATTAATTGAACAGGTAAATGATGCAATATCTAGGGCCACCAAGGAGCTTTAGGACAAGCCTGAAACCAAAAATAATGTCATCAGGTTTCTAAATTCAAAGAATAAGTAGGAATTGGAGAAAATTGGAGTAGAATACTGAACAAAAACAATTTTAGAGGTCAAGAAGGTGCTCACTAAGAAAAATTTGGTCACACAGTTGGAGGAAAAGTGCCACAGTTTAGAATTTGTTGTCAACAGATTCTTTAACATAATTGAGCCACTGACCAAAAGAGGGTTGACTTCACTATTTGTGATAAATGATAAGCTTATGTGGAGGCAGTACTACGTGAAGAAGCTCATAGAAATTTCGAAGGATACAACTAAGAATGGAAATGTTAAAAATGCCATGACTCGAAGAGATTTTCTAGATGTTATTAGTAATGATATGTTTATTCACCATGAAATCAAACAAATTTTTGTGTTGAGGCCTACTTTCATTAGATACACAGAAAAATATGAAATATATTGGAAGGTGATTACGTGATGCAGGAGCATCATGGTTCCAAAAATTTGTACATTTAGTAGAATCTAGGGGGTCTTGTGTTTTTCAAAAGAGTTGGTTTTCCTAAGTATTTAACTAATGTAATTTTCAATATTTTGAGTGATTTATGTGAGACATTTAGAATAGGATTTAATTAAATATTGAGAGGCATATTTGTAAATGTTCTCTAATGTAGGAGAACATGAGTGATTGATGAGTGATTGATGTGGATTGAGATATTCTGAAATATTGTAAATCTTAGATTAGAAAGTAGTTCATGATTTATGGGGGTTCCTTAGGATTTAGTTGAATGTTGAGATCCTCAAGGGATAAAGAAGAGATTTTAGGAATTAATTGAGGACTTAGAGGATTTAGGGGTTTTTTTGAGTAACCTATGGATTTGAACCAGAATTGTTTTCATAACCTTTTGTATATATTTGTAAAGCCTCAAGGCACAAACATGTAGAGAGGAACATAGAGAGATATATTCTTAGAGTTTGTAAGCCTACAGGCATAGAGAGAGAGGAAGAGAAAAGGGCTACCTAAGAGGCATATTAAGCCAAAGTTAGATTTTAAACAAATTTTTATTTGTATCTGTACATTTATTTAGTTAATGAGGAAATTGAATTCATTGTGACTGTGTGTGTCATTCCTTTTATGTGATGAGTGATCCGTAACTGTGAATTTATGGTTTATGTGTGATAAACCATGGTGAATGAATTCAAATTGAATGTATAATTCTTTCTGAGTGATAACAGACTTAATGGTTGGGTAGAATCTGTGTAATTCTAGTCTGGAGCTAATAGATGTGTGTACAGGTCAAGTAAAGAAATAATCACAAATTCTGGATGAAGAGGGGTAATAAAGAGAGTGCTTTGTATTCAAGATAGAGACAGTGTTAAAGAGAACAATAACAAGCTCAGGAGAGATAGCGTTAAACAAGATAGAAGAAAATCTCATGAGAGATAGCGTTAAAGGAAACAAGAATAACCTCAGGAGAGATAGAGTTGAAGTATTCTAAACAAGCTCAGGAGGAGAAGCATAATAGAGTTGCAGAGTGGCGACGACAAAAAGAACAGAAATCGACTAAGGCAGAGGATACTGAGAAAAATTCCAAAGGAGGAATCGATGGTGAGGATTGAATCACTGAACCGAATACCTAAGGTTTTATAGCAGAGATCAAAGCAGACAGAAGAGGCGAAGAAGAGCCATGTGAAGGTGAACATATGTTCATGATTAAAGTGCAGATATGAATGCAAGAGATGAACGGTTAAGATGACTTCACTGAGTAAGTTAAATAAGTGCGAAGAAGACTCCTGTCGGCATGGTGTTATTTCGCATCGAGAATTACTAAGTTTATAAGTTAAGGACTTCGCAAGGTAAATAAGATAACTTGCGAGGTAGTAAGGATAGAAAGATGTGATGCGATGAGATGAGGCCATGTGTCGGCATTGTGCAACATCGCACATCAACATTTTTAAAGTTTAGTGTTAAGAGTTTGCATGGTAAAGTGGTTTGATTGCGATGCGAAGTGGGAAGGATGGAAGGATGCGATGCGACAAGGGAGAAGCCACGTGTCATCACTGTGTAATAGCTCACTTTGCATGATTTTATGGTTTAAATCTTATCGATAAAGCTTTAAACTTGCAGGAAAGTGATTGCGATGATTTTTGATGGGTTATCATGATGTGGGACCCTCCATCAGGGTGTTCTGCATGTGTGCATATATTTTGGGAAGGTTGCATGTTGTTTCAATTCTGTGAAATCTGAGATTAAAGTAGTGTTGTTGATTGCTAAAGTATGTATGGTTAATAAATCTAAAACGTTATAAATTTGCTGCATGGAAAAGGAGATGTATGTGGGCCAAAACCCACAGGTCCACGGTATTTGTTTAAAGTTAAAGCGTGGATTATATAAGGTAAGGTGAAGGGGCGAAAATGCATAAAGGTAAAGGTTATTATAAGGAGTTATCAAACATGGTTAAAAATTCTGCGTGCATTTTATTTAAAACTGAAAAAAGTGGAAAGTTTAAGGTGGGTAAATGAGGGGTTAATTCCACTAACCTTACATGTGTTGCATCTTTGGTTAATTGAAACCTTATGGTTGCATCATTTGGTATGAGAGCGAGTAAAATTTCTTTTGGGAGAAATCAGAAAAAGCAGAGTTTTGATCATGATGACAGAGTTAAAATAAGCAAAAGGCATTGGTAGCAGAACATAATGGGATTCAATGTGATTGTAGATCAGAGGAGGAAAAGTAAAATTACAAATCTGAGAAGGGGGAGACAAGTGCAGAGAAAAGTTAGACAGTAAAATATGACAAAGAGATGGTTTTTTTCTTGTGAAGAATGGATATCCATTCGAATGTGAAAAGTGGAAACAGATTGCTTGTGAAATCATATAGGTATTTTTTATTTAACATTGATTTGAATTTTGCAGGTTGCAAACAAAGGAGAAATATCTCAGCAAGGAAAACAGAGGAGATGTAAAGAAAAGAAGAACCAGTTGTGTTTTTGAAGGCGGAGTAAAGTGGATACTCTGAAGAAAGTGGCAAGAACTTGAATGTTCCAGTTGAAGGATGGACATAGAGGACTAGAGTGTTCTGAGAAGAAATTAGAATTGCAGAAGCCAAGGAGCAAAGGAGTTGCTCAATAGAGGTTCCAAAGATAGAGAACCAGTGTTACCAAAAGACCAAGGATAGAAGGCTTGGTGACGTACTTGCAGCAGGTATGGAGACTTGCTGAGAAGGAGAGGCTTTGTGAAATTCACAAGTGAACAGCTGCAGTTCACAAGAGATAGAAGAATGACTACTGAAAGTCATAGCAGAGGTTCAGAGAGAAGCCACAACAGAAGGAGAGTGGAGAAATATGACAAGGGGAATAACATAGAGAAGATAAGTCAAGAAGAGATTGACAGAGAGAAAGCTGGGATAAATTTCCAAGTTGCATTGTTGATGCATATGTTACAGAGAAATAAGGTGAAACAGAGGTATGGTTGGACTATGAGAAAGAAAGTGAAATGGCATAGGCTACAAGAGAAGAGAAAGTAGTAGGTGGATATACAACTAATAGATGAGATGAAGAAGCTTGAGCAGATAATTAATGTTAAATTGAGGATAGAGAAGCTCAAAGGAGTTGAGATACAACAAGACAAAGTTGTTGAAGATGAACAATTTCCTTTAGGACTTGAAGATGAAGCAATGATGTCTGAAACATTAGTTGGGGCTACTGAGCCTTATGATTTTTGAATTATTTTGTATGCTTGTAGGTGTAATACATGATGATGGAAAATCTTTGGGAATTTTCGAAGAAGAGGAAGCAGAGAGACAGAATCTAAATTATGTTTTAAAGTAGAAGGATGAGACAGTCAGGTCTCATGAGAAATCTCATACAAAGTTGAGAGGATATATTTATTTTCAGCATACTTCTAGAGTTGTAAGCAGAGGAAGTTTGGCTTATATTGGTAGCCAAAAGCAAGAAAAAGAAGTTTACTTATGTAAACCTAAGAAAGGTATTTTCTTTGATGAAGAAAGTGAAGATGTTGTTTGGTCAATTTAGTGTGTCCTAAATTGCTACATTAATTTATCAATCCGGGATTCGTAAGCTGATGAAGTGTGGCGCACTATATGTGCAAGATAACCTATTTCTTATCTTTTTGTCGTTTTTTTTGGTTTTTCTAATGTGAGATGGAAATTCTAAAATAAAAACAAGTATGGTTATGATTGTTCAAGGCAATGATATCCTTTATAATTATTTACCAACTTCAAACTTAAAAAGGAATTTGAAACATACAATAACAAAACTTGAAAGGAAATGAAAATGTGTTGCTAGTCTAATAAATCAAACAGTGAACTATTGAGCATGAAAACCAAACTATCCTTGCTACTGTCTAAACACAAAAGAAACTATGCTTAAAGAAATCCAAGAATTGCAACAAAGTAAATCTAAATCAAATTACATCAACTTATATTCTGATCCCTGGCCATTAGTCCAGCTATGGCTTTCGGAGGTAACCATAAACAACTTGAGCAATTTGATATCTAATTTGCAGAAAAAGAAACTAATATCAAACTACACACTCATACTTCAATCCCTCACCATCAGTCCAGTTGTGGCTTTCGGAGGTAACTGAAAATGACATGAGCAATTTAATATATCTAACTTGCAAAAAGTAAACTAATATCAAACTACACACTCATACTTCAATCCCTCACCATTAGTCCAGCTGTGGCTTTCGGAGGTAACTAAAAATGACATGAGCAATTTAATATATCTAACTTGCAGAAAGTAAACTAATATCAAACTATACACTCATACTTCAATCCCTCACCATCAGTCCAGCTGTGGCTTTCGGAGGTAACTGAAAATGACATGAGCAATTTAATATATCTAAATCTAACTACTAAAACAAATGTGCAAGACTGAAATAAACAAAGCAGTGCTGGAATTAAACAAAAAGTAAATTAGCAGCAGAACAATATTGATTCCATGTCATTAGTCAAAAGATATGCAAATGCCCGGGCTTCCTATTTGAAATCTGAAACAAGAACACTTATCAGTTAACATAAAACATGAAAGATTATGGACAGAAGTAAGATGTAAAGCATTAAATATTATAAACAGAGATGAAGCATAAATACCATGAAAGATGTAATGTATAAACACATGAATGATTTATGGCACAATGAGCTTAAAGAAATAAAACAAGAACTATACAATAATGCACAAAACCTCAGCGTGTGCAGGGGCCCTCTGCACCAGCCTTGGCAACAGCCTTCAAGTATGAATTACGCTTGGAAACAGAGTCTTCTTATATATTAAAATGCAGTCATAACAGAGAGGTGATATTACGGCACAGTGGCAACGTAATTACATTACAGAGCTATCTGGAGGCTAATCTAATATGCGTATGCAAACGCGTTATTTATAACAAAGGTAATATAACTAATTCCCTAAAGTTTGTGCTGATAGAGAACACGTAAACCATTACGTCCAGAGATCTAGGATCATGGCCGCGTTGAGGAGTAAATATATGAAGAGTGGATGTTGAATTCGGCTTATGGAGCCATGTACAGGTGTTGATTTGTCTCCCGCAATTCAGAAATGGCCATATAAATCTTCACGTGACGAGAAACAGAGTCCTGTCACCGTGGGACTCTACGGTTGACTTCCACTTGGCCACCTTTGACCGCAGCCTCCTTAGGTGAATTTGCTCAAGCCAATAGGACACGATCCATGTCCACATCATTTCTGACTTGCCCATGTGGCTCGTTTTTCCTGAAGACACCTGTAACATAGAGTTTCACAAAATGGCTACGGAAAGTTGCAGCAGCTGCGGAAAGTGGCAAGATTCCGCAGCTAAATGAGCAAAATATAAATCAAACAGCAGACACAAAAATATAGTTAAAAACCATTTTAGATGCTCTTTTTCAATTAATATACAATGATATTGACAACTTGGGAGGTTCAGGTGAATGAAAAAGGTATAGAAAGGTGTATGGAAAAGATGCAGATTTGAGACTCAACATACCCCCACTGTGAAGGTGTTGTATGTCCTCATGCAACCAAAATTTTGATAATCCTTCTTCAGTTCATATGCCTTGACACTTCAGCCAGTACATCCAATCCTCTCCTCTTCTTCCTTGGTGTTGCCAACATCCTGGGCTTCTTCATTAAGCATCTAAATTTGATATTAACCAGTGCTCTGCTTAACTTCTGGCATTTCTTTTTCAATTTCTTGTTCTTCTTCTACCATATTCCCAGATGTAGCATGGTATTATCATGAATGATTTTGTCCAATTTTCTTTGTTCCTTCAATGTCTCATTTTCATTTTTAATGTGTCTATTTAAAAGCTCTAGCTCAAATACTTCCTGTTTCAGTGATTGGACTAGATCATTTTGTGATATGTGAGGCTGAATGGACGAAGTACTGGGACCTGTAGCTGCTTTTTCTAAAGATTCTATATAATCATATACTTCTTGTTGCTTGGGGTCTATATCAGGTGTCATTTTTATTGGGCTGTCCCCAAAATGCCGTGAAGGAGAGTTGTCTTCAAAATCTGGCTGAGAAGGGCTCACATCAACATCTGGCTGAGAATGGGATGGACTATGTTCAATGTCTGACTGAGAATGAAATGAACCAGGTTCACTAACTGGGGATTGTTCAGATGTTTCTTCTCCCAAATCGATAAAATGAGGACCCTTCATTTGCGTTTTCCTCAACTTCCCCTTAAGCCTGCTGCTTCTTCTTACACGCTGTGGTCCATTGTCTTTTTGCTTTTGTTTTCCTTTCTCTTTCTTCTTAGCCATAGATGACTGTTCTTGAAGGTGAACCAGTCTTTCAGATAACACTTGATGATCTTCTTCGGAAGAAGGAGTTTTATGCATAGCCTTAATACTTTTTCTCTCTTGTGATGTTATTGGCTTTTTACCCTTGGTTTCTTTCTTCTTCCTTTTTGACAGTCTCTCTTCTCTACCAGTTCTTTCAATTGTAGTAGTAGGAGTATTTTGAATTTCATCATTTGTTCTCTTTCTCCTACTCCTTCTTGATGTGCTACCTTAAGGAATTTCTTGAGTAGGATTACTTTGAGTTTCATCATTTATTCTTTTTCTCCTACTCCTTCTTGATGTGCTACCTTCAGGAATTTCCTGAGGTTCCTCAAAGAAATTTCTAATAAAAAATTGCTCCCATGTGTCTTTCTTCTCCTTTAACTCTTTTTCAATCAAAATTTTTACAAGACCATGGTGATATAGATGTGGTTCTACATCTCCTAAATGTTTCTGAACAGTCACAGACATCTTCTTCAAACTATTTAATAGAAAATATGGGGGATTGAGAGTTTGATTATCTAGAAAATTCATCAGCAATCTAGTATGGTACATATACATGGACCCAAAACGGCCTTCACAGGTGATGAATTTTTGAACAACTAGCAGCAAAGTAGCCCATTCCTCTTTCAAAGCATGAATAGGAATTCCTCTTTTAAAAATAGTTATGTCCATACCTGGGTTTCGTAAGATTATTCTCCAGGCTTCATCACTAATTCTTTTGTTCTTAAACCATCGTTCACCCTCTTGAAGAAGTTCTGTGGCAGATGCTATAGATGCCTCATTCACCGCAAACTTAAGGTCTCCAATCTCTACCTCCAAGCCATTGAAAGATATTGCAAAGGATTTTGTCACCTCTTTATGGTAGCCTCTGAAATTTTGGATAAACCGCAGCCACTTTGCCTTCTTCAATCTATCCCTGATTTGCGGGTATCCTTCCATGAATTTAGGTCCTTCTGGTTCTGCTCTTAACAATTTACCCATCCTCCTTTCTGCTCTTTAAAAACTTGCCTGCGTGAGGAGGGTTCAATGGAAGTAGAACGGCTGAATGAACGGAAATGAACACAATGACTGTAGGTAGATATCAGAGAGTGGATATATAGATTGTAACGTAACAGAGAACGAAGCGGAACAGAGAAGGGTTATGTGAGCACGACGGAAATTTGGCTGTGAGATTAATAGAACAATAGGAAGAGTATAACACATCCGGCAGTGTTTGAAATTTGGTGGCTGCAAAATAAATGTAAGCACGTTTAAACAACGGCTATGGATTTTATGCGGCTGAAAGAAGCCGTAGTCAAATCAACTACGTCTCATTGTCACAGGTGGAGTATCGGAGTTTGAGTGAAGATCGGAGGTTTAATTATGGGACCGTTTGAAAATGAATGTGGGAGGATCATATGGAGATCGTGAAAGGGTTACAGAGTTTGTCAATATAATCATTGCACATAATGGAGCTTATGGTTCATAACTATATAAAAATGTGTTTTCAATGCTATTTGAAATAAATTTTACTCATACCTTGGAATTCTTGCCTTTTTCCTTGGTCTTCAATTAGTTTCTCCTCATTGATATCTTGAATGCCCCATGTCTTCATAATTGGTCCTCACACCTGCATTTGATTTCATGGTTATGGAAATAACATCTGGCTGTACATTATTTTGAAAACAGAGTGGTAGCTGCGGAATCTGTTTCTGGCTGCGGAAACTGGAGTCAGCTGCGGAAACAAATGTCAGCTGCGGAAACTGACACAGCTATTATTTGGATGAATGGAAATGAACGGATGACAATTGACTAAATGGAAATAGTCATGAAAAAGAATTTTATTGGTGAAATGGAATGAAATAGATAAAATGAAGTGGAATGGAGTGAAATGAAGTGGAATGAAGTGGAATGGAATGGAATAAAACTTGTGAAATGAAAGAGAGATATTTTTTTTTTTGGAAAATATAGGGTGTCAGGTGTTCCTGATTTTCACCCTACATTTTCTGTATAAGACTGCCAATCAGTGATTGGTTTTCAGGCTTATACAATTATTATTATTATTATTATTTTAATTGAAAGAACAAAAGCTAGGCTGGTGGAGAAGAAGAATTCTTCTGTACCAGCCTGATTGCAGAATTTTCTTGAAACATTTTGACAAAATCCTCTTTTGAGAGTGGCTTATGATAAACTTTCAATCTGTGACCATTCACAATAAGAGGAGTTTGAAACTCATCAATGGTCTTGATTCTTACCGCTCCATTGCTAAAGATCTTGTCAATCTCATATGGCCCAAGCCAATGAGTCTGAAATTTTCCTTGAAAATCTTTAAACTTGGAATCAAATAACAATGCCCAATCTCATTCTTGAAACTTCTTCTTTTTGATGTACTTGTCATGCCATTTAGCTCTTTGATATTGAACTAGATCAGTTCTTAGAATTTCCTCTTGTCTGATCTCATCTAGCTCATTTAATTGCTCCATTCTATGCTTTTGGGCTTCTGATAAATTCATCCCCAATTGAACTGCTATCTTGAAGGTCTTGACTTGGAACTCAATGGGGAGCAAGACTTCTTTCCCATAAACAAGTTCATAGGGAGAATGTCCCGTTGTATTTCTCCATGTAGTTCTGTAGGCCCACAAGGCTTCAGGAAGCCTTTCTGCCCAATCTCTTCTATGTAGATGAACAGTTTTGGTGATGATACTTTCAAGAAATTTGTTTGTAGACTCCACTTGACCATTTGCTTGTGGATGGTAAGGAGTAGATCTTCTGTGCTTGATTTTGTATTCTTCCATCAACTTCTCCACCAAATTTGATGTGAATTGGCTCCCCTGATCTGTTACAATTTCTCTTGGAACACCAAAGCGAGTAAAAATATCCTCATAAAGAAAATGAACAACCGAATTTTCAGTAGCAGATACTAATGCTTTAGCTTCTACCCATTTAGTAACATAATCAGTACAAACCAATATATACTTCTTTTGCTTAGATGGTGGATTAATAGGTCCAATGAAATCTAAAGCCCATTTTTCAAAGGGTTCAATGAGTACCCGTGGTTGCAATGGCATTTCATTTGAAAGGGTAGGTTTCCCTACTCTTTGGCAGCTGTCACACCTTTTGACATATTGTTTTGCATCTTTGAAGAGGGAAGGCCAATAATATCCTAAAGAGAGGATTTTATAGGCCGTCATTTTGTTTGCAAAGTGTCCGCCGCATGGTTCATCATGACATGCCTTAAGAATGTCAGGCATTTCATCTTCCCTAACACATCTTCTGATCACAAGATCTGGCCCTGTTTTAAACAATTCGTTAGAAATCCATGAATATTTTGAACTCTCCTGAATAATTTTTCGTTTTTCATTTGGAAATAAATGTGAAGGCAGTTTCCCTGTAACCAAATAGTTAGCAATATCCGCATACCAAGGAGTCTTAATAGTTACTGCAAACAAGTATTCATCAGGAAACTTATCCTCTACAGGAGAATCTTCTTTAGTATTCTGAATCCTAGACAAGAAATCAGCTACTGTATTTTGTTTTCCCGGTCTATCCAACACAGTAATATTGAATTCTTGCAAAAGTAAAAGCCATCTTGTCACTCTGCCATTAGTAACAGGTTTGTTCATTAAATATCTAATTGCAGAATGGTAAGTATGAATAAAAGTTTCATAGCCTGTTATGTAATGTCTAAACTTATTAATTGCATGAACAACAGCTAAAAACTCTTTTTCAGTCACAGTATAGTTCAACTCGGTGGGAGTCAAATTTTTACTGGTATAATAAATGGCATAAGGAACTAAATCTTTTTGACCCAACACAGCTCCTAGAGCTGTATCTGAAGCATCCGTAGAAATATGGAAAGGGAGTTTCCAATTTGGTCCTCTCAAGATAGGTGCTTCAGATATTCTTGTTTTCAAAGTTTCAAAGGCCGATTGACAATCAGGATCCCATTTAAATTCACAGTCTTTTGTAAGCAATTTGAAGAGTGGAGATGCTATTTTAGTGAAGTTTTCTATAAATCTTCTATAGTAACCAGTAAATCCTAGAAAACTTCTTACATCTCTTTGACAATTTGGAATAGGTAACTTGGAGATGACTTCAACTTTTGATCTTTCAACCTTAATCCCATCTCCTGAAATATGATGCCCTGAAACAATCCCTTCAGTAAACATCATAAAGCATTTTTCATGGCTTAATGAAAGGTTTGTTTCTTTACATCTTATAAGGATTTTTTCCAAATTTTCTAATGCCTCTTCAAATGAATTACCATAAACTGTAAAATCATCCATATAAACCTCTACACAATCATGGATTAGATCAAAAAAAATTCCTAGTACTGCTCTTTGGAATGTTGCAGGTGCATTACATAACCCAAAAGGAAGAACTCGGTAGGCAAAAGTTCCCCATGGACAAGTAAATGTGGTCTTATCTTGATCTTCAGGTGCTACCTGAATTTGATTATAGCCACTAAAACCATCCAAAGATGAAAAGTACTTTTTACCTGCTAATGTATCTAATACCTGATCAATAAAAGGCAAAGGAAAGTGATCCTTCAAAGTTGCTTTGTTCAATTCCCCGTAATCAATGCATACCCTCCATTTACCATTCTTTTTAGGTACTATAACCAAAGGAGAAACCCATCGGCTATCTGAAATTGGATAAATGAAGTTTACATTGAGAAGTTTTTGGAGCTCTTCTTTCACTATCTCCCTAAGATTTGGATTCATCCTTCTTTGAGGTTGTCTCATTGGTCTACTGTTTTCCTCAATATAGATATGATGGATGCAAGTCTTAGGATCAATACCCTTCATGTCAGTATACTCCCATGCAAATGCAGTAGAATGTTTTTGCAAGATTTTGATTAGTTCTTTTTGTTGTGACTTTTCCAAATGTTTGTTGATATTCAATGTTTTTCCTGGAAAAATCTCAATGGTAGAACTACCAAACTCTTCCATAGAGTAAAGAGACATTTGTCTTGATGATAAATATTTTATGTCAGATTCCAACTGAAATTGTGTGGGGTCATATTCTGAAGATGTCTCAAAATTTTCTAATGTGTTCAGAATTTGACTATCCTCACTAATTTCCGAAATGGTAAAGACAAGTTGTATAATGTCCTCATCATCGACCCATTCATTGTCTCCTACTTCTGTAATTGCTTTTGCTGGAGGATACAAATTGAATTTCTTTATCGAATTACCATTAGAAATGTACATATCCCCAGATCTACAACTAATAAAAGCATCAGCTGTGGCTAGCCAAGGTCTTCCTAAGATAAGTGGGTGCCCTCCTAGATTACTCTTGGGAGTCAAAATCATAAAATCTACTGGATATTCCCAAGAATATAAGGAGACTGAAATATCTTCTAATACACCATCTGGTTTAATAATTGATCGATCTACAAGTTGCAGTAAAGTAGGTGTAAAAAGAAGGTTAGGAAGTTTTCGCTGTTCCATAGTCTGTCTAATCATAATGTTGATAGCAGCCCCTAAGTCAATCAATGTGTTTGGAATTTCTATACCATTTATATGTGTTTTGACAATTGGACTTCCTGGATCTATATACTTCTGCATGGTAATTTTTCCCATCATAATATCTGCAATTTTTCCTACCAGGTGGATTCTTCTTGTGTCTTTTAGTTTCCTTCCTGGTCTTTTGAAACTCAACTCCTTTATTGTTTTTGCTAGAATAGGAATCTCTCGAATGGCTTGTAGCAAGGGAATCTTGATACAAACATTCTTCAATTCATCTATAAAATCATAGTTAGGCAACAAGATTTGTTTTTCCACCCCCTTGTCAATTTGTAGTCTTTCAGGAAAAGGAGGTGTAGTTGAAGATGCAGGTTGCTTAACTATAGGAGTTGTGGGTGTTAACTTTTCTTTTTCTTTTTGAATATTTGAGTTTTTAAGAGATGCTTCCTCAGAACCCTCATTGACTTTAAGAGAGTCCTCCTCAGAGGTATCTTGTTCTAGGTCATCTATAGAAGGTTTTTCTAAAACTCTACCAGATCTGAGTTGTACATCATTGAGAGGAACAATCATATAGGTAGGAAATTGTTGTCCTTCTATCATGTAAGTATTATGAGGATTTTTATTGTTAGGATTTGGCAATGGCTGAGCTGGAAGTTGATTTGTCTTTTGTTGGTATGGGAGCATGAGTTGAGGATTTGGATTTTGTTGAGAAGGTTATTGTTGTGGAAATGGCAATGAAATTTGTGGATTTGGGTTTGGAAGTTGTGGAGCTTGTTGATTTTGAAAAGATGGAGGATATTGATAAAATTGAGCAAATCTCCCATAAGGATTTTGCATCCCTTGTACCCATGGCTGATATGGATTTTGATGTTGGGTCCAAGGTTGTTGCCAAGGATTCCAATTTGGTGGGGTTTGAAGATTCATAGGGTTGTTAAACCCTTGAGTTTGTTGTCCCTGCCAAGGTCTTCTTGCAACAAAACAGAGAGATTCTACCGAATTTGGGTCTTCTTGAAAGACAGCTTTGAGTCCAGGAATTGAAGGACAATCCTTGATCTCATGATTCTCTGAGCAAATCATACATGTTTCTACAACTTTTGCATCCAAGGGACATTCCCTTAAAGCATGTTTCTTCCTACATTTCTGACAAAAGATGGCTAAAGCATCTGTTTCTGCTTTCTGCTTGTTTTGGATTTTAAGGGTGTCTAGTTGTTCACTAAGGCTCCCTAAGATATCAGTTTTGAACTCATCAAGCATATTACCAATCTCTGCCCTACTTACTGATCCAGTTGCAGATTTGTTGGCCCTAATAAGAGAAGGATCCCTAGGCCCTTTTCCTGTTTTAGATTTTCCCCTTGAGAGATGGATACATAGTTCTGTTATATCACGAAATGGAAGTTGAGAAATGTCTCCTTTCCCCATCATGTTTAAAATGTCTATCCATTCATCTCTAATGGCTTTTAATATGAGGGCTTTCAAGGTTTCATCATCTAAGTTTCTCATCTTTGCTCTTTTCAAGTTGTATTGAAATCTCTCAAGTAAGTCTTCCAAATTTTCATCTTCTTTTTGCATCATTTTGAATACCTCATCCTTGTGATTGGTGGGCATACAATAGTCCAAGTATCTATCCAAAATTTTTTGTTTCATATCATTCCAATTCCTAATAGATTGAGTGGCTAATCCCATGAACCATTTCAAAGCAGCTCCATTCAATGTTGAAGGAAACAGTTTGAGTTTTTGAGAGTCTTCCATATAGTCATAAGTTTGGCACACAACTTCAAACTCAAACAGAAATGTTTCAGGATCCTCACTTCGCAATCCATAAAAGTTAGGAAGGATAGATGGTGAGATATTTTTCATCGTTGTATGAGTTTCCTCATCAACTATAGGGAATCCAAACAAGTTGTCTCCTTCCCTATTTCTTCCATTATTTCCTTCACCATTATTGTCTCCATTGTTTCCTCCTCCTCTACCTCTACCTCTACCTCCAAATCCATCTATTATTTCCTCTTCCATGATAGTTTCTTTAGAGTCCTTAAAGTCCTCTAGTTCTTCTATCAAGGGAGGATGAGAGGGAGTCTCTTCCTTTTCTAAATGAGATTTAGTAGATGGTATAGGAGAATCCTCTAATTCAGCTGCTCCTTGAATTCCAAATATCTTAAGGCTAGGGGTAGATGGTGGTGATTCTTGTCTATGCCTTGAAGAAGATGGAGTTGTGAAAATAGAACTCTTGGCTTTAGCTATAAACCTTCCCCTAGAATCTCTTACTCTATGCATGTCATTTTTTTTTTTTTTTTTAAAGTAGGGATAATAATTCTCTTTCTGATCTTCCAGGTCACACTAGGTGCAAGAAGAGAGCATACTTAAGAAATTACTTAAACCAATAATTCTCTTTTCTGATCCTCCAGATCACACTAGGTGCAAGAGGAGAGCATACTTCAAGAAATTATCAAGTTTTCCTTTCTTTTATTATTATTTTTTTTTTTTAAAGAAATTGGCTACCTAGTTACACTTCCCCGGCAACGGCGCCAAAATGTTTGGTCAATTTAGTGTGTCCTAAATTGCTACATTAATTTATCAATCCAGGATTCGTAAGCTGATGAAGTGTGGCGCACTATATGTGCAAGATAACCTATTTCTTATCTTTTTGTCGTTTTTTTGGTTTTTCTAATGTGAGATGGAAATTCTAAAATAAAAACAAGTATGGTTATGATTGTTCAAGGCAATGATATCCTTTATAATGATTTACCAACTTCAAACTTAAAAAGGAATTTGAAACATACAATGACAAAACTTGAAAGGAAATGAAAATGTGTTGCTAGTCTAATAAATCAAATAGTGAACTATTGAGCATGAAAACCAAACTATCCTTGCTGCTGTCTAAAAACAAAAGAAAATATGCTTAAAGAAATCCAAGAATTGCAACAAAGTAAATCTAAATCAAATTACATCAACTTATATTCTGATCCCTCGCCATTAGTCCAGCTATGGCTTTCGGAGGTAACCATAAACATCTTGAGCAATCTAATATCTAATTTGCAGAAAAAGAAACTAATATCAAACTACACACTCATACTTCAATCCCTCACCATCAGTCCAGCTGTGGCTTTCAGAGGTAACTGAAAATGACATGAGAAATTTAATATATCTAACTTGCAGAAAGTAAACTAATATCAAACTACACCTTCATACTTCAATCCCTCACCATCAGTCCAGCTGTGGCTTTCGGAGGTAATTGAAGATGTCATGAGCAATTTAATATTTCTAACTTGAAGAAAGTAAACTAATATCAAACTACACATTCATAATTCAATCCCTCACCATCAGTCCAGCTATGGCTTTCGGAGGTAACTGAAGATGTCATGAGAAATTTAATATTTCTAAATCTAACTACTGAAACAAATGTGCAAGACTGAAATAAACAAAGCAGTACTGGAATTAAACAAAAAAAAACTAAGATAAATAAATTAGCAGCAGAACAATATTGATTCCATGTCATTAGTCAAAAGATATGCAAATGCCTGGGCTGCCTATTTGTAATCTAAAACAAGAACACTGATCAGTAATCAACAATACAAAACATGAAAGATTATGGACAGAGGTAAGATGTAAAGCATGAAAGATTATGGGCCAGTAAGATGTAAAGCATGAAAGATTATAGCAGAGATGAAGCATAAATACCATGAAAGATGTAATGTATAAACACATGAATGATTTATGGCACAATGAGCTTAAAGAAATAAAACAAGAACTATACAATAATGCACAAAACCTCGGCGTGTGCGAGGGGCCCTCTACACTGACCTTGGCAACGGCCTTCAAATACACTTTGGAGTGGAAACGAGTCTTCTTATAAATTAAAATAGGTCATAGCAGGTGATATTACGGCACGGTGGCAACGTAATTACTTGATTACATTCTGAGCTATACGCAGACTAATCTAATGCGTATGCAAACGCGTTATTTATAACAAAGGTAATACCAACTAATTCCCTAATTTGTGTTGATGGAGAACACGTAAACCATTACGTCCAGTAGGATCATGGGCTGCGTTGAGGAGTAAATCTATGAAGTGGATGTTGAATTCGGCTTATGGAGCCATGTACAGGTGTTGATTTGTCTTCCGCAATTCAGAAACGGCCATATAAATCTTCACGTGACGAGAAACAGAGTCCTGTCACTGTGGGACTCTACGGTTGACTTCCACTTGGCCACCTTTGACCACAGCCTCCTTAGGTGAATTTGCTCAAGCCAATAGGACACGATCCATGTTCACATCATTTTTGACTTGCCCATGTGGCTCGTTTTTCCTGAAGACACCTGTAACATAGACTTTCACAAAATGGATGTGAAAAGTTGCAGCAGTTGCGGAAAGTGGGAAGATTCCGCAGCTAAATGAGAAAAAATCTAAATCAAACAGCAGACACAAAATATAGTTAAAAACCATTTTAGATGCTCTTTTGCAATTAATATACAATGATATTGACAACTTGGAAGGTTCGAGTGAATGAAAAGGGTCTAGGAAGATGTATAAGAATAATGCGATTTGAGACTCAACGAGATGTGAAGGAAGGACAAGACGAAGATCTTGTGAGATGTTTGATTGACATGGGCAGCCAAAAATAAGAACAAATATTGGAGACTATTATGAGAAAGGCCAGAGATGAATTTATACTTTTTAAGTGTAAGGAAGAGATTATAGTACTAGAAGAATTGTTGAGAGAGCCTAAAAGTGAAGAGGAAATTACAAGCAAAGGAGAAGAGATGTTTATAACATCTAAGGAGACTGGGGTGAGTTTAAATTGTCAAGTGTATGATGTATTTGTATGTGATGAAGAAGATACAAACGAAGTTGTAATAAAGGAGATGGAGGACATCTTATCTTTCGAAGGTAAGAGTGAAGTTCAAAGGCAATATGATAATGAACAAGTTTTTGTCTTCAAAGACAATAACGGTGAAGGAGAATGGGATTGTAATCAGCAGCTGGAAGAAAATGTTAACACAGGAAAAGAAGATCTCATGCAATGTAAGATTGTTGGGGTATGTGATAGTGCTAATTCTGTCATGGAAAAGTAGGGAATAAGACATTCAAATGTCTTATGCATCTTTGAAAGACGTGGAGAAGAAGTTGAAGAAAACAAGAGTTTTGAAACTGTTACACAAAGGAAAGGAAAACAACATCAAAGTAATTTGGACATAGAAATATAGAATTTGATGAAGCTTATGAGAAATGAACATAAGGAAAGGAGTTACAGACAGAGAAGACAAATAATCCGTTGGATCAAAGGCTAGACTGTAACAAACATTGAAGGAAAATTCAATGGAGTGTTATAAACGAATATATGGAAACCAGGAGAAGCAAGGAAAACACTAAAGAAAAAGGTATGGGATCCAGGAGGACAAAGATTGGAAGCACATGACCTGGAGATCATGATTATTTTCTACCTTGGGAGTCTGATGTAGAACTTTATCAATGGTTTCCAAAAATTTATTTTTAGTAGAATCTAGGAGGTTTTTTGTTTTTCAAAAGAGTTGGTTTTCCTAAGTATTTAATTAATTTAATTTTCAATATTTTGAGTGATTTATGTGAGACATTTAGAATAGGATTTAATTAAATATTGAGAGGAATATTTGTAAATTTTCTCGAATGTTGGAGAACATGAGTGATTGTTGTGGATTGAGATATTTTGAAATATTATAAATCTTATATTAGAAAGTAGTTCATGATTTATGGAGGATCCTTAGAATTTAGTTGAATGTTGAGATCCTCAAGGGATAAGAAGAGATTTTAGGAATTAATTGAGGACTTAGAGGATTTAGGGATTTTGTTGAGTAACCTATGGATCTGAACCATAATTGGTTATAGAACCTTTTGTATATATTTTTAAAGCCTCAAGGCACAAATAGGTAGAGAGGAAAATAGAGAGATATATTCTTAAAGGTTGTAAGCCTACGAGCATAGAGAGAGAGGAAGAGAAAGGGGCCATCTAAGAGTCGTATCAGGCCAGAGTTAGTTTGTAAACATAGTTTTATTTGTATATGTACATTTATTTAGTTAATGAGGAAATTGAATTCATTGTGACTATGCGTGTCATTCCTTTTAGGTGCTTAGTGATCTGTAACTGTAAATTTATGGTTTCTGTGTGATAAACATGGTGAATGAATTCAAATTGAAGTTATAAGTCTTTCTTAGTGATAAAGGACTTAATGGATGGGTAGAATCTATGTAATTCCAGTCTGGAGCTAATAGATGTGTGTATAGGTAAAGTAAAGAACAAATCACAAATTTTGGATGAAGAGGGGTAATATAGGAAGTGCTTTGTATTCAAAATAGAGACATCGTTAAAGAGAACAATAACAAGCTCATAAGAGATAGCGTTAAACAAGACAAAAGAAAATCTCAGGAGAGATAGTGTTAAAGGAAACAAGGATAAGCTCAGGAGAGATAGAGTTGAAGTATTCCAAACAAGCTCAGGAGGAGAAGTGTAATAGAGTTGCAGAGCGGTGACGGTAGAAATAACAGAAATTGACTAAGTAAGAGGATACCAAGAAGACTTCCAAAGGAGGAATCAACGGTGAGGATTGAATCGAAGAACCGAAGATTTAAGGTTTGATGATAGAGATAAAAGCAGGCAGAAGAGGCGAAGAAGAGTCACGTGAAGGTGAACGGATGGTCGTGATTAGATTGCAGATCTGAATGCGAGAGATGAACGGTTAAGATGACTTCGCAGAGTAAGTTAAGAAAGTGCAAAGTGGATGCATGTCAGCGTGGTGCTATTTCCCATTGAAAATTACTAAGTTTATAATTTAAGGACTTTAGAACGTAAATAAGATAACTTGCAATGCGGTAAGGACAGAAAGATGCGATACAATGAGGGGAGGCCACGTGTCATCACTGCGCAACATCGCACATGGTGTTGGGAAAAATACTGAGAGGGGGGGGTGAATCAGTATTTACTGCATATTCAAAACTTTTTACTTTTTCATTCTCTAAAACCCATACGCTACTTTCCTTTAGTAAACTCGCGTATACACGCGGATATCCTTCATACAACTCGCGTATTAGCAGAGATCTAAATATGCAAATATTTATTAACTTAGTTCTTTGCAATATTCATTCATCTGATGTTAAGTAAACAGTAAACATGTGTAGTAACAACAGAATAAACCATCACACAAAGCATCACACATGAACACTGGGATTTTTAGGTGGAAACCCAAGTCGGGAGAAAACCACTGCTGCAGTTGCTCAGCCTTCAATATTTTATTATAGAGAAAACATCTTACAACATATGTGCTGGCGCAGACTTGACCAGCACGCAGGCACCCACCTGCGCTCGTTTACCAGCCTCTCCTGGAAGGGAGCTCCAACCCCCTGACTCGTTTACCAGCCTCTCCTGGAAGGGATCTACGACCCCCTGCTCTCGTTTACCAGCCTCACCTGGAAGGGAGCTACAACCCCCTGACTGAAGGCTACAACCCTCAGCACCTCTATGGACCACGTTTCATCAATTTTCACACTGGATCCAAAGCTTCCTTTAGGACACAACATGCAGGCCACGTTTCATCATATTTTCAGACTGGACCCACTCCACATATTTAAGCTCCATCATACAACCAAACTGAAACAGACAACTCAGAACTGTAGAATACAGATAGCAGCAACACAGCAGAACAGATCAAACATTTCATACCCCTTGCTTCAGCAAACCCTAGTTTGCGTACGCGCTTTCCTTTCACTGATACCGCGTATATACGCACTTCCAATCACATCAACCCGTGTATACTTCTGTACATATTACAGAGCTAATTTCACTGCGCATACGCGCTTTCTCTTCAGCGAAGCCACGTATATACGTGCTTCCTCTGCGTAAAACTAGTGTATGGTTCTTCAGACATTTAGATCAATGCAATTCTTCAGAACAGATACATCACACAGATTTTACCCTTTACTTCAGACAGATGTTCGCCTCATCTCAGATCTAATCATTCCATAAACAGATCTAGAAAATACAAGTACATTTCAGATCTAGATACCCTTCTTCATCATTGGTGCATCATACATTCAGATCTATCATTCAACTGTAACCCTTTCCATTCAGATATACTTCAGAGAGAAGTATTCATTCAAGCTCAAACATCTTGCACCCACACTCATGATTTGCACAATGAATTTCTTCTCTTTATATAGGTTTACCCTTTTTCAATACCATGAGCCAAAACCACATTACTTCCGATGGTATTCTTGGACGGGGTCATTTAGACGAATCATTACCCAATACAATGGGTCAATACCATGGTGGTTACCCCTGGTTTTGCACTTTATGAGTGCTTTTGCCCATATGCGACTTGGCACGTTGTTTCCCGCGTGCATACGCTACTTCGCCTAGGCAAATCCGCGTATGCCTTGAGACATACTCTTTTCATCATAGATCTAGCACATACTGAATTTCTTTCTTCATTCCCTTCTGTACTCACTGTAGATACATTAGATGTACATCATTTAACAAGTTTATCAAGACATATTCTATCAAGCATAACTTCATCAAGTAGCTTTCCATCATCTTCATCAAGTGGGTTTCCATTAAGGACAACACATTCAGCATCATATTGCCAATAACATCATATCACATCAGATTTACATCATTACCAAGTCCATCAAGTCAAGAATAACTTCATCAGGTGGATTGCCATCAAGGACAACACATGCCAACAATCGCATGTCTTCATCTTCATTCAGTGGGTTGCCATCAAGGATAACACTCGGCATCATATTGCCAACACATGGACAGTTTTAAAGTTTAGTGTTAATATTTCACACGGTAAGGTGTTTTTATTGTGATGTGAAGCAGGAAGGATGGAAGGATGCGATGCGACAAGGGAGAAGCCACGTGTCAGCACTGTGCAATAGCACACTTAACATGATTTTATCATTTAACTCTAATCATTATAACTTTAAACTTGTGGGCAAGTGATTGCGATGAGTTCTGATGGGTTATCGTGAAGTGGGACCCTCCAGCAAGGTGTTCCACATGTCTTCATATATTTTGGGAAGGTTGTATGTTGTTTCAATTATACGAAATCTGAGATTAAATTAGCGTTGTTGATTGCTAAAGTATGTATGTTTAATAAAACTGAAATGTTATAAATCCACTGCATGGAAAAGGAGATGTATGTGAGCCATAACCCACAGGTCCTCGGTATTTGTTTAAATTCAAAGCATCGATGAAATAATGTAAGGTGAAGGGGTAGAAATGCATAAAGGTAAAGGTTATTATAAGGAGTTATCCACCGTGGTTAAAACTTCCGCGTGAATTTTATTTAAAATTGAAAAAAGTGGAAAGGCTAAGGTGGGTAAATGTGGGGTTAATTCCGCTAACCTTGCAAGTGTTGCATCTTTGGTTAATTGCAACCTTATGGTTGCATCATTAGGATGATGATTCCATATGAGCAACAATGGAAGAAGTTATGTGGATATCAAGAAGGGTGAATGCCAGCAAATCAACCAGATCAGCACAACACCAGATGTAGCAAATCAACCGGCACATCATCAAATTAGATCACAGAGCAGTGACCTTCTGAAAAATAGTGCCAAATGTCACATTAATCTCATCATGGCTATTTCATGGTCACACGAGTCAAATTTTGTTTTTTTTAATTAATAACAGATTCCCTAGTAGATATGGAAATCTGTTGTAGAATTGAGCTAAATACTTCATGCATTCGAAGTATCAAGGGTTGGATCCTGGATTGTAAAAAGCTTTTTTGTTGGAGAATTGTACTTTTTTGGAGTTGGAGCATCAATAATAAAAGACCCTTTGCAAGATACTTGAGTTGTGTTTATCTGGTGATGTCAATTCTTTTCTGTGTTAATGTTTTCCATTGTTCTTCTATAAGTGCATCATTTAAATCTAATTGTAAAGCAGAAATATGGAGACTTAAATTTTTTTGTAAGAGCACCTTATTTGTGGCTGTATTTACAATATTAATGTTTTTCTTATGAAGTCTGGTTAAGAAATTATTAATTTATTTTTAACCATTACTGAATTGATTTTTTCTATCATCTCATAATTTAGTATGTTTAAAGATCCAGTAAGTGTAGTTAGCTTGCCTTGTGAATGCTCTTGAAAATTTGATGCAACAACCAAGAATTTTATGTCTCCATATCCCAATGAAATTATTTTAAGTAGATATTCTAATCCAACTAAACAATCAATCAAAAATCAACCCATACAATCATTATAAGTATCCTAATATTAGAATCATAAAACAAAGCTAGATCTAAAAGAGAGATCCCTTTCTCAGTCTAGGAGGGTCGGATCGTAGGCTCCAAAGGGGTTTTGTGTTGTCCTATATAATTATTCTTGCCAATATAAGAAAGATAACACAGTGGCGACCATACTGGGGAATTTAACTAAAAAACTTGATTTTTCATTCAAATTCAGAAACCCCAGTTAAAAAAACATTGTATGATAGAAATATTTCTAATATTGGTTTTCTTTCAGTTTTTGAAAATAATCAGTTTCTCTACTTTAGATCTGAATTATGGCTGCTAAAATAATCTGAAATAGATCCCACCCTGATCCAAATCCTCCTCCTATAGTGGACAATCGTGAGAAGATTTTAAGAAAAACTCCTAGAACCGAGAGCCAAACAAGTAACATAATTCTTCACAGAGAAAATTCCCTCCCTGAACAATTTTTCACCTTACAAGACATCCATTTATATTTACACTTTGAACAAGTTTGATTCAGGACTAAATCTAAAAATCATATAGATCACACAGTATTTGATCCATCTATTCTACAACAAATTCCAGTGAAGGAAACTGATTCACAGACTCAATCTAATCTTCAACTTCTCCAAGATTTTGACACTCTCCAATATTTTGAAACAAAACTCACTTCAAAAATTGATGATGCTTACCTTCAAAAATATGTGGAATTAACTGCATTAACTATAGCAGCTTCTTCTATTATCCATCAGACTGCCAATCTTAAGTAAGCTAGTCCTACTCCTTCCACAATCCCCACAAATTCTTTTATCCTTCCTCATAAGAGTACTCAAACCTCTACACATACATATCCTCCCATCAGCCATCCTACTCCATCCACTATTTACCTTCCTCCACCACCTCCACCAATCATGGCAACCAGATATGCTCCATTGGTGTTTCCAGCACCATTGGCATCTATGCCCCAAGATTACCAGTCTAAAATTACATTATATGATGGAACTGGTCATGTAACTTCTCAACAACATGTTGAAAAAATGAATGATTGTTTTGATCTTCAAGAGGTTGATGAAGAAAGTGTTAAGCTAACGATTTTTGCTTAGAGTCTTAGTGGAGAAGTTAGAAAATAGTTCAAAACTTTACCTGCAAACAGTATCAATGATGTCACTACATTTCATCGAATATTCCTAAATAGGTGGGAAGTGAAAAAGAACCCTCTTAAAATTCTATCTAAATATGAAAACATTAGAAGGGCCCCAGTTGAAAGTGTTCAATATTATTGCACCCAATTTAATAGTTTATATAATGCAATACCTGCTCATATAAAACTGCCACAAGGTTTAGCCTTGGTTAAATTCCCAGATGGTTTTGAACTAGAAATGTCATATCATCTAAGGGAAAGAAACTCAACCACATTAGGGGAAATGCAGAGGGATGCGGTGAGAATTTAAGCCAACCTGATAGCAAAAAGAGCTAGAATGAGAATGAAAATAAGAGTTACTATAAGAGAAGAACCTTAAACTTCCACATCTGATGATATAATTGACTCACTAGTTAGAAATATGGAAATAATGATGGAGAGAATCAATTTAAATGATAGAACCTTTCCTAGAGAAAATCAACCAGCTCCTCAAAATAGAAATCAAAATCCTAGAAGAAACCCTCCTCATATAATAAAGAGAGAGAAACTAGGTCCTGATTAGAAAATTAGGCCTCCATTCCAAGAGAATTATGCTGATGAGGATGAAGGAGTAGTTGAGGAAGTAGAAGAAAATCAGATAAATTTGATGGGAATTAATTTAGATGACTGTTTTTCTCACTCAAGAAGAACAAGAATTATTTTCATTAACTCAAACAGAATTGGAATCTGAATAATTTGATGATTATAAACAAGGATTTGAGAATGCTATCATGGAATTTCACAAACAGTATAACCTTAGAAGTAAGAAAAAAATTGATAATTCCAATAAAAATAATTCTGAAAACTCTGCCAAACAGGTCTCTGAACCTGATCTCAACAAAACAATAGAAAATTCAAAGAAAAGTGTAAACAATTTAGAAAAGAAGAACACATAAAACATTACTAGGAGAACAATTGATACTCTTGCCAAAACTGCTCAAAATGATATCCCTAGTACAAGCAAAAAAACTGAACTTTCCAAAAAAGTAGTGGAAGAAATGACTGATTTTTCAAATCTTCTTAAGATTCAAACACCGTTCAACATTGAGAATGAACTTGCTAAACTGAAAATTTCTATTCATCATACTTAATTGATAAACAAGAATCTGTATAGGACTCATGTCCTAAAAGCACTCAACATAGGGGAAATTAATGATATTGTTAATTTAAATGATGATCAACCTGGAATTTTGTTTGGGCCAGAAGTTGATGGTAAACCTCAAGAAGGAGGTGTTCCCCCATTTTATGTCAGTCTTAATATTCATGAAATTTTTTTCCATAATGCCATGTTGGATTCAGGTGCATCACATAATATTATGCCAAAGGCTGTTATGGAGAAACTTGGCCTTGAAATTACTAGATCCTATAAAGATTTGTACTCATTTGATTCTAGCAAAGTTAGATGTCTAGGTCTTATCAAAGATCTTTGTGTCACTCTAGCTCAGATACCAGCAAAGAGTCTATTGATGGATATGGTAGTAGCTGACATCGCTCCTAAGTATGGCATGCTTTTTTCATGCTCATGGGGAGAAAAATTTCCAGGGACCCTTTAAATGGATATGACTTATGCTACGATACTAGTGTTTTTTCAACCAAGAATATTGTATAGAGAAAATTTGATGAAGTACATGGTGAGTAGTCAAGAAAAACCACATAATTATTATCTGTACTCTCTCCATACTGACCTTGACTCCTTCATTCTTTATAATGATGGAGACATTGACACACAGGTTACCCATGCAGAAAATGATCTAAATGAAAAAAATGAAAATCAAATACAAACTGTACAACAAGACCTTGAAAATTGACCACTTTGGAATATGAGTTTTGATGGCTCATGTGGCAAAGAAGGCTCATAAGCAGGTATCTGGGTATAAAATGCATTGAAAAATCGTGCAGAAGGTCACTCCTACAAAATTAATTTTTTGTGCGCAAACAATATAGTAGAATATGAAGCCCTACTTTCAAGATTACAATTTCTGAAAATATTAGGAGCTAAGAGGATTTTTGTCCATGGTGACTCTTAACTAATCATAAGACAAATTAAATCAGAATATGCTGCAAAACATCCTAGATTGAGAGCATACGGAAATGTTGTGCTTGATTTTATAAGAGCATTTGAAGAATATGATTTGGCTGTTATCCCAAGAAATCAAAATTTCCTAGAAAACAGTTTATCCTTTTCAGAAAGTACATGTCAATTCCCTCACCCAAACTGACAATACATAGTAGAGGTTAAACATCGTCCATTTGTGCCTGATAACATGAGATACTAGCAAGTATTTAGTAATGACAAACAAATTGAGGTTTTCTTACAATCAAAGGATGAATTTGAGGATAGAAATATAGAATTAGAGTTTGAAGAAGATAGTCACACTAATGTACAAATTAGTGTAGATAAACAGTCTGCTATTTTGGATGTACATATTTCAGCAAATAAAATTGTTCATAAGACATAAATACATAAAGACCCAGAAAAAGAGGAATTCAAAGTACTTCAACTCAAGGATAACATCCTGCCTAGAGGAATTGTTCCTTTAGAATAACTGTTTGACTTTAATGACGTGGCCAAGAAACCAAAAATGGAACCAACAGGGGTAAACATTGAAGAGTGTAATACATGCAGTGAACAAAAACCCAAAATAATGAAATTGTCAAAATCAGTGCCTATAGTTATGAAACAAAGGTATATAACTCTATTTAAGGAATTCATAGATGTATTTTCTTGGAGCTATGAGGACCTAAAAGGTTATGATACTAGCATTATTCAACACAAAATTCAAATCAAGGAGGATAAAAAACCTTTCAAACAAAAATTGTGTAGGATAAATCCTGTCTTAATGCCCTTGGTTGAGAAAGAAATAAAAAATGTACGAATCTTAAATCATAGTTCCACTTATATATTTCAAATGGGTATCCAAAATTGTCGCTACAAGAAAGAAAATAGGTGAAATCAAACTTTGCATTGAGTTTAGGAATCTGAAAAAAGTATCCCTTAAGGATAATTACCCCTTACCAAAATTGGACCACATATTGCAGAGGGTAGTAGGCTCCAGTAGGATCTCTTTGTTATATTTATTTTTAGGTTATAATCAATTTTTAGTGCATCTTGATGATCAAGACAAAACGAACTTTACTACTCCTTGGGGGACTTTCATGTATGTGAAAATTCCCTTTGGATTGATGAATGCTACTGCTACTTTTCAAAGAGATTCTGTGCACATTTCTTTTGCAAATGAAATTGGCCATTTCATTGATATCTATCTTGATGAAATTACTATATATTCAAAAATTGATGAAGGTCACTAGGCACATCTAAGAAGAGTTTTTGAAAAATGTAGAAGATTTGGAATTTCCCTAAATCCCAAGAAAACAATGTTCGGGCTTGAAGAAGGAAATATTTTGGGTCACATTATTTCTCAAGATGGAATTAGAGTTGATCCCAACAGGATTGAAGTTATACTCAAAATCAGTCATCCTAGGAACCTCAAAGAACTTCAATATTTCATTGGTAAAATATATTTTTTTAGGATATTTATACCCAATCTTGCAGAACGTTTGAGAAATATAACCAACATGCTTAAAAAAGATTCAGAAATTAAGTGAAACATCAAAGCTAAACAATATTTTGATCTATTCAAGAAAACATTAACAAAAGCTCCAGTCTTAATCAACCTAGATTTTACCAAAGACTTCATAATTTTTTCTTTTGCATTTGAACATACTATTGCTCATGTATTATTGCAAAAAAAACAGTTAAGGACATGAACAACCAATAGCATTTTTTAGCAAATCCCTGAGAGATGCATCTTTGAAATACAACATTATGGAAAAAAATGATTTTGTTCTAGTTAAAGCATTAAAGAATTTTAAAGTTTTCATTTTACATTCACATATTATTGCTTATGTGCCTAATGAAGTAGTCAAAGACATTTTAATGCAGAATGGTCCTGATGGAAAGAGAGGCAAATGAATTGTTGTTATTTTGGAATATGATTTGGAAATTAGACCTACCAAATTAATCAAAGGGCAAGGATTAGCCAAATTGATGGCTGAATCAATTTTTCATGCACTAGAAATCAACATGTTCTATTCATTGTATGATAAAGAGGAACTGGTGACTCCACAAACTGATGAAGCATTCCTAAATTCTCCTTGGTATGCAGATATATTATATGTTTTACTTAATTTGAATGCTCTTCCTAGTTTGTCCAAAACTAAACCTAGATTCCTAAAATTGAAAGCTGCCAAATTCTGCATTCTATAAAATGTCTTATACTGGAAATATGTTGGAGGTATTTTACTCAAATGTTAGCTAAAAGATGATGCAGATAAAGTTATGTAGGAATTCCATGAAGGTGAATGTGGTGGCCATATTTATTGTAAAACCACTTCCAATAAGATCCTTAGAGTTGGTTTCTACTAGCCTACCCTTTTTCCTAACATCCACAAGATGGTAACTGCCTGTCACAAATGTTAAATTTTTGAAGGAAGGAGAAAATTGTTGCCCTTGCCCTTGAAGCCCATTTCTGTTGAGATCCCTTTCCAAAAATGGGGATTGGATTTCATTGGTGAAATTCATCCTCCCTCTTGTGCCCAACATAAGTGGATTCTTACTGCTACAGACTAATTTACCAAATGGATAGAAGCCACTCCTTCCAGAAATGCCACTAATTCTGTCATTATTAGATTACTTGAAACAAACATCCTTTCTAGATTTGGTTGTCCTAGAAAGCTTATCACTGATAATTTTGCAGCTTTCAAGTCCAAGAAAATGGTTTATTTTTGTCAAAGGCACCACATCACTTTGGGACGTTCAACAACCTATTACCCTCAGGGTAATGGATTGGATGAATATTCAAATAAACATTTGGTGAATATCATCAAAAATATCTTGGAAGAAAACAATAAATCATTGCATAACAAGTTGGTCAATGCACTTTGGGGTGATAGACTTACTACCAAAAACTAAATTTGCATGTCTCCATACCAATTGGTCTATGGAATGGATGCAATTTTTCATTCTTCTTTAGGAGTTCTAGTCATGAAGATCATTCAGGAAATTCAAGTTGAACCAAATGATATATAGAGAAGGATTAATCAAAATATTTAGTTGTAGTAGTCCAGAGAAGTGGTATATAATATAACTCAAGTAATTCAAGAAATTATCAAGAAGATTTTTGATAAAAGAAAAAAGGCTGATGATTTTCATCGAGGAGACAAAGTTTTGAAATGGGATTCCAGAAGAGAAGAAAAAGGTAAACATGGAAAAATTATGACAACCTTTGGCAAGGGCCATACATTATTGATGCTTTAAAAGGAAACAATGCATATTTCCTTAAGAAGTTGGATGGAACAAAGATACCTAAAGGTGCTGTCAATGGCGGGATGTTGAAGAATTATTTATCTTAAGAACACAGTTTGATCTTTCATCATTGTAAATACCATAGTTTTACAGTTTATTATTTGAATAATTCATTAACAAAGGTTGAAACCCATGGAAAATTCCCTAAGCGTGGTTTGATGAGTTGTCATAAAACAGAAAAAAAAATAAGATGAAGTTTTTTCAGAAAATAGAGTACTCAAGGCTATTGATTTGTTGTTCTTGAAATTTCACTTGGAGAAGTTCCATCCCTAGCTGGAGCCACTGTTAGGGTACTAAAAATTATAGGATATCAAGGTGATTGAGTATTTCATATTTGAAATTTAATATTCTACATGATTTTTAGTATTCAAATGATTTCCAAAAAATAAAAATAAAAGGAAAAATAAAAGAGGGTATATTGAAAAAGATATAAAGAAAAAAGAAAGAGAAAAAAAAAGAAATAAAACCACAAAAAGAATCATACTGAAAGTGTTTCAAATCAAAATGCCACTGTTGATTACATTATTTTGTTCAATCATACAGTCTAAGCATGATTGAACAATTTTAATTTTTTGTTGGATAGGTTAGAAAATGAGGATTTTCCAAGCAATTTAACTTTGGAAAATTAGTTGTTAGGTAGAAATAAAATTGACTCAACAGTTTAATCTGAGTCAATGGAAGGAATAAGGGATAGAGTATGTTAAATTTTTATAAAAAAAAGAAGATTTTTGGTTCTGCAAGCCTAAATGCACCCCGCAAAAGAATGATCAAAAAATTTTAGAATAGTTAAAGGGTAGAATGGAAGAAAATAAATGTGAAGATACATGAAATTTATTACAAAGTGTTATTCAAAGTATTTCTTGTATTCTCATGTATGTAGGAAAAATAAAAAATAGAGGATATCTTGAGTTTCAGGATTAATTTATTTATTTGACATATTATGTCATGTCCAAATATCTTAAGTCCCGAAACTATACCCCCTCTCAACATTTATTCACTTGACCCCGCCATTCACATACCCATCCCATCACTGTTAAACCCTTATCATCTTCCATCTCATCTCTGCCCCCTCGATCTCATTTGATGGCCCACAACCTTTTCCGGCCCACCCTCATCCTCCTAAAGTTAACGTTGGGGAGGGGGGGGGGGGTCTGAAATGGGCGGTTTACGAAACTATCCCATCTGCTACGTGTTGGGCACTAATAGTTTTGCACCCCCACCCCCGCCCCCCAAACTCCTTTCTGCATACCGGCCTACACCCCCTGAAAAAACTAGTTTCCACTATGAGAAAACCATGCCATTGACCGTAATTCCCTGCCATATCTGTTGCGCCACGATGACCACTACTGTCACGTCTTCCCAATAACTTCCACTCCCACCTAGAGAATCGTTAAGAATTTAATTACTTAATCCATTTCCCAATAGACCTGCGCCATGTCAACAGAAACCCCCATGACTTTACAAAGATATCTTTCCCCACTTATTTCAAAGTTTACATTGCTTCTGTGTTCTTTTGTAACAGATGATCAAAGTTTAAGTTTTATAGATCTCAAAAGAATGCGGTAAAGGTTTCAATTGCCTATAGATTAAGGTGAACTCCCCCTTCTTGAGTCCCCTTTTCTCCCTTTTCCTCTTCTGATCAACATAATTCCCTTCTATTTCTTCCCATTTACTTCTAATCCCTTTCTGTGCACCTAAAAATACAAAAAACAGAGTCAGTTCTGTTTTCAGGCACAGTCATTCCACCAAAAATGAAAGAGCAGGAGCCATTTAATCCAATGGTTCACCCTCAGGTGGACGTTGACCATGTGGCCCATGCTAACAGAGATTTTTAGATATACAAAACTCTTTCAGAGTTTTATATTTTTGATGTATAATGTTGGTTGGAGGACAAGCTTATTGATGAAGTCGATGATATAGGGTTGTGGGACACTAAATTACCATATTATATATTCCCAAAAACCAAGAGTTGCCCTGAATTCATAAGAAAATGTCAGGTCTGCTACATTCTAAATCAAAGGGCTATTGTTGCGCCCATAGGAGAATTTATTTTCACCATTAGTGCACAGTCCATCATGCAAATGATGCAATATTTGGTTGTTGAAGAAACCACACCATTTTCTTATGAAACCCTGAGAGAATTATACCATAAGTTGGATTTTTCCAGCAGAGCCAAAACACTTAAGTTATTTATGGCTATAGATGGTCCATTGCCCAAGAAAAATCCTCCATTTTCATCTTCCACATTCCCTGATAGGACCCAACATATAGTCACTATTATTTCTTACTTGTTAGGATATCATTCAAACCAGTTTATAGATGAATAAATGATAGGTTTTCTGTCCATAATTTCATGAGATTCTAAACTTTCCATTATGTTTAACTTCATTCAATTCCTGGAAGATTCCATTCATAACCAGTTTTTCAAGTTTCACAGGGACGAAGTGTTTAAATACACTTTAATCATTGTCTATATGTTTGTATATTTTCAGGAAAAAAGGTTCTAGTTTACAATGAGGAAGGTGAATGAAGATTCCCAACCTCAGTCAGTCATCTTCTGGACAATATTGCTAGTGAAAGACTAGAAAGATTACAACTACAAAGGATTCATTGAAATTTTTTTGCATCCAACTATGAGCATCCTCAGTAGCACAGTGGAACCAAGGATCAGTGAAGACATTAGAAAGATTATGCAGCTATTAGATCAAGCCAAAACTGGAGAATAGTACTTATACCAGAACTACATAGAACTTATAATTTACGTGTGTGAGTTGCCCCCTTGAAAGTTGTCAACGTTCCTCCCCATGAGGATGTTTTCCCTGTAGTACATTAGGTATATGATAAATGCAGATGAGGTAAATTTTGTATCAACCAAATAGAAGTCTCAGTTTAGTATCAAATCCAAAATTGTTCATTTCATTTGCAACAGTAGAGCAACAGGAGAGGAAGCTGACAAGATGTTGAAGGAGATTAATTTCACACATAGTTTCACTTGGTATTGTGACCCATTAGGTATCATCTCTAAGAAAAGGGTGGAAAATAAATCAACTCCACATATCCACACACACGGGCCTGAGATTGAGCAATTCATGAACCATACATAGTGGACATAAAACACCTTGCAGGAGGCTGAAGAGCAGGTGATTTCATCTTGAAGCATAAATACCCCTACACCATAAGAAAACAAGAGTACAGAAGATAAGAAAGACAGAGGGAAATATCAAGAGAAAGAGGCAATAGGAAAGATGCCAAGAGATGATCAGTCTACTTTGGAGATTGATACATCTAGCAGGGAGTTCAAAATTAAATATATGAAGAGCGAAAGAATTCACATGGACATAGATTAAAGCAAGGAAACAGAGCAATAGACAGTCATAACTATCAGAGATTCTCCTAGTTCTTCTCAAGAAGGTGGCCACACGATATTTTCTACAACTTCAGCTACAATTCCATTTCAGCAAAAAAGCCTTCAAACACCTACATCTATTGCTGCTACAGGGGAAAAGGAGGAAACCATATATGACACCTTCAGGGCGATTAAGAGAAAAAATGAGATATTGAAGACCAAAACCTACAACTAGTTTTGGAAGAAGACCACCAGTTCACAAAGTAGGCTTCTGTCTACATTTGATTCAGAAACAAGAAAGATGTGCATGGATTTCTGAGAAGCCCAAACTTCATAGCCTAAATCACCTACTGATTTCAAGCATACTTATTTTGATTTAAATGTCAAGAAAATCCACCCAATATATCAAATGGAAATGAACAAGCAGACTGGAAAGATGATCTCATCTACCTTTGCTAGTACAAAAATGAGTTTATCTATATTACAGGTATCACTAGCTAATATTCAATCACAATTCAAGATGGAGAAGATTTCTTCTCTTGTAAAGGATACCAGAATTAAGTCCTTGGAGGATTTAGTTGTAAATATTGGCTATGATCTAAGAAATATAGTGGCAGTAAAAGAGCTCCTGAAGAAGAAAAACATAGACATAGCAGCCTTGAGAAAGAAACTCAAAATGTCAACTACTGAAGACCCTTTGACGAAGGACATAGAAGAGGATGAAACAAAAAAAAACAGAAATGATGAAGCTAATAATCGAACAGTCGGTACAGATAAACCAGATGGAAAAAAATGGAGAAATTGACAAAGGAAAAGGAAAAATCAACACAGATAGCCATCGTTCCATTAGAGTTTGTTCCTCTTGTAGTTGTACATTCAACTACATCAGAAAATATAGGTACATCAGGTGGTAAAGAACAACTATCCAAATCCATGGTGAAAATTTCTTTACAGAAAAAAGAAATTAAAAGGCTAGAGGCAGATATTAAAGTTTTACAAGATCAGATAACAAGAAGTGAATCAGCTCATTTGACAAAAAAATAGATAAATAAAAGGTTGATGTAAGGCTTATAGAATTCTCTACAAGAATATTCTATTGATAGCATGGTCAATGAAGTCAAAGATATCATATGGACAAGTATCACTGAAACAATGAATGAAATATGGCCTTCTATTCAAATCATATCTGAACAAAATGAATTGATTGAACAGGTAAATGATGCAATATTTAGGGCCACCAAGGAGTTTTGGGACAAGCCTGTAATTGCAGATAATATCATCAGGTTTCTAAATTCGAGGAGCAGGTATGAATTTGAGGAAATTGGAGTAGAAGATAGAACATAAACAATTTTAGAGGTCAAGAAGGAGGTCACTAAGAAAAGTTTGGTCACAGAGTTGGAGGAAAAGTGCCACAATTTAGAAGTTGTTGTCAACAAATTCTTTAACAGAATCGAGCCACTAACCAAAAGAGGGTTACCTTCACTATTTGTGATAAATGATAAGCTTATGGCTAGGTAGGACTAGGTGAAGAAGCTCACAGAAATTTCGAAGGATACAACCAAGAATGAAAATGTTAAAAATACCATGACTAGAAGAGATTTTATAGATGTTATCAGTAATGATATAATTATTCAGCATGAAGTCAAACACATTTTTGTGTTGAGGCCTACTTTAATTAGATACACAAAAACATATGAGTTATATCAGAAGGTGATTAGGATGAATATTCCTGATGAGAAACAATGGAAGAAGTTATGTGAATACCAAAAAGGGTGAATGCCAAAAAATCAACCAGATTAACACAACACCATATCTAGCAAATCAACCATCACATCATCAAATTAGATCACGTAGCAACGACTGTTTGAAAAATAGGGCCAAATGTCACATTAATCTCAATGTGGAAATTTCATGACCACACTAGTCAAATTTTGTTTGTTTTTTAATTAATAACAGGTTGCCTAGTAGATATGGAAATCTATTGTAGAATTGAGTTAAATAATTCATGCATTCGAAGTATCAAGCATTGGACTGTGGGTTGTAATATTTTTTTTTGTGGCTGTTGGAGAATTGTACTGTTTTGGAGCTAGAGCATCAATAATAAAAGACCCTTTGCAAGATACTTGAGCTGTGTTTATGTGGTGATGCCCACTGTTTTCTTTGTTAATGTTTTCCATTGTTTTTCTATAATTGCATCATTTAAATATGATTGTAAAGAAGAAATATGAATATTAATATTTGTTGCAAGAGCACCTTATTTCTGGCTGTATTTACAATATTAATGTTTTTTCTTCTAAAGTCTGGTTAAGAAATTCTTAATTTCTTTTTATCCACTACTGAATTCATTTTTTCTATCATATCATAATTCATTATGTTTTAAGATCTAGTAAGTGTATTTAGCTTGCCTTGTGAATTCTCTTGAAACTTTGATGCAACAACCCAGCCTTTTATGACTCCATAGCCCAATGGAATTAGTTTAAGAAGATCTTCTAATCCAGCCAAACAATCAATCAAAAAGAAACCCATACAATAATTATACCTAGCCTAATATCAAAATCATAAAACAAAGCTAAATCTAAAAGAGAGATCCATCTCTGAGTCTAGGAGGGCTAGATCCTAGGCTCCAAGGTGGTTTTGATTTTTTCCTATATAATTATTCTTGCCAATCTTAAAATTATTGAACGATAACATTCTCTAGGAGGCGCTGGAAACTATGGATTTTACCATGACATACACCTCCATTTTTATGGAATTTATAAATTCTTCCCTAGATAAGGGATTTTTGTAAACCTTAAGCATGTAACCATTGACAAGTAGGGTAATTCCTTCCTCATCTATGGTTCTGATCTGAACTGCACCATTATCATAAAAATTTTCCACTTTGTAGGGTCTCAGCCATCCTTAAACCTTGAGTCACACAACATCACCCAATCTCCTTCTTGAAAGGTATTTTCCTTAATGTACTTGTCATGCTAGACCTTCCTTTGTAGTTGCATCACCTCTGTGTGCAAGAGTGGTTGCATCCTAAACTCATCCAATCCATTTAATTGCATTAACCTATATTTTTGGGAATTTGATATATCTAGGTCTAACTTAGCTGTCATTCTTAAGGTATTGAATTCAAAGTCAACTGAAAGCAGATATTTCTTGCCATAGACCAGGTCATAAGGAGTGAATCGTGTTATTTTTTTCCAAGTAGTGTTGTAGGCCCAAATAGCTTCTACCAATCTGTCCAACCAATATTTCCTTCTACTGCTCACAACCTTGGTGAGGATACTCTCCAAGGCTTTATTGGTCACTTTCACTTGCCATTCACTTGAAGGTGGTAGGCAGTAGAAGTCTTATGCTTTATCTTGTGCCTTCTTAGAAGATATCAATGAGATGAGATGTGAATTTTTCCTCCTGATTAGTGACTAATTCTCTGGGGTATCAAAATTTGTAAAACACATTCTCCCTCAGAAATTCGACTACTTTCTCCTCGGTTTATACCTTCACAATTTTTTTTTCAACCCACTTTATGAGGTAGTTAGAGCATAATATGATATACTTTTTATGTTCGGATGGTGGATCAATAATTCCAATGAATTCCATGCCCAATTTTTCAAATGTCTCAAGAGCCACCTAAGGGTGAAAATACATCTCATCCATTTATGTAGGTTTCCCCATCCTTTGGCACTGGTCACACTTCAGAGTGTACCTTCTGGAATCCTAGTGAAAGGTAGGATAATAGTATCCTGGTTGCAAAACTTTGAAGGAAGTACTTTTTGCAGCAAAAAGGCCCACACAAGGGCTATCATGACATATAGAGAGGATACCAAAAAATTCTTCCTCCCTCAGAGATCTTCTAAGAATTTGGTCATGGCCTAGCCTGGAGATATTTCCCCCAATCCATGTGAAAGGGGTGTTTTTTCTAATGATCTTGCTTTATCCTTGAATGAGTGATTAGGAGGGAAATTTCCAGCAACCAAGTAGTTAGATATGTCAGAAAACCATGGTCATTATTCTTATATAGAGAAGATATTTTAATTTGGTAGTTAGTCATCCACCATTCCTTCTTCATCTACAGATAGAGCTAACCTGGATAAAAAATCTGCAACAACATTCTCCTTTCTAGGTTTATCAACAATGGTTAGGTCAAAATGCTATAATAATAACAACCATCTAATTATCATAGAATTAACATCTGGTTTTTTAATTAAATATTTTATGGTTGCATGGTCAGTGTGTACAAAGGTCTAATACCCAGTGACATAATTTCTAAATTTGTTTAAATCATGTACATCACTAACATCTCGTTCTCTGTGATAGTATAATTGAGCTCAACCATAGAAAGGTTCTTACTGATGAAATAGATTTAATAAGGTAATTTGCCTTCTAACTACCCTAATGTTGCCCTTACAGCTTTGTCAGATGGATCTGTGTGTATGTGGAAAGGCAGAGTCCAATTTGGATCTCTGAGAATGGGGGCAGTAGTTAAATTTCCTTTAATGAGCTCAACACCTTCTAGACAAAGACTGGAGTAATTAAACTTAGAATATTTGGTCAATAAAGCAAACAGTGGCTAAGCCATCTTACTAAAATATTTGATGAATCTCTTATAATAGTCAGCTAACCCTAATAAGCTCCTAACATCTCTTTTCTTTTGAGGAGTAGGTACCCTTTTGATAATAGTGATTTTTCTTAGGTCCACCTATATATTCCTGCTTGGGAGATTGAGTGTTTCGATACACCTCCTAGTGTTTTTTGGAATTCACACTTTTCTGTGTTGAGGGAGATATGCATATCAATGCACCTTGTCAGCACATTCCCCAAATTGGAGAGAGCTTCTCGGAAGTGATCCACATAGGGTGTGGAATCATCCATGTAGATTTCAACTGAGTCATGGAATCGCTCAAAGAAAATTCTCAAGAAAAATCTTTGGAAGGTAGTCAAGGCATTGCAAAACCCAAAGGGTAGGACTCTGTAAGCGAAGCTACCCCAAGGGCAGGTGAAATTAGTCTTGTCCTGGTCTTTAGGGCTGATTTGGATGTGGTTATACCCATTGAACCCATCTAAGAAGGAAAATAACTTCTTTCCTGCAAGGCCATCCAGGACTTGGTCTATAAAGGGAAAAGGGAAATGGTCCTTATTGGTGGCTTTGTTAAGTTCCTGATAATCAACACATATTTTCCATTTTCCATTCTTCTTCGGGACTAGTACAAGAGGAGATACCCACTCACTGTCTAATATATGATAAATGAAACATTCATCCAAAAATTTCTGTAGTTCTTCCTTGACTGTGTCTTTTAGAGAAGGGTTAATGGTTCTTTGGGGTTTTCGCACAAGCTTGCATCCTTCCTTAATGTAAATATAATGTTTGCATACTGAAGGATGCACCCCTATCATGTCCTTGTAATCCAAAGAAAATGCATCTAGGTTTTCTTTTGGAAGCTAGAATAGCTTCTTTTTTTCTTCATTTGAGAGGTTTGAGTTGATTTTTAGTGAGATGGAAAGGAAAAACTCTACACGATTTGTGGTTTCAGAGGTTGAATTGACTGAGTGCAATTATTAACGAGGTTGGATTTCAGATTCTTTGACTAGGTTTTCAAGCGGGTTGTTAGTGGGGGACTGGTTTTGAATGACATGGTCGATGAGTTCATATTCATCAAGCTGCCCCCGTCTAGGAACAACATCTATAGTACAAATGGGCGTAGTGTTATATCTCTCATATTATTCATCCTCCAACCACATAGGTGGATAATTATCAATGGAAGGCTCGGTTAGAGGATATAATACCATCTATTTAGATAAGGGCTCATTTTTATTAGTCATGTTTCTGGCCCAACAATTGATATAAGCATCCATAGTGGCTAACCAAGGTCTCCCTAAGATGAGAGGATATTCATTGAACTTGGTTTTTGGCTACAGAAGAGGGAAATATATAGGATACCCCCAAGATTCAATTGAAACCATAAAATCCTTAACAATTCATTCTGGATTTACTATGGACCGATTTGCAAGTTGCATAACTATTGTGGTTTTCCTCAAAGTCTCTTGGAGGTTGAGCTTCAACATAGTTTCCTTGTTCATGACATTTATGGTAGCCTCGAGATCAATTAGACTATTGGGGACTATGAACCATCTATCTTCACATCTACAACTAGAATTCCAGGGTCCAAGTACTTTGGAAAGATCACCCTTCCCAACATTAAGCCGAACAATTGTCCTTCTACATTAACGAAGGGGGTATCCTTCTTCTTTCTCCCAAGTTTCTTGAAGCACTTTTCCTTGAGGAGCCTATTGTTAATAGGATCATCTTTAATGGAATGGAGAAGAGGCGTCTTTACACACAAATTTTTCAGTTCTCCTAGAAGTTCAGTATCCTCTAGGGTGTGCTGACTAGAATGGATCATGCGCTCGGGAAAAGGAGGTTGTTGGATTTAAGTGTTAGTTTCTTCCTTTTCCTCCTCAACCTCTACAGGTGGAGATATAGGGTGGTTGTTTAGGAGTACTCTTCCTGACCTGATATTAATCTCTTTTATCTCCACAACATTAGCTGGATAAGATGTCTCTCCACTATAAACCAGTTGTGTTGGTTTGTTGTTCTGGTTCAAATTGGGTTGTGCGGGCATCTGGGGAAACTTGGGTGGAGGAACATGAATAAGTTGAGGTTGAGTTTTGGGTGGAGGAATTAGAGAAGGTGGTTTTTTATTTTGAGGCCTCCACCCTTGGGACAGATTGTTCCACTAAGGTTGTTGACGAACATATTGTTGAACTGGTTGGTTCATAGGTTGAGGATGATATGGAGGGTTGTAAGGCCAAGTAGGAGGTGTAGGCCAAGATGGAGGTGTGGGCGTATACCAAGGTTGCATGGGTCCATTCTGATTATTCTGATAGTAAGAGCAAGGGGCACCTTTCATGCCCTATTGATATGATATAAGGGCTTGAGTTATTCTCTGGTCCTACTTCCACGCCTTATATTGTAATATCCCAAAAGGGAGAATGTAGTAATACTAAAACACAATATAAGAACTGCAAAAAAGTAAACAATAAATCTAAATACACCATCAAAATGTAAAGAATAAATAAGCCATTTTATTATATAGGAGGTGGATAACAAGTACAACAATTCTAAAAATATGAGACACTCAAGCCAAAGAAATGGCCTAGAATGACCCTGAAATGATCCCATAAGAGGGACTGCGTAACTAATGGACTGCTAGAAGGAAAACTCTATTGTTGTTGTTGCAATTATTAGGAATACAACTTCCAAGAAAATGTAAAGTTAGATATAGGCATTTTGGGAGCTGTAATGATGCTAAAACTTTAGATCTGGGCTCTATGACAGATACCCAAGATAACCCAAAAAGGGATTTCCAGATCTATGAATCTAGGAAATCACCCTCTTACTACTTGCACATATAACTATTGTGTATGCAGATCTGAAGCAATATCTGACACATAGATGGCTGCAAAATGACACACAATCAGATCTATGCTTGAAGGCTTGATCCCTTCACTATATCCTCAAGCTAGAGGCTCAAGATCTAGCTCATCTTTCCTTCTCCACTGATTGTAGCTGCTACTACACAACTGCTGCCAAAAAATGCACTTTCAGGGATGTAGGATCTATATCCTGATGTTAGATGCTGCAATGTAGTTCAATAATGATGGAAATGATCCCTCACAGGATTTCCAGCTGAAATACTGGAAACTTCCCTCCTCCGTTGAATCTACAAGACTGGACTGCGCAATCCTTGAGGGGACTGCTACTGCATGGAGGTGTGAAAATATGGCCTGAATTTTGGATATGAATATACATCTCCTGGAATATTGAACATGAAGTACAAGCTGAAAGGATGAATCCTCTACCGGTTTCCTAGCTGAAGTGCTAGAAACAACCACCACCTCTCAAACCCTTGAACATGAATTGCATTATTCTTGTTGTTGTAAGTGCATATGAGTGTGGATGAATATGGAACCTATGACTAATGATGAATAAATCTCAATAGAAACCTTCTGAGAGTAGGCACTAGAATTTCCCCATGGTTAAGGGTGGGATTTCAGCTTGGTAACACCCTGTGCTAAACAACACTACAAAATTAGCTAAACATCATAAGTGTGAATATAAATGTCACTTGACAAATCTAGATATAAACACATAAAAAATAATAATACAAATCCCGTTTTATATTTTTCCTTCATCTTCTTTATATATATTATGAGCCTTCCATAGCCCTCACCCACCTCATAACTGCACTATACATGTGGCCACTAGCCTCCATGAAGACTGCAATGTCTCTGCATGATCTCCATCATGTTTGCATTTAATTCCCACTCTCTCCATAATGTGTGTAGATGCACCACTTCCCCCACTATCTCATCATAAGTGCTTTATGATATTACTTTGAATGCACTATGATCTTAGTTGACCTCCTCCAAGATCCTCATGATTTTACATTAAAGATCCATGATCTCCACTCTTCCTTCATTTAAGAAGATACTCCACTACTCCATAATGTAGATCTAGATCTAAAATTATCCACATTCACACATAAAAAGTGAATTTTATTCATCTATGGGGTTTATTGGTCCCTCCACCTCTTATTTTCTTAATTAATTAGGAAAATTAAGAACTCTAATATTGCAATTAACTTATGGAAAATTGGGAATATTATAGTCCTCCCCACTAAAATGTTCCTTGTCCTCAAGCAAATATAAAAGTGAATGCTACAACAAACATCTTACCTCCAAATGAAATCCTCATATGGAAGGCCTTCCCATTTAGCACAATGTGTAATGCATGCCCAACTCCAAATTTGCCTCTCTATAATGTCTAAAATGGACTCCAACTGAAAATTAGTTTCTTCTCCTAATCAATGAATCTCCAAGGGGAAACCATATGTTGTCCAACATCCTCCCCAATACATGATATACATAAAGTAAAGTGGTGTCTTCCCTAGGTGGAAAGTACCAACTCATAAACCATCTCTCCAATCCATGCTACATAGAGTAGATTGCATATTTCAATGCTCTCATCATTAGCCCTATTGGCCTTGTTGGATCCAAGCATCACATAAAAATAGTGCAAAATAAGAAGTAGAGACATATGGATGAACATGAACAATGTCAAACCATATTCTCCCACTAACAACCACCGCAACAAAGCCTTATGTTTCCATGCTAGATCATCATGAAAACATGTAAGAGATCCATACTCTATCAAAAGTAGCCACTGCACCAATGCTTCTTGTTGCCATGCCAAATCAAAATCAATAAGAATATGAGAGCCATCCTCTCTCAATAGAAGCCACCGCATCAATTCCTCTTGCTGCCACACCATATCATCATCATACCAAGTAAAATGACCATAGTCCCCTAACAGAAGCCAACATTGTAAGGCCTCATATTGCCATCCTCCATCAATACCATGTAATGTATGGGAATAATGTAGCCCATACTCTCCCAAAAGTAACCATAGAAACAAGGATTCTTGTTGCCACCTTACATCATCATGATGAAAGTCATGGAGCAACAAAATACTCATGGACTATGGGATGTCTCATCAACCCAATAAAAATAAGCTCCTTGATGCCACATCATATGAGAATTATGCTTAAACCAAAACCGAAGTACATACATGAACATGAGATATATCCCAAACAAAAATACATGTAAATACATGAGACATATCCCAAACAAAAGCAAATACATGGACATAAGAAATATCATGAGTTTTTCAAACTCTCTCATCAATAACCAGTGCAACCATGCCTCTGTTGTTGCATGTCATCAGTGATATACATGCCATGGATCCTGGAAATGTGAGATGTGGGGTAGTAGCCATACTCACCCAAAACTTACCAGTGCAACCATGCTTCTTGCTACCCGATATCATAGATCTATAGGAAGGTAGGCAACCTCCTGCTCCTCATCTGGATCTACTCATCCCAATGTGGTTGATGAATCATGACAAGATCAATCTTGGTATCCTCCCATTGTAGAATACCAACATCCTCCAACTGAATATATTTTCACTCCACGAAATTTTGAAGTGAACCTCCATTAAGGTCTCTCCATGAGATCCTCTCATCAATGGCCCATTGGAACCCATAAGGCTCCTACATGTTGTAGGTAGAGAATCCTCTTTGAGCTATGAGAGGCTCATCAAGGAAACTTGATCTTGACAATGGAAAGTACTGTCCATCATAATATGTCCACCATCTATCATTTGTCCCTCCAGTGCTTCATGAGTGAAGCTACCTTCAGAATGCTCCAAGAATAGTGGGGCCCTCTCATCATCACTATTGCTAAGTGACATTGTTGTAGATCTGCATGGTGATACATGTTTTGTCTCATGGCCACATACAATGCTAAACTCATAGTCTAGCACTGTAATGAATAGGACCGTACTCCTCCCATCTTTTTCAACTCCACACTTCAACATAAAGTGTTGGGTGTAGCTTAATAATGAGAAACTGAGATATAAATTCATCTCCTCCTTGATAAAATCAAGGGTCCTTTGTTCAGTGATAATTTACTGCTCCAAATCAACAAAGTGCTCTAATCCTTGGTTATGCATTTTCCATAATGGCATGGTCTCACAAATCTCAATATGAGGTATTGAAATAATATGAGATGAAAGTATGTGCAAACCTTCGATAAGATGAATCTTTGGAACATCTTACACATCCACAAGAGTTCCTCCAACCGATGCAATAGTATCTCCAACTGTTGGTAATGATGATGGATTCTCTTCTACGAATGTACCAACGCTGGTATCTTTCTCCTCCTCATGCATCTCATGAATCATGCATGGGGCTCCAAATGTCAAGAGATCAAAATCATATTGCAAATATGAAAGGGATCCTCCTCCTGATGTAAGTACATCAACATCTGGTGGTGGTGGTAGAGGCTCCTCCTCTTGAGTGATAATGAGGACATCTTCCTTTGGATCTTCATTCACCATATCCTCAATTATGGGAGATGTCACTATGTGAGATGTCTATGCTTTATTTGTACCAAATATATTCTTCAGTATTTCAATAACATCTACACAAGCAGACACTCTCATGTGTGACAAGTGACTAAACCACCAATCTTTTGCTTCACCCTCTAGGTGTAGCGTTGTAATCTCCATAACCTCTCTTTCTCCTACAAGATATTGCAGCAATAATGTATCCAAATATTCCCTCCAAGCCCTCAATGTGCTTGTGGAAGATCCATCAAATGTAGGCAAGAAGAATCTACCCCTCTTTCTTCTATTTCTTCTTCGGGATCTCCTCTCTTCTTTGAGTTGCAAAAATGTTGGAGAGTGAGATTCTCCTTGATTTCTCTTGGTTGTGATTTGTAACGAGAAAAATATTTTCTTAGGGTATTATGCCCCAAGTATCCTTCCTGTTCATACCATTCACCTTCCTTCTCAAAGGAAGGGGATCTAGTAGAATGTGGTGCAGATCAATGCATTGCCAATTTCTTCCGTTGTTGACAGGAAGTGCTTGGAGCTTCCTCTTCATGAGATCTCCTTGGAACCTCCTTTTTCATGTCTCTCTTCATTTGTTTGACCTCTTTAGAGAGATCTTGCATAGATCTATAGAGAAGAGTGGCAAAACTGAAACCGTCTGACATTTTAGATCTTTACTATCTCTTTCTTCTTTGATGTTAAAGAGTAAGTGCCCACAAGCTAAGCCAAAGATCATGCTCTGATATGACTATAATATCCCAAAGGGAGAATGCAATAATACTAAAACATAATATAAGACTGTAGAAAAGTAAACAATAAATCTAAATACACCATCAAAATGTACAAAATATCTGGGCCATTTTATTATATTGGAGGTCGATAGTAAGTACAATAGTGCTCAAAATATGAGACACTCAAGCCAACGAAATGGCCTAAAATGACCCTGAAACGATCCCATAAGAGGGAATGCATTACTACTGCACTGCTGGAAGGAAAATATGTTGTCCCTACTACAATTGTTGGGACTACAACTGCCAAAAAAATGTAAAGTTAGGTCTAGGAAGTTTGGGAGCTCCGATGATGCTAAAAATTTAGATTCGGGCTCTATGATGGATACCAAAGATAACCCAGAAAGGGATTTCCAGATCTACAAATCTAGGAAAATCACCCTCTTAGGGCTTGCACATATAACTGTTGGGTATGTAGATATAAAACAATATATAAAAAATAGATGGCTGCAATATCATACACAATCAGATCTATGCTTAAAGGGCTGATCCCTTCACCAGATCCTCAAGCTAGAAGCCTAAGATCTAGCTCCTCTATCCTTCTCCAGTGATTGCAGCTGCTGCTACACAACTGCTACCAAAAACTACGCTGTTAGGGATGGAGGCTCTCTAGCCTGATGATGGATGCTAAAATGTAGCTCAATAATGATGGAAATAATATGCCCAAGGTGAAGGAATGATCCCTCATAGGATTTCCAGCTGAAATACTGGAAACTTCCCTCCTCCAATGGATATACAATACTAGAATGTGCAATCCTTGAGGGGAATATTGCTGCATGGAGGTATGAAATGCTGGCCTGAATGTCATCTATGAATATACGGCTCCTAGAATACTGCACATGAAGAACAAGGTGAAAGGATGAATCCTCCACTAGTTTCCTAGCTAAACTGCTAGAAACAACCACCACCTCTCAAACCCTTGAACATGAATTTCGTTATTCCTGTAGCTGTAAGTGCATATGAGTGTGGGTGGTATTTTGAGTGCCTGCTCTTAGAAGGTTTCTATTTAGCTTTATTCATCCTCAGGAATTGGTTCCATATTCATCCACACTCATATGTACTTACAGTTACAAGAATAATGCAATTAATGTTTAAGGGTTTGAGAGGTGGTGGTTGTTTCTAGCACTTTAGCTAGGAAACTGGTGGAGGATTCATCATTTCACCTTATTCTTCATGTTTAGTTTTCGGGCTTTCACTGAATGTGGCTCTTAATCACTCAACATCTTCAGAAACTTGCGCTATCAGAGAGGGAGGCTCAATATCTAGCTGCTAAATATGTCAAATCAACTCAACAATGGTGGAAATAGTGAATGCAAAGTGAGGTGATGGTCCCTTAGAAGATTTCTAGTTGAAATGCTAAAAACTTCCTTCCACTACAAGGAAAAGACCCTCTAGAAGATTTTTTTGAGGAACCACAAAGAAAAATGCCCCATACATCCGTTTCTAGCGGAGGTTAGTAGAGGAGGTTGGCGGGTGGAGGGTTTTGCGGATGTTTTCCAATCGGTGCTCTTATCGTTAAAACTCGCCTTGGTGCTCTCAAAAAATAAAGAACTGGTGCAGACAAAATCATTGACACACCAGACACCATGCACTCCATACACACACACCCAGTGCGTCATAATATAATAGAGCACTGGTGCCTCACAACTCATCTGCACTGGTGCATTATAAAACACAATGCCAACACCGAAACCACCCAGTGCGGTAGACATAAACCGCACCGGTGCATCATAAAAAATGTGCCAAAACACAAACCGACTAGTGCCTTTCTAGAAAATAGTACCGGTGTGCCTATAAACAACGCGCACAGGTAAAGGGTTAAATTAAACGACAAAAAACCCAGATTTTTTCAGTTTTCCAGTGTTCCTGAGCTATCAATTACCGGTTCGCATGATACCATTGAACGCACCAGTGCACACCGAACATTGGCACACTGGATAGCGTGCACGAAGTACACACCGCCGGGGCGTCCAATTACTGTAACACACTGGGGCATCAATACTCTTCTGCGTTAGTGCATCATAAAACACCGCACCAAAATAGAAATGAACTGGTGCATTCTTCTCTAAGAGCATTGGTGCGCCAGAAACTGCACGCACTGGAATAACGTTATATATAAAAAACAATTAAGGCCAAAAAACTGGTGCTTTGCGACTATTACACACCAGCGCTTTACCATTACGCCGCCCCTGTGCATCATCAAATTTTCGCATCGAAATTGAAACACCCCGGTGCGTAGTTAGGGCAACGCCCCAATGCATTATAAACAACGCGCCAAAATTGATACCGCCCAATGCTGTTTTATTGAATAGCACCGGTGTGCTTATAAAACCCAGCGCACCGAAACAGGGTTAATAAAAAAAATTACGGCCAAAAAATTTCATTATTCACTTTCCTCAGTGCTCCAGAGCTCTCAAGCCCCAGTGCTATTTCCTTATTTCTGAGCCACCCTGACATTGGTGCTCTCATTGCACCCATTGCACGCACTTCTGCTCTACATTGGCCACCAATCTGCAGCTTGCATTTTGAAAAATAGTGGGCAAATTTTATTTTCCAAATTTTACAACCAATATGCCTCCTCGACCGCGAAATGTACAGGTATTTTTCTAATTTTTCTATAATTAAGCCTTTTACTAGATTAGATATTGAAATAAACTTTAAAATAACCATTATATATATATATATATATATATATATATATATATATATATATATATATATATATATATATATATATATATATATATATATTTTTTTTTCGCATGGTGCGGGACGAGGCAGTCTTGAACCGAGCAGGCTGACGGCGCGCCTGGGTAAACAAATATATATATATATATATATATATATATATATATATATATATATATATATATATATATATATATATATATATATATATATATATATATATATATATATATATATATATATATATATATATATATATTTGTCGCACGGTGCGCTCAAGCTGTTCGGTTTGCACTGGTAGCGGTGCTACCTGTAAAATTTACAGGCAGCACTGCTACCAGTGCTAATGGTAACCGCACCATTTCCGGGGCGGTGTCGAAAGGCGCCTTGAATAATTTTAAACTAAAAATAAAAAATAAAAAAGGTGGTGCGCTCATTTATCTAGGCGCACCTTTGACCCCGTCAATCACAGTGCGGTGCATTGACTACATTTTCTGCCCCGGTTTATGTCAGCGCACCCCATTTTTCATTCCGAGAGGGTCAACGGTGCGGCTGGGTAAAAGACCGCACCGTCAACTATGTCATTTTCATGAAGTCGGTATGCTGACATGACTATATGCGCCGAGGCGTATATTTCAGTAAGTGCACCTCTATTCTGAATTATATATAGTCCATGGTGCTTGAAAAATAGACATCGACACCGAATCCAGTGCGGTCTGTTTCATTAGGGGCCCTGGGGTCGGTGCGCTAAAATATTAGGACGCAATGACACCAATGCGTGACTATTTTTATGGAGCACCGACTTGTATGTTTTTTTTTTTTTGAAAAAAAAATTATATATGTATATTTATAAACATATTTCTATCTTAATAAAAAAAATTATTTAATATGGCAATGATTCAGAGAGAACAGGAGCAATAGCAAAAACAACAAGAAGAACAATATGACTTTATTCGCCAATGGGAGGCGAGAGAGAGGGAGAGAGATGGATGCCCTCGACCTATTACTGCAGATACCCAGGAGATCCTTAAGCAGGTAGGCCCCCTCAAGCTCTATGAGGAGGCTATTTCCGGCCTAAAGGCCAATAGTGTGCTTTTGAGACATCTTATCGGCAGGTGGAATGCCCACCGATAGGCTTTTCAAGTTGGTCCTGACCAGTGGTACACACCCACTAAGGAGGAAATTTATTTTATTACAGGACTATCGAGGAGAGGGGTGGATTTTCCCTCATTCCCAGACGTGCCACCTGGTTGTGTAGCAGGGAGTCAGTTAGTTTACTCCCAGAGATACATTGGAGCACATGTACTGTCTCCTTCAGAGTTTCAGGTACCTCAAGGTTAGTTATGTATAGGTGCTTTTGGTAGACAGGACGTGCAGTGCCTCTCTATTATCGCTTCGATAATTTCACACAACACCAGTGACGAGCAACGCATTAGTTGCTCGCTTTTATATTATGTTGATTCTTTAGTACATCAGCCGCGATTTGTAAGGTGGTCTGCCATTTTTTTGCAACAGTTTTTTACGGCCTTAGATAGATGTCATGCCCATGCACAAGGGAGGGTCAACTTCCCTTTTGCTTCAGAGCTGTTTTGTTTATTTTTTGAGAGGTTTCCAGAGATGAGTCCTAGTTTTGTTCGATAGCCTCGTAGGCTGATTTTCGAGGCCTGGATGCGCATGTGGGGGTAGATGATGGCCAAGAGGGGAGACAATATGTTTCCAGTGAGGATATCGCATGATTTTTTGGACTTAATAGCCAGCATTAGCAGGTTGCATCCCTTCATTATGGTCCCATGTCCTTATGCTGGACTAGATTGGTGAGGGTGTCCCAACATCCTCTTCACTCCTGATGAGCCACCAGATGATAGAGGTAATATTATTGTTTTATTTATATTTATTCTAACATGTTATTTAACTTGTTTTTATTAAATTGTGTAATGAAATTGTCTAATTATTCTTGTGTACTTGTATATATTTTGCAGACATTGGCTCTTTTGATGGCGATGAGATGCCAGATCCACCACATGATCCAAGTGTCGATCTTGATGATTACGATCAGGAGATGGTTGATGCGTCGGAGGATGAGGCCGGTGGCGTAGCAGAGAGACGTGTTGATCATGCGCCTCATGGTGCACCGGTACCGCCTTTTTCTAGGCGTGGTCGACCTGAGACCAGATACCGGATGGAGTTGGGCAGCTAACTCTATGGATTGATTTCAGATGCGGGCATCAGGCCCGCTCATTACAGAGAGATATAGGGCGATGATAGACTGTTACGGATGTGGAGAGGCATGCCGCGTGACATGTACGACCTGATGCGGCATGTCATAGGAGCTACGACAACTGTTACGTGATTGAGGAGGATTGTCCGTAGCTATAGGCGTAGTCGAGCTGCGGCACGTGATGGACAATCCTCCAGCAGCAACTCAGATGCATCTTGTGATCGTTCACCTCGTGGCGTGCCTGATGATCAGCATGAGGCTCCACTGGCAGCATCTGACACTAGTCATCATGGAGATGAGGCTGGACCATCGGCCACGTCTAGTCAGCAGCCTACAGCATCCATCATGAGTACTAGTCACGATTATCATGAGCAGGTTGGACCATCGACCGCCGAGGCTGTAGCACTACTGACTGAGCAGGCCTCCACTAATACTGCGCCTCATATTGATCATGTTGTACTACCACCAACGGATGCATCCATCAGTACTAGTAATCATCACGATCATGAGCAGGCTGGTCGACCATCGACTGTCGAGGCTACACCCAACTTTACTGAGTAGGCCGCATCCACTTGTACTAGTGTTATTGATGTTGTTATACTACCACCAGCACCTGATCCATGACATTTATATTACAGTTGTATATTTTTAACATTATTCAGTTATATATATATATATGGTCCATGGATTTTATGTTCATGTTGCAATTGTACTTAATTTTCATGTCGATGATCATCATGATGTGGCGCATATTGTTAGTCATGTTAGATATGTTCATTTAATGTTTAGCTTGCAGATAGATGTGTATATGTGATAGGTGCATGAGTTATTTGACATTATATTGAGATGTATATTTGATGTTTGTGTTGTGATGATTTTAATATATAATGTTAATTTTGATGTTAATTGAATGTGTTTATTAGTCGAATATGATGTTTGTATGATGGTTATCATGATCGTGATGATGTTTATTAATTAATTTAATATTATTAAATGATCATGATATTTATTAAATATTATGTCGTGAATGTAATTGTAATTTTAATTTTAATTGTATGTAAAACTGTAAAATTATATTTGTATTTGTACTTATTGCAATTTAAAGTGTAATTGTATGTAGAATATTTATTAATGTAAAATTTTAATTGTAATTGTAATATTTAATTTATTCCGAAATGATTGTAATTGTATATATGAAAAATTGTAAAATTGTAATTGTAATTCTAATTGTATGTAAATTTCACAAATTGTAATTGTAATTTTAATTGAATTGTATGTAAAATATTTGTAAAATTGTAATTGTAATTGTAAATGTAATTCTATGTAAAATTGTAAATGTAATTGTATTTGTAACCGTAATTTTAATTGAATTGTCTGTAAAATATTTGTAAAATTGTAATTGTAATTGTAAATGTAATTATATGTAAAATTGTAAATGTAATTGTACGTAAAATTAAAATTGTAATTGTAATTCTTATCGTAATTCATGTATGTGAAATTAATGTAAAATTGTAATTGTAATTGTAATTTTAATTAATGCAATTGTATGTAAAATATTAATTCTATTAATTTGAAAATTTTAATTGTATTAATGTGAAATGATTTTATTAAAATATTTAAATTTGTAAATTTGCAAATAATTGTAAAATAACAAGTCTAGAATAATGCGAATTTTTGTAACATAAAGTTTAGAAAATAATGAAAATAAATTCATGTACTTTATAATTATCATTATTTTATTATGATCTTACATATATAAAGTTTAGAAAATAATGAAAATAAATTCATGTACTTTATAATTATTATTATTTTTTATGATCTTACATTAAAAAAAATATATATATCCTTTAAAAAGTCCGGTGTGCTTATCATCCTAATAGGCCCGAGTGCGTTGTATTAATAAAACGCACCGATGCGTCACATTTATGCGCACCAGAAACGAATAAACGCAAATAAAAAAAATGCAACTCTATTTTTTTAAGTTTAAAAAAAGTGGAAATTTGAAAAATTGGCGGCAAAATATTTTCAAAAATCTAATTTGATAAAATAAATCTTTAAATACTAAAGACTTTTCATTATTTCACTATTTTTGGTAAAAAATTTCAGTCAGATTGCAGGAAACAAACTTGGAGCAAGAGAGCACGAGGGCACTGTGGATGGTGAAATACATTCCAACAAAAGTGTTTAGACAATCATAAACCAAATCTCTGGTGATTCAAGCCCTTTATCATAGAATTTTAAACCATTTCGTGATTAAATTTAATTCTTTTTTTTACTTTTTTTCTGCAGTTTTTTATTTTTTCCTGCAATTTTATCCATTTTTACCCTGAACCCTCTATTTGTTTGTTTTTTCCCTTTCTTCTCCTTGTTTCTGTGATTTCAGAATTAGGGTTTTTCATTTTAGATTGACGTCTAACCCATGGGACGACTTGCATAGTCAGATCCCAATCCATTCGGCAAATGCGTGAATTTTTGAAAAAAATGGATTTTTCTTTATCAGTGCACCCTACGTATGCCACCGCACCGGTGCGCCCTACGTACACCACTGCACCGGTGCGCCCTATGTACACCACTGCACCGGTGCTCTGTATTATTATAGTGCACCGCGCAAGTTATGTGTTGTAAAAAATTGAAAACATTTTTTTAAATCCGTGTGCCAAATCTGAAATAGGGCGTCGGTGCTCTCTTTAACTAGGAAAGCACCATACGGATTTAAAAAACACTATTTTGCGGTGCGTTTATAATACCCCACACACCGTTAGGTCTATTACACTGTTTTTGCGGTGCATTTATAATACCGAACGCACCGTACGACGTATTATACTGTTTTGCGGTGCATTGTTAATATATCCATGCACCGGCGGCGGTGCGGATTTCATGAAAGGAGCACCAGTGTTCTAACCAAAAAGTTGAGAACTTATTTATAAATATATTAATGAATGATATGATATAGGTTTCAGATTGATAAAGAAATGACTAACAAGATATCAAGTAACAAAAATACTGTTAACACATCAAGAAAAGCAAAAAAGGCAAGTTCTTTGTAAATTCTTTATAAAAAATATTATTTTTGAGCTATATGTAACTTTAACTAATATTTATTGTTTGCTGTGTATCATGCAGAGCCATAAAATGACGAAGCTTGATATGATTATTTTTTATCTACGACCAGAAGAGCGTAAAATTTTAACGGAAAATTTTCAAAAAGATGAATCAGGTGAATGAAACAATACTATCGATCCAATATGAGTTTCTTTTTTTAATTATCATTAATAATATACTTAAAATTATTAGATATCATGTGTCAAACACTCTACTAATTCACATCTATTTAATGGTCTACAGGGGGCCAACAACTTCGAAAAGGAATGTTGTTCTAACAAAAGAAAAAAATAGAACATGCAAATGAAAATGAATTTCTCCTTGGCTCATCTGGAGTGGTGTTGGAAGTTAATGAAAGGGGGAAAAACTTTTACAAAAGTTTGAGGGATCTAGTGGAACGAATACAATAGTTGCTTCAAATGTAATATGTAATCATCGAATTTTTTGATCATTAGGTACAATAAATAAACAATTTAGCATTAAATATTAATTTTCAAGAATTTTCTTGCAGAAAAGAAAAGAAAATGGAACCCATTCAGCACATAAAACAGGACGACAAGGAAGAAAAGGGTTGATATCTAAGTTTGTGAGTAATTGTTACTTCTTTATAACAACTTAACTAGATTTCATTTTTGTATTTTTTAAGTTGTTTTACAAAAATCATCATTGAATGTCTTCAAACATGTGCTAACATACAAAGAAGAACCATCAGACGAATTGATTGAAATTGGGTTAAATATGGGTTGTGAGTATATGTTGGCATATCAGAATTTAATTGTGGAATTTGTAAGCATCTATCGATCTTGTTTTAATTAGCTCCGTCTATAATTAATAGAACAAAAACATCTTTTATTTTAAATATATGATTTGTTATGGGGTATAAAACTTGCAGGAAACAAAGTATGGAACTATGCCAACAGATGCAATTTTGAAAGATGGCATGGTACATGGTTTTGAAAGAATGTGTATAGTTTATGAGTCAATTGTTGCTATGGTACGTCATTTTTATTTTCGATTTACATTGATGTATATTATTTAATATTGGAATTTTCATTATTATCACCAATGTAGATACACTCATTTCAGTTTATTTTTATGTTTGTAGATGGAAAGTGAAGAAGAAGAAAACAATCAATGCCGTGAACACAACATTTCTGAAAATAACCCAAATCATGGAAGTAGCTCTGGCAGTGACAACAATTGAAGAGAAGAATGATGATCACTATGTAATTTGGATATCAAAGCAAGGCATTTTATTTTTTGAAATATTTCTGTGAAATCAGACATTTTGTTTAATGTAATGGACATAGTGTCCCAATTGAAAGACAAAGGGATATGAATAATTGTCCCATTTTGTATGATAAAGACTGTCTTATTCATATATATATATATATAATCATAAAATATGTTTTAATTTATTCTATTGCGTTCTCCATTGTCGTTCTCAAATGCACTAATAAAAATTTAATTCATATGAATATTGTTATAAGATTATATATATGTGTCGACTTTTGATGAATAATGAATTTAAAAAAACCACAATAATTCTGATATGATATAACAAATTAATCCAAACAACACATTCAAATGCATTAATAAAAATGTAATTAATATGAATATTGTTATAATATGTGTCGAATTTTGATGAATAATGAATTTAAAACAATCACAATAATTGGACTGTCAGAGGTGGATGTTTCTAAAAAAAACAAAATGAAAACCAGTGTGTTTATGTGTCTATACCCACCGGTGCCTTTATGATTCTATGAGCACCGCACTAATACCGATTCCAGTTATAAATATCAGTGCGTTTGTGTGATACTGCGCACTGGGGCATTTATGTATCTATAAGAACCAATGCATTTGTAGATGCCATGTGCACCGCACGAATACTGATACCAATTATAAATCTCAGTTCCTTTCTGTGATATGGAGCACCAGTGCCTCATAAAGATACACGCACCGGTGCACTTATACGACCTATGGGCACTGCTCAAATCCCAAGACCAATTAGAACAACCCCATGCATTGTATCACCAACACCAGGCCCGGTGCTGTTGTTTTCCTTAACAGCCCGGTGCATTCTCCTTAGACCACCCCGGTGTGCTGTCTACCGATATGCACCGGTGCGTTAAAACCTGATAAGAGCACTGATGGAAAAACATCCGTAATAGACTTCGGCCGCCCAATTTTTTTAGTTGTGTTGAATTTACATTAAAAGCTCCGCCAAAACCTCCATTACCAAAAACAGATGTGGTAGCATATGTTTTTTTGAAAATTTTGGCCAATTTTATAACAATAAAAACCTCCTTTATAACCTCCGTTAGAGGGTCTTTTCCTTGTAGTGTTCCTCCAATAGATCTATAGAACTAGACTACGCAATCCTTAAGTGGACTGCTGCTGCATGGAGGTAAAATACAATGGCATGAATTCCAGATATAAATATATTGCTCCTGGAAGGTTGAACGTGAAGAACAAGGTGAAAGGATGAATCCTCCACCAGTTTCCCTGCTGAAATGCTAGAAACAACCACCACCTCTCAAACCCTTTGAGCAAGAATTGCGTTATTCCTGTAGTTGGAAATTCATATGAGTGTGGCTAAATGTGGTGCTAATTTTTTATGATGAATTTAGCTCAATAGAAACCTTCAAAAAGTAGGCGCTCAAAGTCCCCCGTGGGTAAGGTTGGGATTTCCGCTCGAAAACACCCTATGCTAAACAACATTGCAGACCTAGCTAAACAACATAAGCATTCATAGAAATGTCGACCAAAAAATCTATATCTAAATAGATCAGAAATAATAATCTAAATCCTAATTTCTATTGCGCCTTTATCTTCTTTATATAGATTATGATCCTTCCATAGCCCTAGCCCACCTCATAACTGCAATGTACATGTGGCCACTAGCCTCCATGAAGACTGCGTTGTCTCTCCATGATCTCCATGAAGCCTACATTTAATTCCCACTCTCTCCATCATGTGTGCATTAGATGCACCACTTTCCCCACTATCTCATCATAAGTGATTTATGATATTACTTTGAATGCACTATGGTCTTAGTTGACCTCCTCCAATATTCTCATGATTTTACATTAAATATCCATGATCTCCACTATTGCTTCATTTAAGAAGATGCTCCAGTACTCCATAATGTAGATCTAGATCTAAAATTATCCACATTCACACATCAAAAGTGGATTTTATTCATCTATGGGGTTTATGGGTCCCTCCACCCTCTTATTTTCTTAATTAATTTGGAAAATTAAGAACTCTAATTTTCCAATTAACTTAGGGAAAATTGGGAATATTACATATATACAAATTTGAGTCTAGGTAAGGAGGGACACTTGTCTATGGCATGATTCTCCTCATAGACTAAGGAAACCTCTATGAAATTTAGTGGACATTCATTTCTAGGGTTTTTTCAGGTACATCTAGGGAAAAATATAGCCAAGGATCTTTATACTTCCTTTTGCTTCCTTTGCACCTAAATTGTGTCCATTTTCAAATCAAAGGTGTGCAACATGTCACTATTGAAGTCCTCCAACATATTTCCAATCTCATGTTTGATGGAGGTGGAAGAGGAATGGGCATTGGTTGTACTTTTTCCAGCTCTGCCTTTCTTTCTATCTTCCCTAGAATGGTTCCTGGAGAGAGTTTTTATTAATTCATAAGGTATTTGGTAGATATCTCTTCCTGATAACATATTGAGGGTTTGTATCACCTCCTCCCTGATCCCTCAGACAAGTACTAGTTTAAGTGATTCAGGATCAAGAGTACAATTGGCTCTCTTATATTTTAACCGAAACCTCTCTTTATAGTGTTCTATGGATTCATCGGGCCTTATAGTCATCCTGATTATCTTATACTTAGTTTCCTTGGACCTATAGTAGTCCCTGTACTTGTTAATGAAGGCTTCTTGCATATGTGTTGAGGTGGTGATGTCGATCCTAGGTAGACCCATGAACCAACGCAAGGCTGCATCCTTAAGGGTAGATGAGAGTAGCTTTAGGTTTTGATCAACTGAGGCGAAGTCATAGGTCATACGGACAACAAAAAATTAAAACATGAATGTGTCAGGACCTTCCAAGATAATTCAATGAAAGCGTGGAAGGGCTAAGGGGCTAATGTTTTTCATTTTATTTTCCACATCTGCTTCTCTAATGGGAAAATCTCTCTAGGCTTCAGTGTCAGCCATGGTTGAGATAAGTGAAGAAGGTTCCTTAGGTGAAACAAAATCTTCTTCTTCTCCAATAGGTTATTCAAAATTTTCAGAAGGCTCACCTATGGTGTGTTCAACATCACAGCCACTGAAGAAGAGTGAAGGGTGGCTATGTGGTCATGTGGGGGTTTTAGGTAAAAAAATTCCTTGAGTATCCATACTCCTATGAGGCATGAAAAACATATTTTTTGTATTTTTTCAATATTTTTGAAACAACATGTAAAAGAAAAGAAGAAAATAATGCTAAAACAAAATCAAAGTGTCTACTAGAAACCTCCTTGGGAACGTTGCAGCTCCTATAGGTTGCCCTAATTTACTTTATCAACCTGGGATTCATACAAACTTGGGGGTGACAATGCTATACACACAACAGATGCATTCTACTCATGTAATCCTCTTCTGAGCTTTACGAAAGGGTGTTACTTCTAAGGTTTTTGGATGAAGTATGTCACATTTATAAATTTAGGACTATGGCTACAAATGATTCAAAACCATGGTGTTATCAGCAAGTACATAGCTATACTACAACAAGAGATTACATCTAACTACTTCGCGATGAAATAAATTTTCACATTAAGCTATGATAGGAAATGAAACCAAACTAGGCATCTTGCATGAAGTAAATTGTTGAATTGACAAATGGCTAAAATAATCACACTTTGCAAAGAAAAATGGATAAATACACTCTACTTACTCTATGCTCTATCTATCATGCTTTTAACCATGCAACTACTCATGACCTAATTAAATATGTTTTTTTGCAGTTAGGAGAAGAAAGTGCTAGGGTGGCTTATGGAAGGCTTGAAAACATGGGTACAAGGTTGAAGTTGTATGGGTGGTTTTGGCAGGTCTAGAAGGATGTGGATGGTGGTTTATGGGCTTAAGGAGGGGCCGACTGGTGCTACTTCAAGTGCTACTATATTTTTCTTGTAGTGCTACAGGAAAGTCACGAATTGCTATAGGAAATAGTCTGAGGGAAATCTTAGGCAAAAAATAGGTGTGAAAAGAGTAGGGAATGTTATAGGTCAATTTGGGTACCATTCCCAATGACCTGGTTAACTAGACATCATCTCCAGGACCAATTATTAAGGGTCTATCATTCCCTATCATTTCAGTTGCTACATGCCCTAAGACAAGAAACAAGACAAATCAAGCAAGACTTTCATTAAGCAAAGATTTCCATGGTTTGAAGCTTATTATATAATATATGAGAGCTCATCAATGTAGTCTCTAAGGGGCCTAAGTGAGTTGTATATGCAGGTAGCCCCATGCAAGGCTGCTCTGCAAATCACTTCTCGACATTCACAGGTGCGTTGGTCACATTGGGAGTGAAATTCTCATTGTTCCGGAATCTCCACTTGGCCAGTGCATTCTAGAAGTGTTCACATGTGTCAAGCTTCGGATCCAAGTGTCCATTTGACATCTACATGATTGGAAACATGTCTTGCCAATTTTTGAAAAGTTATTGATTGCAAAACAGCCTACACTTCATCTATAAATTGAGAAAAGATCTAAGTGCTTGAGGAGGAAGAATTTGAGTAGAGAAATGCTGGAGAATTTTCAATTGAGAGCTTGATTTGTGAAGATACTGCTAGAGAGATTTATACTGTGATGAGGCTTTGGATCATTGCTGGAAGGGTCATTTCAAATCAGTCATTTGGTTTTAACCTCTCGTTCTATATCAATAAAGAATACTGCTTATTTTTCCCTATATGCATCTGTATTGGCTTTGATTTTCCATATTGCAAGATCTTAGTTGATGTATATGGTTTATGCTTTACTGATTTAGATAACTAACTTGAATAGATATCTATATTATTGCATCTTCTGCTTTTTCAGTGTTCTTTCTTGCAGGAAGAATTCAACTCACAAACTGCTTGAATTTGAAGCTGCAGTGGAAGCGAAAGAAGGAGCCATTTGGAAGCGACTGAACAAGTAAGCCTCCAATCCTCTCTGTGTATCTGTTCTAAGTTAGGAGAAATAGTCATATAGTCTTTCACCTGTTGTTCTAGACTAGCACCTGTCTAGGGAAGCATAATTTATCCGTAGCTTACAATTCTGGCCCAAAAAACTGGCGACTCCGCTGGGGAGAATTTCTCTTAGATCTAGGTGTTAGAGCCTCTGATTTTCTTTGTTTATCCACCCAGTAGTTCTTTCACATAAAGATTAAACTTTTTCAGAGCTTAATTTGCAAAGACGGTGAGTTAAATAATAGTATTTTTCCTTGTCTACTGCGCCCAACGCACCCTTAGACTGGACACAGTGCTTTGCAGAGCACTGTCTCCCCTTGGAGACTGCGTTGACTCCTGAAAGTGACCAAATTTCCTTGAATTTGACTTTGCAGCTTGCTTTAGTTTTGTTTGCTACTGTGTTCTGAAAATTTTGATGCTTAATTGACCATTGAATCTATATATTTCTTCTCCTTTGACTAAAAATTTGTTCAATGTTGTTTTAAAAATGTTGTTCTTTATCATTGACAAGTTGATTTCAAAGTATTTTTTATGGTTGCATTAAGAATCATTTGCTTTCGAAATAGGAAATTATCGTAAAATCTTCATTTCCTTGATAGGAGAAATTGTTGTTGAAATCCTCATTTTTCCTTCAAAAGAGAAATTGTTGCTTGTATTCTTCGTTTCTCTAAAGTAAAAAGCATTTGAATTATTGATCTAGTGCACCTAGTTTCTTTTCTGCATTCATAACATTAAGGAAACTTAAAAGAAAAACTTTCATTTTCTTGTAGGATTGTGTGTGTTTTTGCAAAAGGAACATTAGGAAATCTGCATTTAGTTTGAGATTCATTGATTTGTTTTCTATCAAATTATTTGCTCTCTTCCCTTAGTAGCTAGGTTCTTCATTGAAAAAGCTGAAAGTGAAAGTTTGTTGATCATTCTTCGTTGCATTTTAGGAATTTCAAACACATCACCGTAGTGAACCTTTGAAAGGAAAATTTTTAAGCAAGATCAACATAAAATAAATCTCAATTTAATTAACAACGCTTTGGAACCTTAACGATAACATTTAGAAGGTCTAGGCTAGAGACGTGTTCTGACATCGTAAAACATAGCAGCTGTCATTAACTTGTCTGCGATACATTCCGAGTGTGATACCTCACTCCACATACGTAAGTATATCGTAGCTCATCCATGTACTTTTGGGTATATCAGGCAGTGTTATAGTACGATAAGTATAAATGGGTGCTCTCACTGTGCGGTTTCACATCAGACAACGCTAATAAGGACTTGGGCCTCCACGTACCTTCGGGTATATTTGGGAGGACAAATTTTAGGTGCTATCCATCCATAGTGAACCGAGTCGTCCGCCTTGAAATTGTGATACACCAAACACAACATTCAAGGAGATTACCTGCCCGTACTTCTTTGTTCGCCAGGAGGTATTCTACAGTTCACAGTTTCTTGGTAAACCCTTTTGCCTAGCATTAACATATTTTTATTTATTTATTTTTGGATAAAATAAATCAGTAATCATGGAAGAACACAATCCTATCCCCCGTCATTCACGTAGATTAGCTGTAAAGCCACCTTTACCACCGGAAGTTACTTATGGTAGGCGAAGGCGATAACGATCTGCCGAATCAAGTACAATTTGTACCTCTAGAGAAACATCATATTTTAACCCAGAGTTAGCTTAAATTGTTTCCACACATCCTGGTTCGTTTACTGTTGTCAAAACGGAGTCTTCACAGCTACTCGTGGTCATGATCCATTCAATCGCTGAGACCATACCTCCTGGACCCGACGTTGTTCAATCAAAATCTGATCCAGATCCTGTCTCTTCTTTTCCAGAACATTTGAATCCTGAATTCGAACAACCAGAATTTGTTCCTACCTTAGTCATCCCACAAATTTTTGTAGCTATTGAAACTCCCATATCACACAGTCAACCATCTGAAATATATTTTGGGCTTGACGGTGAAGTTCTTCCTCCTGGTTTAATTGTGATTGAAGAAATCCCACAAGCTAATACACCTTTAATTCCAACCCATTTTGGGGGAGACCTTTACCTGTACCAGTATTTTCCTCAATCGTTTCCATCTGGTTTTGTTGATCCTATTGCCATTCAATCTCCCGTCGATTTTCGAGGGTATACATTTGGTCAAACAACCATGTCTAAACCAACATGTTCGGTTGGGTCTGTTGTTCCAATTACATCAGCTCCTACCCTCGCTACTCCGTAGATGTTCACAACCTCACCAGAGTCATATTTGCATGGTGGCCCTTCGGTCCCAACAGGCTACAAATCATTGTCTGGCACTTTCTCTGGTGCATCTTCATGTTCATGGTCTTTGTAAATTTCATCATTTGGTGTTTTAACTGGTAGTCCTATAGTTAATACTGAACGACTTGAATCATTACATCCATCATCAGGGAAATATCAAGTCGGTCCTTATGGGTTAATTCGTTTAAGTACCATATCAACTGGACTCCCAGCATTCGAAGAACAATATTTTCCATCTTATTATCCTCCTTATGCTGGGGGCCAACCTTTGGTCACCCAATATGACAGTACTCAGTCACTTTTTGGTCAAACTAATGTTGACATGAATGTTTGACAATGGCAGCCCACTCTGCCTATCCAACCGGAAATTGTTGTACAATCGTATCAACCAGTTCAACCTGTTACACCCACTTCATTACCACTTGCTAATACATATATACCCCTGTTACAAAATCAAAATCTTGTACATCAACCTTATCAAGCGAGTTCTTCAACTCAATATCATCAAATGTTGGATCCACAGACTCAATCCTTTGGTTAATTTACAATAACCTGTATCAGGAATTATTTATTCACAAGTTGGTGTACCATTTTATGGGATGTCACAAATGCAACATGGTTATACATATCAACCGAATCCAAATTATACTAATTTGGGTTATAACATTGGTGGACAGATCTCTTGGCAGCCACAGGCACAAAATCCTCAAACTTCATTTCAACAAGTATCATATCCAGGTTTTGGTCAGCAAAATTATCAAGCGTTTGCCATGCAAAACAACCCCTATCTGGGTTACTAGCAGCAGATTCTATATGGTGGTGCTCAAAGACCTATTTCCCAAGAAATTATATCTTACCCTGGCTATGCTCAACCTGACCTTTATAGACAGTTTCCTTTTGTTGCAACCTTGGAATTACTAGATTTAAACCGGTTAACCAATGATCCTATAAATTATGCTCCTTGGTGGCTGGTGATACCTCATAAATTACCCGATATTCCTAAATGCAATGGAAACCCTGGAGAATATCTGTCAACTCATGTCATGACTTATCATTTATGGTGTTCATCAAATTCCTTGAATGATGATTCTGTTCGACTACGTCTTTTTCAGTGTACGCTTACATGTCCGGCTACTAAATGGTACATTGAATTACCTAGAGCTTCTTTTGACAATTTCACTGCCTAAGCTACTGTCTATTTGACCCATTTCCAGTTACCTATCAAATATGAAACTAGAATGGAACTCTTGACCAACTTCAAATAGACCAATGCTACTCACATTTCAGATCATATTCATGAGTGGCATTGCCGTCGACGAATGGTTAAGACATTTGTTCTCGATCAGCTCCTTGCTAAATGGTTCATTAAGTCCCTGTTACCATATATAACTAAGGATGTGGCTAAAGGTGGTGTCATCATAGAAGAGCAAGTTATCACTCATACCGAGTATTTATACTTTATTTACACTCAATCTGGCACTCTCTATGAAAAAATTCCTAATGCGTCGCGATCTAATTTCATTGTTCCTCCTCAAATAAAGGACTCTCATGTTGGAGACGGCTTGATAGGCACTGTAAACACACACCACACTACTGCATCTGATCCTGCTCCTACTTCCAAAATTAATGTCGTGTTATTTGACAAAGGAAAAAGTGACAAGCAACCAGGAAGTAATAAAAAGGGGAAATCAAAGAAAAAGTAAACTTCTAACCCGCAGGAAAGATCATCTGATCAACAATCAGGACCATGGAAACCTTGTTATCCATGCATAATATGTAACGAGGAACACTTTGTTAAGGATTATCCTCACCATGCTGAAGTCTAAAAAATCATCAAGACTTCTCATGCATCAGTTGTGTTGACAGACCCATTTCCAAATCCAGACACAAATTTGGTTGCTACGGATCCAGCTCCTAGTTCCCAAGTGTTAATGTTTTCCACCACAAAACCTTCACAATATATTTTGGTGTCGAAGGGGAATAAAGACTATGGTAGTCCGACCATTGATCAACCTACTACCTTGACAATGAATCCATATAATGAATTAGTACCACCTACTGTTATTCCTGAATTGAAAATTAAGCCACTGAAGGGTGTAATTCATAAATCAACATATAATCCTCGAGCAAGAGCTACACAAAATTGTAATATAGTTGAGGATTTGGCTCAATCCCCTTCAGCTATGTCCGCTCTTGAGGTATTACAAAAATTTCCCTCCCAAAAGCATGTATAATTGTCTATAATTGGTGGAATTGATCTGACTGATTCTAATCTTGTCGTCTTTAATCATATGGGCTATGTGCCGCAGCTACCAGCAGAATTGGCATTCTCCATCCAAGTAAATTTTCTCAATCACCTTGTTCATCGTACTATTATTGATGAGGGAGAGTCTATGTGCATTATGTCTCTAAAATGTTGGAAGTCACTTGGCTCGCCACGATTATCACAATCATCAATGACCTTGAATGCTTTTGAGGAAGAACATATAAACCTTGTGGTATTATCAATAACCTGCATGTTGAATTAGGGGGCAAAAAAGTGAATATTGATGTTGAGGTTGTTGACGGACCCCTTGACTATAATATTTTACTTGGAAGACCATGGGTATATGCAATGATTGTAATTGTTTCTACATATTTTAGAATGATTGCCTTTCCATATAAAGGTACAATCATAGTCATTAATCAATTATCCTTCTTTGCCTCTGCCTCGCAGGTAACTGGAAGTGTTCCATTTTTTCACTTACCTCAACTAGAAATCAAAAACATTAGTGTAGGACTCTTAAAGGATTCCACTCTTATGGGAACCTTTGAATTACCGCCGCATCCGACGTCGGCAGAAATTGCAAGCATAGATACCTACTACATGATCTCTTCCACTCTATCTAGCTTAAGGGAGAGTACGGGTGATTTTGAATTTTCTACGTTGGATGATGTTTTATCACCCATCCCTATTGAGCTGGCATAGCAATCAATCTATTTGGCTTGGGCGGCAAATCCGAAATCAGCGTCACCGAGTGTTTGGGTTGATTGTTCATTAGATTTTGGTACTCCATTTGATCCATTTTCCTCAAAATTTTTGACAGATGAAAATATTTTGGAATCTATGATGTCAGAAGGAGAACCATGGGAAGATTATCATCATCATTCCCACCTTCCAAATTATGAAGAAAATAATCTCTGTAAACTATATCACCCATCCATCAAAACTTTCTTTTCGAATTCTTTTCCAATTAATGCAATCGATTCTGAGCGAAACTTTTCAAATATTGAAGAAATAATTTCTATCGATATTTTGACCAAACCTGGCATTGTAGAAAATATTCATGTCGGTGTATCTTGTTCTCCATCAGAACTTGATTCATATCACTCTCTTTTTCATGAATTTTGTGACGTATTCGCTTGGTATTATGAGGAAATGCCAGGCATATATACTAGTATAGTGGAACACACTATTAATATGTATCCTGATGTCAAATCAGTGCGTCAACGGCTTCATCCTCTTCATCCGAAGAAAGCCGCTGCCATCCAAGCAGAAGTTGAAGAACTTTTGCGTGCTAGTTTCATTTACCCTATTCTGTTATCTGAGTGGGTTTCCAATGTCGTTCCTGTTATGAAAAAACAAGGAACCATTAGAGTGTGCCTCGATTATCGAGATGTTAATCATGCTTGTCCAAAAGACAACTATCCTACTCCCTTTATCGATCAGATTATTGATGATTGTGCTGGATGTGAAATATTTTCATTTATGGATGCATTTTCCGGCTACAATCAAATCAATATCCACCAAGATGACCAACATAAGACAACATTCATCTTCCCCTGGGGCACATTCGCATATAGGAAAATTTCGTTTGGTTTAAAGAACACTGGGGTAACTTTTCAGAGAGCAATGGATTATGCTTTCAACGACATCAAGCACATTGTTCAACCATATCTAGATGATTTACCAACGCATTCACGAAATCGGACTGATCACCCGATGCATTTGAGAGCCATTTTCTTACGCTGCCTACACTACAAGATACACCTCAATCCACATAAATGTGTGTTTTGTGTTGGTTTTGGTCGATTTCTCAGATTCTTGTCTCAAAAGAAGTAATTCGAATATACCCACTAAAGGTTCAGGCCATTCTTGATTTTCCTACACCGTCAAACTTACTTCAGATACATAAAATTCAAGGAAAGGCTAACTTCCTGAGAAGGTTCATTCCAAACTACGCTGAAATGGCTTAAGTATTTACTTGATTATTGAAAAAGAGGGTTCCCTTCCATTGGGACAAGTTGCGCAAGCTTCTTTTGATGCTATCAAGAACCATCTTGTCCGAGCATCATTAATGTATCCTCCTAATTATCAAAATGATTATTTCCTATATATCACCGCGGCTGAAACGCCCATCGCTATGGTTTGGTCCAAGTAGAAGATGGAATTGAACATCCAATCCATTATTTGAGTTGTAATCGCAATGATACAAAAGTTAAGTACTCATATGTGGAAAAGCTTGCCTTGGTAGCTGTTCAAGCTTTCCAAAGATTTCGCCATTATATCCTGCTTTGAAAAACAACAATAGTTTTGGATTGCAACCCCATGACTTACATCTTATCATTTCAATTGATGGGGGTGAAATGTTCAAAATGGATTGTCATTTTGCAGGAATTTGATTTGGAATTCATCAAATCCAAGTCAAAGAATTCTTTAGTTTTGGCTAAGCTTCTCTGTGACCTTCCCTCTGATAGTAATCCTACTACGTCAGAACCATCTATTCCAGACGAGTGTCTATTTCTGATTAGATAATCTGATCCTTGGTATGGGGATTTCATCATTTATCTTCAAACCCAAAATTTTCGACCTAATACCCCTCATCTGACCAGCAACGTATTCGATACCAAGCCAAATATTATCTGATCGTCGGCAATACACTTTATCATCGTGGTGTCGATACCATTTTAAGGAGGTACCTCACTCATGAGGAGGCAAAAAAAGTATTAAATGATTATCATGCTGGGGCTTGTGGTGGACACTTATCTGGATATGCTACCTTGCAGAAGATACTCCACACGTGTTACTTTTGGCCTACTATTTTTCGAGATTGCATCCTCGTAGTCAGAAGTTGTCAAGCATGCCAGATTATTTATCGTAAAATCCGCAAACTGCTAGTGCCAATGCATCCTGTTGTCTATGCTGGACCATTTACAAAATGGGGTATTGATTTCATGACCTGTAATCCTCCTTCGTCTGGGGGCATGGTTATATTATTGTCGCAGTCGACTATTTTACCAAATGGGCTGAAGCGATGCTTACATTTAATAACATAGGACAAAAAACTATATTTTTTTTCTTCAACCATGTTATTGCACGATTTGGGGTCCCACAGGCTATAGTTATGGATCATGGGAAGAATTTTCGCAACCATATGATGTCTAAATTGACAACCAAGTTACGATTGTCGCATGATAATTCTACTCGTTATTATCCACAATCAAATGGACAAGTTGAGGCTATTAACAAAATTCTTAAATGAATGCTTCAACGAATGATAGGAGTCTGTAAAAGGAACTGGCACTTGATCCTGTACTCCGCCTTGTGGGCGTGTCGAACCTCGGTGAGAAATGCAACCGGATTTACTCCTTTTCAATTGGTGTATGGTCTGGAAGCTATCTTACCAATCTAATGCAAAACATCATCGTTAAAACTCGTGATAGACTTGTTACCTGACACCTCAGAAGAAGAAGCACATCTCCTTAACCTCATCCATCTTGATGAAACGTGTCGTGAAGCCTAATTGGGCAACAAAGCACATAAGAGATGTATAAAGGTGCAATACAAAAAAAATGTCTAGCCTCGCATCTACTCAGAGGGCGACTTGGTCCTTCTTTACGACCAAGAAGCTGATTTAATAGGTACAGGGAAATTCGAGCCATTATGGCATGGCCCCTATATTTTAAAAAGAGTTCTTGCTAAGGGTGCCTACGAGTTAGTTTATTACGATGGGATTCCATTGGCATAACCTAGAAATGGGTTCTATTTGAAACGTTACTCTGCTTAATCATGAGCATAGTAATTTTTTCTATTATATTGTTTATATGATGTTGATTTTCATTCACTATCTTAATTTTTTTTTAGAGTTTTCTTGACGTTAGTAATCCGCTTTACATTTTTATGGAAGATGTCTGAATCTTCGAAACCATTTTTTGGATATGCTTATGGTGCTAGTCGTAGTACGCAAAATCTATCCTCTGTAGCGTGGGCCATTTTCGCTCCGAACAGCGAGTTAGTGAGTTTTCGAGGGATTTGTATTGGTATATCGACGAACAATATCGCTGAGTATAGCGCGTTGATCAAACTTCTCTCTGATGCCATTTCATTTGGTATTAACCACATAATCATAAGGCTAGACTCACAACTAGTGGTATTACAACTTACTAGTTTTTATAATGTTAGAAATCCAACACTTCTTAGATTGTGCGTAAGAGTTTGAATTTTGGAAAGACATTTTGATTTTGTTCAATATCAACACATTTCCAGAAATCTGAACACTTTAACTGATTCATTAGCTAATCAAGTTTTAGACAGGCATTTGCGACATAGGTAAAGAAAATATTCACAACATTGAGTAGGATTGCGCATTAAACATAGGAAAAACTCTTAAAACATATAGATAGATAGTTATAGGTTTTTACAAAATTTGTGCCCAAGATACATTGGTCATCTGACCTCAAAATGTATGAAAAAATTCACAAGTAAACTAGTGGTGCTCATTACAACATGCTATAGATCTAGCAATCCTATGAAGCAACCGCATCCAACGGTTAGGAACCCCAATTGTGTGTCGTTGTAATCACATGGGAAGCTCTTCAATCCGGCAATCCAGAATCCCGAAAGTCAACCCCTCTATGTGCTGCTGGAGCTCGTCTAGAGTCTCAGCCATATCAAGGTCCTGAAGGACTGCTCTCCCGAAAACCCTCTCTGCTGGCGCATCCGCTTCGTGCTCTAGTTCCTCTACTGGTTGAACGTGACCGATATCTGCATTACATCAAACATTTAGTTTAGTCTTGGAAAGAAATCAAAACACAAAAAAAATGTATAAACCTTAGAAAAATAAAAAAACATGGTCAAATCATTCTTACCTATTGCACCCCACTGAGCACCTTCTCGTAATAATAGATCTGGATCTCCTCGAAAGTTGATGCCTGCATATGCGTACTCATCGATGGCGACAATCTGTCGCCAAAACTAGGCGAAGAATGCAGTAGAGAACAAAATGGTCGATTGGCCTGCATACTGACCCATGAGTTCTACCCATCTTTGCATTCAGGGATCTCTAGGACTAGATATATCCAATGTTACATGTTGTGGCTGCATCAGTGGAATCCGTTCCAAAGCGAAGGAGATAAGGATCGAACCATAACTGAAATTTTTCTTCCTTCCTCCCTTTGCTTTATTCAGTTGTTCCTTTATCTGAGATAGAACAACTTCAGACTAGTTGAAGACTGTTGGCTCGAAGCACTCTAGCGCATACTACATATACGATCTGTCTACTACATGTAGTGTAACGGTGCCAGCAAGTTTAGAAATCGTAAAAAGGATGGTTCTCAAAGGAAAATTCATGACATCCCAGATGTTTGTTTTTCCATATTTGCTAGGTTTTTCCCCGAGATAGCAATACTGCATAGCATAATCTCTCACTGTCTCTCCTCCAACGGTAGACCCTGTGAGAGAAATGGGAAAACCTCTGCTTGAAAAACCTGTGAGAAAATACACATCCTCAACTGTTATGGCAGGATACCATGCTTGAACAAGGAACCCTAAGAGCTCTATTTGTTGCCTTATTTTCGACAATTTGAAATACTTAAGTAGCCCATAATCTCTTAAGGCTCTTATGGTACCCGGATCATTCAAGACAATCATATCTTATGTTGGGAAACATACTGAGAGGGGGGGTGAATCAATATTTAATGCAGACAATAAAAATTTTTACTTTTCCTTTCTAAAAACCCATACGCTACTTTGAAGAAGACAAATAGCGTATATACGCGGATATCCTTTACAGAACTCGCGTATGCCTAGAGATCTAATTATGCATTCAATTCTTAACTCAAATCATTGCATTATTCATTCATCAGATATTTCAGGAAACAGTAAACAGGTGCAGAAAGAACAGAATAATCATCACACATAGGCAACACACATGAACACCAGGATTTTTAGGTGGAAACCCAATTCGGGAGAAAACCACAGCTGTCGTCGTTTCAGACTTCAATATTTATTATAAAGAAAAACTTCTTACAATCATGTACTGGTGCAGAATTATACTAGCACGCAGGCACCCACCTGCAGAAGGCTACAACCTTCTTTCGTTTACCAGCCTCACCTGGAAGGGAGCCTTACAATCTGGCACCGACCTCTGGCACGGCTTCTGCTATCGAGGCTGAAGGCAAGCCTCGGATCCTTTGTAGACCACGTTTCATCAATTTTCAAGTACAGATCAAGCATCCAACACCAATTCTTCACTTATCAACAAACATCCCTTTTCATTTCATCGATCGAGCAGTGAAATACCTTGAGAACATCAAAGATAACCCCGGACACCTAGAAACAGAATGTCTGAGAACCTCAATTATCTTTTGAGCAACCATCAATTCAAATACAATACACGCTTATCCTCAAACAGACCTGCGTATAGATCTATAAAAGATAAATTTTGCAGATCAGACCAGATCTATGAACTTACTAGATTTCTCCAACTTCTTCAATAGATTTGCGCCAGGTCTTCATCACTTCTTTTTAGATCATCCACGAGATTCACCATTTCAATATCTAGAGATCTTGAACCATCATTATGTTCATAGATGCATCATAGAATCAGATCTATCAATTAAAGAGCATAGTTCAACCATGTAGATATACTTCAGAGTGAAGTATTCATTAAAGCCCAGACACTTGCACACCCTTTGCACAATGAAATTCTTCTCCTTATATAGATTTAGCCTTTTTCAATACCATGAGTCAAAACCACATTACTTCCGATGGTTTTCCTGGACGGGATCAAAAAGACAATCCAGCGCTCAATACAATGGGTCAATACCATGGTAATGCCCCTTGGTATTCTAATTTTGGAGCGCAAAAGACCATACGTGACTTGGCACGTACTTTTCTGCGTGCATACGCGCTTTCTCCTTGACAAACCCGCGTATGCCTTGTAACACACATTTTTCATCATTGCTTTGGCCCTCACTGATATTTCCTTCTCTGGTACTTCTGAGCTACTTGTAGAACATTAGATTTACATCATTAATAAACTCATCAAGCATCAAGAACATCTTCAATAAGAGGTTGCCATCATCTTCATCAAGTGGGTTGCCATCAAGGACAACATTTAGCATCATATTGCCAACAATCTCCCCCTTTGGACTTGATGGCAACCATGATGGTTTTTGATCACCATAACAGATAAATACGTTAAGCAGAATGATATTCTCCCCCTATTCAAACACCATGTCACTCTCCCCCTTTGACATCAAGGGCAAAGGGCGGATCAAAACCAACACAAGGTTTTTTCTCCTTATGTAGAGAGAAGAGCGCTGTAGATCTGATGTGCACTGAAGTTACCATGCTCCCCCTGAATTCATGTTGAATCTTCAAACATGTTTTTCAATGAAGTATATGACTCTATGACCTTTCCTATTACCAAGGACTCATACTTACATCAAAGATCCAACCAAGTGGATTTATATATGAGACTCAAATACCCAACCAAGTGGGTTTACACATTTTGACTCAAGTACCCAACCAAGTGGGTTTACAAATTTGAACAAGTCCTTTCATGAATGAATATTACAATTTTTTTTTTTACATCATAGGTCTCAACATGACCTTTTCATCAAATTACAAATATGAATTTTCATGACCAATACCAGAAAGACCTCAAGAGAGAGATCATATTTCAGAACCATCATAATGCCAACAATGCATTATACTCAGCAAGGCTAAAGCTCCCCCTGAAAATGTGCATCCAAGTATCTTTTCTATATGACCAAAGCTCCCCTTTTTCTTGTGCATCTTGAATAATTTCAACAGCAAATCATCAAGGCATCTTCATCCAAAAACAGAGAATGAAACAGAAATATAAGAGCTGAAATACCACCAGTGACTCCAAACAGCATCAAAGATACCAAACATCACTGCAGTTGTGATGAAAAATGCTGACCCCAAACAAAAATTGCCAGCAACCAACCATACGCAGCTTTATGTGTTTAAACTCATGTATATACGCGACTGTCTTTCAGGAAACCCGCGTATCCAATTTAATCTTCTGAATTTAATCAGATCTGATCTTCTGAGAGGCATAGACAACACCCAACTTCTGTCTGAGATATTCGAACGCTTCCCTGGGCAGAGGTTTGGTAAATATATCAGCAATTTGTTCCTTGGAGGGAACATACTCCAACTTCACCTTTTGTTCAAGAACTTGTTCACGTAGGAAGTGATACTTGATGGGAATGTGCTTGGTCTTCGAATGCATAACAGGATTCTTTGAGATACTGATGGCGCTTGTATTATCACACATAATGGAGATAGGAGGTGAACATTTGATTTGAAAGTCTTGTAAAGTTTGCATCATCAAGTTGAGTACAACAGATACGTGATACATGTGTACACTTCTAGATAAGGCAATAGAATTTGCTTCTTGCTGAACCAAGGCCTAGCAGAGCCCCATATAGAATGCCACCTGCTGGTGCTTTAGATCATCAACACTTCTAGCCCAATCTGCATCAGTGTATGCATGAAGAGTAAGATCATCATTCTTTGGATACCATAGTCCAAAGTCTTGGGTTCCTTGTAGATATTTGAATATCCTTTTCACAGCCTGAAGATGAGATTCTTTTGGGTTAGCTTGGAATCATCCAACAATCTCAACTGCATGCATAATATCTGGTCTTGTCCCAGTGAGATAAAGTAAACTTCATATCATAGATCTGTATTCTGGTTGATTTAGGGTGGGGGAATCATCATTAGAACTGAGATTACATCTGGTTATCATTGGTGTACTTACAAGTTTGCAATCTTCCATGCCATACTTCTTGAGAATTTGTATATATTTTTGCTTGCTTAGAGAAAGAATATACCATCTGTAGTTTGATGCACTTGCAAACCAAGAAAGAATGTTAGTTCCCCAAGTAAGGACATTTCAAATTCTTGCTGCATGACAGAAGCAAATTTCTGACTCATAGATTCTTCATTACTCCCAAAAATGATATCATCAACATATACAACCACAATCAATAGTTTATCATTTTCAACTTTTGTGTATAAGTTGCTATCAGCAGACCCCTTTGAAAATCCTTGTTGATGAAGATATTTGTCAAGGCGATATTACCATGCCCTTGGAGCTTGTTTGAGACCATATAAGTGCTTTTAAGTCTACAAACAAGATTTTTATCATTCCCAAAACTAATCATACGGTTGTTCTCTAGCTTCTTCTTCTAGATCACCATTGAGAAAAGCAGATTTGACATCCATTTGATAAACCTTGATTTTTTGAAAACTTGAAAAAGAAAGAAACATTCTTATGGCTTCAAGTCTAGCTACAGGAGAAAAAGTTTCTTCAAAGTCTATACCTTCTTGTTGAGTATACCCTTTGCAAACCAGTCTAGCTTTGTTTCTTATAACGTCCCCATTCTCATTTAACTTGATCTTGAATATCCATTTGGTTCCAATGACATTTTTGTTATGTGGTCTTGGTACCAATTCCCAAGTGTGATTCTTTTGAATTTGATCAAGCTCTTCATTCATGGCTTGAATCCAACATTCATCTTTGCTAGCTTGATTGACATTGTGTGGTTCAATTGAGGATAGAAATGCCATATAGCTAGAAGATCCTACAAGAGTCCTCCTTGTTTGTACTCCTGATTCCTTATTTCCCAAAATTTGAGATTCGGGATGAATCTTTTGAACATATCTGGATGGAGCTTTTCCAAATAAATCATCTTCTGGTTCTTCATTGGATCCATTGTCTATATCATTTCTATTTGACGCAGAAGGACAAAAGTCACCATCATCTTCATCTTTTGTGTGTTTTTCTTCTTTAGGAGCTGCAGGAAACTTATCAATAACAACATCAATACATTCAAAAATCTTCCGAAGCTTTTTATTGTAACATTTGTATGCTACGCTTAGATGAGTAACCAAGAAATATTCCTTCATCGATCTGGGTTCAAAATTGCAAGCTTTCATCGTGTTTGATAAAGCATTTACTTCAAAAAACTCTAAAATGCTTCACAAAAGGAGGATTATAATCTTCGTAGTTCATCACGGAGTTCTATCTGTTGCGAACTTGTGTGCCCTTGTTAAGAATGTTTTTCTGTGTGTGATCTGCTTCTCCCAATTAATAGAATTTCTGGAATCAAGCCATTTGTTGAATTGTTCTGTTCTACTATGCTGTTTGTTGTTGGTGCACACTCTGGCTTGTCTTTTGCCATGTTCACAAAATTCAAAGAATTCATTTGATGTATATTCTCCTCCTCGATCAGATCTAAGACACTTGATTTTTAGATCTAATTCATTTTCAACTAATGTTTTGAAGATCTGAAATTTTTCAAATGCTTCATCTTTGTGTTTAATGAGCCCGATCCAACACATTCTAGAGTAATCATCAATAAATAAGATATAGTATTCTTCGCCAAGTGATTTGCCACTATCATGAATTCACGTATATGCGATTATGAAAGGATTTGAAGACTTACTTGATGATCCTTCCTTGGCATTAAATTGCACCCTGGTTTGCTTACCGAATTGACAGGATTTGCATATGGTACTTTCAGGCAGAGTAATATTGGGAAGACCACGAACAACATTAAGTCTGCTAGATTTGTTGATTTGAGAGAAGCTTAGATGCCCCAACCTTCTATGCCATAGCCAGTTTTCTGAAGATTGACTCAAGTAACATTGTTCTTTGCAATTCTTCAATACATACAGGTTGCTTGGAGTTATTTTCCCTTTTATAATTGTTCTGCCTGTATCAAGATCACGAACCACACATTCTTTTGAACTAAAGACAACTTCAGTTCCTTGATCACACATTTGACTTACACTTAGCAGGTTATGCCTTAAGCCATCCACATACATGACATCATTAGCCTTCACCTTTTCCTTTAGAAACACAAACCCTTTTCCTTTAATTATAGCAGGATTATCATTTCCAAATGTAACTTTCTTTTCCTTTTCTAGAGCACTATATGCAAGAAGTTTGTGTTTGTCACCTGTCATGTGTCTTGAGCATCCACTATGGCTTATCAGTATGCCATTTGATTTTCTTCACCTTCCGCAAATAACGCTATGCCACAATTTTCAACCTGTGGTTCCTTCTTTTTCCATATTTTGGATTTTGAAGGAAGATGCTCTCTTGGCTGTACTTTGCTGCTGCACTCAGAATCTTCATGGCCAAAGTTATCACAATAAGCACATTCAAATTCATTTAGAAGAGAACAAAAGTTGTTATAGGTATTCTTCTTTGTTTCAACATCAATCCTTTTCTTTCTTGCTCCTCTTGTCATGATGGTTTTATATGCAACACATTGAGCAGCTTTATGACCAAAATTGTGACATGAGAAACATTGTCCATTGAAGAATAAATTTCTGCGATCATGAAATATTCTATTTTAATTTACCTGTTGATTGGTGCCTTTTTGAAAGATATTCCTATTAGTGTTCCTTGCATTAGGATGATCATGCTTTACCTGTAAAGATTCTTTACTCCATGGCTGAGTGGCAGAATTTTGTAAACCAGTTGTAGCTGCTTTTAGATAATTTGGTGCTGAAGCTTGAGAGGACTCTCCAGTGTATCCAATACCTATCTTTATAAGAGGAGAACGTTGAACCTTGATAATCTCATATAAGGTTTCAAATCCTTTAGCAAATCTAAAATTCAGAGTCTTTACTTTCTCAAATTCTTTTCTTACACTTACCACTTCACATTCTAATTTCTCATTGTGTTTCTTTGCTTCTTCAACCTGCTTTTCCAGAGTCTCGATGGTTATTTTTCTTTCTTCTAAGAGATTTTATATTCTTCTAAGAGAATTTTTCTTTCTTCTAACCGTATTTTGAGTTGGTTGTTCTCTTCAAGAAAATCATTGTCCTCTGGAGCATCCACAAAAGTATCCTTTTCTTCTTTAGATTCAAATGCCATGAGAAGTCTAAGATCGTGTTCACATTCTTCCTCACTATCAGATACTCCATCACTGTCATCATGAGTATAGTAACTTCTTCTAGTGCTAGACCGGTTCTTATTTCTAGATACTTCCTTTCCTTTTGCAGGTGTTTCTTTGTAAGGATAGTTAGTAGCAAAATGACCAACTCTTCCACAATTAAAACATTTGAAAGGAAGCTTACCTCTAAACCATCTTGTACCAAGTCGAAGTTTCTTTACAAAATTTGCCTCATCTTCTTCCGAAATATATCTTGATCCTTCAGCTTCTTGCACTTCTTTCCCTTTTTTAGAAGCTCTAAAAACAGCTTCTTTGACTTCAGACAGTCCTCCTCTTCTCATTTCATATGCAGTTAGTATGCCATGAAGTTTCACCACGGAAAGATTTTGAATATCCTTTTTTTCTTCAAGGGCAGAAACTTTTGATTCAAATTTTTCCGTTAGTGATCGTAAAATTTTCTCAACCAAAGTAGTGTCGGATATTGTTTCACCCAGATTTCTCATACTATTTACAACATCATCAATACATAAAAAGAAACTGGCAATACTCTCATCACTATGCATCTTTAAATTTTCATATTCAATTCTGAGAGTTTGGAGTTTTGCACTTTTTACCTTTGCGTCGCCTTCATAACTTAGAATGATTTTGTCCCATATTTCCTTTGCTGTATTCAGCTGCATGAATTTGACAAATTCTGATTCAGTTAGACTTCCTATTATAGCATTGACCGCTTTTGCATTTGATTCATAATTCTTCCTTTCAGTTGGATCTGTTGGTGTAGCAGCTGGATATTGATATCCTTGTTCAAAAATGGCCCATACATCAGCTCCCATAGACTGAAGATAAGATCTCATCCTCATTTTCCATAAGATTAAATTGCTTTCGTTGAAGAGTGTGGGCTTGATAGATGCTGTTCCTTGATGATTGCTCATCTTGCTTGATCTTCCTTCTAGCGGCTAAGATTTTTCAGAAGGACCTGCTCCGATACCAATTGTTGGGAAAAATACTGAGAGGGGGGGGGGGGGGTGAATCAGTATTTAATGCAGATAATAAAACTTTTTACTTTTCCTTTATAAAAACCCATACGCTACTTTAAAGAAGCCAACTAACGTATATACGCAGATATCCTTTACAGAACTCGCGTATGCCCAGAGATATAATTATGCATTCAATTCTTAACTCAGATCATTGCATTATTCATTCATCAGATATTTCAGGAAACAATAAACAGGTGCAGAAAGAATAGAATAATCATCACACATAGGCAACACACATGAACACTAGGATTTTTAGGTGGAAACCCAATTCGGGAGAAAACCACCGATGCCGTCGTCTCAGTCTTCAATATTTATTATAAAGAAAAACTTCATACAATAATGTATTGGTGCAGACTTATACCAGCACGTAGGCACCCACCTGCAGAAGGCTATGACCTTCTCTCGTTTACCAGCCTCACCTAGAAGGGAGCTACAACCCCCTGCTCTCGTTTACCAGCCTCACCTGGAAGGGAGCTACTACCCCCTGATATTAGCACCAGCCTCTGCTGCCAGAAAGCTTCTACTATCAGACTGAAGGCTTCAACCCTCAGATCCACTGCAGATCACGTTTCATCAATTTTCAAATTGGATCAAATAGCTTCAACACAATTCTTCACTTATCAACAAACGTCCCTTTTCATTTCATCAGTTAGAACAGTGAAACCACTGTAACCAGAACATCAGAGATAGCCCAGACTTTAGAACAGATATGCAGAACCTCAATTATCTTTTGAGCAACCATCAATTCAAATACCATACGTGCTTATCCTCAAACAGACCCGCGTATACACACGATTTTTACGAAACGAACCTGCGTATAGATCTATAAAATATAAATTTTGCAGATCAAACCAGATCTATGAACTTAAAATATTTCTCCAACTTCTTCAACAGATTTGCGCCAGGTCTTCATCACTTCTTTTCAGATCATCCAAGAGATTCACCATTTCAAGATCTAGAGATCTTGAACCTTCATTATGTTCATAGATGCATCATAGATTCATATATATCAATTAAGAGCAGAGTTCCACCATGCAGATATACTTCAGAGTGAAGTATTCATTAAAGCCCACACACACACACACTTTGCACAATGAAATTCTTCTCCTTATATAGATTTAGCCTTTTTCAATACCATGAGTCAAAACCACATTACTTCCGATGGTTTTCTTGGATGGGATCAAATAGGCAATCCAGTGCTCAATAAAATGGGTCAATACCATGGTAATGCCCCTTGGTATTCTAATTTTGGAGCGCAAAATACCATACGCGACTTGGCACGTACTTCTCCGCGTGCATACGCGCTTTCTCCTTGACAAACCCGCGTATGCCTTGAAACACACATTTTTCATCATTGCTTTCATTGCTTTGGCCCTCACGGATATTTCCTTCTCTGGTACTTCTGAGCTACTTGTAGAACATCAGATTTACATCATTAATAAACTCATCAAGCATCAAGAACATCTTCAATAAGAGGTTGCCATCATCTTCATCAAGTGTTTTTCCATCAAGGACAACATTTAGCATCATATTGCCAACATCTTGTTCTTCATGCTCTCTTTCCTTCCATGTAATCATCATTATAATCCGATGGAAACCTGAAATATAACCATAAGATCCATTATATACCATTCATTGCAAAAAACTAGGCAAATTTTGAGCACATCATGAAAATAAAAAACTTGAACTGCGCCCAACGCACTCCCTGGGTTGAGATAGTGCATTTCATATGCAGGTACCCTTCACTGTACCTACTATGCAACGCAGGTTTTGATGTTCAACGGTGTGTTGCCCTCAATTTAGGCAGAATTTACCCTAGGGGCCTTAAAACCATAAAAATTTGCAAGGAATGGGAAAGAAATGAATACTGAAAGGAAGAGGAGGTTCATGCTACTAACCTAGATCAAATGGCAATGAAATCCATCCATAGAAACGACCACAATCAACGACTGAAGTTTAGAGGAAAAATCAAGTTCAGAGCTCCAAAATGCAAATGGTAACTATGGAATGGTAAAAATGAATAGTGAAACTACTTTATATAGTCATTTAATTGCTTGCAAGTTAAATTTATTGCTGTTAGTCATCAGCATTTTTCACATGTTAATGATGACTAGATCCATAGCTGAGTTTTCTAGAAACTGAATTCCATATGTCAATGTGTCATCTAGAAAACCCTCATAAAACTTTTTTTCGCCTTCTTACTTTTCAATCCGCCCATGTCAAAGTCAAAACTCATTATCATTATCCTATCTAGCTTCAGCCCTATTGGTCTGCCCATCAGCTTTAAGAGGCAAATCCAAGTCTGTTTCAAAAGTCTCCCCTATGTTAGGAAGTGGCGCTTTAAGGCATTTTACCCTTGGCAACCATCAAAAGGCCAAAAAACCTCCATCTGATACAGACCAATCATGACTGACCTCCTACTCTGCAAATCAAGTTGATCACAGCTCTAAGTCGCGCCACTTATACCCCTAGGTCTCAGCACTGCATAAACCACAGTCTCAAGCTGATTATTAGGTGTTTCACAGTGTTTTATGGATTCTACAAAGGCAGGAAATATAACATCATCTCAGAAGAAATTGCTTGAATCTACATTTAGAAGAACAACTGCTTCTAAATGTAACATGAGCCTGAGATATATCTGCAAAACAGAGAGTCACTCATCAAAACCTTGCAGCTTCCTTTCAGCATGAAAAGCACAGTAAGAGAAAGACACCACTGTCACAGCAAACTGGTAAATTGTCATGGCCAAGAACCTCCTTCATTTACAAGCAGAGGGTTAGGGCGCCTCCTTCATCTACAAGCAGAGGGCGCTGGCCAATATTGACTTTAAGGATTGCAAAAGTCCAGATTTGCTTTTTACTGAACAGTGAAACAATGACTCTAAGTTCTCTGAGTGAAAGTGATGATCATAGCAGGGCTACAGTCTGAAGTATGCAAGTTAAAGAGAAAACAGAGTTTTGGTCTTGTGAAGGAAGTCATTTGAAGTTTTCAAATCATGTGAATTGTTAAACTTTAGAGGGGCATATCATTAGTAAAAACAATTCTAATCATAAGCAGCCTGCTGTTCCACAAAGATCAAATTGAAGAGATGCTGACAAATCATGTCATTATCACAGGTAGAAGAAAAGGTGTTTGGTTTTTCAAAGGGTGATAATCTCCATAGTCACAGAGCCTATCTTTCAAATATTTTTTCATAAGTTGACCAAGGCAAATGGTGACATTTCAGCTCCCCTCAGCAAAGAGCAGTGCAGTGAGACAGTGACACCCTGACTAGGGTTTTTCTGAAGCACAGTAGTGATCATAGGCAGAGGTAAAAGTATTAATGTTTTCAAGTTTGCTTGCTTACCATCATATCCAAGAAAAACCCTTGTCAGGCAGGCTTATCAAACAATCTTCAGATACTCTGCCAAGTGAAGGGCCTCCTTCTTTCATGAGCAGATGGCCAAGGCATTGAATGTTTTTAAAGACTGATTGGTAAAAAGATGCAGTGGAAAGAGACAAAGAAGGAAAGCAAAAGTCATTACACAAGCAACAGATGATGTTTATGTTTCAAAAGATATTGGTTTTCCTACTCATAAGAAAATGGCATACAGTCTCAGACATAAGACATTTTACTATTAATCAAAGCGCTGGTGCAAATCCAGCTGTTGCAAGCTGCACCTCACCACAAAGACAGAGTTTTTCTTCAGATACAGTAGTAAAATCTGAGCCTGGTTTTCCCAAGAGATACTGCAGCTAGTATATAGGGTTATAAAGTACAAAAAAATTTTGGGCATACTCTCAGATTTCGAAGAGGTTTTCAAAACAAGTACAAAGCTGTCATTGTAAAGATCAGAGATATCACATCAGCACTGGGAGTAGATGAAAGATTGTAAAAGAAAGCACCTTCTTAGACAAAGGATGATCAAACCTGGGTGGGTGCAACTGCATTTTTTCACCTATAGTCAAGATTCATTTCACAATGGGCATCATTAACTCCAAAGCGAAATGTAAGTTTATGCTACAAAAGGAAGAAAACATCCTCTTTCCAAATGACAAAGACAGGTATGCCTTTCAAGCACCAGAGGTATAAAAGATTTTGAAGTGGTAGTTAGGCTTCCTATTCAGTATAAAGGCATCATAAATAAATACAAAGGATTATAAGAGTACAAGAAAGATCATAATATGTGTTTTGAGTCCTAGGACTAGGTAAGGGTAATATGAGCATGCCACTGTCAAAAAGGAGGTCCCTTCACACATTGTTACAACGGATGAAAGAGTTTAAGTGAATGCCACTGAAGCAGTGTACCCACAGTCAAAAAGAGGCTCAAATATCTGATCTTAACAAATACAAAAGGATAGTAAAATTTGCATGGTTGTTGAATCATAATACCTCTGCCACAGCAAAATTAAGGTTAAGGAGCGCCCGGGCAGTTTGTTTCAAAATGATTTTCTGATCAAACAGAGATGATATTTACAAAATTGAGAGAGGTTTTTGTCCCTCATAGGTTCAAAAATAAAAACCTCCTTCATTTTCTACACAGGTATCATGGTTTGTGAGAAACGTGAAAAATTCAGATGTCACGAGAGAATTTCTGCACCAGGATTCATCATTTTGACCAGTGATGGGACAGTCAGATTTTGAACAACAAAATTGACTCCAAATGAAAAAATTCAAGTTTTTATGGAAAATAGACTTCCATATCTTTCCGATAAGCCATCTCGGGCCAAATTCTGACAAAAGGAGGGCATCCAAAAGTAGCCTGCAATCAACGCTATGTTTTTCTGCACCAGCATACACCATTTTTGACCAGTGATGGGACAGTCAGTTTTTTAAGGATCAAATGGACACCAAATGAAAAAATTAAAGTTTTTCTGGAAATTAGACTTCCACATCTTTCCAACTAGCCATCTCGCACCCAATTCCGACATCGGGAAGGCATTCAAAAATGGCCTACAAACAGCTCGATGCATTTCTGCACCAGGATTCACCAGTTTTGACCAGTGTTGGGAAAATCAAATTTTGAAGGATCAAATGGACACCAAATGAAAAAATTCAAGTTGTTATGGAAATTATACTTGCACAGCTTTCCAACGAGCCATCTCGCGCCCAATTAAGACACTGGGAAGGCCTTCAAAATGGACTGCAAACTTGCGCGACACTCCTGGAAAAGTGCGCGACGCGCCTGTGCACAAAATTTACAAAGGAATGCACTGCTGCGCGACGCGCCTGCAGCAGCCAGCGACACTCCTGTAGAAATGGTCAAGAAAATCACTTAAAAACCTTCAAAAAATATTTATAGAGCTGCTCAAATAGTTAAACAAGGGCTGCCATCCAATCATTGTGTGAATGCCTTGATTTTTCAAAAGTCATTTCTGAAGGGTGAAAAGGCAAAGCCACTTTTCTCTTATATTCTATAAAGAAAACCTTAAATGAGTAAAGCTGTTAAAACAGTTTGAAGGTGTTTTGGTCAAAACTGGGTATGAGAAACAATGTTGAATACAAGAGGCAGAGTTTTGGTTGAAAGGATTTTTTACTGTTTGTCTGCTACAGAACTATATGTTCTCACCCCAAAAGCAGAGGGAGCTGGGTAACCCTACCCAAACACAGTGAATTTTTGACTGTGTGTATGTTTTTGTTTCACTGTGCACTTTTCATTATAAATATTGGCTTTTTGGCATAATAAGGGAAGATTTGCAGTGTTTTCAGAGGAGCTGAGAACTATTATCAAAGAAAACATTCACACAGCATTTGAGGCAAACCTGCCTTGCTCAAAACAACAGTTGACAAGAAGGCAAGGTTGTGTGCTTGAAAAGAAATTTCCACAGGCTATTGGAGGAAGGGAAGCAAGGTAAAGAAGAAAAAATTAATAATATGCAGCACAGTGTGAAGAGCAGTAGAGTTTAAGAAGGACAGTTTTCTGTTTTGAGGAGTGTTGATGTTCTTGTTTAAAGATCCGGGCCTGCATGACTTTGTTTGCTCAAACACTGTCATAGTAGGGTAGTGTATTTGATGAATGACAAAGGACCAAGCCAACTGTCCCCCAAACAATTTTAAAGGATGAAAGGCACTATTTGAAGGAAAAAACACAGTATTTGAAGAAGAAGCCCAGAAACGCTGCTCAAGCTCCTCAAGAATCATCATCATCGGTTTCAAGGTTTGGAATGGTTGTGATTGACTAGAAGTAAAACATAAAAAGGTGGAATTTGCATTAGTATGAATGACCAATGAAACTACCCTCGAACCGTGATAAAGAAAGAAGAGATAGAGTGTTTTGAGGGTGAAGACAGTAGGTAAGTTTTTGACACAGCCATCATATGAACATTTTTTATCTTTTAAAGGAGTTTCGTTTTATTAAAGGGAGAAAAAACAGTGTTTTAACTCTCAGCTCCATAAGGCAGAATCAGTAAGTAAAGCTCATTGCATTTAGGAGTGTTTTATCAAGCTGGTCCAAAGGAAAGTAAAAGGAGGACAATGTGTTGTTTCAAAAGGAGTTTTGTTGGTATTTGACTGACTACAAGACCTGCATTGACACATCAAACACTACGGAGCTCTGTCACCTAATCCCATAACACAGAAAACTGTGACTGTGAAGATACTTATTGATCGACTTTGTTTATGTTATTAAATATATTTGGTGAGCTACATATGAGGAGGGCAGTGTTTTGATTTGAAGAGGAGTTTATTGGCATTAGACTGCTACAAGTTTTGTTATCACAGCATAAAAAACTTTTCAAACTCTGTCACCATATCCATAAACCAGTGCTTTTACTGTGAGAATATCTTTTGTTTAAAAAACTGTGGTATAGTGCTAGATATGCTGATGAAGTGCCTACAAAGAAAGGGGTCTTGGACTCAAAACTGTGTTTTCACCTTGCCTTTTCAAAAGACAAGGTATCTTATATCTTCAAAGCATCAAAGGGCAGGGTACCGTCGCCACACACACAAAAGAGATCATTGTTGGCTGTGTGTACTGATTGATTGTCTTTTTGTTCTTCAAAGTCTATTTGTTAAAGGTTGATACTCAGAGGTTGGAAAGGCAATATTCTAGAGAAGCAGGGTTTTATGTTGAAAGAGAGCCTCGACTGTTTAAAAGACAAAACTCCTACAGGCCTTTTGTTAAAACCTCAAAAGCATTTCAAAGCCCCGCCATCTTTGTTCTATAAACAGTCACCTTGACTGTATGTTTTCTCCTTTGACTGTGTATTCATTATGAATGTTGACTGATTGATATACAAAGGCTAGAAAGGCATCATTCTCAAGGAGCAAAGGTCTTACACCAAAAAGAGCATTTTCACACTATCTTTGAAATCACTTGTTGCTTAATAGAAAAGTTACAGGCTAGGACAGAGTTTGGTTTAAAGAAGGCCATTCCAAAGACTTAGAAGCATTTTGGTTTTTCAGGAGCACATCTAGATAAAGATGCCCCTCTAGGAAAGACAACAAGAGCAGCATGACAGTGGTAAAGATGAGCAGCAGCAGGAAAAAGAGGAGAAGAGTGCTGAACAACAGTAACTCAGTAGTGATAAACAACAGTTTCAAGAAGCACCCGGCACGGAAAGAGAAGAAAGGCACATCAGCACTTGATATTTTGGTCTCAGCTTCGGAGAATATTGCTAGGGACCCTTGAGGGTCATGCGTGCCAATTTTGGGCCCATTTCGACAACTTTTTGTTTTTTGGCATTTTTTGAGTTTTTGGTCGAAAACTCATTATTTCGCCATTTCAGTTTGAGGTTTTGTCAAGGGAGGAGAATGACACCATTTGATGCCATAATTTCATGATCAGGTCCTCAGCGAATTTCAGAGCATTTGGAGATCATTTGCCCCCTCAAAACGGTGAAAAATGCTCACTTTTTGCACATTCTGCCCGTCATATCAGCAGTCTGCTATTTTCTGGCTTTTTACACACAGGTACAGATTTGGAGGACTTCCAGGCATCATATTGAGGTGATTTCAGTTGCGCCGGAAAGTAGACACAAAAATATTTCCAACAAGCTATCATGAGCCCCATTTCGACACCAGGAAGGCTGCCAATTGTTTCCAGCAAGTCAGGGGACCTTTTTCTGATATAAATTTGAAGTATTTTTGTAATTTTTGAACCTCAAAAATCTGCTTTTTCCAAATGTGCGTTTAGCTATTTTTGCACTTGGAAAATGGTGCAAAGTCAATATAATTTCCGTTTTTAGCATTTTTTAGATATTTTATGGGATATTTTGTGCCTTGGGATTTGCAAAGCCTCAAGGACAAGTTTAGATATTTTTATTAGGCCAATGGGATAGCTAGTTGCACCATGAGGTTTTCCTCACTTGAGCCTATTTATTCCACAAGGCTTCATTGTAAAACAAGGCTGAACTTGAGAGAAGAATCAATATATTGGTCATATGAGCTTTGAAGAACATACTTGTGTTATGATTTTTGGACTGCCTCTTGGATGCTTATGATGAATGATGAAGGATTGGTGATGGATTCCATGACATGGTAGAATGGTATAGTGTTTCTTGCTATGTTTTTGTCTTCTAGTTTTCATTCATAATACATGCTTCTTGCTACTATAGATCAGTAGAGATTGATTTTGAGATATGCCCATGGAGGCACCTCAAAATTCCTGAATATTCATAGCTTGATGTTTTCTTCTTCCTTAGTTATACTAAAGAATTCTTAACTGCTCTTTAGTAACTTAAGGTATTGTTTGCTAGTTTTATTTACAAGTTCTATGCATGTTGAGTAGGATGTATGGTGTGCCCTGCCTACCTATAAGCTGTCCATAGTTATGTCCATAAAACTTTCTCTTTGACTGATTAGTTGATCATCTTGTTGAACCAAGGAGGCCTAGTCCCGATCTAGCCCTTTGCCTAAAACTATGAAAGCTTGTTTGCCAAAGTGCCCAATGACTTAGAGACTATGTTTAGGCGTTCCGGCGTAGTTTATGAGTTGTTAGTTTGTCTTATGTGTTTTCCCCAAAGTCTGATAGCCATTTCCCGAAGTTAGAGGGTCTTATACCTCTATGTATGGCTGGAATGTTTGATTTCAATGTTTTAATTAGCTCATAGTTACATCTAGAATGATTAATGGCTTGCTATAACATGTTTATGTCTGCTATCAACTAGTTATACTTGAAATCCCTCGTCTTTCACAAGATTGATGTCCATTTACTCCATTTTGCCCAAAGATCCCTTCTACCGTGAATCAAATCGGCCCTACAACAGCCTTACATCATCATCTCATAGCTTCCTTGACCTGTTTGACCCCATAGCCCAATTGATCTGACTTCTTGTTACCTGTTTTACGTCTTTGATCAGTTTATCCCTCACAAACTTAAAAAACTAAAAAACCAAAAAACTCACTTCATAACTAGCCTAATATCAGAACACCATAAGCAAACACACCGACATCTTTTACATTTATAGAGAGAGCCCTCTCTGAGTCCATGAAGGCTAGGTCCTTGGGCTCCAAAGCTTGGTTTGATGTTACATCGTCATTTGGCTCACCAATCGGCCAAATCACGGGACCCTAAAAATTGCTATGACTATAGTTTTATTATGTTTTTCATCATGAAACAGGTATTTTTAATCCATTTGATGTTGTTCTGAACAAGAAATACAACTGATGAACATATTAGTTGTGCAGATTTATTTCAAAGAAAGACTTGACAACAAAGCATACTTTTTCTCCTTATTTTTCGAGCTTTGTTAAAAATGAAAAAGGATTTGAAGTGCACTTTTATCTCTTTTTCGAGCCTCGATAACAGAAAAAAAGGAACCCATGGAGTCTTCTTTCAGCTCTTTTTAGACTCCGATAATGTGAAAATATTGCCGAGCACTTGTAATTTCGAGCTTGTTAAAGTAAATGAATTGATATATACTCAGTATAAGTTTAACTCTTTTCCGGACTGAGATGGATTATTTATGAAAAAGGAATACCTTGGTTAAACATGACCAAAGAGGTTCTTTCAGATATTATTTTACACTTTTTTGAATCTGAGAGACAAATTTACGAAAAAGTACTTTTGGAGTTCTCTTTCGTCCTCTTTTTCAGACTCTCTAAATATGAAAAAGGACCAGGCTATCACTGTCGTTAAGCTTGTTAAAACATAAAATAGCGACGGGCTTGTCGATCATGGCAAGAATCGAGTTTCATTCATCGCTAGACTCGTTAAATTATTAAATAGCGATAATTTATTCACCCAAAGGGTTGAATTATAGATCAAGGAAATGTTATCCTCCTCGAGCTTGTTAAAAAATAAAGAGATACTGGTCGACAAATTACCGGGATCAAGTGAACGAGATAAGAAGAACCCAGATCTAGTTTTAGCCATCCAGGCTGTGATTTTAGGATTGTTGTACACATCATATGTACGGTGACCTTACATACAGATTTTCATCCAAACATGGGCCTATATCTGTAGGCATGTCTACATCTGGGCAACATTCTAATGTAGACCACTTTCTGAATTATGTACATGTTATTAGATTCTTTATGTGTTGAATATGGGAATGCCTACCCTCAGCAATTATGATCCAAGAGGATATATCATGATGTAATGTATTGTAATATTGATGCAGGTGACCACTCTGCTTCGTTTCCAGGCTCATCACAATGTAAAGCATCTCAATCAAATGTTCTTATTATTTGGATCTCATGCTTTAGGGGGCAATTGGTATAGGTCAATTTGGGTACCATTCCCAATGACCTGGTTAACTGGACATCATCTCCAGGACCAATGATCAAGGGTCAATCATTCCATATCATTTCAGTTGCTACATGCCCTAAGATAAGAAACAAGAAAAATCAAGCAAGACTTTCATCAAGCAAAGGTTTCCATGGTTTGAAGCTTATTATATAACATATGAGAGCTCACCAACACAGGCTCTAAGGGGCCTAAGTGCGTTGCATATGCAGGTAGCCCCATGCAAGGCTTCTCTGCAAAGCACTTTCCGACATTAACAGGTGCATTGGTCACATTGGGAGCGAAATTCTCATTGTTCCGGAATCTCCACTTGGCCAGTGCCTTCTAGAAGAGTTCACATGTGTCAAGCTTCGGATCCAAGTGTACATTTGACATCTACATGATTGGAAACATGTCTTGCCTATTTTTGGAAAGTTATTGATTGCAAAACAACCTACACTTAATCTATAAATTGAGCACAGATCTAAGTGCTTGAGGAGGAAGAATTTGAGTAGAGAAATGCTGGAGAATTTTCAATTGAGAGCTTGATTTTTGAAGATACTGCTGGAGAGATTTATACCATGATGGGGCTTTGGATCATTGCTGGAAGGGTCACTTCAAACAATCATTTGGTTGTAACCTCTCCTTCTATCATCAATAAATAATACTGCTTATTTTTCCCTATATGCATCTGTATTGGCTTTGATTTTCCATATTTCAAGATCTTAGTTGATGTATATGGCTTATGCTTTACTGATTTAGCTAACTAACTTGAATAGATATCTATATTATTTCATCTTCTGTTGTTTCAGTGTTCTTTCTTGCAGGAAGCATTCAACTCACAAACCGCTTGAATTTGAAGCTGCAGTGGAAGCAACAAAAGGAGCCATTTGGAAGTGACTAAACAAGTAAGCCTCCAATCCTCTCTGTGTATTTGTTCTGAGATAGGAGAAATAGTTGTATAGTCTTTCACCTGTTGTTCTAGACTAGCACCTATCTAGGGAAGCATAATTTATCCATAGATTACAATTCTGGCCCAATAGGGAAGGTGGAGTGAAGGTGGAGTGAAGGTGTATTTGGATGATTGGAAGGTGTCCCACCCCTTGGCCAAGCTCATAACCTCTTGGGAGGCCTATCTTGCACCCTTAGGATTTTCTCATGGTGTAGGGATGAAAAATCTGAAAACATGGTTGATGGCTATGTTGATGAAAAAGTGGCTGAAGAATGGTGAGAGATTAAGTTGAAGGTGTCCGTGAAGTTCTCCTTGGCTGTGCTACTGATGCAAGAGCATCAAAGCTAAATTTGTATTATTCCTTTATGTAATTTAGGGGGTGATATATTTTAATTGTTTATTTGATTATTTTATTCATTTTTAATTAATTAGGAGAGCAAATATAAATGTGAGGATTATTGTAAATATTCCTTAAATAATTAAGGATATGAATGGAGTTGAATTAGGTAGATAATATAGGGATTAGGAGTTCCATAAACGGGACTTAGTTGAGTCAAAGAAAAGATAAATCTAAATTAGATTTTAAGTTGAGATTTGTGTGGAGGAAATTATGGAATGGAATAAATTATATTTATGTATAAATATGTAGCTTGTGAGGGTGAGAAAGAGACAAGCGAGGAAGTGAGGAAGTGAGGAATACAGAGAGAGTGAGGAATGGGTTGAGAGCTATTTGTAAAGGGCCAAGAGCCAAAAGGTCACCCATTGGAATATTTGGCCAAATCTTTTTTATGTTTTATATCAGTATTTTATTTGTATGGCTCTCTTTCCTTCATATGGATTGTTTGAACTGAATATGTTGTGATTTTAACAAGAATTTTAATTTTGATTGGGAGGACATGAGTTTTTTTACATGCTGGGATCTGATTTAACCTAATATCCTGGCATCATTTTGGTATCAGAGCAGGATGCAAGAGAAGTTTTGCTTGGTTGTCACTTTTATGTGTCATGTTAAGCATTAAATCTGCGTAATATAAAAAAAATGCATTGCATGGGATCATGGATGCATGATGCAACTAAGTGTTAGAATTGAGTCGATGGTCATGGTGTGGCATAAGTCTCCAAAGTCGAGACTGTGTAAATTTTTATTGTGATTATGATCAAATGAATTTATTTGTGCAATCTACAGGGACAAGTATCAGTCAGACTTTAAATTCAGTCTAGGAGGAAAATGGAGATAGCTCTCTGCGTCAACGTGAAAACCTAGGTGTCGCGATTGTAGGAGCAGTTGAACGAGTTCACAGTGGAAGGGTGGCATAATTGTCAAGGCCACAACCCTAACACAATATGTGAAGCGTAGCATCAAGCGGATGGCATATGATAGAAACAACGCATGGCACATGTGCAGTAGGAATTCGAATTGCTTGAATCATAAACAAAGGATGGAATTAGAAGCATGAGGGACGGATGAAAGACGTAGCAAATCCAATTAATGAAGTAAAAAGAAATTAATACAACCACAGGAGAAGGAGGATCGAAACTTAACACAGTATTAACACCTGCAAGGACGTGTTAGTCAGATGCATTGGTTGCCAACGTCCAATGGATGACCGTGAAGCAGAGAAACCTGCGATAAACTACCTCCATATCTGCAACACAAGGTTTGGTTACGTTGAATTAAATTCATAAGTAGTCAATTCATTTTGGGCTAGCTATGGTTGTGTTTAGACTGCATAGATATTTACAATGGGGTCGATTGATGCGTGTAATCTTGAATTGAATTGATTGGATCGTGGTTCAATGCATAAGTCTGTGTTGAGGTATTGTGGTGAAGGTTCCAATCATAATACCAATTTCTAAAAATTAAACCCATATTTTTTGCGTAATTTTCATGGAGAGGTGACGTTGTGGATTCAACCAACCAGTGCATAAGAGGAGGTCGATTAATCATTACATGGATTTTCGTCTGCGGCAGAGCTTGCAGAGCTATGGAATTTTGAGTTGGATGGAGAGTGTGGTCATAATAAACAAGGGTCCAGTGTTCAAGGACCAAGGTGGAGCAATTCAGAGTAGGAGAGATAGGTTTTAGAGAGGTAGCTGCTTACCTGCTTGATCATGGCACTTTGTGCGGGTACCCCAACAACACTTGTGAAAGCTACTCATTCAATTTTCAATGTGAACAGAAATGTGCTGCCTTGCAAGTAAGAGCCCTTTTCAAATATTGGATCTCTCCAAAGATTTGAGCCCATGAGTACGATGCAAGTGAACATGGTACTTCTCGCTTTCCTATAGGAGCTGTGCATATAATTGGTATTCTCGATATACAAATTTTAAATACTGACAGGCATGGAGGTAATATTTGTTAGAAAATTATATATTACAGAGCAATGCAACACATAAAATATGTGGAAAATACAAGCACACAAAACGCATAAAACCAGAGAGACACAGATATACGTGGTTCACCCGGTTTGGGCTACGTCCACCCCGAACAGCCAGTCCTTCCTTTCTATTATCCAACAAAATGAAGAGACAAAACCTACAACATATCTGCTGTAATATCCTCTGTTCTCTCTCACAGTCTCCCTCTCTGTTTCTCACTCTGAGAATACACATACAATACACAGTCGTAATACAATACCCTCATAAAAGCGAGGGGTTGCCTTCTAGGGCAAAAAACCCTAAACTAAACATAACTTCTACCATCAGATCATTTGCCTAATGAACGACCCAGATTGATTAGAAATTAATATACTTTTACATCTATTTTTAGCTTCAGGGACGCTGCCCTTGAAAGCCCCAGCCAGGGGGGGGCTCCAAAAATCACTGCCATCTCCCCCTGGACCCCCCATAGCAGCGATTAATTATGGGCGGCGTTGCCGCCCCTTTTAAGGTACAGGGGTCCAATGCTGTGATACAAAGTAAACAAGATAATCAGGCTCCACACCCAACAATCTCCCACTTGGAGACTGATTGTAGCAACTCCACCGCTGCTTCATTTGCTGAACAATGACTCCTCTTTAGACCTGGCTATTATTCATCTTCATCGTCATCCTTGAAGACCAATTGAAACTTAGCAAATTCTTAGTTTCTCCCTGGTTACAACTTTTGTTAGCATATCTGCAGGATTCTGGCTAGTGTGTATCTTTTCCAGCTTCAACTCTCCATCTTCTAATACTGACCTTATGAAATGGTATTTGAGATGTATGTGTTTAGTCCTGGAATGAAATGTTGAGTTCTTTGCAAGATGAATGGAACTTTGGCTATCACTGTATAACGTGCCCATATCATGCTTCTTACCCAATTCATCCATAAACCTTTGTAACCAAATTATTTCTTTACTAGCCTCTGTAGCAGCAACATGCTCGGCTTCTGTTGTTGAAAGTGCAACAACACTTTGGATTTTTGAAACCCAACTGACAGCTGTTCCACCTACAGTAAATACATATCCTATAGTGCTCCTCCTGTTATCTCTGTCACCTGCCATATTTGCATCAACATATCCCTGTAGAGCAATGTTTGAACCACCAAAGCATAATGCTTGATTTGTGGTACCTCTCAAATATCTGAGAATCCATTTTACTGCCATCCAATGTTCTTTTCCTAGATTATTCATGTACCTACTTACAACTCCCACTCCATGTGCAATATCAGGCCTTGTGCAGACCATTGCATACATTAAGCTTCCAACTGCTGATGCATATGGAACTTTAGACATATAATCCATGTCTTCTTGGGTCTTTGGGCAAATCTCCTTACTAAGTTTGAAATGGCTAGCAAAAGGTGTACTAACTGGTTTTGCATTCTGCATATTAAATCTTTTCAACACCTTTTCTATGTACTCATTATGAGACAATGTTAATTTGCGATTTTTCCTGTCTCTAGTTATCCTCATACCAAGGATTTGTTTTGCAGCTCCCAAATCCTTCATTGCAAATGAATTTGCTAATTTTCTTTTGAGCACATTTATTTCCTGCATGTTAGACCCTGCAACAAGCATGTCATCTACATACAATAACAATATAATATAGCTGCCATCATTTTTCCTTTTCAGATAAACACAATGATCAGAGTGACATCTAGTATAACCTTGTTCGGACATAAACTTGTCAAATTTTAGATACCACTGCCTTGGAGCCTGTTTTAAGCCATACAAGCTCTTCTTTAACTTGCACACCAATTTTTCTTTCCCTTTTACCTCATATCCTTCTGGTTGTTGCATGTATATCTCTTCCTCCAAATCTCCATGGAGAAATGTTGTCTTTACATCTAATTGTTCAAGATGTAAATCTTCCGCTGCTACAAGACTTAAAATAGTTCTGATTGAATTCATCTTAACAACAGGAGAAAATATTTCATCAAAATCAATACCTTTCTTCTGTGCAAACCCCTTCACCACAAGTCTAGCTTTATACCTCTGTTTTCCTCCATCTTCTTCCTTCAGCCTGTAAACCCATTTATTCTGCAATGTAGTTTTACCTGCAGGCAACTTGACTAAGTCCCAAGTCTGGTTATGCATTAAGGAGTCCATCTCTTCTTCCATGGCTAGCTCCCACTTATTCCTGCTTTCAACCTGCATTGCTTCTTCATAACATTCAGGTTCACCAGAATCAGTCAATAATAAATAATATAATGAAGGAGAGTATCGTTCAGGGGGTCTACTTATCCTGGTAGATCTTCTAACACCACTTTCAGGTGTTTGAGGTGCCTGTTGCTGTTGTTGTGGTTGTTGATTATTATTATTTTCAGGCACCTTTACTTTTTCAGTTATCTCATCAAGAACCGTGTATTCCTTGCTTTCTTTTTCCTATTTCTTTTCCTGCAGCTGATTCTTATACAAGACCTTTTCATTGAATATTACGTCTCTTCTCCTAATGATTTTGTGATTTTCATAATCATATAAGCGATAACCAAAATCATTAGCACCATATCCAATAAAGGTACATTTCTTTGATTTTGCCTCAAGCTTTATTCTGTTTTCTTTATTAATATGGACAAAGGCCTCACAACCAAAAGGCTTTAAAAAAGAGTAGTTTACCTTTTTACCTGTCCATGCTTCCTCTGGAATACCACCATCCAAGGAACTTGAAGGCCCTCTGTTTATTAGATAAACAACAGTATCTACAGCATCTGCCCAAAATTGTAAAGGCAATCTTGCATGCAATCTCATGCACCTTGCATGCTCCATGATTGTTCTGTTCATCCTTTCTGACACACCATTTTCTTGTGGTGTTCTTAGAACTGTCTTCTCTTTACGAATTCCATGCTTTGAATAGTACCTATCAAACTCTTTGCTGCAATATTCACCTCCATTGTCTGATCTGAGACACTTCAACTTCTTTCCTGTCTCAATCTCAACCAAAGCTTTCCATTTCTTGAAAGTATCAAATACATCAGATTTATTCTGAATACAATAAATCCATGTTTTCTAGTTGCATCATCAATAAAAGTAACATAATAACGAGAGCCACCGAGAGATGATACCTGAGCAGGTCCCCATACATCTGTATGCACAAGCTCCAATTTTTCGCTCTTCTTTTCTTTCCCAACTCTGAGAAATCTGACTCTCTTTTGTTTTCCATAAATGCAATTTTCACAGAAATCCAAATCAACATTCTTTAAACCTGGCAACAAATTTCTTGAGTGAAGAATCTTCATCCCCTTCTCACTCATATGTCCGAGCCTATGATGCCATAGTGCTGCATCTGCTCCTTTGGAATTTAAAGCATTAACAGAGTTAGAAATACCATTGCATAAATACAATGTACCAACCTTTTCTCCTTTTTCTATTACCAGGGCTCCTTTGGTGACCTTCCAAGTTTTATCTGTGAAAGTTGTTGTTAGCCCCCCATAAATTTTTTGACAAGCAAACAGGGGGCTAAAATGTTTTCAAGCCTTCAAGGAATGCATTTCCATCTGAAAACACATCATCCTTGAAGCCTCCTTATGCCCTTGTCCTTTGATAAATCCCCACTGCTGTTTCCAGTTATAAAGCCTCTCTATTTGTGAAGAAATGCCCAAAGGCCTTTTTCCCATCCTTTCCCCTCTTATTTTATTCCCTCTAAGCCTTTGCTTCATCCCCTTTTACTCCTCTTTATTTCCCTCATTTACCCTCTAAACCATCTCAATTTACCTTTTAAACCCTTTCCCTCTCTATCGTTACCTTTCTTTGGCCTCAAATTGCATTAAAATGGGCCAAAAACCCACTTCTACCTTATAATAGGCCTAATCCCCTTTTGGCTAAGCCCCGCAAACCACCTCCCCACATGCCCAGGCATCAGAACCAAGCGCTAAGGTCTGAAGCGCTTATCTCAATCGCAACTATCGGGCGGGCACAACTCTTTGTTACATGCAAAAATCTCGATGTGATTGAGTTTGGTCTGTAGTGCCACGGATACAATCTCTGCCATTGATATGAATAGATCTAACGGTCCGCGCTCTCCTGCTTCCCCCGCTCCGATCGCAATCGCAATTATCAGTCGCTGCCACTTTCCGCCCATTGCGATTGTGATCCCTCGACTACATCTCCGCCATTGATCCATAATTTAATCCGACAGCCCAGCGCTAATCGTTGCACGCTCGTCGCCCTTCCCCTTTCGCCCCTCCGATTAAGGAAGAACCGTCGATCTCCCGCCAGATCCGATGGCTGGCGCTTAATCGCTCCATCGTAATCGTAATATCGCATCACACCCCCCCCCTCTGCGCCTTGCGATTGCGATCCTCTGATCTGATCCCGACCGTTCATTCCTTTTGATCCAACGGTCCAGATTTCTCCCGCTCTGCTCCTTTGGCCCTTCTCTCCCCCCCGCCGATTTAATCTCCGCCGTTGATCCCTTTCGTGATCCAACGGTTGGCATTGAATTGCTCCAATCACAATTGTAATTTCCAAACGATGCCACCCTCCACCCTTTGCGATTGCGATTCTCCGATCCAATCTCGACCATCCATTCGATCCAAATCGACGACCCATGCTGGATCGCGCCCTCCTTCATATTTCTTCATCGGATCTCCTGAAAAGTTCACCATTCGATCTTCGCCGTCCATTGATTTAATCCTGAGATCCAACGGTTCTAATCAAATCGCCCTCCGCCATCGCCAGGTCCCACCTTTTGAAATCCATTTCATATGTTTTGACTCCTTTTCCCTTTGTATTTCAGCCAAATGCTAAACCTTAGTATTTAACGCTGAAGGTCATTCTTCCACCACTCTTCATTGTTTTCACAGCTCTCCACTGCTCCGCTGCCACTTCCACATGCCTCCAAAACATTCTTCCACCACCCCTGGGACTTTGTAACAGATTTATTTCATTGTAAAGGGTTTAGAGAGTGAAAAGTTCACTCCATCTCCATGATCACCGTCGTTGTGAATCAGAGCGCAAGGAGGCCACTTTAGCATCGGCCAGTCTCTCAGCAGAAGAGTTCCAAGGGGTTAATGCCTATTATTGAATGTTTAAACGCTTAACCACATGTTCAAAGGGAAAGGACGCAGTGTGAAGACTAAGTACGTAGAACAGCCATATCTGTGTTTAATGTCAGCAGAGCACCGGTTCTCCAAAAGGACACCTTCCTACAGCAGTTTCCATGCCTCCTTGAGCCCGAAAAAAGTTAATTACTCTGACAGAAACTTCTTAAATATTGTCAGGACCGCAGTTATGGAAGCATGGAGACCTGAAGACCTTATCAGTCACCTTACTTGCTTCAGAGGATAGAACAAAGGGCCTTACGGCCATAAGGACTTCAGGAAACATCAGAGGTCAAAGTCGACCTGACAAAGACTCCCAGACCATACTAAAGGTACTTACAGCGATGCAGATTGCCATTAAGCAGAGTGGGCATGAACTCTTTCTCCACTCTGTCTTAATGGATCCATTTAATTTGTATCTACTCCTACTATTATTGATTCTCTCATAAGAATTCCCGAGAACATATTGTAAAGTTGTTGTTCGGTTGTTGTCGATTGTTGTTAGAGGGATTCATTTGGATTGTTAGAACAGTCTTGGGAGGGATTAGCAGAGTATTTGTTATGTAGTAGGCTGGGAGGAGAAGTTTGGATTGTATTCAGCCCTTGAGCTCAGTGTATGTGACTGGTTTTGCATCAATTAATCAAGCACATTTCTTTGGATCCTAGTCTATTACTACGGGTGATGTTTCTCTTGTCTTATTGTTTTATTACACTTTCATGCTGTTCATTGGTCTGCTGGCTCGCATCAGAAATATAACATAGGATTCACCCTTGTTAGGTACCCTATGTTTCTACTCTCCTTGCCTTTAATTTTTTCTGTTGATAGTGAATCTAAGAGTAAATTCAGCTAATTTAACCAGTGTAGTGGTTCCATATGCTGCTAGATGTTGTATAAATTCGTGGTTTGCTGCTTGGATGTTTCTTGCTGGTGTCAAAGCATTGAAGGTTCAAATTCCTTCACTGATCTATAGACCCTAGCTCTGTATTAAACCTTATATCTTTTTTTTCCCTTGGAAAATGCTAAAGCAGACCTGGAGTTAAATGCCCTCTTGTCCGATCTTTAAGCTGCCACTTTGTCCCTCCTTTGAGAGCTGCCTTTGAGTATGTCCAAGCAGGTCTGGAGTTAAATGACCTCTGACCTAATCTATAGACAGAAATTGGGTGTCTTTCCTTCTTTCACTTTCAATCCTTAATGTTCCATCCCACCATCTGTCCAAAAAGATCCTTTAGTGTAGATGACTTGCCCTCTGAAAGCCTTGGCTAGTTGTTTGCATGTAATTACCTTTCATGACTCCATAGCCCAATGGATGGCACATTCTTAATCTATTACCTTTTACTGGAACATCCTGCTGCTTTGTTCCTTTCCTTCCATTACTTTCTCAGTTTATGATCTCATGACCCAACCCAGCAACTAGCCAACCAAATCATTTTAAGCCCCCCTTTATGCTTCATACCTAGCCTAATACCTTATTGTGAGCTGCAAAGATATATCATTATTTGTTTTATTAGAGAGATCCCTCTCTGGATCCAGGAGGGCTAGATCCTAGGGCCCCAAAGTGGTTATGATGTTGTCTCATCTTTTGGTCTTGCCAATGTGGTCAAAACATGGGAACCCCAACATAATGGCGACTCCACTGGGGAACTATCTGAGAGTCCATAACTGCCAATATTGGTCTGTGTCCCATTGTCATCACCAACATAATGGCGACTCCACTGGGGAAGAGACCACTTTGCCTTTATATTGGCATCTCATTGCTGACGGTGGACAGCAGCCTGTTTCAAATAGTCAAATTTGTCCACCTAGCGACTCCACACTCCATAACTCTCAAAGGCTCCACTGGAGGAAGAACCTGAAATATGGCCAGACCTCATAGAAGGATAGAACACATGGGTTGGATTTGGTTTAAAGAATTCATTGTTTTTTTCTACCACTATGTTCTGTCCTACTTTAAGCCTAATCAAGTGTACAAAGATGAGACCCACAATGAGTATGAGAAAGATCTCAAGCCTCAGTCTTTAGACCACGAGCAGACCTGTGCTCCTGTGAAGAACCTAGTGGAACAAGAGGCTCATGTTGTATCTCCCACCCCTAAAGAAGCTTCAAGCATCCATGAGCCCATTGTTACATCACCTACACCTACAAAGGTCATAGAAAGATATAAGCCTCTGGTTTTACCTCTTATCTTCCAACCCCTTCCTTCAGAACTTATAAACCAGCTGCCTCTTTTTGATGGAGAAAATAAAAGGGCCACTGCTGAAGAACATGTTCAAAACCTTGAGGATTTACTTGAATTGTATGAAATAGAAGTAGATGATGTGTGCGTTAGAGTTTTTGCCTTGTCATTACAAGGAAATGTTAAGAGTTGGTTCAAAGGCCTTCTAGCGGCAAGCATTTTTAGCTTTCATCAATTTTCTCAAGTTTTCCTTGATAAGTGGGTAGCCCCAAAGAGTGCTCTCCTCATCCTAGAAGAGTATCAAAATTTGAAAAGGTAGCCAGGAGAGACAATACAAGAATTTTCAGCTAGGTTCAATAAGGTATATCATGCAATACCTACTAGCATAAAACCACCCTTGGGATGGGCTCTACTGCACTATCCTAGTTCTTTTGACCCCGAGGTGGAATTCCATATAAGAGAAAGAGAACCTTCGAGCCTAGAGGAAATGCAGAATATAGCAGTCACTGTCGAATACAACATAAAGTGTAGGGAGGAAATATTAAAAGCAGCAAAGAAAGACTGGGCAGAGAAAATAGCGCAGATCTCTTTAGAGAACAAGCTGGAAAGATTAATAGAGACTCCCAACTCCTTTCTAAATGTAAAAGAGGAGGAGTATGAGGATGAAACCAGAGAGGATGATTGGAAAATACCTACTCCTTGTCCTAAAAAAATACAAACCAAATCACTGCAAGACATGAGTTACGGGCAAAGCATGTATAATGAACAAGATTGTAAATCAGAAAATGGACTTGCAGACTATTTTGAAGAAATACTTGCTGAGAGTCCTGAAGATTTGATGGGTGACAATGCTTATAATTATGATTTCTCTGATGTTGATATGTCTGATGATAATTTTTTCCAAAGGGAAATTGAGCTTGCAGGGCCATCATCAGTAGATTCATGGGAGGAAGATCACAACCATCAACTTCAAGAAAGGGATGAGCCAATGCAGGCCATCTATGATACTGATGAAGAAAGCGTTGAAAGCATGATAACAGATGAAGATTTTTTGAATCTTAACTTTGTTAAACATCAGATCATCAGTAATAATTTCAAAGAATATGGAAGCCAGCATCTCTTCAGCGCAGAGGACAAGGAAGAAAGACATGAAGAAAATCTTGAGAAAGATGAATATCTGGAGCCTTCGCCTGAAAGGGTCAAGGTAATCAAAGCAACCCTCGCTCAAGATTATGCTAATTTTTTCAAAGAGTGCAGTTCACTCCAACAGAAACAGCCAAGGGTAGAAGAGGACAACCCCGCCATATGTGATGAGCCCTCCAGTTCAGGCTGCAGTGAAGATGAGGGAGACCTTCTTTCCCATAGACATATTTGTCTTGACCCAGTGGAAGAAGAGGTATTCTTGGTTGATGCTCATATGCCAAACACTTCCAGCCAGGAAAGAGAGGAGTGTCATTACAAAGGCCACACTGTAGATGCGGTGATTGAAGCTTCCCGGGGTACAGACAGCCTACCAGTCATGGACGGCCTTAAAGAAGAAATTATATACCGTATTCTTGTTGATCCTGTGGCAGAATACAGGGAGGCCCTGATTGGCTCAGCTCCTCAAGCATCAATCCTTTGCAAGAACCAAATACATCAGAATTGGTCACCACTGCTTGTGGCCTCAGTTTTGAAAACCCACATGCAGAGCACCCTATGGTTGTCTCTGATGAGCAGTCAGTTTTTCTCCCCTTTTTTACTATTGCTTGACTGGCTGCATTGGAATTATTGTATCACCTAGAGCATCAGATATTTCCAGTTAGAGTAGGGTAGGTAGGAAAAGCTCAATAAAGCTTTTCTTGTGAGCATGTAGTTAGTTGTTTTAATTTCTGCAAAGTCCACCAAGTCAGACAGTCTAATCCTGGCTTGACTGTTTTCAATTTCTGTCTTAGAATGTAGAGAAGAAGTCTGCTAGACAGTTTAATCCTAGCAGATATTAGTTTAGGTAGAGAAACTATGAGACCAACAATTTAATCTGGTCTCATGGAGTAATAAGGGTAGAAATAGAATAGGTCTATTTTCCTGCTTGTAAAAAATTGATGATGTAAAGGGTCTGCAAGTCCGAATGCACCCAGAAGAAAAAAATGCTAGGACATTAGTATGGGTAGGTAGTTGTTTGGGAGAATATTACTGCTGATGTAATGTCTTCATGATTTTTGGTAGCTGATCTAAAGAAATAAAATGGACGGGTTAAGTACCAGGCATTTGGCCTACACCAAAGATCACTTTCTGGATTCTTGACTCCTTTAATAAGAAGCCATCCCCATGTGGAGCCACTATTAGCCCCCCATAAATTTTTTGACAAGCAAACAGGGGGCTAAAATGTTTTCGAGCCTTCAAGGAATTTCCCTCTGAAAACACATCATCCTTGAAGCCTCCTTATGCCCTTGTCCTTTGATAAATCCCCACTACTGTTTCCAGTTATAAAGCCTCTCTATTTGTGAAGAAATGCCCAAAGGCCTTTTTCCCCTCCTTTCCCATCTTATTTTATTCCCTCTAAGCCTTTTCTTCATCCCCTTTTACTCCTCTCTATTTCCCTCATTTACCCTCTAAACCATCTCAAGTTCCCTTTTAAATCCTTTCCCTCTCTATCGTTACCTTTCTTTGGCCTCAAATTGCATTAAAATGGGCCAAAAACCCACTTTCTACCTTATAATAGGCCTAAGCCTCTTTCGGCTAAGCCTCGCAAACCACTTCCCCACATGCCCAGGCACCGGAACCAGGCGCTAAGGTCTTAAGCGCTTATCGCAATCGCAACCGTCGGGTGGGCACAACTCTTTGTTACACGCAAAAATCTCGATGCGATTGAGTTTGGTCTGTAGCACCATGGATACAATTTCTGCCATTGATCTGAATAGATCTAACGGTCCGTGCTCTCCCGCTTCCCCCGCTCCGATCGCAATTGCAATTGTCAATCGCTGCCACTTTCCACCTGTTGCGATTGCGATCCCCTGACTACATCTCTGCCATTGATCCATAATTTGATCCAACGGCCCAGCGCTAATCGCTGCGCGCTCGTCTCCCTTCCCCTTCCGCCCATTTGATTAAGGATGAACCGTCGATCTCCCTCAAGATCCGACGGCTGGTGCTTAATCGCTCCATCGCAATCACAATATTACATCGCACCCCCCCTCTGCGCCTTGCGATTTTGATCCTCCGATCCGATCCCAACTGTTCATTCCTTTTGATCCAATGGTTCAGATTTCTCCTGCTCCGCTCCTTTGGCCCTTCTCTCCCCCCCTACCAATTTAATCTCTGCCGTTGATCCCTTTCGTGATCCAACGGTTGGAATTGAATCACTCCAATCACAATCATAATTTCCAAATCATGCCACCCTCCGCCCTTTGCGATTGCGATTATCTGATCCAATCTCGACCGTTCGTTCGATCCAAATCGACGGCCCACGCTGGATCACACCCTCCTTCATATTTCTTCATCGGATCTCCTGAAAAGTTCACCATTCGATCTCTGTCGTCCATTGATTTACTCCTGAGATCCAATGGTTCTAATCAAATCACCCTCCGCCATCACCAGGTCCCACCTTTTCAAATCCATTTCATATGTTTTGACCCCTTTTCCCTTTGTATTTCGGCCAAAGGCTAAACCTTAGTATTTAACGCTGAAGGTCATTCTTCTGCCACTCTTCATTGTTTTCACAGCTCTCCACTGCTCCGCCGCCGCTTCCACAGGCCTCCAAAACATTCTTCGACCACCCCTGGGACTTTGTAACAGATTTATTTCATTGTACAGGGTTTAGAGAGTGAAAATTTCACTCCGTCTACATGATCACCGTCGCTGTGAATCAGAGCGCAGGGAGGCCACTTCAGCATCGTCCAGTCTCTCAGCAGAAGAGTTCCAAGGGGTTAATGCCTATTATTGAATGTTTAAACGCTTAACCCCGCATTCAAAGGGAAAGGACGCAGTGTGAAGACTAAGTACGTAGAACAACCATATCTGTGTTTAATGTCAGTAGAGCACCGGTTCTCCAAAAGTACACCTTCCTACAGCAGTTTCCATGCCTCCTCGAGCCCGAAAGCAGTTAATTACTCTGACAGAAACTTCTTAAAGACTATCAGGACCACAGTTATGGAAGCATGGAGACCTGAAGACCTTATCAGTCACCTTACTTGCTTCAGAGGACAGAACAGAGGGCCTTACAGCCAGAAGGACTTCATGAAACATCAGAGGTTAAAGCCAACCTGAAAAAGACTCCCAGACCATACCAAAGGTACTTACAGCGATGCAGATTGCCATTAAGCAGAGTGGGCATGAACTATTTCTCCACTCTGTCTTAATGGATCCATTTAATTTGTATCTACTCCTGCTATTATTGATTCTCCTATAAGAATTCCCGAGAACATATTTTAAAGTTGTTGTTCGGTTGTTTCCGATTGCTGTTAGAGGGATTCATTTGGATTGTTAGAACAGTCTTGGGAGGGATTAGCAGAGTAGTTGTTATGTAGTAGGCTGGGAGGAGAAGTTTGGATTGAATTCATCCCTTGAGGTCAGTGTATGTGACTGGTTTTGCATTAATTAATCAAGCACATTTCTTTGGATCCTGGTCTATTACTACGGGTGATGTTTCTCTTGTCTTATTGTTTTATTATACTTTCATGTTGTTCATTGGTATGCTGGCTCGCATCAGAAATATAGCATAGGATTCACCCTTGTTAGGTACCCTATGTTTCTGCTCTCCTTGCCTTTAATGTTTTCTGCTGATAGTGAATCTAAGAGTAAATTCAGCTAATTTAACCAGTGTAGTGGTTCCATATGCTACTAGCTGATGTATAAATTCATGGTTTGCTGCTTGGATGTTTCTTGCTGGTGTCAAAGCATTGAAGGTTCAAATTCCTTCACTGATCTATAGAGCTTAGCTTTGTATTAAACCTTATCTCTGTTTTTTCCCTTGGAGCATGCTAAAGTAGACCTGGAGTTAAATGACCTCTGGTCCGATCTATAAGCTTCCCCTTTGTCCCTCCTTTGAGAGATGCCTTTGAGTATGTCCAAGCAGGTCTGGAGTTAAATGACCTATGACCTAATCTATAGACAGAAATTGGGTGTCTTTCCTTCTTTCACTTTCAATCCTTAATGTTCCATCCCACCATCTGTCCAAAAAGATCGTTTAGTGTAGATGACTTGCCCTCTGAAAGCCTTGGCTAGCTATTTGCATGTAATTACCTTTCATGACTCCATAGCCTAATGGATGGCACATTCTTAATATATTATCTTTTGTTGGAACATCCTGCTGCTTTGTTCCTTTTCTTCCATTACTTTCTCAGTTTATGATCTCATGACCTAACCCAATAACCAACCAACCAAATCATTTTAAACCCCCCTTTGTGCTTCATACCTAGCCTAATACCTTATTGTGAGCTGCAAAGATATATCATTCTTTTTTTTGATTGGAGAGATCCCTCTCCGGGTCCAGGAGGGCTAGATCCTAGGGCCCCAAAGTGGTTATGATGTTGTCTCATCTTTTGGTCTTGCCAATCTGGTCAAAACATGGGGACCCCAACAGTTGTAACACAACCTTCACCACCTAACTGCCCTGTTGAAATCAGATTTTTCTTTAGGTCTAGAACATGCCTTACCTCCTTTAATAGCCATTGGTTTCCATTTTGCTATTTTACAAGAACCTTACCCATTCCAACAATTTTACAGGGTTTATCATCACCCAAACGAACTTGTCCAAAATCTCCTTGAACATAGTCATGAAAATATTTCTTATCAGGTGTGGCATGGAATGAAGCCCTTGAATCTACAACCCAAGAATCAGTAACATTTTCGAAAGAAATAATCAAAGCATCTTGTAACACATCACCTATCACATTTGCTTCATGATTTTTTTCTTGCTGTGTGTCTCCTTCTTTTCACTTCCGAGATCTACAGTCTTTCTTTAGGTGTCCTTTCTATCCGCAATTCCAGCACACTATCCCTGATCTGGACTTGGATCTGCCTTTCCTTGATTTACTGCGATATCCCGAGCTCTTTCCTCTTTCCATTCTTCTTTCCTTAGATTCTGCACTCAAAGCATTACCCGATGTCTCACCGGAGCTTTTATGTCGCATTTCCTCGCTAAGAATAGCACCGACAACATCATCAAACTTTAAAGTACTAGATCCATAGACAGAGTTACTAATGGCCATTACTAAACCATTACAACTCTCTAGCAATGAGCACAAGAATAACAGAGCTCTAACTTCATCATAAAAGTTTACCCCTACAGAGCTTAACTGACTGGTAACTGTATTAAAATCATTTAAATGGTCTGCAACAGATCCACCTTCCGAAATCTTCATATTAAATAGTTGTTTCATAAGAAATACCTTGTTTGAGGCCGAGGGTTTTTCATATAGTTTCGCCAACATCTGCATCAAACCCTCAGTTGTTGTTTCCTTTGAAATATTGAAGGCGACTGACACCACAAGGCACAATCGTACTGTTCTGAGTGCCTTTCTATCGAGAATGTTCCATTCCGCGTATGTCATGGCCGCTGAATTCTTTGTTTTTCCACTCAATGGTAGGTACAGATATTTCTGATACAGATAATCTTCCATCTGCATCCTCCATAATGGGAAGTTTTGGCCATTAAATTTCTCGACCCTAAACTTACCATCTTCTGCCATTGCTCCCACTCAAACCAGGAACCCTTCTTTCCTACGAGTTTATTAGCCAAATATACCTTCGGCTCTAATACCAGTTGTTAGATAATTATATATTACAGAGCAATGCAACACATAAAATGTGTGGAAAATACAAGCACACAAAACACATAAAACTAGAGAGACATAGATATACGTGGTTCACTCAGTTTGGGCTACGTCCACCCCGAACAACCAGTCCTTCCTTTCTATTATCCAACAAAATGAAGAGACAAAACATACAACATATCCACTGTAATATCCTCTGTTCTCTCTCACAGTCTCCCTCTCTATTTCTCGCTCTAAGAATACACATACAATACACAACCGCAATACAATACCCTCATAAAAGCGAGGGGTTTCCTTCTAGGGCAAAAAACCCTAAACTAAACATAACTTCTACCGTCAGATCATTTGCCTAATAAATGGCCCATATTGACTAGAAATTACTACACTTTTGCCGCCCCCCCTGGACCCCCCATGACAACGATTAATTACGGGTGGCATTGCCACCCCTTTTAAGGTACAAGGGTCCAATGCTGTGATACAAAGTAAACAAGATAATCAGGCTCCACACCCAACAATATTCTTTTCAAAAAGATTAAGAAGAATAAGCATACTAGCAGTAAGGCACAATTTGATATACTGGATATAAAACTGGCGTTTTGATTCATGCTGCTAACTATTGTGTGGTGTAAATTTCCTTTTATGGGGCTCGTCTAGGAGGAAGTTGCTGGTTGGTAGGAGAATGCATGCAACTGATGGTTTATAGGAAATTGAAACGGTGTCTTCAGATTGACTTTTTCGCTACCACTATGATTGTGTGATTTGGCTTCCGTAAGCTTCTTCTTACTTGCAAACACACAATGCGTAGAGATGGTTATCTAATACTGCTATGGAAATTTGTGATCAACTGAATGATGATAAAATTAAAGGACATGTACAATTATTTGTAACTTGTGCAGGGACAAGTGCTGCTTTTCTAGAGTGAATTCAAGTTCTATGTCAGATTATGTATGAGGAAATTTCATCTAGGAACTCTTTGTAGTGAGAAGGGCAGTGCTACTGCAAGAGACAGGAATATGAGATAGGGATTGGATAAACCACAAGAAGATTAAAGGTAAGTGCTCATTGAATAAATAAATATTCATTGAGTAAATGTATTTTAAAATTTAGATGATTAAAATTCCTTGCCATACTCGAGAAGATGATCTTTTGTAAATGTTATGAAAGAGTGAAAATGTTGCAAATGTGGAGGTATAAATGAATTAAAAATGAATGAAAATGTGCTAATCCTAGGTGATATAAATAGAAACATGCATTTTTATGTGAGAGGGTTTATTATGCATAATGTGGATTCTTCACAGTTTTGGTTAAGTCATTTTGGACCAAAGCTTGTAATTGGAAAAAGGAGAATTATTTTGATTTGTGATTGAAAACATAATTGCTTGATGTTGTAAAATATTTGTTTTTACCATCATGTGGCGGCATCTAAGGAGGTGTTATTCAGAATGGATGTGATGTACGAGTTGTACATTATTCAACGAAGAGGTTGAAAACATGTTCACTGTACACAGGTGAAGAGATGTCAATTGATGTTCTATGGTGCATAAAAGTGCAAGGAAAATGTTTGAATTAATATGAAAAGCTTATGGTATGAAGGGCATGCGAGTATTTACAGTGACAAATACGGCACAAAAGAGTGAAATCCAGAGAATTGAGTTTGCGAAGAAAAAGGTTTGTTAATAACCTTAATGGAAGCATAAGTTATGATACATCATTTCGAAAAGATATTTTGAATATTGAAAATTGGATGGTTTATTTATTTTCACCATAAAATAAATCTTGGAAAACATGGGTTGCATTTCGACTAAAGACTTCAGTATCATGTGAATGGTAATGGGAAACTGATGATTTTTCATAAGAATGAAGTATAAGAGAGAATGAAGATGTTACATCCTAAAAAATGTAATAGGCATGTATGTTCGTTGGAGATTGTATAACTTGAAGTAAGTCAAAATATCCACTATCATAATTATTGAGTCGAGCCTTGAAGTCAAAATAGAGGTTAGAGTTAAATGAAAGTTTGGATAGTCTGAGTTAAGATTGAGTATTTTCGCATCCAAGATGAAGAATTGGTGTAAGTATGAAGTCAGAGAGTCGTAAGATAAAGTCAATATTCTAAATGTAATGGGGTGCATGATCAGTGGAGCCCGACACCCAAAGAGTTGGTCATTGTAACCCATGAATTACTACAGTTGTTATTTTGTAGCAAAAAGAAGCAAGGGAGTTGCGAGATATTAATTCCAAGACAGAGAACTAAGAGAAGCCAAGCGCAGTAGGATAACTTTAATTTTTGATGAATGGAAATTGTGAAGGATTGATGAAAGAGGATTGAATGAAATCCACACGTGAACAGATGAATTTCATAAAGGAGGGGAAGATGACTGTTGATAGTCATTTTCAAAGATCTGATAAAGAGCACAACAGAAGGAGGAAGAAGGAAAATGCCAAGGTAAGTGGAATATGTGAGTAGTTGATGGATGAAGAGTATGAGCAGGAGAAGGCTGAGATAACATCTAACCTTGAATTGTTAATGGAGTTGTTGCATAAAAATGTGAAAGACCAGACCCATGGTTGGACCATGAGGAAGAAGGTAAAGTGGCAGAGACTACACACAAAGAGGGAAAGCAAGTAAACATGCAGTTGGCAGAAAATCTGAGGAAGCTCGAGCAGATGTTGAAGTGTGAATAACTCAGAGAGGCTGAGTTGAAAATGGAAGTTTCCATTTTTGGCCCAGAACAAGGTGAAATTCTGGGTGAAGAGATCAATGAGGAAGATCTCATGAACTATTGGGATAGTTCGGAAGAATCTAAGGATGTGTTGGTGAGAGAAGCAGATGAGGATATGAAGCCTTGCATTTTTAAATCTCACAGTTTATGTATGTTTGTAGGATGTGTGAAATATGGTGAACATTCTGGTGAAACTATCACAGAGGGGAATGAAACTCTTGAGGTGGAGTCTGATGGAGAATTCCTTTTAGAGGAGGAAGGTACTGAACTATTGCAGCGGGAAGAAATCATAAATGAATTCTTGTTTGGGGTAATACAGCAAGTTGAAGCTATTATGGAGTAGAATCATATTGGAAATGTCAAAGAGATATTCCAAGGAGGTAAGCAAATGTATTTGTTTAGTGAATTTGCTGACAGAATTCTACCATGTGATGATACAGGAACCAGGAAAACTCGGAAATATTTTCAGAAGAAGAATGAAGCTGGGAATGAATGTTGTGATGAAGTGCTGGAAGGATTTCACAGGGAAATTGAGTTCTTGGAACGATGGTCTAAGGAACCTGAGGGAGAAGTGAAGATTGCAGAACCTGATTCAGAAGAAATTGCAGTTACTATGCATGATAGGGATGAAATATTTTTAACATTTATGGAGTTGAATGTATGTTATAATTTTTTAAATAATGATGTAACTGTAGGTACAAAAAACGACATTAATAGATATGATGTTGAACTCAGAGAAATTGAGCAGAAATTATTTGGAGTTGAGATGAAAGATCAGAAGCAGCAAGAAAATTATGTCCGTAGAGACATAAAGGAGACAAAAATATTGAATCAAAAGGATGAAGATGAAAGTAGCCAGCAGTTCAAAATAGGATCTACTGAAGTTCAAAAATTCGATGATGGAATATTGGTGCTTGAAGCATCAAAAGATACCGAAAGGTCTTATCCTTTTAAAACTAACGGTTTTTTGGTGAATGCAGGTACAACACTGGACGAGAAAGTTGTTGCTATAAAAGCAATCAATGGCTATAGTTGTAATCAAGAAGGAATTCTTGATTATTTTTCATTGCAGAAAGTTGAGTGTTCACCTCAGTTGGAGACGAAATAATTCGACAAAGAGAAATTACTCCAAGGAATTGGTGAAAGAAAGTGTTGGAGAAGCCGATGGAATCCGATCGATAGAGTGAGTGATAAGTTACCAAATCAAGTTGATACTTTGAAGGACCAGCATCAGAACAGAGTTTGGAATCCTGGAGGGAGCAAGTCATCAAGACTTGTGGTTGTCGTATTGTTATAGAAAAGAGACAAACCTCATAGACAAGAGTCTATGGAAACTTCTCTACATGGGGAGCCTGATGTAGGAGCATCAAAGCTAAATTTTTATTATTCGTTTATGTAATTTAGGGGGTGAGATATTTTAATTTTTTATTTAATTATTTTTGTTAGTTTCAGTATCTTCATCACTCAGTCAGTGATCAAATTCTCTTGTTACATTACATATTAGGTGTCTCGCTCAGTCAGCTGCATTCCATTAGAAGCATGGATCATCTAACGGTAGTGGCTTGTTGTAAATTTTCCCTCATGTCCTTTACCTACTAGCCCATTTCCATTCATCAAGATCATCTGCAGTCACTTTTTTTCTTTAAATTTGCAAGAGTCATTTCTAGGGTTTCAGTTTCATTAGGTCTAGGGTTTCATCAAAAAGGTCTTCAAAATGTCCAATAACAGTCAGTAGGCACATGAGGAGGTTGAATAAAGTTCCAGTACCAAATAAATTCTATCATCATATGCTCATAAAATGTGTTTTTCCTCAAAACCCTGTTTTGAGGAAAAACATAGTATTTTAGGTTTTTATGTATAAACTTGATGTAATTTCAGTTCTCTCATATGTAAATAACTTCAATGTCAACCCTAGTCACTTTTCCAGGCTTCAACAGTTGCATCCCCTGTAAGGAAAACAAAAATCAAGTCATTCAGTTCATCAAAAGCACAATGAAGTAAACTGCCCCAAAACAGAGTTGAAAAAGTAAGTTACAAGGCAAACATTATAAAGGTGGGTTTATATGTATATAAACTCATTGGTCATGTTCAAAAAGCTTATTTGCACTCAAAGGAGAAAAAATGAGCAGGAGAGGGTTGTGTTGGAGATAAGGAGCAAGTTTGAATGAAAATGGGGCAAAGTTCAAGGGCGCGGTGCATTGGGTGAGAGGCGCGGCGCATTGGGCTAGCCTCCACAGTGTAAAAAATACATTGGCGCGACGCATATAACAGGCGCGGCGTGTTGGGTTTGTGGCGCGACGCATAAAGCTGCAAGCCATTTTCACCACAAATTCATCCAAATTCTCAATTTGCTTGGTTTCCTCCAGTCCAAAGTAAGCCAAAAACTCTTCAAATGCCAATGAAAGTGTGTCTTAAAGATGTTTATGATGATTTAGTAAAAAAATTCAAACCCTGCTCAAGACATGATTTCTTAGGGTTTGTAAATTTGTTTTTGTGGCCATCTCTCCCTCACATTTTTATTCCCTCACTTATTTTCTAGTTTCATTAACCCATTTTACTATCCCCCATATCCCTAAATTCATTCACCCCTATCCCCAATTCCCATTATCCCAAAACGTAGCTACAAAATCCCCAAACCCTACTCACATCCCTAAAACTCTTACTCCCATCCCTAAATTCTGTTCACACATACATTTTTACACTCTCTTCCATACGCTCTACCCATTTCATTCCTCCACCATATTTTCACACTGTTATCCAGAAAACCATCCATGTACAACCACATTTTTCAAAACTAAAGGAAAACAATGGAAAGAGACAATGATCATGGCTATGAGCAAGAGATTGAACATGACCAGGAATCTTGGCTTGAGAGAACAAAATTGCACTTGGGAAAGGATGCTGGATAAGGCCAACAATGAGAAAAATATGTTGAGGAACATGGCATACCACTACTTGGCGAAAAACAAAAGTTGCAAAGCAAGAATCAAAATTTTGAAGGCCAAGTCGAAGAAGGCATCGAGGAGGCGAAAAGAGCATGATAAACTTCAGATATTGGATGAGGATTCCTTGGCCCAACACATCACTTGATGGAGGACACTCAGCCCAAATTTCAAAAAATTTGGGACACGTTTTGTAATTTTTTAATTTTTGGCTTAAAAAAAGACTTTTCTGCCCTATGCGCCGCGCCACTTGGCGCTCGCTTTTGATGGAGACCTCCTTTTGAGGAAAACTCAACATTTTTGAATTTTTCATGGAAAAATGTGTATTCTTACCAATGGCCAAGAAATTTTGATAGGTTTTGGGCTTCCTAAAAGGTCAAAAACACCTCAAAAATGACCTTTCTGCCCCTTTTTTGACACACAGTAAGCAGTCTTGGGAGAACTCAGTTTTGGAGGGGAAAATGGACGCCAAATTCAAAAATTCCACTTGTGATGGAAAGTAGACAGGCAGACCTTTCCAAAAATCCCACTTGGAGAAAATTTTGACACCGGGAAGGCCTCCAAAATCAGTTTCAAACAGGCGCTATGCATAGGGAAATTAGGCGCGGCGCATTGGAGGAATTTGGCTCATTTTTGGTCAAAAACTTTGTTTTTCGCCTAGTTTTTTCACAGTTTGACTTTTTTCTTATAATTGTCAAACTCATGATGTAATTTAATGTGAAATTATAGATTTTGATGTAATTTTTCTAAATTTTCACTCATATAGGTAGATTCATCCATCAAAAGGTAGTTTGCAACTGAATGAATCAGTTTCCTAGTTTTTAGAGGCAAGTTGTTCCACTGCCTACTTTCTAGTTCTCAGTTTATATTTTGTTGAAGTAGCTCCTAAAATCATGAGCTCGACCTCTAGAAGCTAGGATGAGTTGTTTTTTGCCTATATCTTATGTTTTATCAGTCATTATCATGGTTGGACTTTTGGGAATGCTTTGAGCATTATTGTACATTCATCTCTGCAGTTTGGCAAAGCAATAGACCAGGGTTTGCAGCACTTTATGGGATTCTTGTGGCATCTTGATTTATTATTATTTTTACTTCTGTAATTTCAAGTTTTACATGTGATTTATGTATGCCATTATCTCTCTTTTCTTCATCTTAACTAAATCAAACAAGGATTAAGGTAGAATCCATTGAAATTGCAGTGCTCTACCTAGGGTTTGTTTAGTTATTTATGTTTTCAGCTATTTGAAGAGGATCCATGAGACTTTCATGCCCTCTCCAACTCCTCACCAGTTTAAAATCTCTCCATCTCACTCAATTTTAAGTACCAAACCATTTGCCTACCTCGCCCCATAGAGATCTCTGCAAAACTAAGCCTCATTCTCGAGACCCAAATCTACCTTTCCATTTGAGCCAAAAAAACATCATTAAATTCAATCAAACTCTTTTGCACACATACCTAGCCTAAAATCAGTCTTCACATCAAGTCATCTCAAGCCTCATAGATCATGTTTTGCTGATATTGACAAGGAGAGAGTCCTCTCCCGACCTGGTAGGGCTAGCTACCAGGTTAAGCGTGGTTTGATGTTACCCTAGATTCTTCCTTTCTTAGCCTGAGGTAGATTTAGGCCCTAACAATTTTATTCATTTTTAATTAATTAGGAGAGAAAACATAATTGTGAGGATTATTGTAAATATTCCTTAAATAATTAAGGATATGAGTGGAGTTGAATTAGGTAGATAATCTAGGGATTAGGAATTCCATAAATGAGACTTAGTTGAGTCCAAAAAAAGATAAATCTAAATTAGATTTTAAGTTGAGATTTGTGTGGAGGAAATTATGGAATGGAATAAATTATATTTATGTATAAATATGTAGCTTGTGAGGGTGAGAAAGAGACAAGCGAGGAAGTGAGTAAGTGAGGAATACAGAGAGAGTTAGGAATGGGTTCAGAGCTATTTGTAAAGGGCAGAGAGCCGAAAGGCCACCCATTGTGATATTTGGCCAAAGAGTTTTTATGTTTTATATAATTATTTTATTTGTATGGCTCTCTTTCCTTCATATGGATTGTTTGAACTAAATATGTTGTGATTTTAACAAGAATTTAATTTTGATTGGGAGCAGATGAGTTTTTTTACATGTTGGGATCTGATTTAACCCAATATCCTGGCATCAGCTACCTGGACCTGCAAGAAAAATACCTGTTCATGCAGTAAACATGGAAAAATTCATGATAATGAAAATGGAAAATATAACTTTGATTTGGAAAAAAAATCTACTTTAACCTACAAACAGAGATATAACAAAACATTCTAGACTTATCTATGGAACTACAAGAACCTAACTTATCCATTCCAAGAAATCATAAGCTAAAAATAAATTTTGGCCTATGGGGAAGGTATACCCTCCTAAAAATCCAATGAAAGAGATGAGATGGGGAGGCTTGGCTCAAAACTCTCTAAATTTATAACCTATTCTACCAACAGGTAAGCAAGCTAAATATACAACAGAAACAAATGTAAGAAAAGTAAAAACAATGAATGAAAAATGCAAGAAAACTAGCTAAATACTCATAAGAAAAACTAGCTAAAATGACATGCAAGTAAAGAATTATTACACAAGACAGAATAAGGCACAATGATTGGGTCGTAACCCATAAGACTAGCCCTATAAAACTAGATTAGTGGAGCACAATATGAATACTCATTTTATTGCAAAAGATAGTCTCATTACATCAACAGGAATGTCTCACAAACTGATTACAAGAGCAAAGAGCCTAATGGATTTTTCAAAAGTTAGAATCCTAATGAGCTCTTGCCAAGCTCTATTTAACCTAAAGGGTAGCTACCAACAACTCCCTAAAAAGTAGGTGATGAGTCAACTTTACTGCAAGTGAAGTGTGGCTTTGGTGCACTTGATCTTGAGTTTGTTTGGCTACCTTTGATTCCGAGATGTTGGAGGGAATCACGAGGATCCCTTGGATGCCTTTGGGAATTAAGGAGGGTGGAAAACCCCCTAGAATCTCTCCTTGTTTTCTACTCCAAGTCTTAATGGAAAAATATTCACCAAAAATGCAATATCTTCATGATTTTCCTGCATTTTACTCATGTTAGGTACTCGAAGTATGATAAGCCTCAATCACCATCTACACTAGCATCATAAGACCATAATATAATTAAAATGCAAGAAAAAGAGAATTAATAAGGGAAAAAGGTGACCATTAACCCCTTCAAATGTACCTAATGATGGAGCTCATCAAACTGTATAGTCGAAATACATTATAGCTTATTTTTCTGTGTAGTCCTTTTGAGAGAGAGAGGGAGAGTAACTTGCTTGAGAACTGAGGTTGGAGACCCATTTCCATGAGTAAAAATACGTCATGGTCTGTTAGAAACCTACAAGAGATATAATCAATAAAATATTTCTACAAGGCGGTCATGTCCCATGCTCATGATTTTTTTACTAGTTAAGCATATCTGTCTGATAGAGGTTTTGTTTATGGTCACTTTATAGTAGTGACCTGTTGTTGGTTGATGATGATGGTTTTTGATTCCCTCGGGGGAGTTTTTTATTTGAAATAAGGTTTAATTTGGTTCCCATACGCATAATCTTGGTATGGCATGTTTGTTTAGAACAAGTACGCATTGTATGCATGAGTCTTTGACTGTTGGGGACCTTCCCATGTAAGCATTGTTGAGATGTCGTTATCTGTCCGGAGAGAGATATTTACTTCGTGACTAGTTTACTTCCTCATGGGGAGGCTCTTCCAGACCCACTCCCCCCTAGGAGAGTGAACATCTAGTGTTGGGCTGAGGAGCACTCTGGTCATGATGCAATCACACAGGGATGTGTTTGCATCACCTTTGTGATGGATTTAGCTGCAAGGGGTTCCTTGGCAATGATAGTTTGCCTGACAGGGTTTTCATCACCTAATAGGGTGTCAAGTCCACATATTGGCATCTTATGGTGGCTACGAGCTTGTCACTTCTATGACTGGGCTCACCATGTCTACGATGGCATGGTGACACAGCTGGGGAAGGAACGAAGGGGGTGTTCCAAGATCTTCACCTATTCGAGCATTTTATGAAGTATTATGTATGAGAAGGTGGTGATGCTTAGAAATTTTGTGCCAGTGCCCTTTTGTCCTCCTAGGGATCCCCAGATGCTGCGGTGGGCACCCATGATGCTCTGTGGTGGAGGATGGGAGACTAATCGCTATTGGGATGCAACCATTGAGGTGTGGTTCCAGGAAATCTCGTAATTTTTCTGGACCACGCCTACTTAGGGATGGACTTCTGGGGGGGGCAGATATGGGTCTTCCTAATGGTTACGTATAGGGCCCAGCAGGTATGACCTTTGATGGTTTTTCGACATTATCATGTATATTTTTATATCTCATTTATGGTGACACTAGCACTATTTTTTATTTCTCTTGCAGAAGTATGTTCGATGGGGCATCCTACTTCCCACTTGGTGGGAAATCATCCATTAAGGGGGGTCTGAGGTGGGGATAGTCAGGGCCAGGTTGGGGGGCAAGGAGGTGTTGGCAGCCCTTTAGGGCAGGGAAACAGTGTTGCAGATTCCAGAGGGGATGCTGCCCTTATTTCCGATGCTGATGCGGCTAGGGCTCGTGTTGCGGTGGTTGAGGAGAAGTTGGCTACTTCTGACGTCAGGGTGTTGGCGACAGATGCTCAGGTCGAGGTTTAAGATTATCGTGTAGCTGGTCTAGCTGACTAATGGATTTGACTATGGATATTGACCCACGGTATGCCGACCCAACGATGTTTTGATGATATGGACGATGTATGGCTTGATATAGTGATGGATCGAGAGAGGGCGCATCACTTAAATTTGCATTGTGTGGCACTTGTAGTTTTGGCTATTGCACCTGTACTGGAACTGGGTGCATCCATGGGTCCAGAGGACCAACCAGGTTGGGCTCAACCCTAGGGATATTTGTATGCTAAGGGAAAACTCCCATTATGAGGATGCTTCCCTATTTTGATGATATGTAGATATATTTTTTGACTAACATTACGGTCAGGGACATGACTTGTATATTGGGACACATATGATGTCTATATTCGAGAAGTATATTTTTTTCTACTCTTAATATGTGTCTATGGCTATTATTTGTGTTTATTGATGGATGTTATGTGCTTATGATGGATATTTATGTCTTCATGTTTTTCTTTTTTACGTATGATGGTTTATACGAGATGCATTCCAGTCTAGGATTTGGTTAGCTATGCGATCAACTATCTAGTTTTGATTTATTGGTACATGTGTAAATGTTATGAGATAAAAATGACGACTTAATCATCGTGCATTCAATTAATTCCTAAAAAGGTGTGAATTTTGTACTTCGAAATCTTGGTTTAACTGTGATACCACTGTCTAAGAATCAATATGGACATGTAGATGGAGAATGCCTTGCTTTGAGGCATCACTTAACAGCCTAATGACTGCATCATATTCTTCTTGATTATTGGTAGCTGGCCTGATACATACTGTGTTGGTGAGGAGTGATGACCGGTCAAGATAGTATATGGTCTAGGTGGCTGCTACTAGATTTTGTGACCATCGTGAGGCTCCCTTAGTGAATCCAAAATAGTGGATGGGGGGATGATCCATATGTGACACGAAAGAATTTTTTAGAAAAAGACGTTGATGATTGTGATAATCTCAAAAAATTATGTTACATGCATATTATCTCTAATGCTAATATTTCCTTCCCCTATGGGTGAATGATTTTGAGGTAGAGCCCATTTACGAAGTTAGCTAGGCATGCACCATCGGGATATGGTAGGATGTATGATCCTTTGAGGAGACAGTTTTTTATGATGTAAGGACCTTTCCATAACGTTTTGAACTTCCTGTGTCCCAAGGCCTCCATTAATGAGTTTCCTGTAGCATTTATAGGAGTTTCATGTAGTGCCACAAGAATCCTAAAGTTGCCTCACTTGCCTGTAGCAATTATGGTTTAGGAAAAAAAATTAAATTTTTGCCTATATGATGGGTGAAATGGATGAAGGGATGTATGATGGAGTGGCTAATGGGGTGTGCAAGCAAAGCAGAAGAGAGAATGAAGTGAAATTTCTCTTATGGATCCTGTTGTAGCTCCTACAGACAGCCTTGAGTTGTATAAAGAACAGTGCCTAGGACATCTTAAATGCAAGGAGCATATGACTCAACTGACTGCAGTTGGAAATGTTTGGCTCTCATGCAAATATCAATTAGATGAATGGTTTTAATAAGGGTGGAACCCAAATCCAAAATTTAAACACAACAACCAGGAAAACTGCAGAAACTGAGTACAAAATGCAATAAGCGAATGCATCAGATAGCTCTAAAACAGAATGTTGTAAAAGGGGGACAACTTCTAAAATGAATACACAGTTATCAAGTTATATGTGAGCGATGACTATAGCTGAAGATGGAGTAAGATATCAACTATAACCGGGCTTATTCAAGGATAAGAATCCATATATACTGGGCTTATTCAAATATAAGAATCCATATATCTGGGCTCATTCAAAGATAAGAATCCATTGTAGTTAGTATCAGAAGAACAGTGAAAGAGATAGAAAATGAACAATGTATTAGACCTGGGCCATATTTACAGTGCTATGGATGTATAAAACATGAGTATATTCTATGATAAATTCATGTCCAAACATGGGAGCACTCGCATTCCAAAACCTGTAGATACGAGAAGCATGGATAAATACAAAATGAACACTTATATTAAAAGACACAGAGAGAGAGAGTTACAAACTGTGAATTATCCCGAGTGGAATCCCCAATTTCGAAAAAAATTCTTATTACTGAATCCCTATGGGATCTTCAAACATCCACTATCAAATTTCATACAAAATACATATAGAATACTCGAGCTAGTGAGTGATTTGGAAAATCTAGAACCCTCTATTTGTGTTTTCTTCCTGTTTTTATAACTTCTGATTCCTATGTGCAAGAAGAAATTTTGGGAAAATATCTTCCCCACATGCTTGTATGCTGTTTTAGGTCTAAATCAAAAACATAAATGATGATGAGGTAGAACTGCATCTCATCATCTTACAACACAGACCTAAATCCGTTTCTAACTGAAATGCAAACAATTTACTAACTGAAAGTAAAAACTGCAAGAGTGAACTAAAGATTTCACCCGAAATGAAAAAGTGAAAAGAACATAAGGTAAAAGGCCACGTAGGCCCAGTCATGATTATCATTGTTTTTTGATGAGGTGGAGCCACTGTTGCTGCTGGCGAAGGTAATACCATTAGTCGTGGGAAGGACTGGCCTTCTGCGCTGGTGGGTGCGGCACTACTGGTAGTGGATGAGTTGGCCCTCTGCGCTGGAGGGTCTTATATAATGACCAATGGTCATGATCAATTGACTGAGACATGACAATAACCCTTATTATTACTTTTATTTGCTTTCTTGGGCATGGAGGATCGTCATCCTCAGCCTCAAGCTACTGTGATTGGGCTATGAGACAGCTTGTGTACTTAAAATGCCATGAAAACCTTCACAGACAACAAACCAGTTAAATAAATCCTACGATGAGGGGTAGACTGCTTCAAAAGGCTCGAGTGAAGATAGAGGAGTTGTGCAGAGGCAAGGAATGTAGTGGAGGCATTTCCATTGCGAAAACATGGTTTGAATCCAATCTAGCGTGAAACTATGCGAAAGGTGGTTTCCGCGTGGGAGCTGAGCAGTAAGTGGTATCGGGCTGGGGGCACACGATACGTGTTAGGGAGAAATGCATGTCTTAATAAAACCACTTATTTCACATGGAAATAGTGCGATCAGGTTATTTGATGAAATGAACGAGAAGAGGAGCGCGAACCGTTTGATTAGAACAATCTAGATCAATAGCGGAGGAAGAATGTGACGGACGAACCTGCGCGGTTGGGTGGGACTGACGACGATGTCAGCAAAGATGTCATGTAGCGAGAAAGTCAATTGCGAGGTTGAAAATTATGGTTATGAGCGAACTGTTGGATGGAAAGGATCAACGGCGAAGATTATCTCAGAGGATCGACATATCGGCGGAGAAAAGGAATGCTGGAGATGGAAACGGGGAAGAGCGAGGCAAGAAGCGCCGATAAGTGATGGGGAAAGGACCGTCAAATCGTTGTGTAGATCAACGACTAATATCTAATCGGAGCCGCGCACATCGGGGGTCTAGACGGATAGGAGGAAAAGATGTGGGAGGAGCGATGTGCGATGTGCTGAAGAAGCGAGAACCATTAGATCAAAATCGAGATCAACAGTGAAGATTTTGTGCGGCGAAATGCATCGGTGGAAAAGAGTTTGGGAACCATAACTTTGGATGAAGTGAAGTAAGATGTGCGATGGATAGGTGACGCGTGATTTCCATTTGATCTACGGAGATCAACAGTCAGGATCTCTTCGGCAAAGATGAACCTCGACGGTGAAACAAAGAAAAAGAGTGGAGTTAGGAAACAACGAAGTTCGATGGCCGAAGAGGGATTAAGGACTTTTAGCCGTCAGTCATAGAGCGGGGTCATATGAGAAATGGGGGCTAAGGGCTTAAGCCGAAAGGTGCTTAGAGGCATGATATGTTAAAATGAGCACTTTTAAAGCTAAAAGGTGGATTTTTAGCCTTTTCAAGGGTTGCGATAAGTGAAAAAGGGGTTTTGACAGTCGATGCAGTCCTTGTTGTATTTGCTTTGCAGTATAAGGCTCCTTATCATTAGACATCATAGCTAGGTGAGGGATGTCATAACAACATTTGCTCCATTTGGGGATGACCTGTTTGTCCTCGAACGCGTCGAGAACTCCGCAAACCATCTGTTACCCTTATTCTTGCGAACACAATCTCCTTGATGCCTTCTCTTCTTCCTTCATGACAACTCAAAACAACAAACATCGTAATAAAAGAAACTGAATAATGTACAATATCATACAGTAGACATTTCATCCTGAATCAATACTAGAAAAAGGGTTTTAAGAATTGTCCATTCACAGGGGCTTCGAGCAGATCACCCTGCAAATTTTCCAGTCTGAAAGTGTTGTTTCCTCCCTCTTTAGCAATTCTGAAAGGTCCAAACCATAGAGGATCGAACTTCCCATGCTTTCCTTTCTCAACCCTCCTTATATCCCATCTTAGCATTAGATCTCTGACCTGCATCTCTTTATCTTTAGCATGCTGATCGAATAGGTCTTTCATTTTCTCTTAGTACTCAGTCAACCTCTTATTTACTCGACTTCGAGTCTCTTCCATCTCTACTAACTGATTCATTCTTTTTGGTAAGATCGTTTGGTTCCTCTTGACAATCTTGCATGAACCTAGCCACAGGTAAGGCCAATTGTATCAGGAAAACCGCTGCTCTACCATAGACCAATTCATATGGGGATTTTCCTGTTGACCTCTTACTAGTGATTCTATTTGCCCATAGTGAAAACTTGAGCTGAGAATCTCAGTTCTTCTAGTTTTCATTTGTGGCCTTTTTCAATGCCCTTACCAATGTCTTGTTTGAGGATTCTGCCAATCCATTTCCCTGTGGATAGTATGCAGTAGAGTGTCCTAACACAATATTATATTATTGGCAAAAATTGATAAATTTGACAGACTTAAAAGCCTGAGCATTATCTGTGACAATCTTAGCAGGGCAGCCAAACCTTGAGATAATGTTATCTTCCAGAAACTTGATCACCATTGTGTCTATACCATTCCTTGCTGGCATGGCCTCTACCCATTTAGTGAAGTAATCGATGGCTGTTAGTATCCACTTGTGTTGCCTTCTTGAGGCGGGATGAATTTCGCCGATGAAATCGATTCCCCATTATTGGAAAGGTTCTTCTATGTGTACCAGTATCATAGGCAAAGGTGCGAACTTCTGCCTTTCAGAAAATTTCTGAAATTTTTCACAAGCCCTTACCTAAGTATGAACATCTCCGAAAAGTCTGGGCCAAAAAAAGCCTGCTTTCAGAATCTTGTGTGCCATGGCCCTCCAGCTGTAGTGGCCATCATAGATGCTCTCATGGAATTCCGCCATCACTTCTTCTATTTCATTTTCTGTGAGACATAAAATTAGTATGCCCGATGGGTCTCTCCAGTACAAATGGCCATTTTCTACGATGAACTTCTGAGATTTTAACCTCAATGTCCAATACTTCATCTTGTCGGATCTTGGAGGACATCTAAGAGTCAAGAGGAACTCTACAATTTCTTTGTACCATGGACTGAGAAGGTACTTGATGTAGGTTTTTTGTGCGGAGGTTTCTATTCCGCGCTGCTTGTCTGCTCTTTTAGGCTCTTCATTGGCCACCATAGATAAATTTATCCCCAAAGCCTGATATTTTGATTCGGAAAGGATCTTGGCTAATCCCTGTCCCTTTATTAGCTTAGTGGGGCATATTTCCAACTCATACTCCTGTATCTTCACTATCCGTTTGCCTCTCGTTCCTTCACTATCCCCCTGAATCAAGATGTCTTTTACAGCCGCTGTGGGTACGAATGCAGTTATAGCTGACTGCAATACATACATCCGAAAAGCCTTCAGGGATTTGACAAGGCATAACCCTATTTCTCCAGGATGTTATATCTTAGCTCAACGTCGCGAAGCACTTGGCTGAAAAAGGCGATGGGTTGTTCATGAACTTCCTCATTTTTCTGCAGTAATACAGTTGCGACGGTGTGGAGAGATGAAAATGAAAATATCATGAAGGGTTTCACATAATCCGGTCCTACCAATATTGGGGCTTCTGCGAAAGAATTTTTAATTCTGTTAAAAGCTTCCCGTGACTCAGTAGTCCATTTTACTTCGTTATCCTTCTTCAGCATCTCAGTTATGTACTGGACTATCTCTGCATAGTTCGGTATGAATATTCTCAAGAAGTTGATATGTCTAAGAAAAACTTGGACCTCTTTCTTGTTTCTGGGCAAGGATATACCGTTTATGACTTCTACCCTTTTCGGGTCAATTTTTACCCTTGCATTTGTTACAATATGCCCCAACAGTTTACCCTCTTCTAAAGAAAACAAATATTTTTGTGGGCTTAAAGAAAATCCATACCTGCGACACTTGTCAAAGGTTCTGCGAAAATCCTCCATATGTTCAACATCATACTTTGAGAAGGCTGTGATATTGTCCAGGTACACCACCACGAATTTGTCTTGTTCCCCCACAAAAGCAATGTCCATGGCCCTTTGAAATGTAGCCCCCGCATTGATCAATCCAAACGGTATTCGATCATACATAAATGCTCCCCAAGGAGTGGTGAATGCAGTTTTCTTTTGGTCCTCCAAAAGCACTACTACTTGATTATACCCAGAAAATCCATCCATCATAGACATTTGTGAAGATCATACCACCTTCTGTAATATATGGTCCATCTTTGGCAGTGGATAATTGTCTTTCATAGATGCTCTGTTCAAGTTCTGAAAGTCAACACAAAGTCTTATCTCTCCTTTCTTCTTTCGGACTGGGACCAATTTGGCCACCCATTCAGAATATCTTAATGGCACAATAATCTTAGCCTTCAATAGTTTCTTGATTTCCTTTTCTATGGAGGGAAGGAGTACAGGATTAATCTGCCTTAATTTCTGTTTGTGTGGCTTAGCATCTCTTTTTAATGGAATCTTGTGCTGGATAATGCTAATATCAAAGGTCTTCAAATATTGATAGGACCAGGAAAAGACATCTTTATATGTGTGAAATAGCTTCCGATATTTCTCTTTGTATTCTTCGGGTACCTTATTAGACAATTTCACAATCTTGGGATCGGCCTAAGTGCCGAGATTCAGGTCATCTACCCGATTTTCTTCAACGATCTTGTTTAGCTTGATGGGGACATCATTCTTATCGAATAGCCTCTCCAGGAGGACCAGTACTTTGGGTATTACATTCCCTTTGAGCTGCAGCACCTTGTGCCCAGCTACGGTATCTTGCCATTTATTTTGAGGAAGCTCCTTAGTCTCTTCATCTCCAGCATCTATGTCCATATTGGAGAATTCCCCAATAGTCTCCATGAATATTTTCACTTGCTATTCATCTTCAAACACCTTCCAGTGTTTTACATTGTCAAGGATGGAAGGACGGTAGCGAACCTCTATTTCATACCTCAGGAGGGGGTTCTGAGGTGGTCGAAAAGTGCTTGCAGCTACTGCGAGAGAGTCCGCCATTATGTTTTGGTCTCTTGGCATGAATTGAATATTAAATGCTGAGAAGAAATTATCTACCAAGTCCCATACTTCATTTTAGTAAGCTCTCAATCGAGTATGCTTAGCCTGACATTGGTTTCTTATCTGTCTCACCACCAGTTCAGAATCGCCCAAAACTTTTAAATTCTGAATATTCATATTCTTTTCTGTTTGTAGACCTAGAAGAAAGGCTTTGTATTCAGCCACATTGTTCGTGGCTTCATACTTGAATTTGAAAGATAATGGGACCATTTGTTCAGTAGGGGAGATCAGGAGAATCCCATCTCCATTCCCTTCCTTTGAGTTGGCTCCGTCAAAGTGCAAGGTCCAAACCCCACCTTCTTCATTACTTGAAGACTGCTCAGTATTTACTTGACAAAAATATGGCTCCTGCAAGTAATATTGGTCTTCTTCAAGCATTAGACAAGAAAACTCACCCTCTTTTCTATACACCAGTGAATTTACTTAATTATTGGCTTTAGTGACCATCTTCACAAACCTTGTTTCCCGGTATAATCTCCTTGCTTGGCCTCCAAACACAGGGATGGTCGCATATGTTAGGTCCAACTTTATAGATCCTCTGATTTTTGTACCCCATGATCTGGATAATAGCATCCCAAATTGAGCTGGGATGTCAGCCACTACTATTTCCATTACCATGCTCTTAGCTGGGATTTGGGCTAGATTTACCACCAAATCCTTGATCATCCCCAAACATTTGACTCTTTTAGAATCAAAAGAGTAGAGATACTTATATGGGCGAGTGATCTGTAGCCCCAATTGCTCCATCATCGACAGAGGTAACAGGTTATGGGATGCCCCGAAATCCAGCATACATTTGTGCAACAACAAATCATGAATTACTAAAGAGACATAGAAAGGAGGAGTTGAAGGATCTAACTCCTCAACATGAGGACCGAACATTACCATAGGCCTTTCTTCCTAGAGATTTAAACTATCTGGGATTGGGGCTGCTCCTTGAGGAAGCATGAAAGAAGACACCTAAGAATGGTAGACTGGATGTTTCAGGAGTTCAGTTAGGGGGACTGGGATTTTAACCTTTTCCAGTTCTTTTTGAAGACTAAAATTAGAGGGAGAATTCTCTATGGTATTTTCCTTTGGTTCATTTATCATGGCTGGAGGTTTTTCTTCCCTCGGAATAGGTTTAAAATTTGCATTTGGATTAGAGGCCAACTTAGAAGAGGAAATAATGGAGTCATTAGAATGTAAAGGTTCAGTTATAGGTCTCTTACCTTTATCTCCAACTTTCTGAACAACTGTCTCCTTCTGAGGCATCTTTTCTTCTTGTTCTTGTGTGTGTGTCCTCTTCCTAGAGGACCCGAGATCGTATTTTCTATTGAACTGTGCCTGCATGAAGTCCACGAATTGCTTGTAGTAATCATCAATCTCCAGATCTTTAGCAGCGCTTGTTTTTTCTTCTTCTTCTTGCAAGGGGAGTTCGACTCCTTCATTTTCTTGCAAGGAAAGCTCAACTTCTTCACCTTCCATGTAAGCAAGATATTTATCGTCTTTCCCATCGGGAGTATCTTCTGTAGGGCCATCCATCTACCCTTCCAAGTACAGCGAGGGCTCTATGTGATCCTGTTGCTCCTTCCGATCTCTTTGTAATATTTGCAAATGAGGCTTTTTGTATTGGGGGTTATAACCCCTGTTCGGAGCAGCTTGAGGTGGCTTGGAGGAGGAATTCTTTTCTTCGAGCTCAAGCTTCACCAGCTTACTCGAAATTTTCTTGATCAGTTTATTCATCTCCTCGATTGTGTAATCAGCTACCTCTTTGTCTTGATTAGAGGTAGATGCTTATTCTTTCCCTCTGCGCCTAGCATCATGGTCTAGCCTCCCTCTGGATTTGCTTGTAGAAGTGAAGTTAGCTTCAAATTCTAGTGCATTGGTCTGAGCCTGGTCCAAAGTAGCAGACTTCCTTTCCCTCAGGGTGAATCCGAATTCTGACTCAAATGCTGCTATAAAGACAACCTTAGCGGCTATCTAGTGCAGCTTCATTTCTACATGCAGGCTGGTATATATTTTATTAAATCTCTTAATAAACTCAGACACGTCTTCGTTATATATCTTCTTTAAAGCATTGAATTCCGTAAGACAGTATCCATGATCCTTATTTTCTCCCCACTTCCTTGTGAATGAATTTTCCATTTCTTCCCAAGTGTTGATGGAGCAGTCCCCCAAAGTTTTAAACCATTTATGAGCTTCCCCATCTAGGGACTGGATGAACAATCTTAAAACCACATTGAGATATTCAACGTTGAAATTTTCTACGAAGGAGTAGAAAAATTCTAGGTGTTTCTAAGCTCCAGTATCATCTTCTCCATTGAAACGAGGTAGGATATTTAATTAATCCCAAGGCATATCGTTCAGGATCTAAGGCAATGCAAGGGGGGCATATTGGTTCAATAGGAAGCCAGGAACAATCATCGAAGGTTGTGGGGGTGGCGGGAGATTCTGATGTATAGTAGGAGGTGGTGGAAGAGAAGTATGTATGACAATGGGGATATACTGAAAAACGACTTGAGGGGTTGATTGAACTGCTGGAATATGAGAAGTGGAAACCTATGTGACTTCTTTAACTTCTTCGGCTTTGGGAGTGGGATGCAGAAAGAAGCTTATGGTGTCTACAGACTCAGCCTCATCTTTGACTTCAATATTTTCCAGGGAGGGGCTATCTAAAGTATAGTCAAGGGTTCTTGTAGTAGAATCAGGACCTTGATCTTAGCTAATTGAGAGGAGGATGGAGAGTCTTCCAGGGAGAATCTGGGAATATCTGTATAAGCTGATTGTCTTTCTCTCCAACTTCTCTTGTGCAAAATATTCTCTGGATCAGACACTGAAGGTGTTCTCAACTAAGATGTATCTGACCTTAGGCGTGGCTTTCGGGAAGCCAAGACTGCAAATAGATTTATCCTTTGAATGACAGTGGAGTCGCCAAGGTGAGGGATCTACAACTCACAGCCCTTCCTGCTCACCTATTTTGAAGGGTGGAGGAATATTTTTTGTATCCTAGGGATTTAGCTCTTCAAATTATTTCCCCGGCAACGACACCAGAAATATGTTGTAGCTCCTAGAGACAGCCTTGAATTGTATAAAGACCAGTGCCTAGGAAATTTAAAATGCAAGGAGAAGATGACTCAAATGACTGTAGTTGGAAATGTTTGGTTCTCATGCAATTATCACTCAGATGAATGGTTTTAATAAGGGTGGAACCAAAACCCCAAAGTTAAACACAACAACTAGGAAAACTGCAGAAACTGAGTACAAACTGCAATAAGTGAATGCATTAGACAACTCTAAAACATAATGCTGTAAAAGGGGGCCGATTTCTAAAATGAATACACATTTATCAAGTTATATGTGAGCGATGACTATAGCAGAAGATGGAGTAAAATATCTACTATAACTGGGCTTATTCAAGGATAAGAATCCATATATAGTGGGCTTATTCAAAGATAAGAATCCATATATCTGGGCTCATTCAAAGATAAGAATCCATTTTAGTTAGTATCAGAAGAATGATGAAAGAGATAGAAAATGAACAATGTATTAGGCCTGGGCCATATTTAAAGTGCTATGGATGTATAAAATATGAGTATCTGCTATGATAAATTCACGTCCAAACATGGGAGCACTCGCATTCCAAAACCTATAGATATGAGAAGTATGGAGAAATACAAAATGAACACTTATATTAAAAGACACAGAAAGAGAGAGTTAAAAACTATGAATGATCCCGAGCGGAATCCCCATTTCCAGCAAAAATTCTTATTATTGAATCCCTACGAGATCTTAAAACATCCACTATCAAAGTTGATACAAAATACATATGAAATACTCGAGCTAGTGAGTCCTTTGGAAAATCTAGAACCCTCTATTTGTGTTTTCTTCCTGTTTTTATAACCTCTGATTCCTATGCGCGAGAAGAAATTTTGGGAAAATATTTTCCCCGCGTGCTTGTATGGTGTTTCATGTCTAAATCAAAAACATAAATGATGATTAGGTAGAACTGCCTCTCATCATCTTACAACGCAGGCCTAAAGCCGTTTCTAACTGAAATGTAAACAATTTACTAACTGAAAGTAAAAACTGCAGGAGTGAACTAAATATTTCACCCGAAATGACAAAGTGAAAAGAACATAAGGTAAAAGGCCACGCAGGCCTAGTAATGAATTATCATTGTTGTTTGATGATGTGGAGCCATTGTTGTTACTGGCGAAGGCGATGCTGTTAGTCGTGGGAAGGACTGGCCTTCTGCGCTGGCGGTTGCGACACTGCTGGTAGTGGATGAGTTGGCCTTCTGTGCTGGAGGGTCTTATAGAATGGCCAATGGTCATGATCCGTTGACTGAGACGTGACACTGACCCTTATTATTACTTTTCTTTGCTTTCTTGGGCGTGGAGGATCATCATCCTTGGCCTCAAGCCGTTGTGATTGGCTATGAGACGGCCTGTGTACTTAAAATGCCATGAAAACTTGCACAGACGGAAAACCAGTTAAATAAATCCTGCAATGAGGGGTAGACTACTTCAAAAGGCTCGAGTGAAGGCAGCGGAGAAGTTTGGAGGCAAGGAATGCAGCAGAGGTGTTTCCATGGTGAAAACATGGTTTGAATCCAATCTGGCGCGAAACTGTGCGAAAGGTGGTTTTGTGGAAAACCGGGGTGGTTTTCGCGTGGGAGCTGAGCGGTAAGCGGTATCGGGCTAGGGGCACGCGATATGTGTCTTAAGAAAACCACTTATTTCGTGTGGAAATAGCGCAATCAGGTATTTTATGAAATGAACGCAAAGAGGAGTGCAAACCATCTAATCAGAACAATCTATATCAACGGCGCAGGAAGAATGTGACAGACGAACCTGTGCGGTCGAGTGGGATCGGTAATGACATCAGTAGAGATGTCGCGTAGTGAGAAATTCAATTGTGGGGTTGAAAATTATCGTTATGCGTGAACCGTTGGATGGCAAGGATCAACGGCGGAGATTATCTCAGAGGATCAGCATATCGACGGAGAAAAGGAATGCGGGAGATGGAAACGGGGAAGAGCGACGCGAGAAGCGATGATAAGCGATGGGACAAGGACTGTCAGATCGTTGTGGAGATCAATAAATGATATCTAATCAAATCCACGCACATCGGGGGTCTGGACGGATGGGAGGAAAATATGTGGGAGGAGCGATGCGCGATGCGCTGAAGAAGCGAGAACCATTAGATCAAAATCGAGATCAATGGTGAAGATTTGTGTGGGGAAATGTATCGGAGTAAAAGAGTTTGGGAACGAGAAATTTGGATGAATTGAAGTGCGATGTGCGATGGATAGGTGACCATGCGATGGCCATTGGATCTACGAAGATCAACAGTCAGGATATCTTCAGCAAAGATGAGCCTCGACGGTGAAACAAAGAAAAAGAGTGGAGTTAGGAACCAACCAAGTCCGATGGCTGAAGAGGGCTTAAGGACTTTTAGTCTTCGGTCACAGTGCGGGGTCATATGAGAAATGGGGGCTAAGGGCTTAAGCCGAAAGGCGCTTAGAGGCCTGATATGTTAAAATGAGCTCTTTTAAAGCTAAAAGGTGGATTTTTAGCCTTTTCAAGGGTTTCGATAGGTGAAAAAGGGGTTTTGACAGTCCATGAAGTCCTTGTTGTATTTTCTTTGGAGTATAAGGCTCCTTATCATTATACATCCCATCTCGGTGAGGGATGTCATAACAGCAGATCCCAAAAACCATCTTTAATCAATAACCTGCAAAACAAAAAGACACATAAGTCCATAGGTATTTTTCTTCTTTTTCCTTTTTTTTTAATTTCTTACTTTTTAAAGGCAAGTGGGCTGCCTACACAAAGGTTTTCAACCTAGAGGCCTGCCTTGGGCGCCTCAGAGAGGTTTTCACCCAAGGATCTTTTATTCTCTATTTTTTTCTTTTTCTTCTTTTTTTTTTTTCTCCAGGACTGCCTCATGGAGGTTTTCAACCCTGGAGCTGCCCTAGGGTGCCTGAGAGAGGTTTTCACCCATGCCTCTTTATTATTATTATTTTTAATATTTTTCTCTAGGAGGCGCTAGAAACTATGGAGTTTCCCATGACATACACCTCCATGTTTATGGAATTTAGAAATTCTACCCTAGACAGGGGATTATTTTAAACCTTAAGCATGTAACCATTGACAAGTAGGGGAATTCCTTCCTCATCTATGGTTCTTATTTGAACTGTGCCATTATCATAACATTTTTCCACTTTGTAGGGTCCCAACCATCTTGTCATCAGTTTTTCCTTGAAATCCTTAAACCTTGAGTCATACAACATCGTCGAATCTCCTTATTGAAAGGTATTTTACTTAATGTACTTGTCATGCTAGACCTTCCTTTGCAGCTGAATTACCTCTGTGTGCACGAGTGGTTGCATCTTGAATTTGTCCAATCCATTTAATTGCAGTAACCTCTCTTTTTTGGAATTTGATATATCTAGGTCTAACTAAACTTCCATTATTAAGGTATTGAATTCAAATTCAATTGAAAACAGATATTTCTTGTCATAAAACAGGTCATAAGGAGTGAATCATGATGTTTTTTTCCAGGTAGTGTTGTAGTCCAAAGTAGTTTCTACCAATATGTCCACCCAATATTTCCTACTGCTAATCACAACCTTTGTGAGGATACTCTCCAAGGCTCTATTGGTCACTTCCACTTGGCCATTCACCGAAGGGTGGTAGGAAGTAGAAGTCTTATGCTTTATCTTGTGCCTTCTTGGAAGATTCTCAATGAGATGAGATGTGAATTGTGCGTCTTGATTAGTGACTACTTCTTTAGGGTATCCAAATTTGTAAAACACATTCTCCCTCATAAATTTCACTACTTTATATTTAGTTTCTACCTTCACAAATTTTGTTGGAGCCACTTTGGTAGGTAGTCAGTGCAGACTATGATATACTAGTCACACTTGATAGTGTACCTTCTGGAATCCTAGTGAAGGGCAGGCCAATAGTATTCTGCCTGCAAAACTTGGAAGTAAGTCCTTTTTGCAGAAAAGTGGCCCTAGCAAGGTCTACCATGACATGTAGAGAGGATATCAAATACTTCTTCCCCCCTCACACATCTTCTGAGAGTTTGGTCAAGGCCTAGCTTGCATATATTCCCCCCAATCCATGTGAAAGGGGTGCTTTTTATGATGATCTTGCTTTTCTCCTTGAATGAGTGATTAGGGGGGGAATTTCTAGCAACCAAGTAGTTAGATATGTCATCAAACCATGGTGAGAGTGATAATATAGCGAAGAGATGTTCATTTGGTAGTTGGTCATCCACCATTCCTTCTTCATATGTAGATAGAGCTAACCTGGATAAAAAATTTGCAACAACCTTCTCCTTTCCAGGTTTATCAACAATGGTTAGGTCAAAATGTCGTAATAATAACAACCATCTAGTTATCATAGCATTAACATCTAGTTTTTTCATTAAATATTTTATGGTTGCATGGTTAGTTTCTACAAAGGTCTAATACCCAGTGACATAATGTATAAATTTGTTTAAATCATGGACAATCATTAACATCTCCTTCTCTGTGATAGTATAATTGAGTTCGACCTTAGACAAGTTCTTACTGATGAAATAGATTGAATAAGGCAATTTTTCTTTTAACTTTCATCATGCTACCGCCACACCTTTTTCAGATGCATATGTGTGTATGTGGAAAGGTAGAGTCTAATTTGGATCTCAGAGAATGGGGGTAGTAGTTAAATTTTTCTTAATGATCTCAAAAACTTATGGACAAAGACTAGAGCAATTAAACTCAAAATCTTTGGCCAATAAACAAAATAATGGCGAAACCATCTTACTAAAATCTTTGATGAATCTTCTATAATAACCATCTAACCCTAAGAAGCTCCTGACATCTCTCTAGTTTTGAGGAGAAGGTACCCTTTTGATAATAATGATTTTTCTTGGGTCCACCTATATTCTTGCCTGGGAGATTGAGTGTCCCAATACAGCTCCTGTTGTTTTTAGGAAGTCACACTTTTCTGGGCTAAGGGAGAGATGTGTATCAATGCACCTTCTCAACACTTTTCCCAAATCGGAGAGAGCTTCTCGGAAGTTATCCACATGGGGTGTGAAATCATCCATGTAGATTTCAACTGATTCATGGAATAGCTTAGAGAAAATTCTCAAGACAAATATTTGGAAGGTAGCTGTGGCAGTGCAAAATCCAGAGGGTAGGACTCTATAAGGGAAGGTACCCAAAGGGCAAGTGAAAGTAGTCTTTTCCTTGGTCTTCAAGGCTGCTTTGGATGTGGTTATACCCATTAAACCAACCTAAGAAGGAAAATAAATTCTTTCTTGCAAGGCCATCTAGGACTTGGTCTATAAAGGGCAAAGGGAAATGGTCCTTGTTGGTGGCTTTGTTAAGTTCCCAATAATCAACACAGATTCACCATTTTCCATTCTTCTTTGGGACTAGGACAAGAGGATATACCCACTCACAGTCTAATATAAGATAAATGAAACATGCATCCAACAGTTTCTGTAGCTCTTCCTTGACTATGTCCTTTAGATATGGGTTCATGCATCTTTGGGGTTGTCTCATAGGCTTGCATCCTTCCTTAATGTAAATATAATGTCTGCATACTGAAGGATGCACCCCTATCATGTCCTTGTAATCTAAAGAAAATGAATCTAGGTTTTCTTTTGGAAGCTATAATAGATTCTTTTCTTCTTCATATGAGTGGTTTGAGTTGATTTTCATGGATATGGATGGGACAAACTCTATATCCTTTTTGGTTTCAGAGATTGAATTGACTAAGCGAAATTCCATCCAAGGTTGGCTTTCAGTTTCTTTGACTAGTTTTCAAGCAGACTATTAGTGGGAGACTTATTTTGAATGAAATGGTCAATGAGTTCATCTTCATCAAGTTGACCCCCTCTAAGAACAACATCTACGGTAAAAATTGGCATAGTGTTATATACCTCATCTTCTTCATCCTCCAACCATATAGGTTGATCATGATCAATGCAAGGCTGGGCTAGAGGATATAATACCAGCTATTTAGATAAGGGCCCATTTTTAATAGTCATGTTTCTAGCCCAACAACTCATATAAGCATAGACAATGGTTAACCAAGGTCTCCCTAAGATTAGATTATATCCATTGAACTTGGTTTTGGGCTAAAAAACTAGGAAATTTGTAGGATACTCCCAAGAGTCAATTGAAACCATAAAATTCTCAAAAATTCCTTCTGGAGTTACTGTGAACTAATTTGCAAGTTGCATAATTTTTTTGGTTTTCCTCAAAGTCCCTTGGAGGTTTAGTTTCAAAATAGTTTCCTTGGTGCTGACATTGATGTCATCCTCGAGATCAATCAAAGTATTGGGGACTATGACACCATCTATGTGCACATCTACAACTAGACTACGAGGGTCCAGGTATTTTGGAAAGATCACCCTTCCCAACATTAAGTCAGACAATTTTCCTACTACATTAACGGAGGGGGTATCCTTCTACTTTCTCCCAAGTTTCTTGAAGCACTTTTCCTTGATGAGCTTATTGTAAATAGGGAAATCCCTAATGGCCTTGAGAAGAAGTATATTTACACACATGTTTTTCAGTTCTCCTAGAATTTTAGTATCTTCTAGGGTGTGCTGACTGGAATGGATCAAGTGCTCGAGAAAAGGAGGTTGTTGGATTTGAGTGTTACTTTATTCCTTTTCCTCCTCAACCTCTATAGGTGGAGATGGTGGGTGGTTTTCTAGGAGTACACTCCCTGACCTGATATTAATCTCTTGTATCTCCACAACATAAGCTAGATAAGATGTCTCTCCATTATAAACCTGTTGTGTTGGATTGTTGTTCGGGTTTGGATTGGGCTGTGCAGGCTTATGAGGAAACTTGGGTAGAGGAACATGAGTAAGATGAGGTTGAGGTTGGGGTGGAAGCATTAGAGAAGGTGGTTGGTTAATTTGAGGCCTCCACCCTTGGGATGGATTGTTCCAGTAAGGTTGTTGAGGAATAGACCTCAAGCTCATTTAGACACATTGATAAAAATCTATTCTTCTCTTCTATTTTATCTTGGCTCGCACAGGTTTGACAAAAGGTGTTCACAGGTTCTGAAATCACAGGTGGGAGGATTTCTCTAGTCTAGGGTTTTCTGGATCTTGGTTGTAGGATTTCTACACATCTTTTTCACCCATATCCATAAGCACAAAGGCTTATGCATGCATTGAGGGTGCCATAGCCACATGCATATAGGCTCAAGGGTGCGGCTAGGGTTTCAAAGGATGATTGGGATGCACTCATCCATATCCATAGGCACATACTATCCTAGTATCATCTAGGTACTCATAGACGTAGGCAGAAAGATCTATGGTAGCATCCATGGCCTTAGAAGGTAGATTAGGCCTTCAGAACCCATAAACATAGGCATGAAGGTCTATGGTAGCGTCTAGTGACCCATATATGCAGAAATATAAGCCAATGGTAGCATCCAAGACTCTCATGGATGCACGCACAACTCCTCCTCCATGTCTCTGAGACTTAAATACTATTCTAGAATACTTATAAGTTTTCGCTCGGTGACAACAATGTTCAATAGTATGCTACAGGAAGTGACAATATATTACAGTCATCAGAATCTGAGTTTTGATGTTTAGATTTCTTTCATGGATATTCAAGTTGTTGTGAATATATGCATCATTTTACTCTATTTTTCTGAATTAGTTGATGACAATCTACTAGCAGAAGAATTTGCAAGGGCTTTCACCATAGTGGGTTTTTCCCTACTTTCCAACCAATCCTCGTGTCTCTATGTGTGCATGCTTTTCTTCCTAAGTACCTTTACGTTCTGCTGCATTGATGATGAAATTATTGTAATTTATACATAGTCACATATGTTGATGAATAAGGATGTAAATATGAATAATGTTATGATACTATGAGCTGAACTTAATGTGTTAATGAACAAATGAAATTATTAAAGCTAAGAAAAATATAGCCCTATTAAAACCACTTGATATTTGATGCATGAAACCCTAGCATGGTCTAAAGATGCTCAATATTTATTTGATGAAGCCCCAGATGAGCTGGTTGTTGATAAAGTTGATTGAAGGCAATATTCTTATGTGGACTATGGATAATGATCGCTCTTCAAGACTAGTTCAAGAGGGAGAGGATCACCTCTCATTGAAGATAAGTACTCTTTGACTCTTGATGTTTCTTTGTGTCTTTAATATTGTTTAGAATTATGTATTAGGATTATTATTTTGATTGTTGCTTATAGTTCATCCATGTATCTAACCTCCTTTATGAGATGTGATAAGTGAATCCTTCTTGAGGATCATTTGAGATGGAGGAAAGAAAAGCTAGATATATGGAAAAGCTAAAGAGGCACTTGATGAAAAGGTGAGAAGCACTACAAGTTTCCTATGTGAAGGTGCACATGTATTTGAATACTACAAGGTATGCATGGTGTATTATTTTAATGTTATGTTTCAGCTATAACATTGGATAGCTTGGTAAGCCCTATGGTATGTTGAGAATGTCTCCTTCGCAAATGGCTCATTATTAGGTGCGTATAATACTAGTGTATAACCTTATTTTTATTTTTAGTGTAGTTCCCTTATATTTATTATTGTGCCCATGTAGTCCCCATATTAGTATTATTGTTCCCCCATAGAAGCCCACTATTTTTTTTTTGTGCCCTTACATTATTATTGTTATGTATGATCCCATTATATTGTGAGCCCTTAGAATCATATATATAGAAAGTACGTTTTGTCATTTGTATAATCAAAGAATTGTTCATTTATGTAATGTAGAGTATTTCCCCCCCTCGAAGAGGTTTATTTATAAGTCTTTGATCTATATTTTCTTCTATTTTGTGAGCTGGCTTCATAACATTTGGTATCACAACTTTGGATTCTAGGGTTTTTCTTCATAAAACAGGCCATCTTGTAATTTTCACTATAAGTTTTTTTCTATGAAGCTTCAGAAGCTAAAGTGACAACCATGTGGATTTGAAATCTTGGTCAACTTTGTTCCATAATTTCAAAGCTTGGTTCACTATATGTTATGAGATATGATTTGAGGAAGTTAGGGTTCTTGCAAGATCCAAAATTTCATCTCAAACATGTGACCGAGGGAAAATAACCATAAATTTTGTTTCAGGCATCGAATTTGAATTATGTAAAAATTGACCGAAATTTCATAGACTATAGTTTTGTTGGTGTCAATTTCAGTGCCAAAGGTAAAAAAAATGATGCTTGGCATGTAGTACAAATTCACTCTACCGAACTAGTCCATAATTAGTTCATTGTGGGAGATCGAGCATAAATTTATTTTTAAGAACCCAAATTAGGTATGACCTATCAAATTTGAAAGAATACTTAGAGGGATACTACAATGCTGGAGTTCAGATCTTGGAGATCCGAAATCTCAAAGATACAACAGTTTCAATATCGATCTCCCAAAAGCAAGAAAAATGTGTGTATTGTTTTTGTTTAAATTGCATAAATTTTGTTTGAAAAATTAGTTTGAACTTATTAAAAAGGCATATTGGAGCATAGATATCATTATTTGGTTATAAAATGTCTCCCAAAAATAATTCCACACCCATTAAGCCCTAACAAATCTCTACTATGACACATGAAGAGGAAGAATTGCAACATGATATATCAAAATTGTGAGATGAAATGAAATAAATTTCTCTCTCCCAACAAGTAACCAAAAATGAAATTGAAGCTAAGATAGATGTTATTCAAGCTAATATGGAAGAAAAAATGGAATAGTTGAAGGAAGGTTTGACAAATTTTCTACAATAAATTACTCCTAATGGCGAAAAGGTATTAGATGAAACAACTCGTGATGGGAAAAAAAAAATATTAATCATGACTTCGTAGACTCTAACATTGGATTTAAGAACCATCATATTCCAAAAATAGATATGAGGAAGTTTGATGGAAAGGATCTGGTAACATGGATACTATATATGGAGCAATATTTTGATCTCCATAATGTGCAACACATACAAAAGATACACATTGCAACTTTATATTTAGAACCCAATTAGTTTGTATGGTATTGATGGATTTTTTCTCGTAAACCAATTGTGACGTGGTCATTTTTTATGGAGGAAATGATAGAAGATTATGAGGATACAGAGAGAAACAAATTATTTAGCCAATTGATAAATATCAAACAAAAAGATCAATCGTGCAACACATTGGGGACTTCCAAAAATTGAGTATAAGGGTAAATGATATTCCAAAGGAACATAAAATTGATGTCTTCATAGGGACTTTAAAGGATAATAACCAACATGAGTTTCACCTTTGCGAACCTGATACATTGGAGAAGGAATTTAGGTTGGCAAGAAAAATTTAAAGCAAAATTATGGCAACAAGGAAGCCTACCACTCACAACTATAAATATGGAAGTGTTGGTACTCCTAGCCTTCCAGAACCTACAAAGTTCAAAACACAATAGTTGAAGAGAAAATATAAAAATGGATTTGTTACAGTTGTGATAGAAAATACACTAAAGGTCATAATTGTGCTGAGAATAAATTAGTTTACATATATTGTGAAGAGGAGGAAGAAATGGAAGAATAAAGTTCAAAAGAAGAGGATATACACCATGAACCAACCTTAGATAAAGAAGAGATGAATCCGCCCATTTATTGTAATGCATTGGAATGAATTACCACCCCTCAAAATCCCAAGATAGAAGGGCATATCAAGGAGAAAAGGGTAATAATGTTGATTTATTTACATAGTACCCATAATTTTATTCATTGTAAGATAGCTAAGGAATATAATTTCTTCCTATATCTAGCACCAGAGTGTCAAGTGATGGTTGCAAATGGAGGAACTATGAATTTATTGGAAATTCCCATAATATCAAGAAAACCATGGGGGAATATTTATTTAACAGCCCAATGCTTTCCATTCCAATCTGTGGTGTTGATGTTGTACTAGGATTTCAATGGTTACAATCTTTGAGTACTAAAATGTTTAATTTCAAGAGATTTTCTTGAAATTTTTTTGGGAAGGAAAGGAAGTTGAATTAAGTGCTATCGTTGGGAAACCAAGAATGATAATTAGCTCTAATGGCCTAACAAAGCTTCTAAAGAAAGAAAAAAATACATAATTGCATAATTATGCTCATTAAAGTTTGAAACATCAAAAACACCTTTAAGAGAAAATTCTAAGGTTAAAGTAGTGGAAGATCACATCAAGAATAAATGACAAGTTCTCCAACTCTTAAAGGATAACCTAACTTTGGAAAAGAATTGAATGAAACAACAGGAAGATCAACATCGCAGAGAAATAAGTTTTTATGTAAGCGAATGGGCATTTTTATGACTTTGACCATACAAACAAATGTCCCTCAAGCAATATATGAACGATAATAAATTGTTGCCAAAGTACTATGGTCCTTAAAAGGTGTTGAAAAATATTCGTACTATCATATAAAAATTGGAATTTACTGCATGTTCCTGAGCGCACCTAGTTTCCATGTTTCAGGCTTAAAGAAGGTTATAAGTGACAAACTCCCAGTTCGAACAATATTTCTAGAACTTGACAAGGAAGGAAAAAACATCTTACAACCTAAAGCAGTCATACAAACAATAACTTGACAACTACGAAATCAATCAATTTCATAGTATCTCATCAAGTGGAAGAACTTACCCGCAAAAGATTCCACATGGGAGGATGAGAATATTATACAGAAGCATCCATAACTACTCAAGCATTGAGGAAAAACTTTTGAAAGAGAGGTGCATGTTAGGTCCCTATAATACTAGTGTAGCCCCCAAAATTAAGCCCACACCCATTAAGCCCTAACAAATCTCTACTATGACACATGAAGAGGAAGAATTGCAACATGATTTATCAAAATTGTGAGACGAAATGAAACAAATTTCTCTCTCCCAACGAGTAACCAAAAATGAAATTGAAGCTAAGATAGATGTTATGCAAGCTAATATGGAAGAAAAAATGGAATAGTTGAAGGAAGGTTTGACAAATTTTCTACAATAAATTACTCCTAATGGCGAAAAGGTATTAGATGAAACAACTCGTGATGGGAAAAAAAAAATATTAATCATGACTCCATAGACTCTAACATTGGATTTAAGAACCATCATATTCCAAAAATAGATATGAGGAAGTTTGATGGAAAGGATCTGGTAACATGGATACTATATATGGAGCAATATTTTGATCTCCATAATGTGCAACACATACAAAAGATACACATTGCAACTTTATATTTAGAACCCAATTAGTTTGTATGGTATTGATGGATTTTTTCTCGTAAACCAATTGTGACGTGGTCATTTTTTATGGAGGAAATGATAGAAGATTATGAGGATACAGATAGAAACAACTTATTTAGCCAATTGATAAATATCAAACAAAAAGATCAATCGTGCAACACATTGGGGACTTCCAAAAATTGAGTATAAGGGTAAATGATATTCCAAAGGAACATAAAATTGATGTCTTCATAGGGAATTTAAAGGATAGTAACCAACATGAGTTTCACCTTTGCGAACCTGATACATTGGAGAAGGAATTTAGGTTGGCAAGAAAAATTTAAAGCAAAATTATGGCAACAAGGAAGCCTACCACTCACAACTATAAATATGGAAGTGTTGCTACTCCTAGCCTTCCAGAACCTACAAAGTTCAAAACACAATAGTTGAAGTAAAAAATATAAAAATGGATTTGTTACAGTTGGGATAGAAAATACACTAAAGGTCATAATTGTGCTGAGAATAAATTAGTTTACATATATTGTGAAGAGGAGGAAGAAATGGAAGAATAAAGTTCAAAAGAAGAGGATATACACCACGAACCAACCTTAGATAAAGAAGAGATGAATCCGCCCATTTATTGTAATGCATTGGAATGAATTACCACCCCTCAAAATCCCAAGATAGAAGGGTATATCAAGGAGAAAATGGTAATAATGTTGATTTATTTACATAGTACCCATAATTTTATTCATTGTAAGATAGCTAAGGAATATAATTTCTTCCTATATCTAGCACCAGAGTGTCAAGTGATGGTTGCAAATGGAGGAACTATGAATTTATTGGAAATTCCCATAATATCAAGAAAACCATGGGGGAATATGTATTTAACAGCCTAATGCTTTCCATTCCAATCTGTGGTGTTGATGTTGTGCTAGGATTTCAATGGTTACAATATTTGAGTACGAAAATGTTTAATTTCAAGAGATTTTCTTGAAATTTTTTTGGGAAGGAAAGGAAGTTGAATTAAGTGCTATCGTTGGGAAACCAAGAAATATAATTAGCTCTAATGGCCTAACAAAGCTTCTAAAGAAAGAAAAAAATACATAATTGCATAATTATGCTCATTAAAGTTTGAAACATCAAAAACACCTTTAAGAGAAAATTCTAAGGTTAAAGTAGTGGAAGATCACATCAAGAATAAATGACAAGTTCTCCAACTCTTAAAGGATAACCTAACTTTGGAAAAGAATTGAATGAAACAACAGGAAGATCAACATCGCAGAGAAATAAGTTTTTATGTAGGCGAATGGGCATTTTTACGACTTTGACCATACAACTTAATGTCCCTCAAGCAATATATGAACGATAATAAATTGTTGCCAAAGTACTATGGTCCTTAAAAGGTGTTGAAAAATATTCGTACTATCATATAAAAATTGGAATTTACTGCATGTTCCTGAGCGCACCTAGTTTCCATGTTTCAGGCTTAAAGAAGGTTATAAGTGACAAACTCCCAGTTCAAAAAATATTGCTAGAACTTGACAAGGAAGGAAAAAACATCTTACAACCTAAAGCAGTCATAGAAACAATAACTTGACAACTACGAAATCAATCAATTTCATAGTATCTCATCAAGTGGAAGAACTTACCTGCAAAAGATTCCACATGGGAGGATGAGAATATTATACAGAAGCATCCATAACTACTCAAGCATTGAGGAAAAACTTTTGAAAGAGAGGTGCATGTTAGGTCCCTATAATACTAGTGTAGCCCCTTATTGTTATTTTTAGTGTAGCCCCCTTATTGTTATTATTGTTCCCATGTAGTCCCCATATTTTTATGAGGGCCATTATCCTTAGTACAGGAGCCCTATACTTTTGTATTATATGTTGATTAATATAACTAAGTTGGGTTAAAAATTGTAAGAAGTTTTCTATATTTTTTGCATTGGTAGATTTACTGGTATTTATATTTTTTTGTGCAAAGTAGTATCATTGTGATTCTTGGTTTGGTAGCGTGAAAGATTTTAAGACTCTATCCTAGACCCAATATTGTGGAGAAAAAACATGGTATCAGAGAGTATCTGAGCTACTTTGAGGGATAGTGAATCAGAGTGTGCTCAACGAAGCATCTCAGAGGGAGTTGTGGGTGTCTAGATCAACAAGCAGAAGGTTCAGCTAAAGACATGGAGATGTGGTCTTGACTTGCTTGGACGTAAGATTGGGTGGGAGTTGTGGTGGATTGGTGGAGAGCCTAGTGAACAAAATTTTGTTGTAGGGCAGATTTTTGATCATGGAATTTCGTTGATTTGTCATAGATGGTTAGGACAGCTTGAGGGATTCTTTGGCATGGATGAGATGAGGTTGATCGAGATGGATTCATGTGATGGACCATATATTGGCAGGGTAGAGTCTTCATCGAATCGTGATGTTGCGTATCCAAGATTGGAGGGATTTGCACGAGTGGTATTTGATATAGAAGGATGAGTGCTTGCAATACTGAGCCAGTGGAGATCATGTAGGCTCAGAGGGAGTTGTGAATTTTTGAATTATATGGTTGGGTTTGCACAGGAAGAGTCTAGGTTGGCTTGATTTTAATAAACCATGTGACAACTTTTCAAGCCCATGTGGACGCCCAAATGAAGCCCTTATATTGCGTATAAATATAAGGTGAGGTTGTAGGCTAAGATAATATCCAAGAAAAAAAATTTAGGAGTAAAACGCCTTCTGATGTAAGCCACAACGTGAAGAAGAGAAGGCCAAAGCCTGAAATGACTGTTTTGAGGTCAAATTAGGAGATATAATAGGGCCGAGGAGTAGTTGCGTAAATATAGTTATAAGAGGGTTTTTTTTGTACCAAAAGGGGTGGAATATTCATTGTTTAAGAGAGTCTCAGGCACTATAGTTATTACATGGATAACGCATGTATGTATTAGGCGTGTTGGAGGGGTCGTAAGGCCTATTTCCTACAACATAACTAAGGGAAAATCAACATAGGGGAGAAATTATAGGGTGAAGGCAAGCCACATTGATAGAAGGGATTTTTGGCAAGTGTTGAGAGGGCTGACATGGACTGTGGCTAAGCCCTAACCAGATTGCAGAATAGAATAGGGTACCAACACATGAGAAGGTATGCTTTTGTGTTAAATTGTTCATCCTAGTTTGGACAGTTGGATCATTTTAGTATAGCATGCAGAAGCGAAGAAGGGAGGGCTAACATGTTTGTTATAATTCCTAACCAGTGTAATGATTGGTGATTGGATCAAATTCATATGCAACCTGTGGGAGCCATGTGTTGGATTTGTCTTGGGTGTTAATAAACCCCAACTAGGAGCAGATCTCGCAATGAAGTAATGGGTGTCCTAGGACAGGACTGTTAGAGAAGTCTCTTGCCAACCAAGAGGAGGGTTTCCTAAGTGTGATGTTGCCCTAGCCAGAGGTAGATGCTACAACAAGTATTGGTCACTCGTGGTTTACTGGAGGGCAGCGTGAGAGTGGGCCAAGTGTGAACATGGATTGTGAATTTATGGTCTATTGGAGGACAGTGTGATAGTACCCATGTTGGGGTCCGGTGTGAACCATATTCATGGACCTTGGTGGTTGCTAGAGGTCAAGGGTATGATCAACCATGAGAAGTTTTGTGTAGCCCTAGACTCATGTGTGGATAAGGACTTCTACAATAGATGATGGGAAGTCCTCCTAGCCCATGTTCATTGTGGGATATAGACATCTTACAGTGATAGGTGGTAGCCCTTCATGCCATATGTTGGCCTTAACTGGTGTAGCACATGAATACCATAGTGGGTTGAATTCCCTAAGTAATTGAGGAGCAGCATGAGAAGATTGAGAATTGTTCACAAACGGAGTTGTGAACAATTCGATAGGAGTCTCAATGTGTTGTGCCCTTGATGGACTAAGGCACAATTAATGAGCAGATTAGCAGCCAAGCTTTAGTGGCTAGATGGACTTGGACATTGATAGAGTCAATATTTGCAGATCGGGAGTCGAAGGACCGAGCTGGTGTAGGGTCTGACCAAGAAGAGCTGAGAGAGAACGCGACAAAAACATGGTTAGAGTATCTTGTTGAGGGAATATTGGTTGGCGATGGACTGACACCAAGCCCAATTTTTTATCTTGTATCAATGGGTGTATGAGGGCCATTATCCATGGTATGGGAGCCCTAGAATATTATATTATATGTTGATTAATATAGCGAATTTGGGTTAAAAATTGTAATAAGTTGTCTATATTTTTTGCATTGGTAGATTTACTGGTATTTATATTTTTTTGTGCAAAGTGGTATCATTTTGATTCTTGGTTTGGTAGCGTGAAATATTTTAAGACTCTATCCTAGATCCAAGATCGTGGAAAAAAAACATGGTATCAGAGAGTATCTAAGCTACTTTGAGGGATAGTGAATCAGAGTGTGCTCAACGAAGAAAATCATAGGGAGTTGTGGGTGTCTAGATCAAGGAGTAGAAGGTTCAGCTAAAGAAATGGAGATGTGGTCTTGACTGGCTTGGAGGGGAGATTGGCTTGGAGTTCTGGTTGATTGGTGGAGAGCCTAGTGAACAAAATTTTGTTGTAGGGAAGATTGTTGATCATGGAATTTCGTTTATTTTTCATGGATGGTTAGAAATTAGGACAACTCAAGGGTTTCTTTGGAATGGATGAGATGAGTTTGATCGAGATGGATTCATGTGATGGACTATATATTGGCAGGATATAGTCTTCGTCGGATTTTCATGTTGCATATATAAGATTGGAGGGATTTGAATGAGTGGTATTTGATCTAGAAGGATGACTGCTTGCAAGACTGAGCCAGTGGAGATCGTGTAGGCTTAGTGGGAGTTGTGAATTTTTTAATTATATGGTTGGGTTTTCGCAATAAGATTCTAGGTCGGCTTGATGTTAATAAGCCATGTGAAAACTTGTCAAGCCAATGTGGATGCCCAAATGAAGACCTTATATTTCATATAAATAGAAGGTGAGGTTGGAGGCTAAGATAACATCCAAGCGAAAAAAATTTAGGAGTAAAACACCTTCTGATGTAAGCCATAGCTTGAAGAAGAGAATGTTAAAGCCTGAAATAATTGTTTTGAGGTTAGATTAGAAGATATAACAGGGGCGAGGAGTAGCTGCATAAATACGTTGATAAGAGGGTTGTTTTGGTACCAAAAGGGGTGGCATATTTATTGTTTAAGAGAGTCTCAGGCACTGTAGTTATTACAGGGATAACACATGTTTGTATTAGGCTTGTTGGAGGGGTCGTAAGGCCTAATTCCTATAACCAAAGTAAGGGAAAATCAGTGTATGGGAGCAGCTCTAAGGAGTGTCTGGTCTTGCTAATCACGAAAAAAAATATGATTGATTTTATAAAATCTTGTCAACCCTAATGCTGCCTTCTTCTACATAATTTGGTATACAAGTTTAAATGTTTTGAAATTTTAACAATAAAAATCATAGAAATCAGGAAAATATCTTTCAAACTTATCAATGCACACTCTCCCTCTCTGAGTTCTCGAAGGTTGCAATTCTATCTCCATATGATGGCAACAGACCACATGTTTTTTTCTTCGAATTGCAAGGAAACCCCCAAATTAGGAGAAGAATATCTCAATTAAAGCTGGAAAAAGAGCTAAACCAGATCTAATATAATAAAATTGTGTTAAAAATATAGTCGAATCCATAGTGCAGCGAAGAATAGAAGAGTAAAAAAATTGCACCAAAATCATAAAGATTATTAGCATAGAAAGATCACTGAACTCTACCCCTAACCTGACAAGGGAGAATAGCAGCCCAAAAATAAATTTTAAGTAGTAACCAAATTATATTTTAATAGGTAGCAAAATATTATAAAGAAATTGCTATAGTCGTTTTGATTTTCATTAAGTTTTAATTTTATTTAAGCAAAAGGAGGTCATCTAGTATTTTTATTTGAGAAAAGGAGGTCATTTCATACATAGGAATAAATTTTAACAGATCCATTTAGAGTTTATACTAGAGGCAAAATTATATTTTAATAGGTAGTAAAAAATTATAAAAGAATTGCTATGGTGGCTTTGCTTTTCATTAAGTTTTATTTTTATTTGAGGAAAAGGAAGTCATCTAGTATTTTTGGTTTTCATTAAGTTTTATTTTTATTTGAGTAAAAGGAGTTCATTTAAAATAGAAGTTATATTTAATGATTTTTAAGTCCCATAAAGTAATAATGTTAGTTTAATGTTAGTTTAATTAGAGCATCAATAAAAACTATATTAGGGAATATAGTTTTTACATGGGATCTCGCGTGTGCTGCTTGACCTAGACTGTTGTTTGAAATTCTGACTTGGCCCTTCACCACCATGGCCCCCCAGAGTTCGATCTCAGTGGGGAACCACCCCCTGCTTCTCCTCAAAATGATGCATAGCCTCCTCATGATGAATCTGCAATCTCTTTTGCCTCTCTGGTTTCCTCAATTGGACCTCCACAATCACGCCCAATTGTGACAAAATTTGTGAAAAAAATCGATGGAATACTGGAAACCACTCTGCCTCTAAAACTCCCACACAAAGAAGCCCTCTCATTATCAGAAGAAGGACTCATTGGGAAGTTCACAAGACTATGGCCCTCACCAAAAATAATACAAAAGTGGGTAGAGAGAAACTCGTCTCAAGTGACGCAAGGGAAAGTAGCCATCAGATTCTGCAGAAGGGGATACTTCACCTTTCACTTAAAAACAAAGGAGGATAAAGACCTAATCTTCAGAAGTAGTCCATATTTTATAGATACAAGAGGTCTCTATCTGAAAATATGGACTCCAGAATTTGATCCCGAACTGGATGTCCTGAATGTTGTCTCGCTCTGGGTTTGACTACCACATATTCCCTTGCATTGTTGGGGAGATGAATCTGTCAAAACCATTGGAAACGAAGTCAGAAAATACATATATAGGAGTGAGACAAAAGAAAACATGCAGGCCTGTGCGAGGATTTGCATTGAAGTTGACATAGGTGAAGGGCTTCAATCATCCTCCTTCTCCCCTGAATCCTCTCCTCTCTATGGCTCGAATCCTTTTGATCCCCTTGGCATCCCCTCTAACCCTCCTCCATCCCCCCATGCTCCCATATTATCCTCTCTAGCGACCCCTGGTGGTTTATTTTGTCCTCCTCGACCCCCCTACTCACCTGGCTTTTCATTCTTGGGTCCTCCTCTTTTGACTGCTCCTCCCCTACGCCCCCCCCCCCCCATCCTCGGAAAGTATCGTCACCCGAAATCAGTCAAAATAATAATTGGCTTCTGTTGATACTTCTAATAAAGCTAAAGGGAAATAAAATAAGGAACTAAGGGATGAGGTAGCAGCAAAGGAGCTTACTCTAGGCACCCAACAACCCATGGAAATTTACGTTGAAAAAAGGATCTAGAAGCAAAGATAAAGGCCAACAGAATCATCAAGGGAAAGGTCCCTTGGCATCAAACCAAAATAAATAATGATAATGGTCTCTTGGATATGAAGAGGATTAGGACATCCCTCCAACATAAACATAATAAGGGATCTTATATCAGGGGAAAAACCAGATATCCTAATGATCTAGGAGAATCCTGGAAAAGCAGGGGTCGGAGGAATTATACTCACTAGTGATAAGAGAAACACCATATCGTATGATTGGGGATTAGGCACAGAGGGATCATCACATCTTAAGGGAAAATAATAAAATTGTTGGTAGTCAGGAAATAAGGCAGTTGATAGAACAATGGAACATGCCAGTATTGACAGATATCTTGTCAAAATACCCATCCCATGATTAAGAAAATCTACCAGAAATCAAGCATGCAGGAAGGAATATCTCTCAATTAAATCAATGATACCCTTGGTTCTTAACAAGCCTGGAAACCGAATATTTTACTGTTCCAACAATATCTAAATCGATCATTCTTGGATTCTACTCTCAACTCTCCTCTTTCTTGTGACTCTCCAATTGATGGGCTCCCTGTCTTTATATAATATCCAAAGTGTCGGCCTCCTCAATTCACCTGAAATTCCTGCATTTGTGCCCAAAGATTCCTTCCCATCGACTCTATCCACTCTGATTTTGTGCTTTTAAGAATATCAGTGCGTTAAGCTCCTCCATATCAGGCTCGATTCATCTCCCTCTTCTTATCATTCTTGACCGTTGTCAAGACTACGCTCCCTGGAAAGTTCAAATGCTCCTTTCTCTCCACGCTATCTGCCCCTCCCTTTACACTCTCAGCTCTCCATCCTCTTGCCCACTCATCTTAAAGGAGGTGCGCTCTATCTCACACTTCTACTTCGAGCCCAATTGTGCTTCATTCAATCGCTAACTGTCCCTTCTTCTTCATCAGCTTCATTTTGGCTTTGTTTTTTCTTCCTTCTCACTCTCTCTGCTAAGCTGTCCCTCTGTGCAGATCTCTAGATCTCTTTCCAAATCCTCCCTCACTATCATCCTTGATTTTTTTTGATTTAGAGTTTTTCTCCTCAAGAGGTTCCAGATCCTCCATTCTGCACCGCAGCTTTGCAGTCTTTGCACATTCCTTCACCTAGTCATCAGAGTGCATCTGGAAGCACAACCAAATCTCTTTGTCTCCAACGCATAAAGGGATCATCACTCTATCTCTCACCATCAACAAATAGAGCAGAAGTATCCTCATAAACCAACAATAAACATGAACTCAATAGAAAGAACCTCTCAAAATAAGAGATGCATCTTGAGCAAAGCCAACAAATACATGATAGAAATAGTAAGGGAGACAATACAATAATTTAAGTTTCAAGTAAGATCATAGAATTTTTCCTTGAATAGGCAACTTGAGGGACAGAAGGAATAAATAGTTTCTATCTACAAATTCTCTAATCATCCAGGGATTAAACAAAGGGCACAACACAACAAAAAATGCTATAATCAATAACTAGTAGATCTCATAATACAAAGAAGGATCTTCACTCGACATATATTAATAATTTTCAATTATGTTATGTAAATGTGTTTCTATGCTTTTCAGTTTGTAAGGAAGTATGCCAAAAACATAGTAGGAAATTTTGGAAACAAGGTTTTAGGTAACTGGGACTACACTCCCTCTCTTATCTCCTTAAACCTCCTCCTCTTTAAACTCTTTAAACCCTCTGTATAATGGGAGCTTGCTCCTTTTCATTTACAACTCCTTATGTGAGAGAACACGACAAGCTCCATCTCAACATGATGAAGTATAGATATTGTGAGTAATTCAAATCGAGGCTTTGAAAATTATCCAATTTTCCACATTTGGTATACATGATAATAATGGCATTCCCCACAAACAAATATCCTCGTAACCAGTACCTAGTTCTCTAAAAATCAAATGTTTCTAAAATTCTTAGTTAGAGATGAAGGATTATCCTAGGAGTCAATTTGATGGTTTGGGGTGTTGTTTTCGGCCTTGGATACTTAGTGGTTAAGGGCTTCAAGGATCAAGCATTAAGGGCCAAATGGATTTAGGGTCAGAGGATTTAGCGGTTAAGGACTCAATATTTAGGGGATTTAGGGGTTAGTGGTTAAGGGGTTAGTAGTTAAGGTGTTTAGGGGTGAAGGGTTAGGTGTTAAGGGTCACAGGTTAAGAGGATAAGGATTTATGGCTTAGGAGGTTCATGGATTATAGGTTAGGGTTAATGTCATAAGATTTAATGAATCAAGGGGTTTATGGGTTATGATTTATGATTGCAAGGGTTAAGGGAATATGGATTGGGGGTTAAGGGGATATGGAATTTAATGGTTATGGGTTAAGGGCTTATGTTTTGTGATAATTCGACTCCTAATCCCCTTATAACCACTATTTGGGGTTCCCTTATCAATTTCTCTCGCTGCCTTCCCTCTAGGTCCCCTAGGCCCTATGAAATTAGGTCCTAAGCCCCCTTCTCATTCTCTAATGCTAGGATTATAGATCTTAGTAAACCATGCTTGAACCTCTAACTTCTACACATACATGCTTCCTTTTTTTCCCCTTGTCCCGTTCAATACACCATAAGATAACCCCCCCCCCCCTCCCCCCCCCAATTTTTTTTTTTTTTGGTTATGTCACTCCATTTTTCCTAATCTTATGACCCCCCAAATTTGTTCTCAATGCCCCTAAAAGTACACCCTTGGGCCCCCTTGGCTAAGGGATTAAAGATATTAGGGGTTATGAGTTGTGATAAGGGAGCCCCTAATCCACTTATCACAACTAGAAATAGGCTTATGAACACCATCAATATCTATTGTAGGTGTTGTGATGAAAGCAATAATAAATACAAAAGTTGTGGTCAATAGGACAAGGATCATCAAAATGTTAAACCATACAATGTAAATATGGTTTTCAATGCTAGCTAGTGATCTAGTCACATAAAAGAGTACCCCATATATTTGTGCTTTGGGACACCCCTAGGATTCAATAATTAATCTAAAGTGAGAGGATTCGTTGCTAAGGTGACAATGGAAATGACCTTGGGTTGACGCAAAATGACACTTTGTAATCCTTGCAAAACTAGGGTGTTGGTTTCATCATCAACAAGAGGCACAATTAACAAGTGGCAACATCTCACATTTAAGGCACTTCGCAACAAATATTTATGCATGTTTCTCCACCGAGGGTACCTTTCACATTTCCCAAGGCAAAAATCACATATTTGGATGAATTTTTGATAACTTGTCATATTCCACTAGCTTCATGCATGAAAAGGAGCTCCCATCCTTTAAGAAGATTTTGGGGGATTTAATGGCATAGTCAAGGGTCTCATGTATAAAAGAAGAACGTCATAGCTAGTTGGTTTACTTTTTCTTTCACACGTTGAGAGACATGATTCATGTATTTTAAGGTGTGTTTTATTGTTGAGCTCACATATTTGGAAGCAAAATTGCACAAGTGGAAACGTCTTAAGAGTGTCAAAAGAGTAAAAAAGATTTAGAATTCCTACCATTTTTATTAGGATTTAGATTTCGCACTAATATTTTCTAGAGTTTCCTATCTTTTTTTTTTAATAATCTGGTTTAATTTGAGAATAAAACTCATTACTATTCAATGAAATTATGATTTAGATTTCCCATCAATATTTTTAAGAGTTTCTTTCTATTTTGTTTAAATTGAGAATATAACTCATTCATATTCAATGAAATCACTATTTAGATTTCCCACCATTTTTATTAGGATTAAGATTTTCCACCATTTTTATTAAGATGTAGATTTCCCACCAATATTTCGACCAATATTTTTAGGGTTTTTTACTATTTTTTTAAGCACTGATTTATTTAAATTGAGAATAGAACTCATTCCTATTCAATAAAATTTTGTTTGAAGATGCGTATGAGTGTCCTTTGGATAAAGTTGGAGTCACTAAGAAGTAAGCAAGCCATGATTACAGGGACATGAAATGAAAAGAGGTAAATTTATATTTTATAATAACGAATTATTTTAAGTTGCTTTTTTTGTGATTTTAGATCGATTTTAACTTGAAGGGTAAATTTATATTTTATAACCCTGAATTATTTGCAGTTAATTTTTATGATTTTAAATAAATTTCTATCTATATTTTAGAAAATCTAGATTTAAAAAATTCAGAAATTGAAGCTGCAAGTGTTTGGTTCTAGCAATGTCTCTTTTTTATATGTCTGAAACAGGTGTGCATGATTTAATTGCCCAGGATGAAAGATACTTTCACTTTAAAACTGAAATAAACCTTCAAGTGTCAAGAGAGGCATTTGTTCAAAAAATTGATATATTTTTTTTAGAAAACAGATTTAAAAAATTTAGAAATCGAAGTGGTTGGTATTTGGTCTTTAGCAATTTCACGTTCCTTTATCTCTAAAACAGGTGTGCAATCAACATTTCGTGGTTGTCTATGTGCAATGCTAGTTGCTGTGTCCATCATAAATTCTTGTTTATGTGATCCTGAGAAGCATTTACACAACCTAGCTAGTGGGATCCATCAAAAATTCATTTTTATGTGTGTTACCCTCTGTAGATCCTCTGAGAGTTTTCTCCATTAAAAAATCTTGTTCTTTATGTCAATATGAGAAGCCTAGCTAGTCGGATCCATAAAAATTTTTTTTTTATGTGTGTTACCCTATGAAAATAAGCTGTGAGTTTTCTCCATCAACAAATCTAGTATTTTATGTCAATTTGAGAAGCATTTCCACAGCCTAGCTAGCCGCATCCATCAATAATTTTCATTTATGTGTGTGACACTCTGGTAGATGCATTGTTTATATATGTTAATTTTTATTTGTTTGTTTTTTTCAAATGTACATTCTACTGTCAGATCACTGTTTATATATGTTAATTTTTTTTTTTTTTTTTAATGGATATTCTACTAGAAATGGGAGCTTTGTTGGTTGGTTGGTAATGCAAGGGTGTTGAGTTTCTCTCCGCCTAGGTTTGAGTCCCTCTTATGACACGTTCACACCCAAATTTGAGTCCCTCTTTACGACATCTTAGTCCTTTGTCAGTTGATGTACCTTGGAATGAAGATGGTTGTTTGTTGCTATAGGGGGCAGGTGCTTGGAATGAATAGCGTTGTTTGTTGCTATTGAGGGCAGGTGCTAGTTGACAATTCTGGTAGCATAGATACCCCAATTGTGGCTTTTTATCTAAAGCAAGGTTTGATTCCCTCTTGTGACCATGGTCACACCCAGGTTTGAGTCGCTCTTATGACATGTTCATCCTTTGTACGCTGATGTACCTTGTAATGAAGAGGATTGTTTGTTGCTATTGAGGCTAGGTGCTAGTTGAAAATTATGGTAACATAAATACCCTAGTGGCTTCTTAGCCAAAACAACTTGAATAATATTATGATAGCATAGATACGCTACTTGTGGCTTCTTAGCCAAAGAAACTTGAGTACATGAATGTTGTGTGTGCATTGTGAAACCTATTATTTCCTTCAAGAATTTGATACCTCTAAATGCATAAAAGATCCATGGTTCAAGATGGACCTCTAAATACATAAAAGATCCATGGTTTAGATGGACCTACATTAATTTATATATTTCTTCAATTCCCTAAATTATAAACAAAGGCCCAACAACATCAAGAATCTGGACTGCTTTGAATCTCTTATATAATTCGACTGCTTACGATAACCCATTGAATTTCATCAATTTGTATATGGAATAATTTTCCTTTTCCTTTTTCAACTAAAAGCCAAGTATGTTAGCGTGAAGTTGTCTCCTCTACTGTTGTTCAACTACTTGTGCACTTGTCTCTTCTACTATTGTTCAATTACCTGTTCAATTTTCTCTTCTACTATTGTTCAACTACCAATTCCATCTTGTTTTAGATGTGTGTAGCCCTCATTCCTAAACTATTTCACTTAGAATTAAAATTGTAATCCTTATTTAATTTGCGCGATGACACAACATGTCTCTTTACAATAATGTATGCTACAAATTTTATGTAGAAGCCTAAAATTTAGTCACATGAATATGACTATAGAGAGATTGCATAGAAACTGGGGTTTATTCCTAAAAAGTATGAGCCTCTATTGTTTAGTTTCCTTTTTTGGAGTCCATAGCATTGTAAGCACAATGGATTTGGGAGTTTTATTGAAATGCACATGGCATCCATTGCTTCAATATATCATTCAAGTGTTTCACTCAACATTATTACTATTAGATGCTTTTCTCTCTTTCCTTTTTTATATTGGACTTTTGTAATGGTTCTTTCAGCCTAGTTGTTCACATAGAAATTGTTTTTAAATTTTTTTAGCCTAGTTGTTCACATGGAAATAATTTATTGTTTATCTTTACGAAAAATAAATCCTCAGTTATTGTTATATGTGAACCCATTCACACCACCTTGCAATTTCTTTCCTGGAAATGGTAATGTCGTTGTGGCTTTAGACTATAAAATTTTACAACTCATACTTCTCAATATTTGAGAACATAGATGAAAGGTAAATCTACATGTTCCAAACCTTTCTTACTTAGATTCATTGGTGTGATGCTGCATGGTTTTTTGCATTTGGAGTTAACATGTTGTGGAAATGCATCTAATTTTTTTGGTTAATGACTGTCTCACACCCAAAATATACAAACAATGATAGTTGTGATCATCTACATAACAAAGACCCTTGAAAATACTATGATCTGAATTGAACTCTTATGATCGGAATTGAACTCTTATGAAATGGAAAGGATTTGCTAATAGAAATGTTTTTTTTTGTTATGAAGTCTATCCGCGGATATCCATACCGAGGTAAGAAATTATTTTTCGTTTTCAACGTCAATGCTTTTTTAACAATTATTGTGTTTTCTTTTCTACTTTAAAATTCGTCTTACTAACTTTGATTAAGTTTCGCAATCTATATGTGTAGGTATCCAATAGGAATGAAAGACATCATAAGAGATCACTTTTAACATTGAGTAAAACCACAAAGCCAAGCCACATTACAAATCATCAAAAAACACCCACAAAAGAGAGCACTAGGATCCATTTCCTCATTACAACATGAATCTAGTTGCTTTAGTGTCAACACCAATTCTAATGCACATATTCTTGAGAAAAATGTGGATGAACCATTGGAAGGTATGATCATTTTTCAAATTTATATTTCTTGTGTAAATACTTCAAGATTTTATTTTGAGATATTCATATTGTTATTGTCTCAAGAGGTGTGATTTGCTTTCCATAAAATTCTCAGCACGTACCATCACAACAACTTTATGGTTTGGAGGAAGAACCATCACAACTAGATCATGATATGGAGCAAGAAAAACCACACAAGAGAATGGCTTGGAAGGGGAATATGCAAGTATCGAAGCCCAGAGTACAAAAAATGTGAAAAGGAATGGTAGGGGACCAATAAAATGCCTCTTTGGAAACACTACATAGGCCTCTGCATTGCCTGAAATTGAATTTATTGAGAGGGGACAACCTGTTGGTCCATAGTCAGAGAAATTCTCCTCCTTTTTAGGTGTCCTTGCAAGAGAGATTGTAGGAATCAAACACATGGAATGGAAACAAGTTCTTGAAGCACTTAAGAAATACATATGGAGTGCAATCAATGTGAGTATCAACGAAATTATTATTGGATTTTTTTCTAAATTTCATTGGTGTATGTGAACGTGTGTATGATAAGTTTAATTTCAAATGAGACTTTGTATCTAATAATGCATTGTTTATGTATTGTAGCATACTTACCAAATAGATTTTTCAGCAGAGCAATGGTGTTATAAAGCAATATCTCAGTGCTTGAGAACTTACAAATATAATTTATATAAAAATTATTATTTGAAATACAAGATAGATGAGGAGAGGATGACAAATGTTCCTATCGAAGTAAATGAAACCGATTGGATTAAATTTGTTAGAATACGGTCTGACCCTAAATTCAAGGTAAAAATGAAAGACAAATCTACTTGTTATCATTAAATGATATTTGAATATGAATCCTTGCATATAATAAATTTAAATCAAAGCATCCATTTTTTATTGAGTTGCAGGAGAAGGCAAAAGTCAATCAGAAAAATAGGGCATTAGAACAAGAGACCAACACTTATGGCCGTAGATGTTACTATAGAGTTGAACATGACCTTGTAAGTTGTAACCAAATCTATTTTTTATTCACAATTACCAATTGCAAATATACTTATCTAGACCATTGTAATTTTTGTGACTAGAATCAGACTTGCAATAAAAATGATGTGCCTGTAACTAGGGATGATGTGTGGATGAAATTTCATACAAAGAGGGATGGCACTCCAATGTAATCATTTAGTGCAAAGAGAATAGTAAGTTCCCGACCTATTCTTGTATCTATTTAATTTTTTTCTTTTGTAAATATTAATGATGTTTCTTACATGTATTTGTTGAAATGTTGTCATTGCTAGAAACAAATTGAATCGATACAAAATGATTTAGTGTCTCCTGCATATGCAACAAAGGAAGATGCCATTGCAATAGTTTTGGGGCCTAAGAGGAGGGGTTGTGTACGTGGGGTTGGCTTTGGGGTTACTCCAACTGATTTGTTTGGAAACGAGCATGCTTACAAGAGGAAATTACATAATACAGAAGAAAAATTGAAAGAAAAAGACAAGGAACTTGGAATATTGAAGGAAACTATTGAAGAATTAATGAAATGGAAAGTGGCCATGGAGGCGGGAAAATAAAATGGTCGAGTTAAAATAGAACCGACCAACAATGTAAGAATTACGTGTAGGCTATTCAATTGTTGATGTATGCCATCTTTGAATATTGAAATTTTAAAATCACAATGCCAATATGAACATGATTGTATTTTTGTAGATGTGTAATTAATGAAATATTATTTTTGTAACTTAACCATTCATCTTCTGATTTCATGGTATCGCATTCAAACTATTTATTTTTTAGAAGAGTTACTTAAGTCATAGTCAGGCTTCGCTAGAACAAACTCTATTGACTTCAGGACAACCTATTCATGACCCAAATTGTGACTCAATAACACAAGTAAGTTTTATATTTGTTTATTTTCTTGCTTAATATTATCTTTTTGTTCTATGGAATCTTAAAAGAATTAGTTTTTTTGCAGGGTCAACCGCAACTACTACCTTCAAATACAGGATTAAAGGGGAAAAAATGTTTAATTACATATTTTAATGGTCAAGTGAAGGTTGCAAAGGGTTACATAAAAAACACTGATCCAAATTTTTTCATGCCCAGTGGAGAAGAATTAGGAGAAGGATATTATTTTGTGTGCCCACAACCAATCTTTTTTGATCCTGATTGTGAAATTAAGCTTAAAAGTATAAGTAATCGATGTGAGTATTTAGCAGATGCACTTAACACTTTTATATCTTGGAAGAGAAGTGACATTGAATTGATCAATGATTGAGAGAGAAAAATGACTTGGTAAATCACTATCCCAACCATTTGAGGATGCTGGACAGAGAATGTGATAGCTTACATGTGATTAATATCATGGTTAAGATGTTGGATACATGATTCCTATTATACTTCTTTGAGCTATATGTTTTTTACATCAGATATACTAAAATGTTCTTGATACTGTTTGGTTATTGTTTGTAAGATGGTTCTATAAACCTCATCACGCTGGATATATACTGTCTTATCATGCTTTGTAAATGTTGTGTAAGGGTTGCAAGCTTTATGTGATTTCTGCTGATAGCTAGAAACCTTTTCAATTAAGGCTTAAACAACTGTGAAACCATTTAAATTATCCATCCTACACTTGCTAATGATAGATATTTGCATTTGAGAAAAGGGGCAAGTTGTAAATTTCCCTGAAAATGATTTAGTTTAGTGGTCTTCTCATATGCCATAGTTTCCTCTTTGTATTTTGTGTAATGTCATACCAATATTTAACTTCTGAAATCTATACTAAATGAGGAACATGATTGAGGATCTTGTATATTCCTTGATTTCAGAGCATCCTTGCAATCCACACACTATAGTGTTTGTAAGGATCCTCTAATTGTTGGAATTTTCACACAAACGAAGAAAATTAGAATAGTAAGAAAATTACATATTGGCATAACATATATTTATAGTAAGAAAATTTTAGCAATTGTTATAACAGATATTTATCAAGCATCATTTTATTTTTATTTCTGAAATTGAAATTTCTCTCTAAGTTCCATCCACGTTTGCTATTTGTTTTATATTGATGAGCAACAGTCCTTTTTCTTAAGGATTTCGGGGCATGTAATCTTTAATTGTAAGCAAAAAATGGACAGGTAAAGCTACAATGATGTGACCCCCCATGTATATTTCCTACCCTGGATATCAAATTCTTCATGTTTTGGTGCAAAAATGGCATTCCTCATGTTCCCATGAAACCATTTGATGTAAACCAGAATGATTGGTTGGTCATTGACAAAAATACCTACAAGCCTTACATCTTACCTTACTATAATGTTTAGCATCTAGATTTAGTGTGTGAAGATGCAGACCATCATGGTATGTTTCAAAAAGTGTCATGGTAATGTAACCATACTTCTGCATGCCACTTTGTTCAGAGACATGTTCATACTTAATGGAACCTCTTATGTCCTGAAATGAGCATGTCTTTCGCACAAGTTCAGTGAAAATATTGCAAAAGCATAAACTTTACATTTCCTATAACTTGCATGCTCATTACCACATAGATGTTCATCACACCCTCCATGATGCATTTTTTTAGGACAATATCTCCCAATGTAAGTGTGTTTTTCACGATACTTAATCTCAATTTTATCACATAAGGAATTTTGCAGCTTGGGAGAGAACACTTCATCCTACAGATCTTGAGGCGACTTACAGTTATGAAGACCTTCATGTCTAACCTTCAAGAAACAAGATTTTCTACATCTGGACGATTTGTAAAAAGAAGAACAGATCTCCATATATGTATGATTTTTATTTTTGCAATCATGACCTGCCAAATTTCAAGAATCGTCCACTTGGTTTCTTTGGTGTAATTCGAGAGAGTGATATGTCCACTTTTCATCACAAACATAGTTACCCATACAAGAGTGATAAGAGGGATGGCCTTTCTCTAGAACACATTGCCAAAATCAAATAGAACATTTACAACCACATAGAGGGTCTCCCTGTTTCAGGTCTGTGAGGGCCAGGACTGCCTCCAGTTGAAATTTTTGTACATAAATTTTCCTAGATAATTCTGCAGTGTTGCAGAAAGCCACATTTCAATGTAATCTCACTGTCTACTAGCCAATGCCCCAATAAAATGTCCTAAAATTAAAATTTCCAAAATTACCATTTTTACCTCCTCTTTCCAAATCACTTGTAGAATATCTAAGATGAGAAATTTTTATCATAGGCTAGTGTCCTGCCAACCATTGCAGAGATGGTATCATGGGAACATGAGGAATGCCACTTTGCACATCTGATGCCACCCCAATGAAGTAAACTTCTAAATTTTAATTGCTGCAACCAATGATTTAATTTTACAACATTCATCTCACCTTGATAGGTCTTGGTGTCTAGGCATCCATTTTAAATAGAGACTGGTGATATGTGCTATTAGAACCTGGTCTCTCTCTCTATCTCTCTTGTTTATCCAGAGAGAGCCATCATCCATATTATAGCCAATGAGCCCTCAAAGGGTCTTGTTCTCTAGCATTGGCATTAATATTTCTATAGTCTCGGAGATGTTAAAGAATTGTGCCTCCACTGTTACAATCTCTATTCTGAGTCATTTTCTTGACTATCATTGTACTTGTTTGTCATTTCTAGGATTTGATATTGTTTCCTTGTCTAACTTGTGCCCACATTTGGATCTTGAAATATTCCACTGAATCCTTAATAGACAGTGAGTCAAATCATTGTTGCCCTGACCTTGTGCTTTACAATGCATATTGCACATCTTTGCCATGTCAAATTTCTCCCATGTACATTTCCTACCCTAGATATCAAATTCTTCATGTTTTGGTGCAAAAATGGCATTCCTCATGTTCCCATGAGACCATTTGATGTAAACTGGAATCATTGATTAGTCATTGAAAAAAATACCTACAAGCCTTACATGTTACCTTACTATAACGTGCAGCATCTGGATTTAGTGTGTAAAGATGCAGACCATCATGGTATGTTTCAAAAGTGTCATGGTAATGTAACCATCCTTTTGCATGCCACTTTGTTCAAAGACATGTTCATACTCAATGGAACCTCTTCTGTCCTGAAATGAGCATGTCTTTCGCACAAGTTCAGTGAAAATCTCACCAAAGAATTGACTTCACTTTTCCTATAAAAAGAATGCTCATTACCACACAAATGTTCATCACACCCTCCATGACACATTTTTTTATGACAATATCTCCGAAGATAAGTGTGTTTTTCACAATACTCAATCTCAATTTTATCACACAAGGAATTTGCAGCTTGGGAGAGAACACTTCAACCTACAAATGTTGAGATGACTTACAATTATGAAGACCTTCATGTCCAACCTTTAAGAAAAAATATTTGCTGCATCTGGATGATCTGTCAAAAGAAAAATAGATCTTCATATATGTATGATTTTTCTTTTTGCAATTATGACCTACCAAATTTCAGGAATCCTCCACTTGGTTTCTTTGGTGTAATTCGAGAGAGTAATATGTCCACTTTTCATCACAAACATAGTTACCCATACAAGAGTGATAAAAGGAATGGCCTTTATCTAGAACACATCGCAAAAAACATATAGAACATTTACAACCACTTACAGAGCCTCCCTGTTTCAGTTCTGTGAGGGCCAGAACTGCCTCCAGTATGCAATTTTTGTACACAAATTTTCCTAGATAATTCTGCAGTATTGTAGAAAAACCACATTTCAACATAATCTCATTGTCTACCAGCCAATGCCCCAATAAAATGTCATGAAATTAAAAGTGCCAAAATTACCATTTTTACCTCCTCTTTCCAAAACACTTGTAGAATATATAAGATGAGAAAATTTTATTATAGGCTAGTGTCCTGCCAACCAATGAGGAGATGGTTTCATGGGAACATGAGGGATGCCATTTTTTCACATCCAATGTTACCCCAGTGAAGTAAACTTCTAAATTTTTATTGGTGGAGCCAATGATTTAATTTTATAGAATTCATATCACCTTCATAGGTCTTGGTGTCTAGGCATCCATTTTAAATAGAGACTAGTGATATGTATTATTAGAACCGGGTCTCTCTCTCTCTCTCTCTCTCTCTCTCTCTTGTTTATCCAAAGAGAGCCATCATCCATATTATAGCCAATGAGCCCTCAAAGGGTCTTGTTCTCTAGCATTGGCACTAATATTACTATAGTCCCAAAGATGTTAAAGAATTGTGCCTCCACTATTACAATCTCTCTTTTGAGTCATTCCTTTGACTATCATTGTACTTGTTTGTCATTTCTAGGATTTGATATTGTTTCCTTGTCTAACTTGTGCCCATATTTGGATCTTGAAATATTCCACTGAATCCTTAATAGACAGTAAATCAAATAAATTTTGCCCTAACCTTGTGATTTACAATGCATATTGCACATCTTTGCCACATCAAATTTCCCCCATGTATATTTCCTATCCTGGATATCAAATTCTTCATGTTATAGTGCAAAAATGGAATTCCTCATGTTCCCATGAGACCATTTGATGTAAACCAGAATGATTGATTGGTCATTGAAAAAAATACCTACAAGCCTTACATCTTACCTTAATATAGCATGCAGCATATGGATTTAGTGTGTGAAGATGCATACCATCATGGTATGTTTCAAAAAGTGTCATAGTAATGTAATCATCCTTCTGCATGCCACTTTGTTTAGAGGCATGTTCATACTCAATGGAACCTCTTCTATCTTGAAATGAGCGTGTCTTTTGCACAAGTTCAGTGAAAATCTCACCAAAGCATTGAAATTAGATTTCCTATAACAAGCATGCTCATCACCACACAGATGTTCATCACACCCTCCATGATGCATTGTTTTAGGACAATATCTCCAAAGATAAGTGTGTTTTCACAATACTCAATCTCATTTTTATCACACAAGGAATTTTGCAGCTTGGGAGAGAACACTTCATCCTACACATGTTGAGGTGACTTACAGTTATGAAGACCTTCATGTCCAACCTTCAAGAAACAAGATTTTCTGCATCTGGATGATTTGTCAAAATAAGAATAGATCTCCATATATGTATGATTTTTCTTTTTGCAATCATGACCTTCCAAATTTCAAGAATCGTCCACTTGGTTTCTTTGGTGTAATTCGAGAGATAAATATGTCCACTTTTCATCAAAAACAGAGTTACCCATACAAGAGTGATAAGAGGAATGGCCTTTCTCTATAACACATCGCCAAAAACATATAGAACATGTACAATCACATACAAAGTCCCCCCGTTTCAGTTCTGTGAGGGCCAGAACTGCCTCTAGTTGCAATTTTTGACACAAATTTCCCTAGATAATTCTGCAGTGTTGCAACAAAGCCACATTTCAACATAATCTCACTGTCTACCAGCCAATGGCCCACTAAAATGTCCTTAAATTAAAACTACCAAAAATTACCATTTTTACCTCCTATTTCAAAATCACTTGTAGAGTATCTAAGATGAGAAAAATTTATCATAGGTTGGTGTCTTGCCAACCAATGGGGAGATGGTTTCATGGGAACATGAGAAATGCCATTTTTGCACATCTGATGCTACCCCAATGAAGTAAACTTATAAATTTTAATTGCTACAACCAATGATTTAATTTTATAGCATTCATTTCACCTTGATAGGTCTTGGTGTCTAGGCATCCATTTTAAATAGAGACTGGTGATATGTGTAATTATAACTTGGTCTCTCTCTCTCTCTCGCTCTCTTCTTTATCCAGAGATGGCCATCATCCATATTATAGCCAATGAAACCTCAAAGGGTCTTGTTTTCTAGCATTAGCATTAATATTGCTATAGCTCCATAGATGTTAAAGACTTGTACCTCCTCTATTGCAATCTCTCTTCTGAGTTATTCCTTTGACTATCATTGTACTTGTTTTTCATTTCTAGGATTTGAGATTGTTTGCTTGTCTAACTTGTTCCCATCTTTGGATCTTGAAATATTCCACTAAATCCTTAATATACATTAGAATATCTAATAGTTTGTGTATACCCATGAATATTTCATGGGAGCAGAGGCTCAACAAGAATAACCATTGGAGTCATGTGATGATAAATCCTTTGAAGGGTGAATGCATCAAGAGTAGTGGTTGCCAATAAGTATTACGTAGAAATTTGGCTTAGCCCCATAAGAATATTGCTAGGGCATTTAGTATTTACTCAAATGACAGGTCAGCAAACCAATTCCATACTTCATTTTATTGTGTCTTCTTAATTCATGACATTTATAACACAAGAATGATTTACAATTGGGAAAAGGTTATTTTTCCTAGCTTTATCCCGAAAAATATTAGACTTTAAAATTTCCAAGGCCATGTGTGTTGGCTTCTACATTATTTTTTCCCTAGAAAATTGTATTGATTTTATTGGCTTTCCCTAAAAATGATATAATACTTGGCTACAAGTATTGTTTTGGAGAATTTTAGTCACATTCTTTGTATTGAACTATCTTCATCTTTGAGATCTAGTTTGTCATGCTTTTCAACCGTTGGACACAACAAGTTTATTTTCCTTAGCTACAATTATGGTTGCAGGGTTGTCTATGAAGACACTTGCTGCAAGACTAAATAGAAACAACTTAAGGTCATACAACACAAAAATGCAACATGTTGATTCATGATTGTCAATTCTAACATGTGAATTGTGATACATAAGTCTGCACTCAAAGATAATATAAAGATGAGATAATGTCCAATGACCACACATATACAACACTGTGAATATAAAGGGAGTGTGAATTGAGATTGCTAAGTACTGCTCCTATAAAATAAAATAAAAGAATTAAGTAAAACGCAGATATAAACTAAACTATACTAGAAATGATTTTTGTATTATAGTCGAATGAAATGGAAGAGATGAGTTGTGATGCAGAAATATGAAAATACTATTGAAAACAAGAGAATACCCTCAGAGAATTAAAAAATCCTAACAACATGACTGAACTTTAGTATCTGCCTATCAAAATTTCAGATTTGTATGAATAGAAATTGAAGGATGTAAATTCAAGAGTGCAAACACAACATGTACAGTGGATTCAAACAACAAATATATGAGAACCACTCTACACAAATCTGCAATATGAGAATTCAGGATAAAAAGAACAGGCTCCAACAACAATTTTATAGAAGTATTTATTTCTCAAATAGAAGAATGTCACAACAAGTTTTCATCTCACAAAAGCTCCTACTACAACCTACAAGCTAACACTCACTCTTATTATCTATTTCTAAAAATTTCTAACTAGTGTTCCCATCCTTTTCATTTATAAGTTAAGAGAAGGTGCTGTTAGAAAATAGGCTAATGATAGCATTAGTGGTGCGTCTCCCTTGAGCATGAGTAAATCCCTCATAACTTTTCCTTGTATGCAAGACTTTTCTCTTAGAGTAGTGCATTATCATAGTAGATATAACTCCTCTCTTGAAGGTGCCTCATTCCATAAGTGTGCACTCATGAATGCACCTGAGATGATGGTGTTAATCTCCTCAACTAGTGTGCCATACTTGGTGGGTGTGACCCAACAACTAATTCATATATCCTCGAAGGTTTCATTACAAGATTCTAGTTGTATTAAAGAATCTTTCATATTGGTTTACCACAATCTAGCTTTGCAATCCTAGTGTTGCTCAACTTCCCAAGGCTGAGGTGAGACCAACTCGGACCAACTAGGTAATCTAACACTGTTGAGAATTTTTTTTTTCAAATAACCCAAGATTCTCCCCCAACTTTTCAAACTTCCCCTTTGTTAGGAGCTTTGTCAAAATATTAACCATATGCAACTTTGTCAGAATGTGGTCCAACACTACCAACTCCCTAATGAACTTGGAATCTTAGGAAATTATATTGAATATCAATGTGTTTGAAATGATCATGAAACATTGGATTTTCATAGAGCTTGATGTAACTTTGATTCTCACAAGAGACAATATTGGGATTCAACAACTAATTGGTTGACTCTAAAATCAAGTTGGAAATCTAGATAGCTTCATAATAAGTATATGAAACCACTATATACTTTGCTTCAGTGGAAATAAATGCATTCTTGCTTGCTTCTTGTTGATTTAATAAAATATATTTATAAAATGATAATAATGATGTTTAAAATGAGCCTTATGATGGTATACTTATACACATTGATTGTTCACGAAGTGTAGGGGTATGTTTATAACATCACAGCCCTTGAAAGATTTGTCTTGAAAGCATAGTAAGTAGAATTTTCTTTAGTTAAGCACGTTTTTGTGGTGGAATGAAGTTTATCAGATATCTATTTATACTTTGTAGAGGTTCGACTTAGTTTGTCCTTTGACTGTTGGTGAGGTTTCTTTGTATTTTTTGCATCATAGTATAAAGTCTTTTGACCTAATTGTTTAACATGAAAGCTTTATGCTTATTGAAAATATATTTGAAATAACTCCATGATCAAGAAGCTTTTATGGTTAAATTACTAATTAGGTACTACAGAAAGAGGATGATGCTGAGAGGGCTTTCCTGGGTGACTCTGGGAGCAACCCGGAGGTGGTCAGACAAAGCTCTTCTAAGTTACAAATCTAAAGAGAAAAAACTGGTGATGTATATGTGGTTGCTCAACCTGGGCTGTATGGAAAATCTTGGCAGAGAGTGTTTACCTTTCCATGTCTTCAGGAAAGTAGGTTGTCTGGTCACAGAATAAGATCACTACATGTAGGTGATGGTTCTGTAGTAAGTTCTTAGTCTTATCTTCAGAATTTCTAACAAAGAGGATTAGGTTTGAATACAGGATATAATTTTATGAATTTGGATATTTAAAGTTAAATAAAAAATTGTGGTGATGTTTGGATTGGTGCTAATTTTTAGGGTTTTCCATTTTTATAATTTTCTTTGTTGTGCTTTCTACCATGCTGCCTAGTTGCTTTCTTGTTTCCCTAGAATTTTAACGTATTCGATGTATACCTCTCTATTGTTTCTTTCCACATTCGAAATGTCATCCTTATTTGATAGGTGTTTTCTTCAATATAGTGTGAATATTTTTCCATCACACAAATTCTTTGGGGTTTGTCTACGCAAATAGCTTGTAAGGCCCATTCATCAAGGTATTTGATGAAATGAAATGATTATCGATAATCACCAACCAATGGTACCTGCAGATATTTACTCTAACAATTCTACAGTTTTCCTGTGCCAAAAATTATACAACATTTTAACCTCATGAACTAGTCTCCTCTGATCTCTTAGCTGATTCTATAATAACTTATTGTTATTGTCAAAGCTTTTACTCTCTAGTCCCATTAAGCTATTTCAGTTATTTGTGGACATTAATCTATTTTCATTTCATTTCTTCAATTTTTTTGACTGTTATGCCTTACCTTTTGCGAGTGCCTTCTTTCTTACCTATGCTTTTTCTACTTAAGCATTCCAGCCAGCCAGAGTAGCAGGGGCAGTAGGAGCCATGCAGTCCAGCAAGAGCCCAGCAGGGGCAACGCAGAGGTGGTAGGAGGCACGCAGGGCTGATGCAAGCCCAGTCAGGGTAGTGCAGGGGAAGTGTAATCCCTTTAGTTGTGACATAGGCCCTTACTGAGCAGCGCAGAGACCGACACGGGCCAGTTAGGCTGATGTAGAGGGCTTTAGAGTAGCGTATTACTGCCATTTTTATTTCTCTATTAGGTGAACCAGTTTTTGTGCCAAGGATTGTTGTACTTAGATTCTGCATAATAATGAAAACCCTCTAGAGCTAGCTGCATCAGTTTTCCCACATTGGGTTTTTCTCGGGACAGTTGTCCAGAAAATCCGTGTGTCACTTTTTCTATGAGCATGTTATTCAATATTTGATATGTATTTGTAAGTTGTAGTTGTATTTACTATTTACTTCACTAATTGATTGAATATTCCAGAGATTAACTTGTAACTTAATTCAAGTAGGAGAAGTAAATCAAGATACTGTAATAGGGTTTCTTATATTAAGAAATTTTCACATTCCCTAGGTCTAGCCCCATTAGGTCACCTAGGGCAACAATTTCCCAAGAATATAACTAGAGGAAAAATTCTATCTCCTAGAGGCAACTATGTTGCTGGGTGCCCTCACTCTCCTTAGAACTTGGGCCAATTCCGACAATGGAATCTCCGGATACCTCAAGCCCTAGCTCTAGGATCAAGTTTTGCCTAGGTGTTCCCAGGGATAGAACCTAGTAGGATCAATTTAACCTATCGAAGTAAAAACTCTTTTCTGATCCTTTCCCCTCACCTTGTCCATGATAGGAACATAATTGGTTGCTAAATTCCATCCCCGAACCTGGGCTGGGTCCACTTGGCCCTGTGTGGTCCCATTTGGTGTCAAAGGCCTTTCATTAAGGACCATTTGGGAATCCAAGTTCCCAAAGTATTTTAGGGATTGAGAAATTCCTTCATAAGTATTATTCTTCTCCCTCAACCTTTCAATCCCCCTCCTCTCTCCCTAGAAGATAAATTCCCTTTCTTAAAAGGAAAGCAAGTCCCACTCTTTTTTTAATCTTAGGGAAAGGGTTTCAAGGGTCACTTCCCACCTATTCATTGACCTATACTCTACAAGTGACTTCCTAAAATATTGGGACTCCTTCCATCAGTGAAAGTCTGTGAAGAGAAAGGAGCCTTAGTTGTGGTGACAATGGGCTAAGCCTCCATCGTTTCCCTTGTCCTCGCAGTTGCCCTCTTAGGAACCCCTTTTAGGTCCACTACTAGTTTGAGTGGTAAAAAGTTGTTCACAATTCCATTTTTGAAAAACTCTTTAGTATGCCCACTTTTTCCATACTACAGCTCCAAGATGAGAAGTCCAGGGATATGGAGGTTTCCCTTTTTCCCACTGAATCAATCCTCTACAATATAGGGAACTAGGGCTAGTTGGCTGGCCCACTTGACTATTACTTTAGTCCTTCAAAGTTTGCACATCCTTAGGTCCTATACACTTTCCCTTCTACCAATTCTATTGTCCTTCACCAGAACAAGAGTCAGGGCTCTTCTTTGACAGTAACCTAACAACCCTCCAATTGTACTTGGACTACCATCAATCTGCCCAACCATAGTCAATTATTTTTACTGATCTAGGGCCCACAATATTGTCTTCATCTAGGGCTCTTCAAATCTACCACCTAAAAATGGTTTGAGTCCTCTCAAGATCACTGTTCTTTTGTATAGACAATTTGATATTTGTTGTCCAATCTATGAACGAATATGAAATACTCCTCTTATCATACTTCTAACAATCTATAGATCATTGAACTATGTCACAAATCAGCCACTAACTGTCCATTGAATCATTTTTTATAGGTTTTTTCAGATCTTTGTCTAAAACTCTATGGAAATTCCACCAAAATCAAATCCTCTGCATGTCAATCCATTCATCATATGGCACATTTCTTGTGCATGCTCAATCTTCTACTCAGGTTCCACCCTCCTTTGGATATGTTGTCTCCACACATACTGAATTTGCAAACCATCTTCCAGATTTGAGGTATATATTGCATAAATAAATCTCACTCTAAGGGTCACAACCCACCTTCTTCCACGCAAATTTGTCATAGTTTTAAGGGCACACCTTACGAACAAAACATGCTAGGAAATTGTCCTAAATAGGGCATTATACTTATGTACTTCTAATTGTTGTAGAAAAAACCCTATCCACACATAGAAAAAACACGAATCTTGCCTCCATAAGAGACTCGACCTAGCTCACATGGATCCATAGATTCTGGGCATTTCTTTGACTAAATCTTGACATGAACTTCAGATCTCAATGTCAACCCTCAAACTAGGGCTAACTCAGTCAATGTTACGCCTGTGTCGACTTCTATTATGGCTCTAAATTGCAGTGCAAGCCCTCTTCCATTTATGTTGGTCTTTATCACAGACCTTACAGCCTACTAACCACCATAAGGCAATATGGTATCAACCCTATCTTCTATTTCATGTATAAATTCTAACCAATGAGATTCAATTTGATCTTGTAATCTACTAAAACAAGATACTGAATCCTTCCTACAATTTGTGGAAACAAAACACGATCGCATAATCACATATAAGTAAGAGAAAGAAAATATCAATTGCATAAGAAAAAATGTATCTGGGGAAGCAACTGCTCAAAACCCTCAATCTCTATTTTCTATTAAGTCAAGGAATCATGAAACAATATAATTCTTAATCTCTCTTGAGATTCTACAACACTCTGCCAATTGTCTCCTGCTGATCTAGGAAAAATCGGTCTAGTACTTAGCCAATTCTTAGCCTTCCTTCAACCTGCCTTGATCACACAATTCCTATGGAATTATCTCCCTATTAATTATGAAAATAAACATTCCTTGATTACGCAATCCATCATGGCATCCCAATGACTTTATAATTGCACATGGGGAATTTTCTATAAATACAACTGATAGTTATGTTCCTCTGAATTGTGTTACAATAAGGATCAAGGGCCTTTTTATTATTTAAAATATGAGAAAACCCTAAACAACCAAAAATCTAACCCGAGGAGATGTAACACCAAGATTTTATGGGCCCCGTTGGGGTAGTTGGGCAGCTAACTTCCCAGGGTTGTAACTTGGTCATATGATCTTTGTTTGATGCACATGATACCTCATTAGAAATATCTCTCCGAGAATTGCAACTACTGATGAGATTATGAAATGTCCAAGCCTTTCATGCCCAAAAAACGTCGTTTGAGGCCTCAAAACGGCTCCGGAAGTTCAAGACCTGAAAAACTAACAAAAATAGTAAATTGTGCTATAATTAAGGAAACTGAAAAACTGAAAGAGATAATGGCGAGGGCCCAAGTGGAATAGGCAAGTGGCCACCAATATCCACCTCGATCACCTTAACTCGAATTTATTGAGCTAACTCAATCATCATGACTTATTTAAGTGACACAAGTTTTTATGAGATGAAATTACAATTTATTGTCCAATTTATTTAAGGGAAAATTAAATTAGACGCCTCACATTCCTCACTCCTGGTACATCAAAATTCCTCACCAGTGTCGACGCATTTTTTTTGTCCTTTCTAGTTGCCAATTTCACTGTTTCTTGTTGAAAATTTCAACACTCCCTCTCAACAAGAAAGGAATTCAATATATCCCCATCCGGTACCTTTGGAATGTTCTGCCACTACAAGGAAAAGACCCTCCAGTGGAGGTTATAAAGGAGGGTTTTAGTGTTATAAAATTGGCCAAAATTGTCAAAAAAACATTTTCTACAACACTCGTTTACGGTTACAGAGGTTTTGGCAGAGCTTTTAATGGAAATTCAACACAACTAAAAAACCTAGGTGGCTGAAGGTTATTTCAGATGTTTTTTTCATCAGTTCAATGCACAGGTGCGTACATGTAGAAGGTGCCCCAAGACGGTCAAAGAAGAATGCACTGAGCCGTTAAGGTATAAAACCGCATTAGGCATAGTGTTGGTGATATAGCGCATGGGGCCGTTCTAATTGGTCTTGGGATTTGTGCGGTGCCCGTAGGTCACATCAACGCACCAGTGCGTAGACTTATAGAAATACACCAGTGCGTAGTATCACACAAATTCACTGAGATTTGTAATTGGTATTTGTATTCATGCAGTTCCCATAGGTCGTACAAATGCACTGGTGCGTATAGACACATAAATGCACCGATGTGTAGTATCACACCAACGCATCGAGATTTATAATTGGTATCGATATTCGTGCGATGGCCATAGGTTGTACAAATGCACCAGTGCGTATAGACACATAAACACACCGGTGCGCAGTATCACACAAATTCACCGAGATTTATAATTGGTATCGCTATTTGTGTGGTGACGAGAGGTCGTAGAAGCGCACCGATGTGCATTAACTGACACACACCAGTTTTCATTTTTTATTTTTTAGAAACATCGACCTGTGACAGTGCAATTATTGTGATTTTTTAAAATTCATTATTCATCAAAAGTCGACACATCTTATAATAGTATTAATATTAATTAAATTTTTATTAATGCATTTGAATGTGATGTTTGGATTAATTTGTTATGTCATATCATAATTATTGTGATTTTTTAAAATTCATTATTCATCAAAAGTTGACACACATATATCTTATAACAACATTCATATGAATTAAATTTTTATTAGTGCATTTGATTGTGATGTTTCGATTAATTTGTTATATCATATAATCAAATTTCACATCTCTTCATTGTAATATTTAATCATCCATAAATTTAATTAGTGGAGTTATATTTCACAGCGACAATGGAGAATGTAATAAAATAAAGTAAAACATATTTTATTATATATATATGAATAAGACAGTATTTGTCATACAAAATGGGACAATTATTGTTATCCCTTTGTGTTTCAATTGGGACACTATTTCCATTACATTAAACAAAATGTCTGATTTCACAGGATAATATTTCAAAAAATACAAAGCCTTGCTTTGATATCCAAACATAGTGATCATCATTCTTCGCTTGAACTGTTGTCACTGCTAGAGCTACTTCCATGACTTGGATTATTTTCAAGAATGTTTTATTCATGGTGTTGATTGTTTTCTTCTTCACCTTCCATGTACAAACATTAAAATAAGCTATAGTGAGTGTATATACATTGGTGAGAATAATGAAAATTGCAATATTAAATAATATACATCAATGTAAATCGAAAATAAATGATGTACCATTGCAACAATTGAATCATAAACTATACACATTCTTTCAAAACCATGTAACATGCCATCTTTCAAGATTTCATTTGTTGGCTCAGTTCCATACTTTGTTTCTTGCAAGTCTTCTACCCCATAACAAATCATATATTTAATATAAAAGTTTTTTTTTTCTATTAATTATAGAGAGAGCTAAGTAAAACAAGATCGATAAATGCTTACAAATTCCACAATTAAGTTCTGATATGCCAAACTATATTGACAACCCATATTTAACCCAATTTCAATCAATTCCTTTTATGGTTCTTATTTGTATGTTAGCACTTGTTTGAAGACATTCATTGATGATTTTTGAAAAACAACTTAAAAATACAAAAATAAAATCTAGTTAAGTTGTTATAAGGAAGTAACAATTACTCACAAACTTAGATATCAACATTTTTCTTCCTTGTCGTCCTGTTTTATGTGCTGAATGGGTTCCATTTTCTTTTCTTTTCTGCAATAAAATACTTGAAAATTAATATTTAATGCTACATTGTTTATTTATTGTACCTAATGATCGCAAAATTCAATGATTACATATTACATTTGAAGCACGTTTTTGTTGAGATGGCTCCTCCTGCGATGCAATTTTGTCCACCTTTTTGGACATTCCTACTGGCATATTTCTGATATCAACTTGTTCATCTTTTGATATTTTCATAATCTTCTTGAAAATGTAACATGAAAATAAACTATTTAATTTTTATATTGATACATGAAAAGTAAATATAACAAAAATGATATTTATAAATAATTCTAGACAAACATTTAAAGGAATATTACTTTTTCATTCCTTCTTTTTTGTTGTTGTAAGTTTTTGCTATTAACAGTGTGACACGTCTCATTGAACAATTCTCTAGAAAATCTTCCTGTAGTTTAGATAAAATTTGGTTCTTGGAATCATTGGATTGGTTTTTGTATTGTAAGTGGAAAGAACGTCTATACATTCGTTCCACTAGATCCCTCAAACTTTTGTAAAATATTCCCCCCTTTCGTTAACCTCCAGCACCACTCCCGATGAGATAAGGAGAAATTCATTTTAATTTCCATGGTCTATTTTTTTTCTTTTCTTAGAACAACATTCCTTTTCTGAGTTGTTGGTCCCTGTAGAACATTAAACAGATGTGAATTAATAGACTGTTTGACACATGTTACCTAATAATTTTAATTATATTATTAATGAAAATTAAAAAGAGAAACTCATATTTGATCGATAGTATTTTTTCATTCACCTGATTCATCCTTTTGCAATTTTTCCATCAAGCTTTTGCGCTTTTCTGGTCCTAGATCAGAAATAATATTATCGAGCTTCGTCATTTTGTGGCTCTGCATGATACACAGTAAATAATACATATTAGTTAAACTTACATATAGTTCAAAAATAATATTTTTTGTAAATAATTTACAAAGAACTTGCCTTTTCTTCTTTTCTTGATGTGTTATCAGTATTTTTGTTACTTGATCTCTTGTTAGCCATTTCTTTATCAATCTCAAACCTGTACCATATCATTCATTAATATATTTATAAATAAATTGTTAACTTTTCAGGCAAAAAAAAATAATCTCAAGAAACTAATGTGCCATTCATGGTGTACGCACCGACGCCGGTGCGTTGGGGTCTTATAAACACACCTCACAAATAGTATAATATACCGTACGATGCTCTATGTCAAGAAGGAGCACCGCTGCGTTACATGTCAACCACCGCATTGATTAACACAGATAAAATAATAAAAATTGTCGAGTGTTAGTTTTTGTAGCATAAACCGATGCCTTATTCTACATATGGCGCACTAATAAAAAAATTTATTTTTTAATTTTTCATCACAGTACTTTAATGGTGCAATTGTACAATACAGAGCACCGATGCACTAGGTTACGCAGGGCGCATCGATGAAAAAAAATATGTTTTTTTTAAATTCATGCAAGGGCCGACATGGATTCAGATCCGACTATGCAAATCATCCTGTCGGTTGGATGTATTAGGTCTATATTTAGCAATACAAACCCTATAGATCTAAATTGAAAAGTGCTAATTTTGAAATAACAGAAAAAGGGAGAAGAAAGGGAAAAAAAAAATGTAGGGTTTATTTCTAAAATGGATTTTTTTTTTTTGCAAAACAAAATGTTTGCGATGCACCATAATGAAATAACGCACTAGCAACATATTTTACACATGGCGCACTTAGAAAAATATATATTGTTTTTTGATTTTTTTATCACATTACTTTTGCGGTGCGATGGGATAATAGAGCGCACCGGTGCACTAGGTTACGCAGGGCGCACCAATGAATTTTTTTATTTTTATTTTTAATTTATGCAAAGGTCGACATGGATTTGGATCCAACTATGAAAATATTCCCATGGGTTGGATGTATTAGGCTTATATTTATCAATACAAACCTTATAAATATAAATTGAAAAGCTCTAATTCTGAAATCACAGAAGGAGGGAGAAGAAAGGGAAGGAACAAAAAGAATGTAGGGTTTGTTTCTAAAATGGATTTTTTCTTTTGTGCGAAATTGAATGTTTGCGGTGTGCCATAATGAAATAGTGCACCGATGGCATATTTTACATATGGCGCACTGAGAATTTTTTTTTTTTTTTTTAATTTTTTTATCACGGTACTTTCGCGGTGCACTGGGATACTAGAGCACACTGGTGCTCTAGGTTACGCATGGTGCACTGATGAAAGATTTTTTTTTTTTTTTTAATTTACGCAAGCACCGACATGGATTGGGATCCAACTATGCAAGTTGTCTCAGGGTTGGATGTCTTAGGCTTATATTTAGCAATACAAACCCTATAAATATAAATTGAAAAGCCCTAATTCTGAAATCACAGAAAGAGAGAGAAGAAAGGGAAGAAAAAAAGAAAAGAATGTAGGGTTTCTTTCCAAAATGGATTTTTTTTGTGCGAAACAGCACGTTCGCGGTGCACCATAATGAAATAGTGCACCGGTGGCATATTTTACATATGGCACACTAAGAAAAAATTATTTTTTTTAAAATTTTTTTCATATTACTTCCGCGGTGCGTTGGGATAATCCAGCGCACTAGTGCACTAGGTTACGGCGAGCGCACTGATGAATTTTTTTATTTTTTTTTTTTTCACGGAAGGGCGGACATGGATTGGGATCCGACTATGGAAGTTGTCCCATGGGTTGGATTTCTTACGCCTATATTTAGCAATACAAACCCTATAAATCTAAATTGAAAAGCCCTCATTCTGAAATCATCGAAAGAGGGAGAAGAAAGAGCATAAACAAAAAGAATCTAGGGTTTGTTTCTAAAAATGGATTTTTTTTATTTTGTTTCTGAAAACTAAAGAAAAAGTTAAAAAAAACTGTAGAAAAAGTAAAAAAACAATAACCTTTGATTTTGTTCTTTTACTGCATAAAATAAACTACAGAAAAAAGTAAAAAAACAATAATTTTTTTTTTTTTCTTATACTACATAAAAAAAACTGTAGAAAAAGTAAAAAAAATAATAAAATTTATTCACGAGATTGTTTGAAATTCTATGCTACAAGGTTTGAATCACTAGAGGTTTGGAATTCTGATTGTCTGAATACTTTTGTTCGAACTTATTTCCCTGCTCCACAGTGCTCTCGTGCTCTGTTTGCTCCAGGTATGTCTCCTGCAAATCTCTGGCTGAAATTTTTTACAAAAATAGTGAAATAATGAAAAGTGTTCTGTATTTAAAGAAATGTTTTATAATATTAGATTTTTGAAAATATTTTTCTGCCCATTTTTCGATATACCGCTTTTTTTTCACTTAAAGAAAATAGAGTTGCACTTTTTTTATTTGTGGTTATTCGTCACCGGTACGTCCCTTAATCAAACCGCACTGGTGCATCTGTGTATAAAACAACACTGGCGCGCATTACCAAAAATGCACCGGTGCAGTGATCTGTACATTAGGAACCAAAATTAATTTTAGGTGTGTGCACCAAAATTTATTGTTGTTTTGCTCAAATGCAGGGAGAAAATATCATAATTATATCAAATGGACAATTCTTCAAAATCTAGCTCGTTCCATAATAGTTCTCAAAGTCCATCGCAGAGTTCTCCCTATTCATATCGAGACGTAATATTTACTTTATATTTTATTTATATTTTCACTATCTAATTTAATTTATGTTTTCTATCCATGTAGTCAATCATGCATAGCTTAATTAAATTTATAATGTATACAAATTTGCAGGTTCATGCAGATTCAACATCGAGTTCAGATGCACCAAATATTCAAACTTCTCCAAAACGTCGGAAGTTCTTATCAGGAGCTGCATACCACAAGGCTCATTTGGTAGATGAAAATGGACAACCACTTCACCCTGCCAATTATAACAATATTGCATCTTCTAGCCACAATCCCGGGACAATGATGGTAATAATTATAATTTTTTGGTATATTGATTAATATGTAATTATTTCAACGTCAAACCAATTTATAATCATGCAATATTGTCAACGTGGTTACTAATTGATATAATATATTTTATACTAATCATGTTCGAATATATTTTTTAAAATTATTAGGATTCTAGTCATGATGAATGACCTACCTACCATCTTCCATTGCACCCCACGACAATGTCAAATCGAGAGAAGAATGAATTAAGAGAAAAAATCGGAGAGGAATGATACCAAGAATGGTTGAATCAACCACTGATTCAATTCCTTGTACGTCCAGATTCACTAATTAGGAATAGCTACAACAATAGTAGCTCTTCATAAGCTGGAAATGAAGGCAATTAAATAGAGTTTGGTATGGATGATTACTTAAGGGATACGACTGCCATGGAGACAATGTTGTTAGATGCATTCCAAAAGGATGATCAGCTAGAGGATGATGCTCATATCACTAATACCTTTTTCTAAAGCCTTAGATTTTCTTCCACCACACCTCTCTTTGGACCTAGAGGTCAATCAAAGTCTACCCAGTTGGGGACAACGATGTTATTGTACAACTTGAAAGCAAAGTTTGGCTTGTCGAATGCATGTTTCTCGGAACTTTTGAGGTAAGTTACCATAAAGTAATCCCTTATATAAATTTGAAATATAATCAGTAAACTGCAATGAACATTACAAATGGTAAATTTTATGAACATTAATAATTATATCAACATTAATGTACATTTATTAATATATTTTTCCTGATCACCAACTACAGGTTATTCAAAGATAAGGTTCTTTCGAGTGATAATGTCTTGCCCGGTAGCTGCGAAGAGGCAAAGAAATTGTTGAAAATGTCGGGTGTTGAGTACATATCATATCATGCATGTCCAAATTATTGTATTCTATATAGAGGAGAATATGCAAACAAAGATATGTTTCTGAAATGTGGGCATGACAGGTATGATAAATCAAAAAAGAAGGGTAAACTACATACTAGTCCTCCTTTCAAGATATTGAGGCACATGCCTATAATCCCAAGGATTTGAAGGCTCTTTCATTGCAAAGAATTAGCTATGTTGCAGGGATGGCATGCCTCACATAGAAGTGAGTTGGGAGTTATGCAAATCCCAACTAGTTCAATAGCCATGAAGGATATAGAGGATACATGGCCCGAAAAATTCAAGGATGAAGTACGAAGTCTATGACTCAGCATAGCCATGGATGGCGTCAACCCATATTCCCTCCAGAACACCAACTATTCTATTTGGCCTATAGTAGTGATCAATAACAACATCCCCCCATGGTTTTTCGTGAAGAATGAACATCTTATGTTGGCTCTCATAGTCCCTGGTAGAAGACAAGTGAAGAATATGGATGTCTACTTACAACCACTAGTAGATAACACTACAAGAAAAAAGCACATTGGTGAGGGTCATGCTTGTGACGGACCTTTAAGGTCCGTCACCAATGTCACATATGGTGACGGTCCTTAAAAAACTGTCACTGTAAGTGTACATAGTGATGGTCCTTTATGGTCCGTCACCAAAGACATTTTCAATGACACTTTTGGTGAGGGTCGTTAAAGGCCCATCACTAATTCTCTCTTTGGTGACACTTCTAGTGACAGAATTTTAATGACCCTCACCAATGCTCTTTTTGTTACTTTTGGTGACGGTCAAAAAATGTCCGTCACGTGTCGCAATTGTGACGTTTAGAGGAAGACGTCGCAATTGCGACACCATGGCCCAAAGCGTCACTATTGAGACGACTCTAAACGTCGCAACTGCGACACAATGTCTAGGTGTCGCCATTGTGACGTTTGGAGGCACCCGTCGTAATAGCGATGCCTTTTCCGCCGTCGGTATAGCGACAATTATTTTCGCGCTACATAAAAATACCAAACTTATATGCGCGCTACATAAAAATTCGAAACTTATATGTGCGCTACATAAAAATGATTTTATTGTTTCGTATTTGTCGCAATAGCTACATTAACGTTTGATATCACGCGCGCATTCACCCTCTACTCTTGCAGAACAACATTTTCCCTCAGCATTCGCGCTCAGCTCTTGCAGAACATCATTTTCCCTCAGCGTTCGCCCTCAGCTCTTGCAAAACAGCATTCGCCCTCAGCTCTTGCAGAACAGCATTCGCCCTCAGCTCTTGCAAAATGGTAAGTTCTTACTGCAGGCCCTTCCTCCTATAGTAGGGTTGACTCTATTTGGGTTTTTTGGTCAATTCCATTGGATTGTGTTAGGCTGTATGGTTCTCTCTAGATGTCAAGAATCAAGATTCAATACCCTCTATTATCTTCATCACCCAATACAAGATTTAAATTTTTCCCAAAGAAACGCTTATTAATTTGGCAGCCATTATTTCTCCCTGCTTTAAAAACCCTACATTTAAATGAAAACAAACATTGCATTTCAACTACAAAAATCTATTAGTGTTGAAATTTACATGTGTGCTACATTAACGTTTGATATCACACGCACATTCGCCCTCCACTCTTGCAGAACACCATTCGCCCTCAGCATTCGCCCTCAGCTCTTGCAGAATAGCATTCGCCTTCAGCATTCGCCCTGAGCTCTTGCAGAACAGCATTCGCCCTGGATTCGCCTCGGCTCTTTCGAGAACGGTATTAAGCCACACGTGCTTCTCAGCTCTTGCAGAACAGCCTTTGCCCTCAGCATTCGCCCTCAGCGTTTGCCCTCAGCTCTTGCAGAACAACATTCGCCCTCAGCTCTTGCAAAATGGTAAGTTCTTACTGCAGGCCCTTCCTTCTATAGTAGGGTTGACTCTATTTGGGTTTTTTTGGTCAATTCTATTGGATTGTGTTAGGCTGTATGGTTCTCTCTAGATGTCAAGAATCAAGATTCAATACCCTCTATTATCTTCATCACCCAATACAAAATTTAAATTTTTCCCAAAGAAACGCTTATTAATTTGGCAGCCATTATTTCTCCCTGCTTTAAAAACCCTACATTTAAATGAAAACAAGCATTGCATTTCAACGACAAAAATCTATTAGTGTTCAAATGTACATGTGTGCATCACTTGTGTAGGGTATTCCTTTTCCACTTTCACATTATCCAAGAATGTGTGCAGTATAGTTCATATTTTTTGTGATTTAGATTGTCTTGAAAAAGGAAAGGTAAATTATTTCCCATGGAAAAAGAAGGTTTTCCATTTTTATAGGTTGTTTGGACTTACGTGGAAAAATTTATGGTATGCCTTTCATATTGTGTAGTTTAAATTTGAATTAACAGATTATTCTACATGAAAATATAATTACCTATGTGATGTCCTTCATCACTAATTAAAATTATAGGGTTTCAATTTCCTAGACTCTAACTCATCTGATGCTAAATTCTAGGTTCTCATTGGTGGATCACTCTTCCATTGATTTCCTTTCCCTCTGGATCTTGTCATACCTTAAAATTCATCAATGATACATATATTATTTCAGGTATCCCAAAAGGCTTTATAGTAGAGCATATTGTGAATTTTTTTTGACACTTGAGGATTCTTTTTAGAACTGCAACGTGGTCTATGCTATCGAGTTATATATCAAGCAACTTGTCCTTAATAACCACACTATGAGGTAGGTTCAACCAGTTTGAACTTGTTGGGACATAGCATATGAATTTGTGTGATGATTCCATATCACAGGTCTATTATGGTGACAAAAGTGAAGACACGTAATGATAGTTATTATGTTAACATTACTAGAAACATTTTCAAAATTATCCATGCTATCAAGATGTCAAAATTCCAGGCATTAGGTGTCAATACTCGTAGCTAATAGATAATAATAATAATATAAAAAAATCATAACTTTATTCTTGAAATATGATTGTTACACATTGGTAACCTAGTTCATGAGTTACTATCACCCAAAGATTGCAAAACAAACTTAAAATATAAATTAAACCAACATGAGAATCCAACTAAGGGTTTCTCGACAAAATCATGCCATAACCTGGCATTTTGAAAACCAAATTTGAATCCATCATAAGTAATACAATGCAAACTCAGATGGATTTTCAATGCATGTTTGCATGCTACACTTATTCTCTGTCTAGATATCATTTTTAAATGGAACCATTAGTCAAGCCCACAGTCCTTTTTATGTGAAAAATTTCAGCTCTATTTGAGCTCTTTTTTGCTCCACCACCTCCATAAACCAGTGTTACACGGGGTCTCGCCCCCCCACCTAGGGGTCTAGATTCCTCGCCCCTCGCACTCCGGGGTCTTGGGGACTTCTAGGGGATGTTTCCTTCACGCCCCCTCACGTCCCCTCACCGCCCCTTTTAGTTTATGGTTTCGTGTTAAAAGTTGATGTGCCACTTAGCATATTTGAGAATCCAAGTGATTCTGATTCAGATGGTGACATGGTTGATCTTGATATATTCATGCAGAAGTTGGATGTAGAGACTAGTGGGGCATTAACTTGAGCATTTATGCTCATTTATCATTATGATGATATCATTTGATATTCATATGTTATGTTTTATGTTTTATGTTTCAGACATAACTTATTTGCGTTTAAGTTTTATGTTTCAGACTTGAGTTGTAAACTTCAGTTTAAACTCTATTTTGAATCTTGATATAATATGTCATATGATATCTTAAACTTTATTTTCATTGTACATTGTTAGTATTTACATTAATGATTATATAGTTACAAACTTACAAACTTACATGCATGATTGTATGATGTATGTTTTAACTTTTAACTTTTAAATTTGTTTTAATTATATGATTCATCATTCATCGATTTGTAATTTTATCATTTATGATTTATCTTTCATGATGCAAGTGTATGATGACTATATATACATTCCTTGCAAAAATATAGTTACATTTTAAATATTAAATTTTATAATTTTTATGACCCCGACGTCCCCTCACGTTTCCTGAAAATTGGTAGGGAGCTTTTGCATAGGCCGCTCCCGCGCTCCCTCGTCCCCTCGCTCCCACCTCCAGGGGACTTGGTGGAACATTGCTATAAACATATGCAAACATATATCATGATCTTGGAATTCCATTACATATGTATGTGCCAATGTTCCATAATCATGCCCCATCATCAATTTAAGAAATTTCCATTGAATATCAAATTATGGAGGGGGGGAACTTTTTGCTGCAACATTTGGCTCAAAATCGGGGACCATCTTCATATGAGGTGAATGAGAACTATAGATATTTGAAGAAGTAGATTAGTGCCTTTTCCTCTGGCCATGGAGTCATATACAGTCATCCATCACAAAAATTTGTCTTTGTTCATTCTCACCTTGAAAGTTGCAAAAAATCATGCCCTAATTGAAACGACACTAAATTTGAAAGATATAATAAAAATGTAAGCTAGAAGTGCCCTATTAATACAAAGGGAAAACCTTCCTACCTACCCTAACTGAGATAAATTTTGATTGAATAGGAAACATGATATTTCCTATGGAGTTGATCCAACAACTAGTTAAATGTATGGGACTAAATCATGCATTTGATTTCCAGGGAAACATGCGCATGAAGAGAAAAAGTGCAGAATTAATGGAAAATCCATACATGCCACTTATAAAAACTACACCGAAAGGTCAAAAAATACTTAAGGCCTTAACTTAATTTGAATCCAAAAATGACAAAACGGGATTAGTGAAAACACGAGAGTGGTGTGGGTGAACAACATAAATAAAAAGTGAAGATACCTTTCCCCAAGATGCCTTTGTCACTGTTGTATGAAAACATGTTTTCCTTTCCATTTATACATGCAAGTGAATGCATTATAGGTATGGTGTTTTCCCAGAATAGGAGAAGCCTACTTAAATATATCATTTGTGGATTGAATGTTTGGGTGCCTTAATGTGCAATGACATGTTTCCAGGACTGAATTCAATGCAAGGCATATTTGAAACTCTAACTGTGTCTTCCGGTGTCTTATTAGAAATTATTTCAGTTTTCATTTTGTGTTTTCAAGTTAGATATTGTTTTCAAGTTTTTACATTTATAATTTTATTGCAATGTGGCAGACTGATCAGAGCAGTGCAGGAACAACCCCAAGACGGGATGATTGCGGAAAGAGGCCAGCGGAAGAACATGTAAAGTGCCAGCATTGCTCTATCTTCAGGTATTTTAGTTATTTACATAATTGAAATAATATTAATTTTGTTCAAATATGGAGACACCTAGCCATGGTACGCCTGATGATTCCCTCTTTGAGGAAGAGCTTTCTTCATCCCTATCTCCAGTGTTCTTGTTGCAAAAAAAGGCACGAGATGCAAGGTCGAAATTTAATGCTTTGATAGACGTGCCTCAAACACCTGAAACAGAAGAGAGGATACAACATCTTATGAGGCAGCTAGAAAGATATCAGGTAATAATAAAAAGTCAAAAGGATTTTTTTTTGTTCTGCATGAGATGAATTGTGATAGTTTGATTTTTAATTTTTACATTGACTAAACTAACAAAAAGTTCTTTTGTATGTAGCGTTTTCTGGCACTTGCTGAATCCGGTGTTGGTGGTAGTGGGAGACAAGGGCAAGAGATTGCCCAAAAACCCTCTCGTACACCTTCTACTCCTTTAGGTGCCAGCCAAGAAACACACCCTGCCCAAGCAGACACCCAGCCAACCGCTGAACGTGTTGGCAATGATGAGGCTGATATGGCCAACTACATTATTGCGTTTTCTGGAGCTACACGTGTCAGCTCCACAGGGACCATTAATGGCACGTTGTTGGTGAACGATGAGGGTGTCCCTATAAAGCATGTACAACTCCCAGGTAAATTTTAATATTTTAACTATTTCATGTACTTTATCTAAAAAATATTTATCATGATTTTTATTTTTAAATTAATGATAATATCTTCTTTTTCTTTTGGTTTTATTCTGTGTAGGAAACAATGAGTTCTACAGGATTCTGGAGAGCCATGCGTTGGTAATTTTGGCCCAACCATACGTACAGGGTGGAATTCCCAGAATTCCAACCTGAAAAAAGAACTTCTAGATTATCTAGAAGCCCTTTTTGGGGTCGGCACATTTGACAGAAAAGCGGTGGCTCAGGTAGCCGGAAAATATTTGAAATATACCGGGGACACCTATAGGACGCAATTGCAATTTAACCCTAGATATGAGCGTCCTCTCGCAGTTTCAGAGAGTGAGTGGAGAGCACTCATCCATGACGGAAAAGAGAAAAGGGCAAAGAAAGAAGGAAAAATGCCAACTGGACCCGCAAGGTAAATTACAACTTTAATTCAATAACTTTAATTTTCTTTATGTCTAAAATAAAAGTGTGCTACGTCATATCTGACTTCAATCTTTTGATGCTAGGTTGCCTGACACCTCAAAGGCAACCAAAGCTAGGATAGAGAAAAAGGGCCATCACAAGCTCGGCCAGGGTGGCTACTTGAAATTAGCTGCAAAAATTGTAATTAAGTAGCTAAACATCTTATAATTAATTGTATCGCCTTCCAACGTTTTTGTAATCCTATCAGATATGATTAAAAATACACAATCATATATAATGTAGGGTGATGACTTTGGAACAATAACTATAGAGGAAGATAAAAATATTGCTTTCCGTTTTGGCTATCAAGCTGTAGTTGAACGTCGTAGAAGCTTGGGGCAGGTCCCAAGATCTACAATGCCTGATAAGGTAAAACATTAACCTTTCAATATTTTTGTTTTCGTCCATAAATTTAATGTCTAACAACTTTGTTTAAATCGGGGGAGCAACACTACCGACGAGGTAAATAACCCAGTTTTAGAGCCAGATGTAGATGATCCTCTCGTGCAACCTGATCATTGTAGTGGGGACCAGGCCGACAATGCTGCTATCAGTGAGGGCCGTGACGGTAATTAATTTCCACTTATAATTTTTCCTAATTATACCTTGATGGTTGTCCTTATAACGTTTTTTGTTTAAATGACAGAGAATGTTTCCCTTGAGGATCTTACCACCAGAGAGGAAGACAGGGCAACAGTCTCAACGGCGACAACTAGTGCACCAGGTAAATAATCTCATTGCAATTTTTTTTATTAATATTACCGAACTAGTTCAATGATATTTAAAAACTGACAATTAAAATTTAATATTATCTGTTTTTGTAAGCGATGCCCCGTCACTGGATGAGACCAGACATCGTGACTACGCAACTAGGTCAGCGGCGACAACTGGTGCACCAGGTAAATAATCCCATTGCAATTTTTTTTATTAATATTACCGAACTAGTTCAATGATATTTAAAAACTGACAATTAAAATTTAATATTATCTGTTTTTGTAGGCGATGCCCCGTCACTGGATGAGACTAGACATCGTGACAACACAACTAGGTCAGCGGCGACAACTGGTGCACCAGGTAAATAATCTCATTGCAATTTTTTTTATTAATATTACTGAACTAGTTCAATGATATTTAAAAACTGACAATTAAAATTTAATATTATCTGTTTTTGTAGGCGATGCCCCGTCACTGGATGAGCGCAGACATCGTGAATACGCAACTAGGTCAGCAGTGCGGGTGGAAAGGCATGAAACAGGAGCAGAGCACGATGATATTGATGATGTAATTAGGAGCTTTAAAAATAGGAAGAAGAAAAAGAAAATTTGACAATGTAAAATATTGTATTATTATAAGACAAACGTTACCATACTTGGAACGTTTTTTTGCGTTATATAAAAAACTCATTTATCATACTATTTTTATGTCAAGCATTAATTGTAATGTTTCCTTGCGTACTTTTTGTTGAATTGTTTTTTTATTAGTTATTGAATATTTTTTTTTATGCTCATGAAAGTAAAAAATGAAATATAGATTGGGTATTGGGGAATTGAGAGTGATGTGAGGGGTGGGGGAGGGGCCATAAGAGCTTCCACCTTCACGTGGTTGGCCCTGTTTAGTAGAGAATAATTTATTGGAGCGATTTAATCTTGGAGCAAACCTCCCTCGATCCAATGTAGCAACAAAAAATTCACTGTTGACTTAGTTGCTACTCTTTCAGATCGTGGGAGGCTTGTTCCAAGTTCATGCGACTCCAATAAATTTTTCTTGAAATGAAGAGGAGCTTATTCAGGTATGTTTTGACATTTTCAACATATGTTCTAACATTATCATAAGAATGCATCTTAGAGTAAAACATACTACATCAATTACTTGTATTTATTGTATAGATAATGATGGATTTTGATTGACTTGGCAGTGCAGGTACAAATCCTCTTGCATCATGAGCAATACAACTTGTCAACCAAGGTCATGTCCAAGATATTTTTGCTTGTGCGCTTGACCAGGTTCGTAATGTCACATTTTGTAAGTTCCTTTACAGTTCATAATTCAATATTAAGCTTGTTCATGATTATTATCTAGGTTTTTTGTATGTGTTTTTCATCTATTTGATTCTAAGCAACTCTGCATGTTTCCTATTGTTCACTATGATTTCTCCCATTACCACTCCCAGGATGAATCTGACTTTATTGTTACATAGGTTACTTTATTGTTACTATGATTTCTCCATTTACGATTTCATAGGTTACATCATGTAAAGTTGTCAATCTCGGGTTGGTGATGAGCTTTAGTTCTCCAGATTTGGGGCTTTTCTGATATTTTCTCCCTCATGTCATTCCTGCATCACCTCGTTGTTTGAGCATGTCAATTGTCTACCACTTGTACCAATTGGCACATGTCAATCTCTGAGTGGTGCCACATTTCACCTATTTTCAGTGAGAGTTTAGGGTTTCTCTAACATAGCTTCAGAAATCTGATTCAGTGCCTTCTTGAATATTGTCACATAATACTTATGGTTTGGATTGATGAGCATGTTCTGAATGGTTGGTTGATTCATAAGAACCACCCATATAGTCATCTTGAGATATTTCAGAAGGTTTCTCGAGTTTCCTTTTTCACCGTTTCTAGTGGGTGGGATGGTGTGGGGTGATCCATCAATACTGGTGCTCTTGTAGTAGGGAATTTTTTTTTTGGGGATATAAAGGAGCATTTGATGTAGATATCCCATTGGATGCATTCATAGATGGGCACGAGAGGTCAAGAATTTAAATTAAAAATATGCAACCTCTAGCATGGCAACCTGAAGGCTGCGAGAGACACTGGTTAAAGATTGTTTTGTGGTGGCCTTAATATAGTAGTGATTTCTTTCTATTATCTTAATGCAAATATATAGTCCGGTCTCATTAAAATGAGGATTGTGGTTGTATTTCTCTTTGGTTGTTTCTCTCTTAATGCTCCAGAAGTTGCCAAAATTTGTGATAGTTGTTTAGTTTTCCTGTTACAACTTAAAAGTGGTTTTTAGCAATGGGAGTCATGTTTTTTAAGGTTCATACTAATATGAAGATCTTGTAATTCTATATTCAGCATAAGAGAATATGGCCTCTGCTTTGGGCGGTATGACAACAATTTCCACATCTACCTCATTGGGTAACAATGGAAAGGGGAAGAAGTTGGGTGCAATGTTTGATAATTATGGCAGACAATTGTCTTCTCTTTTAGTTTTTTCACCCATTTCCTTTAATCGCTCAAGCAGAAGAGGGACTCTGAGATTACGCGACAGAGAGAAGGTAGTTAATACAAGATCTATGGAAAAGGAGTTGTACTTCAACAAGGATGGCTCGGTCACAAAAAATTTGCAGGTCAGAGAAAAAATTATGTTTAAAGGAAGGTCACCTGCACGTGAAACTTCACTGCGGTGGATCTTTCCTTGTCCACTTATATTCGATTTTAATGTGTTATTTTAATTTTTCATGGAGGTTTGTTTTTGCATATGGTCTGGCATTCAATTGCACACTTATTGAAAGCATTGTCAATTTGTCTTGCAGGCGGTGTGAACAAACTTGCTGATCTTGTTGGAGTCACCCTTGGGGTGAAGGGAAAAATGTTGTCTTGGAGAGCAAGCATGGTTCTCCGAAAATAGTTAATGATGGTGTGATAGTAGCTAAGGAGGTAATTTGTAGATGTGTGCTCTGGTTTTCTTTTTAACGTTTTATTGGTTCCCCCTCTTAAATGTCTTAGATTTGGTAGGCATAATTTGAAAACTCAAAAGTGAAAGGAAACATATTTGTTACCCAGTGGTCTACTTGGCCTATGGACTAGCCACATTAGAGTAATGCATAAAGCTTTTCACAACAATAAAAGGAAAGGGTTATGGCTGAGTCAAATTTTATTGTTATTGACGGTGTAATGAAATGTATCTCAATGCTATGGTTTTGGCCTTTTTATTGGTTGAATTAGAGGACCCAATTGAAAATATTGGGGCCAAGTTGGTAAGGCAAGCTGTGGCAAAGACAAATGATTTAGCTGGGGATGGAACCACAACATCTGTTGTTCTTGCACATGTTGGAATATTGAAAAATTCCAGAACAATGAATGGAAAATAAATCTCCCTTCCTCTAACACAGAGAAAATAAAAATTTCTTTGACAGGAGACAGAGTTTCAATACTTTGAAAAAAAACTTCTATTCCCTTCAATAACTCAAAAAAAAACTATTACACTTCTTCCTCACTGAGAGGGATTACAAAATTATGATTGCTACAAAACGCAGTGCATAAAACCAACTCACTGTCTGTTCAAAACAAACATACTCTATCTCTAAAACACTCTGCACTTTTGCACTGTTGTGCATACACACTTAAAAAGTTACACTCAGTCTTTCACTTTTTACACACTGCTGTGCAATAAAAAATTTACGTACTGTCTATAAAATAAACTACCAAGCTTTTTTGTCCTTTTTATTTTTATATGCCGTAACATATAAAACATATTATAATAAACCCTCTTTAAAAAAAAAAAAAATTAAAACTAAATTCTATGGCCCACCTTTCATTTCGCATATGATATATATATAACATATGTTTAAAACATATGTATATATTAAAGCATACATAAAATTAAACTATCAAAACATTAAATAACCCTTTCCATCGGACTTCAAAAGTCTGAATAGATTGAATTTCAAACCAAATTCGCGTTCCAAAATGGGATGCTGACGTCTACCTAATTTTAACTCGAATTCTCAATCCAATGTGCCCTATAAAAAATTCGGGTCCGGTTTTCAGGTTTTCAGATTCCCTTCAATTTCATGCGATCCAATATTAATGCTCCACGTGTCCTCATTTTGAATTTACAAAACTGTCGGGTAAATTTCTGTTTGTTTAATTTCTGGTTGGTGAATTGAGTTAATGCTGGTTGTTGTGTTTAAATACAATCCTGTACAGAAATATGGCTACGGCCGTCTACAAAAAAAACTTGCAGGAATTTTAAATGCTGAATTAAATTTCTGGATGGCATGCAAGCAACCTCCAAAAAAAAATGTTGCTGCTGCATCCGTCCTTCTGCTGCAGCAGTTGAAGTTAAAATTCAACAACACGGGGTTTAATAAGTGAGGGTGTAAAGGTAACTTTTTGTCGATAGTACTGGATTAAGATCATCTATTCATTTTTGTAGGGTCTTACGGTGTTTGGTTTTTTAGTTTTGGGTTGGGCTTATTGAGTCTAAGATAGTTTTTGAGTGAAAAAATTGCTATCAGGTATTAAAAAATTTTGGTTCTTTTGTCAAGATTTATGAGCTTGTTAGGAAATACAAAACTGACAATGGTTGTATCTTAAATTTGTGGAAAATAATTTGAAATGAAACCTTTTTGTTTAGGTTGTTGTAGTAGGTGCAAACCCCATTCAAATTACTAGGGGCATTGACAAGACAATAAAGGCCCTTGTTTCGGAACTCAAAATTTTGTCAAAGGAGGTAAACGCTTGCCTTTTGGGTAGGCTGGTTTTCCTTTTTGCTGATGGTTTGGTGTATCTAATTGAATTAGTTGCCTAAGGTATTTTTGGTTGCAAACTCCTTTTCATTTTTCATATAGTATTGGCCTTGTGGAATGCATTTGATTGTGTGGTCTTGTTAGATCTACAACATTTGTAGTTGTTTAGTCTTATGGACGAGGTGCACTTTTATTATGGAAATAGTTGATGCAATATTGTCATTTAATCCTTACTGCAGGGTAGCATGTTGAGAAGTTTCTTGTGAAACATTTGGTATTCAAAATGACACTTGATCCTATATAGCATCATGCACTTGACTTCAAAATTCATATTCAAAGTGTGCCAGACAATTCTTGCAAAATTTCAAATATTTATGTTGTTTTAAACCATTATATTTTTCATGTATTGGATGCTGAAAATTTGAAAAAGACTTTGGTATGAAACCAACTGGTGAATAATTTCCAGCACAACAACCACTTCCAAGACATGATTTAGAAGTAGAAAAAATGTTCTTATGAAGCATAGAAAGATATCCTTGATGCATTGTCAATGTTTGGCTAGGGTTATTTTTGGAGAAAATAACTCCTTATTCCTAGAATAGTGATCTTCAATACAAGTAAATGCCAGAGAAGAGAGATCATCGTGTGACGCAACAAAAATGAAATTGGACCCCCAAGGAGAGATGGTGTGTCTACAATCGCTCTGTCAGCATTTTCCCTTGGTTTACCCCGTTCTTTTCCTCCAGCCTGAGTCTTAATTGACTTCTTCTTTCTTCGGGTTTATTTATCAAATTCGTAGAATTTGATAGATAAATACTATCCACAATGGTTGGACTTTAATTTATATTCCCGACTTTATATTATCTCCAAGCCTTATAACCAATGTTTAACTTTCAACACTTTGTATTTATACTCCACATTTCTTTTTAAATAAATAACTTGTAATGAACTTTCGGCTCTATATTTCACCACCCAGCCTTACAACAATCACGCTTCAGACTTATGCTAATTATCCGCCAATCGTTTAATTAAAAAATTTCATTATACTCCGGCCCCACATATATATATCAATAACCAATCAAACACTCGTATCATACCTGGCTATCCTCCGCACACCTTAGTTAACCTTCGGGCAAGTTCAACGTGCGACCACCGTCCGATGGCCCTTCTCCAAATCAACGACTCTTGGTAATTTCGCTCGGCTTCCAATGTCGGGCTTTAACGTGCGATGGCGCGGGTTAAACGGTGGTCACTTCGCCACGTGTCACATTCCCTATGGAATCGCTCGCGAATAGGAAATACCGCCTACTCCGCAAAAGCGGTGCGATATGGGCAACCCGCTTTTGTGATTCCGCTCGTGGTTTTGGTAGAGGGCTTGACCACGGGTGCAAGTCTGGTTCCGATATCCTTTTGTTTGTTAACTCATGTCCAATCCTCGGGTCAGGTTCTGAAATCACAACAATTTTGTCTCTTTATTAAGCGGGATTTTTATATTTGAACAGTTTTCACGACCCCGGTTCTCTACACAGACCTCGCCTTGGATATTTTTACATAAAATTGATTGTTCTCAATAATTATTTATATAACTTTTCCACATGTTTAGTGTGGTATTCCCATGATTTATTATAAATATGTGTATTATCAAAGAAAACCAACACAAATTTTATAAGATGGGATCAAACAAAATTGTTCTTGAGTCGAGCTCGCCGGACTTCAAACGGCGATAAACCATAATTCAAACCAAATTCGCGTTCCAAAATAGCCTGCTGACGTCGGCCAATTTTGTGATGCGAATTTCTTATCAAATTCGCCCTAATATTTTACGGGTCTAGATTTCCACTGCGCGAGCGGCCCAAACAAAGATCCGCTCCAATCAATTTCTGCCACGTGTCCTCAATAAAAACTTGCCCTGCTCCCGGCTGCGGGTGCATTCGATGGCGTTTAAGGTGATGGGACATGGATATGGTGATTTCATATCAATCACATTAACATTTAATGCTGTTTAATTAAGTTTTCACATCAAATCCGCATTAATTAATTTTTAACACTGTTCAAGATCGGACCTCCACTCCTCTTAGCGATTCCGCACGCTCCAATTTGATCCGGCCTTCGGCTCTCATTATTAATGATCAGAGATTAATTATGACGGGTGTCCTTTGATTGCATTGCAGACGGGTCGAAAAAATGGCGTTTAGCCATGGTTTTTCAGACAAGCCGGTTGCTGGATTACACTGCCTGCTAACTGTGACGATAAGGAGAAGTGGCCAGCTGAACTTCTGCCTAGACGTTGCTGCATATTTGCATTTCTCTCGGTTCTGTCTCTGTCTGTCTTCCTCTGTTAATTGAAATTCTGCTTCTTCGTCTCCTCTTGTGCCCACTGCGCCTGAGATTGCACCCATGCCTCGCGTGCGTCATAGGATGCGTTGCCGCAGGGGGAGCACTAGACGTCAACCCCGGCGCGCTCCCTCCAGCCCCTCAACAGAGTCAACTTCCGCCCAGTCCAGTGATTATTACTTAGGTCGATATCCAAATACTAGGAGTGGGCGGGGTCGGCTTGTAGCAGCTGGCCACCGTATGGATTCCCCTGCTCCTGGCTTCCCCATCGCTAGTTCACCTTCTCCCACGACGCACACTATGCAATTTTCCTTTAATTTCTCTCTCAACCACCCAAGAATCACGGCTTTAGTCACTGTGGTATTCCGCGAGGAGGCCCAAACGGAGGAAGAATGCACCCGTCCGGCGGGTCTGAGCTCGGAAAAAGCCGGCCAGCATTCGGGCCTTCAGGAGGGGAGCCGTGGCATGCATGTGGAGGTAGCACCTAGCGATCCTGGACCTTCCGAAGGATGGTGCCGAATCATGGAGGAACCAGCGGAGGAGTAGTTTGGTTAATTTGTTTTTATTGCTTAGCAGGCCCAGTTAATTGGGCTGCTTTTAGTTTATTTTACTGTGCTGGACCTTTAAGTAATATTTTTGAATTCTGTAAATTAAACGTTCAAGACTGGTTTCCCCGTATGAGGGTAGTCTTCTTAATTTTTTTATTTTTTGATGACAAATTTGCCATGAGTATGGCCAGGCAATGTTTTTGACTTCGGTGTAATTTTATTCGCAATGTTAATAGATTAAATTTACTTAGAATTCTCA